>CM060912.1:573449111-574086033 GCA_030737875.1 Allium sativum | reverse complement strand
ATTGCTAGTAGAGAATGGTTGCACCGAGACAACAAATTTTGTGTACCCTGCACGTAAGATTTGATGAGTGTGGTTTTGGTTGAGGCACATCACTCTCGGATGACTATCCATCCAGGAAGTGATAAGATGTATTGAGATATGAAGTGGGATTTCTACCGGACTGGCATGAAAGAGGATGTGACCGAGTTTGTGGAAAAGTGTATGGCATGTCAAAGGGAAAAGGCGGAGCAAAAGAGGCCAAGTAGATTTCACCAGCCATTGTATATACCACTTTGGAAGTGAAAGAGCGTATATATGGTGTTCATTGATGGTTGCCTAGATCGAGGAAAGGCAATACCCGTATTTGGGTTACTGTAGATAGATTGACTAGGAACACCCACTTCATTCTAGTTAAGAGTAAGAGGACAACTTTGGGTTAGCTTCGTTTTGTATGAGCGAAATAGTTCGGCTCCATGGCATTCCTACTAGCATTATATGCGACTGAGACCTGATTTTCACAAGTGAGTTTTGGAGGAATCTGTAGGAGGCTTTGGGAACACAGCTCAGACTGAGTACAACTTATCACCCTCAGACTGATAGATAGACTGAGAGGGTGAACGAGATTTTAGAGGATCTACTGAGACTGTGTATCTTGGACTTTGAAGGGACATGGGAGGAACATCTACCCTTAGTGGAGTTTGTATATAATAATAGTTTCCACATAAGCATTGGCATGACACCCTTTGAGGCTCTATATGGACGACCTTGTAGATCTCCCTCATGTTGGTGGGTGACGGCTAAAAGATTAATTTTTGGGCCGAATATGATTAGAGAGACCTCCGATAAAATTGATTTGATTAGGAGAACGATGAAAGCTGCACGGGTTCAATAGAAATCTTCTATAGATAAGAGGAGGACTGGTCTAGAGTTTTGTCTTGGAGACCAAGTCTTCGTGAAGGTATCGCCTATAAGGAATATAGTCAGAATTGGTTTCGCAGGCAAGTTGGCTCTGAGATTTGTACGACCCTTCCCAATTGTAGAGAGAGTGGGGAAGATGGCTTACAGATTTCAGCTGCCAGAGATACTTTCAAAAGCGCATGAGTTATTTCTTGTTTCGCACTTATGAAAGTGCCTACATGATTCAGCAGTGGTGGTGAAGCCTAATCAGTTGGAGGAAGTAGAGATTAAGAGAGAGGCATCTATATGTCAAGCACCTACATGGATTCTAGACTATGATATCAAGAAGCTGAGGAATAAGGAAGTGCGACTTGTAAAGATTCAATGGTGAGATGATGTCAGCGAGGCTACTTGGGAACTGAAGGAGAAAATGCACATCTCTTATCCTTTTCTCTTTGACGATGTGCTTCAATCTTCCTTTTTCTTATCATTAGTTTTAAATTGGTTCTATTTTGATATCCTTTGAATCTTAGGATTTAACCCATAAATGATCGAATATGGTTGAGATATGTTATTAGAACATGTTGTATTTGATGTCTGCAAGTGGATGCAAGTGTTTACAAATGGATGCATATATACACACTTGGCACTATTGGTCGGCTAATAAGACACTCACATATGCATATGATGTGTGTACATTTTACATTACTTTTATGGATGATATGAATGGATGTTATAATATGGTTGCTGCCTATGAATGATGGGTGAAGCACACATATAGAACTATCATTTATCATTAGGACTTTTTGCATACAATTGGATAAATGGTGCTAGCATAATTGCATAAAAAGGAGGTCAACTGCAGAAGTAGACTTCCTAATCTTTTGCATTAGTTAAGGATATATACACTACACTATTGCATAAAAACATAAAAAGCATTAGAAAAAGTAATGACAATGAATGCAATTGGGTGATGTTTGAGCAGATGGTTGTGGATATTCATACGAAAAAATTTATCTAGTACTTCTATCCTTAGAGATTTCTGGGACAAAATCTTTTTATTTTATTTTTTAGGGAGGGGAGATGTAACAACCCAAGTTTTAATGCATAATGACAAATTAACAAATAAATAAATTAAAAATAAGTTATGAAATTTGCAGAGTTTAAGATTGCACCATTGAGTCCGTTATGATTTTCTACTCAGATACATATGTGATTTGCAAGAAACTGATGTAAAACAAAGAAGTTATGACAATTCAAAGTTTGAAATTCAAAATAGAAAAAAAAATATAGGTTACATTGGGCGACCCAACTAGTGCCTAGGTCGACCCTGGCCATAAGCGTCGACCTAATTACTGGGTGGGTCGACCTATGCCATGCCTAGCATGTTTGCGTTCCAGAAACGTATTCGAATCAAACGAACGAAATATTTCCATCTTTTTCCAACTGATGTGTCAACTTTTTGATGGCCTATTTTTAATTTAGGGTTGACATGGAAAACCATGTTAGTATGAGGATATGGTTTATTCAGATTTAAACCCTAAATCTAATGGTTGAGGATCTCTTAGTCCACCTATAAATAAACCTCTAATCCCTCCCCCATTCTCGACAAAATCTCTCTTCCTCATTTAGGCTAGCCTCCTTTTTGAGAGACATGGCCAACCTAAATTAAAATTTAGAGGATTGAGATTTTAAAATAAAAATATTTTCTGCTTTATTTTCTTTTGGAGGTGGGTTCTTCTTGGTTCAAGAGGGAAGCTTTCTAGTGAGTTTTTATAATTATTTAAAGTTTTGTTATATTTAAAAAAAAGGCTTAACAGTAGTGGTAGTTAAAAATTTACAGTTTTGTTTATTTTTCTGTAAGTTATAGTTTTTTGTAAATATTCCTTTCTGTAAGTTATTTTGTAGTATTTCGTCTTTTCTTCTTTCAGTTTTAGTTAATTGATAATTAATTAAAATATGGCAAGATTATTCTTTCAATTTTCTTTCCCCTTTCACTGTTTGGTTTTACAGTTTGTTGTAGTTATACTCAAATATGCTTATTGGCATATGTGTATGACAGGTTTAGACATAGATTTATATGCTTAATTCTATGCTATTGATTATAATTTTCTATTTTGCATGCGTTGTATAAGACTGATTTAGTCACTGATTTGTATGTCAAATTTTATGCGACTAATTAATCCTTTTATTTTGCGCACGTTGGGAAATTTAGTTCGATTGGAATTACAAAAGAAAAAAGAATGAATAATCAACGGCTAAATTGACATAAAATGTTAAACTGTAACAAAAAGGAATACTGGACTAAAAATATGCAGACTTGATGAAATTTGCAAATTGACTATGACTAAAATTAGACTTCGACATATTTGCAAAAATATGATAAATTGTATAAACACAAATAATCATAATAAACAAACGTTGTTTATTTGCAGATATGAATATGATATGAACTTATAAATGGATAAATAGGCTTAACAGAAAAATTAAACTCAAATCGACAAATAAGTTTATAAGCCTAAATTTGTGATTATTTTATTGGTTCTTGTGGTTAGGAGTTGATTATTCTATGTTAACCTTGTAATTAGGCATTGATTATTCCATGGTGACTTGTAATTAGCGTTGTTTATTCTATGGTAGCCATGTGATTAGGCACTGATTATTTTATGGGGACTTGTGATAAGGCGTTGATTATTCTATTTTAACCTTGTGATTAGGCATTGATTGTTCTGTACGGCCTTGTGATTAGGCATTTGTTTGTAAATAAACAAACAAATCGACTTAATATAATAATCAAATTAATGTTAAGTTGTTTCTACGGTAAAAGGGGCCCTAATTAATGGGGATTTGGGTCAAGTAGGATTTGTTTGTTTGGGATCCATATAATTCAGCATACCCTTTTATCACCTTTAGTCTCACACTAGGAGGCGAGGGCAAGAATCATGCCAAGCTAGATAGTAAGATGGTCTAAATAAAGGTGGGTACGAGTGCATTCCGATAGGTCAGTATGCGTGCATTGAACGCAGAAGGGAAAATAAGAGTGTGACATTTGTGTTACTGCTGCGTCTTTAGCTGATGGGTTGGGCCTAATAAGCCTAAGGCCCATAATAGGCATAAGTTATCACTTTTATGGTTATTACAAACGATCGATAGGTTGTACTAGGAAAATTATCCTAATTATATTATGTTCTAAATTTATAAAAGTGCAAATAGTCAAATGCTTGAGATGACAATCAACCTTGCTTGTAATCCTTGCGCATCCTTCTTATATATTCATATATTAGTTGTGCATAGACAATAAACAACCCACCCGGAATGGGCCTAAATTCCTATCCAAAAAGGCTCATTGGAACATAGAGCCATTCTAAATGGATCGTTGGTTCCTATAAGGGTTACATAAACAGATTCAAACAAAATAAAATGACACCAGATTGTCACAGTGGAAAGGATAAAATATAATAATGGTGTAACGAACAGGGATTTTCGACCCTGAAAATCAACACAGAACACTATGTCAACTATTCGAGCTTCGGAAATACCAGATCATTAATAGAAAGAAGTTAGAGGTTGAGAAATAGAAGGAAAGAATTTTAGAATAGGAAAAGAACACCTCAAAACAGAATTAGGGTAAACACGAATCTCACAGCGGAACGAATAAAATATATTATATAACATAACTTTGAAATACAAACTTGTAACAGTATATACATATCATTATCGGAGTACAACACACACACACATCACATCGGAAATAAACTCTATACGTAAAATGTTCAAGCCTCCTGCTCCAAGCACCTCTAAGTTTATCTTAAAAATCTCGACTACTTGACTACCGTACAAATTTGCGCACGCAAGAGTTTAGGGTAAAACAAAACGAAATAAACACTGGGTCAGTCATGGGACGGGTGTGAGTAAACTCCAATCACTTGGTTTAACTTTTAAAAATCTTTTTAAACGAAATGATAATCGTAAAACCGATCCACATAAATACGAATGGTTTTTACCTTACGATAACCCAAAACATTTCTTTTAAATCAATATTCTTTTGATATTATAATAATGTCGAATACAAGTATATAACAAAATAGCAGAACGCTTTCATCTCACGCTCTATGTATACACACACACACACACACACACATACACACACACATACATACAATCAAAACCGCGACTCTTATTGGGGAATGGATTTCCAACTATGACAAAGTGTGGAACCACCTTCTGATCAGTGTACTCTAGAGGGGTACACTGGAGTTCAACAAGAACATCTTGCAACTCAGCGACACATGACCGACCATTCATTTCGCTTGAATGTTCCGAATATATTGTCACCTTACAGTTGGTACACCAACATAACCGTTCTCGGGAGATACAGAAATGAAAGAAGTAACAAAATGAATATTCTCTAGATGGCGATAATATACCCTAGTTGGGTGCGACTCACTTAGTCATGCTGCTTGCCTAATTTTTGTCATTTTGATGAGGCTTGAGATCATAATGTATCTTCTGGAACATCTGGTCATCATTTAGTTAGAATGCAACATTGTCAAACCCGTCAAATCACAAATTGATTTCCCTAAAAATATCACGGGTATAAAGCTAAGAGAAATGAGTTTCTCCGCCACCAACGTAAATACATTTGGAGAGATCAACTTACATGATTTATTAGATATACTCTGTTAGACACTCATCCATACACGTTGTCCTGGGACTGGACAAACCGAAGGCACTATTTTGTGAATCCATATTAGGCAATTTCAACCTAGGATTTTCTAGAACAGCCTTGCATAAACTCCGTCTTCAATTGTCTTCAGCATATTTGATTCTGCAACTCTAATGCCCATATGGAGTGGTTTTCAGATAATAAATCTGATCCCGGACTCTCCGTATTGACAACGGAAATGGTCAAAAACTTTAGTAGTAGGTTATTTAACTACAAAGGAAAACGTACATACAAACAACGGTCGTATTTCCAAATGGAAATCTTGCCGATCAATCATCAATCGACATTAAGCCCCTTTAAATAGATTCATCAATAATCATTTCATTTCCAAATCCCCCATTTTCCATATTTCTTAAACTCGTTTAGCCTCTCACGATTCGTGGAAAAATATTTCCATATATCCATAATTTCTTATTTTCTATATTTAGAAAATATACGATATTTACTTTTGGAAAACATTTCTTCAACGTCCAACAGTCCCTAACTGTAAACTAGTAATAGAACAGCTCCCCAAATACTAACCCCGAAGGCCGAAACCAACATTAGATCGATACTCAGAAAGCCATTCAACATAACTAATCTCCAATATGTTTGTAATTTCCTTAATCCCATTTCTTAATTTCTTATCAAATCATTTGTTACGCAACTCTTGGATTCGATTTACGAATCCACTTCTTTTACAGAAAATATTGATTATAACGGTAGCATTATAATCCCTGTTTCCCAAAATATTTAACTTTAAAATATAAATCTGATTCGTTACTTTGAATAAATAAATAATGTTTAAATAAATAAATAAATAATCTTCATTTAAAATTGGAAAGTAAATTATACTTTTGTGGATTTGATATAATTGAATGTCAACGTATAACTCTCTTACGAATTGGAATAAACTCATCGTTTTAGGTCAACTCAATTTCTAAATTCACCTTTGAATTTATCACTTCAAATCTTTACCAAATTCCTTTTTTATAACCATTTTAATCTTGCAAATCGTTTTCTCTAAAATCATTATTCACTTTATAATGTGAATATTATTCTGCTATGGAAATTTGGATTCAATTTATTAAATCAAATCTCTTGATTTAAATAAATATTACCATTACAGTTTAAAATCTCATCTATCTAGTTCTTTTATAAATTCATATTTATATTCCACTTCATTTTACAAGTCAACACTTTTTTAATTATATATTATGTTTAAAACTAAAACTTGATTACGCATTCAATTTTAAATTATCGGTTTCTAAACCAAATATTATTCCCCTTGTCTGAATTATATAATATATAATTTCTAAAAATATATCATCTTAATAACATTCGACAAAGTTGAATTATAATTACAAATCCACATTTTGAATATCTAAATAAATATCATCGGGTTCATTTGAGAATGATTCTCATTTCACTTTTTAATATTCCTTCTTTAATTTCCATTTCCAGTTTATTTATTCTCATTTCTAAGTATCATTTATAACCCAAACTTCTTGTTTTAATACAACTAAAATGAGTTATTATATTCTAGTCCATTCGAAATTAAATCTCTATTTAAAATAGATTTTTTTTCCTTTTTTAAAACTTGAATTCTTTTCCAATAAATTCAAATATATTTTATGGTATTTAAATACTAATTATTTCGGGTCAATGTTATTCAAACACACAATAATCCATCACCAATTATTTTTCACATCATATAATACAATATATATGAAAAAAAATAATATAATTGTTGGGGATCCAGCTAGATCCCTCTAACCTATTTTCCTGCATCCACGGATGTTAATCAATATAAATAATTCCAATTTCATATCAATATGAAATATAAAAATAATCAGGATCGGTATTCAATCAAGGATTAATATAGATAAATGTACATATTATTCAAACCAATTAATTAGCAAATCATCCAAACAACCATCACACATAACATTCAATCACTTTTATCAATATTAAATAATGAGTACAAAATTATAAAACTGGACAGAGTTAGTGAGTTTACTCACCTTGGTCAATAATCGTTAAATAACAATTAACGTTCAATTGATCCAATCAGCCCTTTTATTTTTCCATAAATTCAGACGAGCTCCGAATCTCCCCAAACTAGTTCTAGTACGTAGCCTGCGTTCATACGATCCTAACAGATATTATTTCATTAAATTTCGATAATGTATGAGCATGTTATGATAATTATAAGTTAATACATTACGTAAAATAAAATAAATTAAACTTAATTTAATAAATATTAGCCTAATATTTACATTGAACAGTACCCATACCCCTTTCTTCCTGTCTCCAGCGTGATGCCGATTCACAGAGCCCAGCTTTCCTGTTAATTCATGTCTCACCTTTTTGGTCTTGATATATATATATATATATACACACACTTTCCTTTTTTTATACGGCCCAATACTTTCTTTATTTTTATTTTTAAAATTCGGCCTTTCATTATATTTTTGCCCAAAAATAATGACCCTCTTGCACCCTACAGGTTCATCTTTCCTCACGAAAAAACACCCGCAAGCCTCTTCCATAGCCAATAATTCATCTTCCACTGTTCCTTCCATACACCATTAAAACTAAACAAAATACACCAAAAACTTCCCTCATCCAAACTCTAGTAAGCATGTTAAAAACAAAGAACTCACACGCAAGCTCGAACAGGTGTGCTCCAGACTATTTCGTCGCTGCTCAAAACAAAGATTGACACATCAGGTCACAGAAACTCTCCAGAATTTGTACGAGAGTGCGGTTCTTCGCCACCATTACAAAACCGATAACCGCTTTGTAAATCATTGCTTCAAATTCCACTTATATCGAGCCCTAGACTTACTGTTGTATTTTTGAGTAACAGCAAATTGCATTGCAAACTAATATATATGTGTATATATATAGTATTAAAGGAAATAACTACATGAATTCGTACATATAGGTTATGGATATTTTTGTTGAGTATGGGATTTAATTTTATTTAAGATTATTTGAAGCAATTAATAACCTTCCGAACCCTTGGATTTTTGCAGAAGGAATTTGCCGAGGGTTTGTGTATTTATAGCCTCGCAGTTGCGTGATGGCCAAGGTGTAGAAATAGTATAAGTCGGTAGTTAGGGGAAGACTTTAGTATTGTTTACGGACATGAAAATATAGGGCGTAGGCATAGATAGGTAGATATGCAGTTTCCTTCTTTTAGCCCTGTGTATATCATGTCTAGTCCACGTGAGTTGATTATACAAGGAAGGCTGGGTGATTATGAAAGCACAGGGTTCTTCTCTCATTTCCTATGTATTCGTATGCAGACTTTGATGTGGTTGAAAAGAAAGTGGTACTGCACCCCTTGGAATTCAAGAAATAGTTTGAATAAGTATTATTTATTTATGTTGTTTATATATTTTGTTGTGCAAGCTTTGCATACTACATATAAGCACTAAGCGCTACAGTTATGAAAACATATAAATGTTCTTGCTCCAGTAATGACTTAATGGGATGTGCCGGGTTTTCTTTTATTTGAAATGTTTGAATAAATGTCCAATTTGAATTAAAAGTACTTAAATGGTTCATCTATATCTACAGGTACTCGGGATGCAGGATAAATATTTCCGTATGATATATGTGTGATAATAATAGGGTGAATGCTTATTTGATGGTTATGTTTATTTACCGATCGCCATGGACAAAATTAAAGGTACCGATAATTTGAGCAATGTGCTGCTATCCCAGAAATATAATAAATTAGACTGGTTAATTTATTCTGTGAAATTTCAAGATGCTGATATAGCGTATAAAATACGTTAAACAAAAAGTTGCTTATTCTCCAAAATAAAAATTACAGAAAAATTCCATAAATTAAATTATGAGTACATCTCAATAATCTTATCCAAATTCAAAACCAATGTTAAATTATATTAAATAAACCGTTATGGCTTACAAATGATTCCATAGCGACTTCTTGAAAATTTGATTTGGACATAACTCACCATCTATAAGATGAATTCTCAAATTTTCACTTCTACTAGAAAAAATAGTTCAACGGATTCAAACATTTCTTGTTTCAAAGAAATCCGACTTAAAACAAATCATGTACATTCAATTGAAGTTCAAAACTCAGTATTACGAATTACCGCGACGTTACAAGCTTGTTTTAAATTATATTATAATTAATACGTTCAACTGTCGTTTAAATAATGTATTCGTTATTATAACTCGAATATAAACTTAATTAAATATCATATATTATTCAAATTGCACAAAATTGCAAATTCAACCACTCTTGACTATTTCAGAAATAATTATATTATCTCATTAATTGTATTAATATAAATATTCAAAATATTTGAATTCAAACCATTTAAATTATCAAACCATATATTACAATAATTAAATAAATTAATTATTAAATCATAAAAATTCCGGGACGTTACAAATGGAAAACAGATGTACAATTAAATAAAATTTATATGTGTTGATCACATCAAATTTCAACTGTCAACAAGGGTACATCAACAATAATAATATCCCAAAGGGGTGCAACAATCTTGCCAAACATGACAATAATGATAGTAAGTATAAATCCTCCTTCATAAGGCTCCAATATCCATGACTTCATGCATCAAGCATTCCTACCTACTAACCTAAGGAGGGAGGTCAAAAAAAGAAGTCACGGTGAAGGCAAATCACATAAGTTTACATAATGTTTATTTCCTGTACATGGTAGTATAAATTCATTAAATTATGTCTATGCAAAATTCAATGCACAAACACATGCATTACTTAGCACGACTATTCTAAAGTGACTTAAGGCCCACATGTTTATTTATGAGAGAAGATTCTATTATCACTTTATACCGTACGAGGTGGACTACCATTTGGCCACTCAAGGCCATTTTCTATATTTATTTATAGGTGAACTCCCACTGTCTCTTCTACGCCGAACCCTAGTCCTTTAAGGCCTCATCTTATAATCTTCAATGTTATTAAATATACTCTTAGTGTAAATCGAGAGATAGTAAGCAGTCACTTATTACCTACAGACCAGGTAGATGACTCCTTCATTTATGACCGTCCCCCAGCAGATCCCTTTGTTACTATCTTGCTGTCATTACGGGTAAACTCCTAGCCACTGAATACATCCCTTAGACAAGGGATCCCTTCAACATGTTCTTGGGAACTCTTATCAGCCCATCCCTAGGTACGCCCTCACATAGCTCATAGATATGAAGCAGACAACAACTTCCAGAGAACTACTCTTCTCATACATTTGTCATTTAAATTAAGATCATTTAATACCTATAAGAGAAAAGCAGAACCAATGACCATTTAAAACCTTAATAATGGTGGGTCTCATTACTTGAGTCCTAAGCCAAGGAGTGAACCTTAGGAACATACCTAATCCTAACCACTAAAAACCTAAACTAGGTAGGTCAGTCAATTAATACCTTCTCGAGGCAGACCTACTTCATACACACACATACACACACACACACACACAGATATATATATGTATATGTATATATATATATATATATATATATATATGAGCGCGCGCACACACACAGAAGATATCTTACGTTAAACCAACCAGTTGTAGATGATGGATTTTCCGGGCGGTTCCAGGCAGGCATCTACTACAAGTTGGGCTTAACCTTATGTCTTTGTGTAGTAATTATAATGGCCCTTGACACCTATCCCTCTCACATTAACCCGACCAACTTTTAGATGCTGGATATGCCAATTAGTTCCAGGCAGGCTTCTACTACACGTAGGGATTAACCTCATATATATATGTCATTAATACTAACAAAAATCACTAATACTCACACACATACAAAATTCCTATGTGGACATTTAATTCCTAATTTCCTAGTTTAAATGTATTAAGTATGAAATTAATACAAAATTATAATACATTTGTTATGCAATAAATAGTAATAAATAAAACGTAAATTATGTGTGTGTAAATAAATGTCTTAACTAGTTAAAATGTCAATCCTAAAATCAAAGTATGGTTTGCTAGTTTATTTCCCTAACTACATCAACATGACATAAAGATGTATATTAAATTCAATAAATAACAAGGAAATAACGACACATACATAAAATCTTGTAACTAAGGTTTAAATGATTATTCAATATTCCAATTATGTATATATGTAAAAACTCTTTTTTGGTACTACTTCACTTTTCATATGATTTATATGTACGTAAACCAAAGACTTTGGTGATTTATATATACTACATTCAAACTATCTATTTTTAGAAATATATGCTTAAACTGTTAAATCTACAATACTCAAGTTTTATGCCTCTTCACATACATATATGAATTTATAATTTTACAAGAAAGTGAATCAGACCATTATCTCAAACTGTATAACACCCAAAAGCCTATCTTTTATTACTACAATAACCAAAACCCAATATACAACAATTAATTGATTATTTCTGCAAAATATAAGGGATTTGGAGGAATTGTTTATATTTTGTTTTTGTGCAAATCCAAATCATTTTAGGCATAGTCAATCCAAATCTACACTAATATTATATAGAAAATAGTAATCTCATGAAATTTCCACTTACAAAGATAAATAGAGAAGGATTTTGAATTCAGTGTGGAATCTAACAAATCTGGATTGAGCCTTTCGAATCTGCATACTCTAAATCCTCCTATATATATATAAGAATCAGATTTAGAATCTCATATATATATATTATACTTAATTCCGTAATATATATATATATATATATATATTGAAAATTGTTACGATTTATTAAAAACCAATCATATGCTTTACTTATATGCCTCGTCAAAACCCTTGTAACCCCTATACTGGGTACTTTACAAGGGAAAAAGAGTACATATAAGGTTCACATATTAACAGTACATCAGTTAAACATATTATACAAATAGATAGAAACAAAGACAAAATAAGAAAACAACCAAACATATCAAACAGCTAGGCCCATGGCCCTTCTCCTTAACCTTCGAATACCATATTCTTCAACATAATCTCACTTCAGCCTGTATCGAGAAGAGCAATCCCCCACCACTAGAGAAAATTGACATTATACTCCGTTCTGCAAGATCGACTTTCATTTCCATGAACCAGGTATTGTACTTCCTTCTCTATCTGAGCCAATCTAATTGTGCAGTGCATCGATTTGTGGTTGAAAATTCGTGCATTCATCTCATGCCAAATAGAGTATATTGCTGAAGTAAAAGTTCCAAAAGCAACATCTCGAATTTGATCTTTATACCTAAAACTAGATAAAAGAAGGTTACCTTCGTCTTCCAGGCTAGGTAGCACCATTGGATGTAAATCTAGTTGAAGCTTCAGAGAGCCCCATATAAACTATGAATAATCACAATTGAAAAAAGATGATGAACATTCTCCTCATGTTGATTGTGTAATGAACACAACATGTCCGATAAAATGTCAAAGTGAGATAGTCTTGTTTTTGTATTAAGCCTGTCCAAAGAAGCTAAATAAGCGATGAAAACCATTCTTTTACTGTTTTTAGAATGCCAGATTAAATCATAAATTGGCTGTTGAACACCTCTAACTCTAACTTTTTCCCATGCAGCGTGAAAAAAAACTGTCCACCATCGCACCGTTCATATCCATCCTCATGTCTGTTTGGGAAGACAACAATATTCTGGATTTCTGCAGCAACTTCCCTAGCGGCTGGATGAAGGGATGAATCAAAAGCAGAGTTGCGAAGTACTAAATTTACTTTTTTAGAAAGATGACCAATAGCCTTGAATCTATGAAAGCCAAGAATGTCAACTAGGCACCTACAATTGAGCCAAGCCTCAAACCACAAAGAGGTATCTCTACCATCTGAAATCACCTTTTTTTAAAACTGTTTTGAAGAGGACCTTAGACATAGTAATGCTTTCCAAGTCGAGGAAGCATTATTATTGATAGGCATGGTCTAGATAGAATATAGGTTATAAGAGGAGAAGAAACCTAACTTGTTTCTGGAATTAAGAAATGATGAGAGACAAAATAAAGGTGTAAAAGAAAATGAATATTGGGTTAAAGGGAAGGGCTAGGGGTCTAGTTGCTTGTGTGTATGTGAACCGTAGGATTAGTTAAATTAAATTTGGACAAGCATAACTATATAAAACCCTTCAAAGCAATTGCCTCTCTCCCACCCTCGACTAGGAGGACGGTCAACCCCCACTATAAGAGGGCGATTGACCCTCTAGGTCGACCCCCTCTTATGGGGCGGTCAATCCCCCTTCTAGGTCGAGCGTAGAGATATTCATTTCCCTTTAAGTTGCTATTATATTAATTACATTATGAACCTGATTGATTCTTTCTGTTTATTATTTATTTTTGTCTCCGCTTATATATAAATTTTTACACACAAATTCAAATCTCCAAGGAATATCCCATTATACTAGTCAGCATATGCTTTTCTTGGTTTATATTCATTTAGCTTGAATTTCAAATCTTGTGTGTATAAAATCATCGTGTAACTTATTTTATTAACAATTTTTTCATAGGAACTACGTTTTCAACAAAAAATACATACGAAAAGAGAATCTCGCCATGAATACAATAGTAATATCTTCATGGCTCAATTCTCAATTGCCCAAAATTCTTATTTTCATCCCATTAAAATTTAATTAATTTATTATTATTTATATTCAATTTAATTATCTATGTCTACTTAGGGTATATTTTATGGGGTATTACATTCTCCCTTCTTTAAAAGTGATTTTGTCCCAAAATCTTTTCAAATGGGCCAAAAACACAACTCGCTCTAATAAACATGTTATACACCCATTTATTTATTAACCATCATTACTCAATGTGATTATGCACTCAGACTTGCTAAAGTGAGCTCTGTCCTATCATGGAAAGTGTAAAATGTGATACTGAATGTATGCAAAAACCCTAATATGCATATAATTTCTATATGAGTGCTAGGTGCACTTGTGTTGCAACCATTTCTTACCATCCAATCTAGCAACCATGATGCAACCATAAAGGATATTTTTGAGGAAATAATTTCCCGTGAAAGCTCTAGATGAGTTAGCATGATCTTTTCTTCCATTTTCCATGTGCTTTTCGCGGGGTTATCTCCCCATTGTACTTGAATTAGGCTAATGGATTTATTGCAGAGCCTTTTGATTTCATGCTTCGCAATCCTTGTGGAAGCATGGGGCACCCTTGGCTCCAACTCAAATCTCCTTAAGTCCCTAATATGATCAAGCTTAAGTCTAACGGTGGAATCATAAAGGCACTTCCTAAGCTGAAAAACATGGAAACATTATGGACTTCCAACAAGCGCTCGGAAGATCCATACGATAAGCTTGTTTCCCTATCCTATCAATGATCTTGAACAGCCCAATAAAACTAGAAGCTAATTTCCTGGTCTTCCAACTGGATATTTCTCCTAAAAGAAGAAACTTTCACGAAGACTAAATCACCAATACCAAACTCGAGTTCCACCCTCCTCCTATCAGCATAGGATTTCTACCGCTCTTGGGATGCCTTCATTCTTTTTCGTATCAGAAGAATCTTCTCCGTAGAATGACGGATAAGATCGAGTTCAAGTAACACCTTTACAGTAGTTTCCCACCACCAACTAGGTGATTTGCATAGACGTACATACAATGCTTTAAAAGGGCCATACCAATTGCCGCTTGAAAACTATTGTTTTACGGAAACTCCATTAGCGTCAGATGCTGCTCCCACGCTCCTCCAAAGTCAACGATGCAAGTTCTAAGTAGATCTTTAAGAACTCGGATGACTTTGCTCATTCTATCCGTTGGTCTATGGGTGATATGTTGTACTCAAGTTAAGTGACATCCCCAAAGATGCATGTAGGCTCCTCCGAAACTTGATCGTAAAAAGAGGGTATCTACTGCTAACTATGCTCATCGAATTCCATGCTGTCTGACTATCTCCTTGACCTATAACTGGGCTAGCGAAGTTGAAGTCCTATTCTTCTCATTGGGAAAAATTAGAACTCTTCGTAAAACAATCCACAACGACCCAAATGGCTTCATTCCTCTTTTGACTCCTCGGAAGCCCATATATGAAATCCATCAACATATGTTCCCATTTCCAAGTGGGAACCTTTAAAGGTAACAACATCCCTTTGAGCCAACCTTGCTTTGCTTTAACCCTTTAACAAGTCAAACACCTAGCTACAAACTCTACAACATCCTTCCTCATACCTTCCCAATAAAAACGCTGCCTCGTATCCTCAAACAGTTTATCTCCTCTAGGGTGTATGGTCATCCTCGACCGATGACGCTCTTCAAAATTCTCTTCTCTAAGATTTCCATTCTTAGGAACACAAAGTTGGCCGTCCCTTCTCCAACTCCTACGAATGTCAACAAAATACCTATTAGAATGAGGAAAGTGCTCTCCTATAGCAATCGTTTCCCTCAACAATCTCAATTCTTCATCGAGATCTTGCTCGTACTTAATTCTATCTACCAAAGTTGGCCTCACTTATAAAACTCAAAGAAATCCTTGAGATGCTTCAAAGATAGCTTAAGATCAAAACTTTAAAGAAACTCTAACTTCTTCCATACGACAATCGCACTCTGGGTAGCATGTCTCCTACTTAGAGTATCGACCTCGACATTACCCTTCGCTAGGGTATACTAGATAGCAAAGTCGAATGATGCTATATACTTCATCCACTACTGCAGCCTAAGATTCAAATCACGTTGAGAAAAAAAGTATTTAAGATACTTATTGAGATGACCCAGACTTCCCAAAGAGACGGAGGAGCCCGGATTGCTTAGAGAACATGACTCATCTGAACACAAACACTAGAACATTTCATTGCTATTACAACAATTTACATTATAGTACAAGAATATTAGAGAATAAATAAATAATATACAACGGAAAAAATACCATAGATTTAAATTACAAAACATCTGAAAATATATACATAAATATAATGTGCAGCGGAATACATCAACCCCCACAACTGAAAAAAATACGCGGATACAAAGCTTTCCAAATATAGCTCCAGCTATAAATTCAGGATCCTGTGTAAAGAAATATCTGCGAAAAAACAAAACTACTAGCTGCCCGTGTGGAAAATATGGGCACCCAGAGTATAGGTAGAAACAATAAACTCCGAGTCAGTCAAGGGACTGGTGTGAGAACTAAAACAGTTATTCCCTTTTTATTTTAAAGTTAGGTAAATCACGGGACCACGCTGTATAACATGTAACGGGCTTATCCCCTATGAATACCAGTACATAAAACAAACAGCGCAATGCTAAATAGAAAAATAAAGCTACTATAAGACTCAGGTCCAATCACACAATGAATGCAGTCGAGGATAGAGTTTTCCTTATAATAGCCAAATATGCTTGATACGCGAAATTTCATCTTTTATTATTACTATAAGTGAAGAAATCAACTTCGAATATAAATGTATCAATCATAGGCGGTGTAGGTACCATTATATTATGTCGCCATACAGGTTTACAACTAAAATCGTAAAATCACGAATTGGGTTTCCATCTATGAACTGAGGCAAGGGATCGTCTTCACCGATTTCGAGACACACTAGCGATGCCTCAGGATCCCCCGCAGTGAACCCTTAGATCTTCATGGGCGATCATCCGTCGATGATATGTTAGCCGATTCTATCGAACCTCCTAAATGGCCAGTCACGCCGACCAAAGAGCCACTAGGGACTCAAATCAAATCTGAGGTACCTCGCTATCCATCAAATAATATGCAACATCCACATAAGTAAATATTCTGGGCTCCATATCATGACGTTACTCGTAGCTAGAACTAACATATGTCCATTTCCAAATAGTCACTATCCCGTTTTTGGTTCATACTGGGTTGTGAAGCTCACAAATTAAGGCTATACAAAGCTATGCTAATTAGAGCTGTGCCTTGATCGTCAACCATAAGGCTCAGCTTTTCAACAAAAGCCTTGATCATTTACTGTAACGAACCGGAATTTTCGACTCCGAAAATCAACATCAAACTACCATGTTGACCATTCAGACATCGAACATTCCAGATCATTAATAGAAAGAAGTTAGAGGGTGAGAATAGATAAGGTAGAAATATTGAATAGAAGAAGAAGAAGAAACAACACACAACACAGAGTCTCACATCGCGGCGGAACAAAATATAATACAGAAATAAATCTTTATTGAAAGCCTTTGAAATACTTACAATATCAGAGTACACATCTGGACAGTGATAATCTGTCCTCATACAACACACAGCGGAATACTAGTAATATCATACGTCTGGACTCTTCCAGCTCGTCTCTTCACAGCAGTCGATAACCTGAACCTGTACAACCCGGCCTAACCCGAGCATTTACAAAACACCGGGTCAGTCTGGTGAACCAGAGTGAGATAAACTCGCACAGTAATAAGGGTAAATCATCCAATCATGATTTTAAAGTTCAAAATCTTTTCAAAGGAAAGAATAATCGTAAGACCAAATCCACACATAAACACGGACGGTTTTTACCTTACGATAACCCAAAAACAGCTTGAAACCAATATCTTGTTCTGATATTATAATAATGTCTAAATACAAGTAAGTAACAATCTAGTGGAACGCTTGCATCTCACGCTCCACATATATAGTATACAATCAAAAACCGCGGGCGCTTATTGGAGATTGGATTCCAACTTGACAAGGTATGGGTCCACCTTCCGATAGTGTATCTCTAGAGACGAATACACTGGGTTCAACAAGAACTTCTTGCAACCCGGCCCTCACATGACCGACCACTCATTTCGCTTGAGTGTATCGAATGTATATCACCGACGGTTGGGATCAGCAACCGTCTCCCGAAAAGGGACAGCATCGAAACATAGATTTAAGAAAACAAATAGGACTTCCTCTAGATAGGTGATTCTACACCCTAATGGGAGCGACCCACATAGCCATGCTGCCTGCCCGATTTTTGTCATTTCCTGGTTGATGAGGCTTGAGGCCAGAATTAACTCTTGAACATCTGGTTGCCATTCACTTTGAATGCCACATCGTCAGATCCGGCAGATATCACTAATTAACGTCCACAAAAATACTCTAGCTGAAAGCTAGAGAATGGCAATTCCCTGCCAACAACTATCGTACGTTTGAAGAAATCAATGTACGTGACCCTTTGGAAATACTCTGTCAGACACTCGTCCATATACGTCATCCAGGAACAGGATGAACCGAAGGCACTCTCCTACTGCATCCAATATAGGAATCACCCCATGGATCAGTAGCGAGAAGTCCTTGCACTCGTGGATTCCAACCACGACCGAACCACAGTTTATCTCTGGCCGCTAAACCAGAGATTCGTAGCAGTTCCTCCGCTTATGAAGATCCACGGTCTTCAATGCTCCATCTCGACCGTCTTCAAATATCTTTCACGTATTTGTTGGTCGGAATGGTTTTCGAATAAATTCGATCCCGGTCTTTCCGTACCAACAATCGTATTGGACAGATTTGATAGTCGGTGTTTTAACTATCAAAATAAACAGTGTTTCAAACATGACACTCCAATGAGTTCACTGGTTCAGTATTTAGCATCATTTGGCCTTTGACAAACTAATTTCCTTTTTGTTAAATTGAAACTTCCAATTCTTTTAATATTCAAAAATACGATATTTGAATAACTCTAATTGATTAATTAACATTCGTCTTCTCTCCATTCGCTTGACTCTAGATCATAGCGATCACAATGGTTACGCCTGATTCCCTCAGGAAACATCCGACCGCCGTAGGCTATCTGCAGCCCTGCGAATTACGCTAGCAGTCGTACGAAATGGCAACTTAGCCCAATAATTATGTTTGGCTAATTCTATCTCGAATAACTATATTCAATTTCCCATTTTTAAATCTCATTTAAATTTCTCCTTTTTACTTGATCTCGTTTTCAAATAACGTTAATGTAAAATTAACGTCTTAACACTTTGAATCTCACTTAAAACCTCTGGTTTATAATAAACCCTTTTTACGTAATCTCCTTTCACTTAATTCATATAATTGAGTACATTTATTTCCTTTCACCATTCACTTGGCTTGCATCTCCCATTCGGTAACCTTTTTAAATGAATTCCCATTTACAAATATATTCCTAAATTCATCATGAATTAAAATAATAACTTATTTCAAACATTAACTACTTTAGTAGTAAATCCCTTTATTAACTAATTTAAATATTAAATCCCTTTTAAATCCTTATTTAAATTCAAACAATATTCATTTAACTATTTTAGTCAAAACACATTAACTTGATAAACAATTCTAATTCCAAACGGTCGATTTAATTAACTCAAAAACTTGATTATCTCATTAACCGATTTCAACAATCCTCGCTTTAAATTAATATAATTAATTTAGATAGATTCTAATTATTTGTTTTTATTTACAAAACAAATTTTCAAGGTTTAACCATTTAATTCATTTCTTATTCTTCAACTGGTAAATCTGATTTACATCAGCATTTGCTTTGCAAAATAACTTCATAACAAATCAAAGTCTTAAACAAATAAAATATTTATTTATTTAATTTCCTTAAATAACTTTTATTCAAATAATATAATTCAAATCTAACTCTGGTTATAAAATAAATTTTATAACCTCAATTCTATCGATTCACCTGTCGGTGAATCACTGTCTATAACACGATTGGTTTTAAAGGCCATACTCTGCCAAACACTTAACCAATATCGCCCATTGGTTTAAACTAAACAGATGTTGAATATCCAGTCAATAATCAACCATCAAATCAATCACACAAACAGATCAGTTCATATATGATAATATGAAAATAAATAATACATTTGAGGGATCCGGTTGGATCCCTCCAACCTGTTCTTCCCTGTATTCAAATGGTTATCTCAAATCAGACGGTTCAGTTTTGTTTAACTGATAAACTAAAATAACAACCATTTAACATTAACCACAAGCAATTCAAACAATGCAACCATTTTAAACATGTTTATAAATAAACATGACCAACCAAGGTGAGTCACCTTTATTGGAACCAATCGTTAAAAATAACGATTTGGTATTTCACTGAAATTAAACACAGTTTAATTTCATCAGTTAAATCAACAGTTAAATAGATAACTAGCAAAACGGTCAACCATTGGCAAGCAGAGCACACAAAATAAAAATACCCAATTTATATAAAATATAAAAAGGGTAACTGAGTGAGTTTAACTCACCTCGATTTTCATTCTTTGTCGGAGCAATTTGTTTTACACTCTTTCAGCTGCGTTTACTTCGTCCGTTCTATCCAATATCATGCGTCCGTTGGTATAGACCCAATGTTCCTTATTTGGTCATTTCTGTGTACGTATGACACAGCTATGGTTTAAATACGGTGTTCACTTTCTTTATACTAATATTATAAATAAATAATACTTCAAATTCTTATTTTCTAATACTTAAACAATAATCCAACTACCCGGTGTATTTTGAGTACAACGATATATGATATCGTAATCAAATAAAATGAACCGATTTCGGTATACGGTAAAACGTAGTAACTAACCGACCCTTTTTCTTCTTGATAGATTGGGCGCACCTAGCTACTTCTAGGTATATTCGAAATTTAACTAAGCATAGGTAAAGTGATTAGACGCGAGGTATAACTATCAGACTTGTTATTTTAATATTACTGGTGATCGGCCATGTTACAATGTTTACTGTTCCTTAAAACCCAAACTAGACAGTCCAAACTCTTACCCATATTAATACAAGCAGCACTACCAATACATAAACTTGTACCAACTTTTAACGGTTATGTTATAATAAAATAATCGGGTGCGTTAATTACTATAAATAACGTATATATTTATATATATTAATTACCTATCCGCATGTTCCTTACTTGGTGATTAGGCATGTAAATAATACGTTGTAACTTACTTTGGCACATAAAAGTTAGGTTTAAGCTTATTATTAAAACATTACTTAAGCACAAAACATACGGTCAGTATTCCTTCTACCTGATCACCTCGTTGCGCCATGTTCTTCAGTGACTAATCCAACCCAGCTTCCAACATGAAGCTTCCCACCGCCCAGCAACAAGGCCGCACTCCACGACATCAACATGCACTGTTCATACTTCCCATTTCCTTCTCTCTTCCACTTGCCGCATGTACTGCTTCCCACGTCCAAACCTCCTTCCTCCCACCGCAAGAGCCACGCTACATCCCGCACCACACATGCAGGCTGTCACTTCCGAACCCTTCTTTCCCCTTGTTTTTTTTTCTTTCTCTTTTCTCTAGTTCAATTTTGTGTAAGCTGTAAAGGAAAAGAAGGGAGTGCGTGCTATATATATAGTGAATGAATTACGTGGTTACCACGGTTTCCAGTACATAGTAGGGTGCGGTTTCCCAATATTAGCTTGCTTAGGCGTGAGCTGTTATTTCATTCCATATGTCGGTAGCAGTGTGCTGTCGGCAGACAAGAAAACAAAGATTTGAAATACAAGAAAGAGAAGGAACAGTGGGATGGATTTTATTAATAAAATAATGTATGAAACTCCGTCATGGAGAAATCATGTTAAAAACCCTTACAAATGATTTCTGTCTACTGATAAAAATACTAATCTTGATGTAAAAAGGTATTCCGGACCCAATGGGACAAGTTTCGTCGAAATCCGAGGTCGTATGGAAAAATTTCCTTTATGAAACCGGAAATGAACATGCTTTTAATTTTTCTACGATCACCAGATAAATCAAATCAACTTGAAACTGCGAACATCAACAATAACTTTTCGATACGAACCCAATGGCACTAATTTCGTCGCATTCTGAGACTGTTGCCCCGGTAGGCTATTTTGAACGCGCACCGCACTGCCCTTTTTAACGCCAAATTTCTCGATCTTTAAAAATAACAAACTATATACCTATCCTGACTCTAATCGACGATACGAACTCAACGGAACTGGTTTCGCGGTCTAATTCGATCGTCTGCTCTAGTTACACTCGAATGTCCCTTTATTTATTTAAATACGCGCTATAGAAATTGAACGGGCGTCTACGGCTACCGTGGTCACATACGATATCGGTTTTCCACGCAATTCACCACCGTACAATAATTTAGCGATACGGTTCTAATGAAACTGATTTCGTCGAAATCTGAGTCCGTTTGCAAAACGGCCATTTTAAAGGCCTATAATTTAATAACGATTTTCCATAGCGACTATTTCAAAATTTGATTTAGCCATAATTTACTATTTATAATACGGAATCTGGATTTTTCTCTTTCATATGAAAACTATCGTCAATACGGTTCCAACGTGTCTTGTTTCACAGAAATCCGACTTATATCGAACCCCGTATTCTCAATTGAAGTTCAAAACCAAATATTACGAACTGCACGCCATTTTTGAGCTCGAATTATATTATATATAAATTATAACGTTCAACTTCGTTCTAAATAGCGAATTCAATATTAAATTTCATTAATATTCCCAATATAATATTTAAAACTAATTTAAATATTCATATTCAAATGGTCGAAAAACACGGGTCGTTACATTTACATCTCAGCATGCCACACTATCAATCCATACCGTACCACTGATTTCAGCCAATATATAACCTCTAAACTTGTACGTCTCAGAGACGGGTGTTAAGCAAGAGAATAAATTCTCTGCCACCAAACAGATATATATTTAGCAGAGATCAACGAATACATTATAAATGAATACAACGTCAGACATACCATCCATTTGCAAGTCTGTTCCGGGTTTGAACGAAACTGGAGGCACCTTATTCCTTGTCCCATATGTCCAATACAGGAGAGAGACCCTCGCATATCTGGTCGATCTCCAAGTATGTTTGGACGATTACCACTTATTACCTTGTCTTAGGTATACATCCTAATCAAGACATCAGTAATCATCCAAACAATGTGAATATCTCTGGTCTTCAACCACCATCTTCATCGTCAACTTTTAATCGTCGTATCAATTATTCAAAATGGGTTAAACCCGGTATTTCCGAATAACTTGCGTATCTTATATTCAAGTGCTATAAAAACACATCATACACCTCATTCCAATTCAGAATATTCTTTTATTCAAATATTCACTTCTTTAGGGAAAGGTTCCCGTTAACTTTATCTTTTAAATTTATTCTTTAATCTTCCTTTGTATATCATTTTCAAAAGATTTTATTAACTAGTCTGGATTATCGAGCCTTACCGAAATAATTATTTATTATTTTATTATCCCAATCCCAACCTATGCATCCCATGGAGCAAAAGTGGTAGTACTCCATATTTAACAGCCACGGTGGTATTAGTAAATTTAATTACCATTTCACGTTCAAATCTAATTAAAGATTTAACTATCGTCTGGAGTAAAACTGGTGGTACCCCATTCTCGATCATTTCATGAATTCGATAAATTTAATTATCCCATTCTCATTCCAATCTAATTAAAGAATCATTAAAAACTCCAACTTGGTTTTAATATCAAAAATCATTATTTATGATTATTCAACTTCAAGAAATTAATCTTGTCTTTAACTGGGTTAAATAACCAGTGTTATTATAAACAAGGTTCACAATAGACCCAAATCATATTCCGTAAAAATGGAATCTTCATGGAAATCAGATCAGTATACAATTGATATGAATTTCCGTATCAAACTAATAATATAAATGAAATAACGGCAAATCCTTTTAAATTTCATATATAATAATGGTCTTCCTTTACAGAAGTTCATCTCGATTATTACCAAATCAAATTCCATCCAATTCCAATTTAATATATTAAATTGGAAAACTTTACTTTGGAAAATTTCCATTAAATATTAATAAAAAGATTTATAAATTCCAAATCATATCTTCACTGTTAATTGGATTTTAAGAACAAATGTTATTCAAAACATCATTCACAATGAACCCAAAATCATCTTCCATTTAATTCCAATTTATAATTATTAATTGGAAAACATCATTTATCTTAATTAAAAGATTTATTCTTTTCTCAGCGGGGCTTAAGAACGGCACCATTCATGACAAAACCCAAAATCCAATTTGGTTTTAACTATAAGGCTCTGAATAGATATAATATCGGCTTATATTCAATATCAAATTCTGAAACCAACGGATATCGTACTTGGAATAACAATATCTGTATCTTCCAAATTCCTTAACAATATCCGTATAATCGCGGAATCCAATAACGAAATATTCCGAAGATTATTTCCATTTAAATCCGTTTCAATTTATTCATCGGAAATTTTTTGTTATTTTAAAACCCTTTTTTCAGTCTAATTTATTTATTTAAAAATATTGGATTATTATTCTAGTTAGTAACTAGTTCATTTAGATAAAAATAAATTTTTATCTTTTCAAAACTGGATTTTTTCATCCAAAATCTTTCCAAATCATTTATTATTATTTTGCACAATTTTTCCACATTTTTAATAATTTTATTAAGGCCCTTACAGTCGGTTTCCAATAACGGCCACCGAACTGCATCTATAGCGACCTTTTCTGAAATTGATTTGGACATAATTTGAAATCCAACCATTCAAATTTAAATCTCTTATATTCATTTGAAAGATCTTTTCGGTACTAACCTAACTGTTCCGGTTTTAGGAGAATCCAAGAGTCGGATCTCCCGTTACGTCAATTCGATGTCAATGGTTGAAATTCACGAACGGTCGCTGTGCAGCGCGTTCTATTCAAACCATATATATATAGTATATATTTCATCCATTTCCACTTAAAACGTATTTTATAAGATGTTTATAAATTCGTTTTAAAACGATTTTAACTTCATTTTCAATTTTAAATCAAAATCGAATATTCCATATCATTATAATATTTAAATGCTAACATTTTCAAAATATCAGATTTTGAAGTCAAATCTTTCGATATTCATTATAAAATGAATAAAATCAATATAGAAATTCATTCGAGTAAAAATAGTGTTTTCTACTTAACTCGGCTTCACATTTCAATACTTTTGTGTCCATCCAAAATCGGACATCAAAATCACATTTTTATTCTCTCCTGAATACTATATAAAAATATTCGTTTTTATTCTAAATCATAGTACGAATCAATCAATTACCATATAATTTGAGTTATATGGATTTCATACATCACATGTATTCAACAACGATGATAAACAATCACTAAAAATTCAAACAACACCCAAAGTGCATTCTATAACCTTATAAGCATTAAAATAAATAACTCTTACTACAGTCTGTCAACCAATCGATTGACATACAACTAAATATTGGGATTAGTGTATGTAAAATATCATCCCAATACTTATGTGGGGTTTCATCCAACAAATACTGATTATTATTTGTGCAGTTGGGCGATGTGTAAAATTTATCGTCGCAATCAATATCAGTTAAATATGTGTAAATAAATAAGTCGTCCGACTTGTAAATGAATATTTATTTCAATTTCTTTAAATGAAAATTTTATATATCTTTTATATAAATAATTTATACATTTCAGTTTCAGAAAAATTCGGCATTATAACGACGCGATATTAGAACCGGAATAATGTCTAACATTATCCCTCTCCTAATACTGGCTCGCGCCATACACAACAATAAATCAATCCAATAATTCCACAATACAATCATATCACACAAATCATCCATGGTTTAACAAAAAAGTAGTGATAGGGGCTACTAAGCCCCATTTACAACCTATTATATAATAACAGCATGAAAATAATTTGAGTGATGGAGTTCTCACTTTGGTTTCCACTCCACCAATCTTTAATGAACGATTTCAGTATCATTTGGATTTAAACTCGCTTCAAATTCTAATTTGCTCGTTCTAATCTAGTCAGTTCCATGTTGTATATCTTGAATTTACGGTTCCAACACACTTGGTTTTGTCAATTCTGTCTCCATATGAAGAAGTTATGACCTTTTAAACATTCGAATGAATTAGCTGTCATTAATTTTTAATTAATTACATTTACTTCTTAATTACCCTTGTGAATGGAATTAGCCGCACTCTTTTTCTTCTCACTTCAGGACATCGAACCCACTGTCAAAAAGTAGGGTTCCCAATCGCAACCATTTCGAGAAGCCGGACCATGATCTGATGTAGAGCATCTACTTCTCCTCTATCGCCAGGATCGATGGTGAACTCGCACCTCACCTACGACATGGGACAACGTTCGAAAGTCGTTGGTTTAAGCCCCTAGAACTCTCAAATTGTAGCACCAATTCCAATCAACCCCATATCCTTTTGAAGCCCTCACGAATCTCTATAGTTTCCACTTTGGATTCATACTTTAATTTGTGATAATTTGTGATAAATTAAGGAAAGAATTTGGTAGCATTTGGGCCATTAATTGGAAGAGAACGACGACTGCAGGGAGGTTGACCACGGGTTTGCAAGGTCAAGGGTTTTGACTAAGGGGGGTATCTATAATATTTAAATATTTATATTCAATTCAATTAATTTCTTTATTGTGAAATTTTCGTTCGAATTCCAAATCAAGCCCAACAACTGTCGCCCCTACCTAAATACCCCTATTCCGGACACAATGGAATATCTTTCGTAATCTAATTCGACTGTTTCGATCGGTTTTTATCAAAATTAATATATATACATATATATATATTGAATTTAAGCATACATTTTAATTTACCGAGGCCACATACTGACTCCAAAAATTACAGAAAAATTACATCTAACTATATTATGACGATACAGTCCTAACAAAACTTATTTCATCGAATTTGGAGGTCGTTTGAAAAATAGCCTTTCCCAGTCGATTAAATTCAAACTGAAATTACCAAACACATTTGAATTTACTGTGCTCACATATCAATTCCAAAAATTATTAAATTTGAAACCTAATAATAATTTGACATTCCGAATCCAACAAAAGTGGTTTTGTTGAAAAGCGGTCATTTGCAAGATGGCTATTTTTAAGGGCTATATATAATATAAAAAAATATATTCCATTGCGACTATTCCAAATTTTAAACTGGACATAACTAACAATTTAGATTATGAAATCTGGATTTTTCACATTCATTAGAAAGATAAAATTAAACAGATTCTAACGTTTCTGTTTTTACTTGAAATCCAATTTATTTTTTATTTTGTACATTCAATTGAAATTGAAAATCGAATTTTCAAACTACCCGCCATTTCAAACTCTATTTATAAATAAAATAAATTTACACGTTATAACTTCGATTTAAATAAATTTTAAATCGTTAAAATAAATCATTTTAAATAATCAAAATCCATTAAAATAGCTAAAATAAAATTTTTAAATTGGTTCTGAAATCCCGTGTCGTTACAATCTCCCCCACTTTAAATCTTTTCGTCCTCGAAAAGAAACGGAGCTGAAAGTCGTTTAACTGACCAACTCAACTTTCATTTTGGTTTTCGTTCTTCAACTTTTCAGTTTCTAAGAATTTTCTAATTTCTCAAAAATTTGGCTAACACCCTAAATTTTCAAATTTTTTTGCCATAACCTCCTTTGTACGGGTAGTGTTTGAAAAATTTATTGGGCCGTATTAGGCACCCAATAAATCAAGAAAAAGCATACACATGTTTTGTGACCTTGCCCCGGTGTTGGAAATAAAATAATCCATGTGCCGTATCTAAAATCAAGAGAGATATGAATTTTGTCATCTCCAGACCCGTGTAGGGTTTTTATTAAATCTTGCCCAGAGCACCGTTACATGTGTTCCTTAATTATGTCCATAATTAGTTTTCTGTTCAACCTGTAATATAGTCATCGCCATACAAGCATCTCGCCCAAACGGTAAATAAAACCTCGTCATATAAGCGCCAAATGCTTACATAGAATATGATATGATATGCTGTCTTCATGTAATATGCCATGCGGTGTAGTTCATAATTTATTTGTTGCTATCCTATGGCGTAGTTTATAATCTCACACAGAACAACCATCACAACGCATCCAATTTCATTCACAGAAGTTTATATAAATAAAATTGCGCAACCAACTCATTAAGGTGTACCTATTAGTCGGGCACGCAAATTCATTCTCTACTCAACAGTAAATCCACAACCTGTTCAACAAATATATATACATGCAGTTCCATTCAATTTTCAATTTAATTCAATATTAGGTTCGATTTGGCTATACTTATCATTCATTCATTTATTGGTTTTCTCAATCCAATATTTTTATTAATCAAACCAATAATCACACATCACAACCAGCAATCAATTAGTTGAATAACTTTTCGAACATATAACTTCTATATATTCAAAAATTTATTTTTCAGTGTTAAATTACCAACAGTAAATTCTAACTATGTTTTGGTTCTCACACTAGTCAATTGGAAATATATATATATATATATATATCCCACTTTTGAAACTCGAACATAAATACCGATGATGCCCGGGCATCACCAGAATTATCTCTGAGAGACTAGGGTGTGATTCTATATCTATCTAGTATATTTGAGACTTCGAATACATGTGGATCAGACGTATATTAAAATCTCGTTTTACCCGATAGTCCAAAATCAATATATAATTAAATACTCAAATACGTATAATAAGGTATAATTTTCAAAGTTAAATTCGTTTTTATAAATAACACTCTTCAAACTCATTCTAGGGTATTACTAACCCTACCTCTAATGAGTCATTCTTATAGGATGTTACTAATCCTATCTCTGATGAATTCTTTCGTTTGTTTCTAATATATCTTGCTCTCGAGCTCTGTAACCAAAGAACTCATACCAACTGAGATGACCCTGACTTCCCGAAGAGACGGAGGAGCCTGGATTGCTTTGAGAACACGACTCATCCGAACACAAACACGAGAACATTCATTGTTATTACAACAATTTACATAAGAGTACAAGAATATCAGAGAATAAATAAATAATATACAATGGAAAAAAATACCAGAGACTTAAATTACAAAACAGCTAAAAATATATACATAAATATAATATGCAGCAGAATACATCAACCCCCATAACTAAAAGAAATACACAAATACAAAGCTTTCCGAATATTGCTTCAGCGGTAAATCCAGCATCCTGTGTAAAAAAATATCTACGAAAAACCAAAACTACTAGCTGCCCGTGTGGGAAATATGGGCACCTAGAGTTTAGGGAGAAACAATAAACTCCGAGTCAGTCGTGGGACAGGTGTGAGAACTAAAACAGTTTTTAGCTTTTTATTTTGAAGTTAGATAAATCACGGGACCATGCTGTTTAACACGGAATGGGTTTATCCCCCATGAGTACCAGTGCATAAAACAAACAGTGTAATGCTAAATAGAAAAATGAAGCTATTATAAGAGTCAGGTCCCATCACACAATGAACGCAGTCAAGGATAGAGATTTCCCTTATAATAACCAAATATGCTTGATACGCAAAATTTCATCTATTAATATTACTATAAGTGAAGAAGTCAACTTCAAATATAAATGTATCAATCATAGGCGGCGTAGGTACCATTATATTACGTCGCCATATAGGTTTACAACTAAAACCGTAAAATTGCGTATTGGAAATTAGGTTTCCATATATGAACAGAGGCAAGGGATCGTCGTCACCGATTTCGAGACACACTAGCGATGCCTAAGGATCCCACGCAGTGAACCCTTGGATCTTCATGGTCGGTCATCCATCAATGATTAATTATACCAATAAATATATGTTAGCCGGTTCTATCGAACCTCTTAAATAGCCAGTCACGTCGACCAAAGGGCCACTAGGGACTCAAGTCAAATCCGCGGTACCTCGCTATCCATCAAATAATATGCAACATCCACATAAGTAAACAGTCAGGGCTCCATACCATGACGTTACTCGTAGCTAGAACTAACATATGTCCATTTCCATGCAGTCACTATCCCGTTTTTGGTTCATACCAGGGTGTGAAGCTTGCGAATTAATGCTACACAAAGCTATGATAATTAAATCTATGCTTTGATCATCAACTACAAGAATCTTCTTTTCAACAAAAGCCTTGATCATTTGTATCTCAACATGCCACACTGTCAATCCATACTGTATCACTGATTTCCACCAATATATAACCTATAAGCTCGTACGTCTCAGAGAAGGGTGTTAAGCAAGAGAATAAATTCTCCACCACCAAACAGATATATATTTAACAGAGATCAACGAATACAATATAAAGGAATACGTCAGACATACCATCCATTTGCAAGTCCGTTCTGGGTCTGAACGAAACCAGAGACACCTTATTCCTCATTCCATGTGTCCAATACAGGAGAGAGGCTGCGCATATTCGATCGATCTCCAAGTACGTCTGGACGATCAACACTTATTACCTTCTCTTGGGTGTAAATCCCAATCAAGACATCAGTATCATCCAAACGATGTGAAGATCTCTGGTCTTCAACCACCGTCTTCGTCGTTGACTTTTAATCGTCATATCAATTATTCAGAATGGGTTAAAACCGGTCTTTTAGAATAACTCGCGTATCTTATAATCAAGTGATATAAAAACACATCATACGCCTCATTCCAATTCAGAATATTCTTTTATTCAAATATTCGCTTCTTTAGGGAAAGGTTCCCATTAATTTTATCAAAGATAAATTCTTTTAGATTAATTCTTTAATCTTCATTTTATATTATTTTCAAAAGATTTTAGTAACTAGTCGGGATTATCGAGCCTTATCGAAGTAATCATTTATTATTTTATTATCCCAATCCCAACCTATTCATCCTATGGAGCAAAACTGGTAGTACTCCATATTTAACACCCATGGTGTTATCGGTAAATTTAATTACCATTTCACATTCAAATCTAATTAAAGATTTAACTATCATCTAGAGTAAAACTGGTGGTACTCCATTCTCGATCATTTCATGAATTCGATAAATTTATTTGTCCTATTCTCATTCCAATCTAATTAAGGATTCATTAAAAACTCCAGCTTGGTTTTAATATCAAAAATCATTACTTTATGATTATTCAACTTTACGAAATTAATCTTATTTTTAACTGGGTTAAAGAACCAGTGTTATTAAAAAAAAATTGTTCACAATAAACCCAAATCATATTCCATCAAAATGGCATCTTCACGGAAATCAGATTAGTGTATAATTGATATGAATTTCTATATCAGACTAATAATATAAATGGAATAACGACAAAGCCTTTTAAATTCCATACATAATAACGGTCTTCCTTTACAGAAGTTCATCTCGATTATTACCAAACCGAATTCCGTCCAATTCCAATTTAATATATATTAAATTGAATAACTTTACATTGGAAAATTTCCATTAAATCTTAACAAAAAGATTTATAAATTCCAAATCATATCTTCACTGTTAATTGGATTTTAAGAACAAATGTTATTTAAAACATCGTTCACAATGAACCCAAAATCATCTTCCATTTAATTCCAATTTATATTTATTAATTGGAAAACTTCATTTATCTTAATTAAAAGATTTATTCTTTTCTCAACGGGGCTTAAGAACGGTGTTATTAAAGACACTATTCATGATAAACCCTAAAATCCAATTTGATATTAACTATAAGGCTCTGAATAGAAATAATATCGACCTATATTCAATATCAAATTCTGAAACCAACAGATATCATATTGGGAATAACGATATATGTATCTTCCAAATTCCTCAATAATATCTGTATTATCACGGAATCCAATAACGAAATGTTCTGAAGATTATTTCCATTTAAATCCATTCCAATTTATTTATTGGAAAATTTTGGTTATTTTAAAACCCTTTTTCTGTCCAATTTATTTATTTAAAACATAGGATTATTACTCTAGTTAATAACTAGTTCATTTAGGTAAAAAAATATTTTTATCTTCCCAAAACTGGAAGTTTTCATCCAAAAATCTTTCCAAATCGTTTGTTATGATTTTACACAATTTTTCCATATTTTTAATAATTTTATTAAGACCCTTGCAGTCAGTTTCCAATAACGGCCAACGAACTGCATCCATAGCGACCTTTTCTGAAATTGATTTGGACATAATTTGAAATCCAACCATTCAAATTTAAATATCTTATATTCATTTAAAATATCTTTTCAATACGAACCCAATGGTTCCGGATTAGGAGAATCTGACGGTCGGATCTCCCTTTACGTCAATGCGAGGTCAATGGTCGAAATTGGCAAACAGTCGCTGCGCGGCGCGTTCTATTCAAACCATATATATATATATGTATGTATGTATACTATATTTCGTCCATTTCCAATTAAAACGTATTTTATAAAACGTTTATAAATTCGTTTTAAAACGATTTTAACTTCATTTTCAATTTTGAATCAAAATTGAATATTCCATATCATTATAATATTTAAATGCTAATATTTTCAAAATATCAGATTTTAAAATCAAAATTTTTCGATATTCATTATAAAATGAATAAAGTCGATATAGAAATCTATTCGAGTAAAAATAGCGTTTTCTACTTAACTCGGTTTCACATTTCAACATTTTGGTGTCCATCCAAAATCGGACATCAAAATCACATTTTTATTCTCTTCTGAATACTATATAGAAATATTTATTTATATTCTGAATCGGAATGCGACTCAATCAATTACCATATAATTTGGGTTATATGGATTTCATACATCGCATGTATTCAACAATGATGATAAACAATCATTAAAAATTCAAACAACACCCAAAGTGCATTCTACAACCGTATAAGCATTAAAATAAATAAATAACGCTTACTATAGTCTATCAACCAATTGATTGACATAAAACTAAATATTGGGATTAGTGTATGTCAATATCATCCCAATACCCATGTGGTGTTTCAACCAACAAATACTGATTATTATTTATGCAGTTGGGTGATGTGTAAAATTTATCGTCTCAATCAATATCAGTTAAATAGATGTACATAAACAAGTCGTCCAACTTGTAAATGAGTATTTATTGCAATTCCTTTTTATGAAATTTTATATATCTTTTAGATAAATAATTTATACATTTCAGTCTCAGAAAAATTCGGCAATATAACGATGTGATATTAAAACCGGAATAATGTCTAGCATTATCCCTCTCCTGATACTGGCTCGCGCCATACACAACAATCAACCAATCTAATAATTCCACAATACAATCATATCACACAAATCATCCATGGTTTAACAAAAAAGTAGGACATGGGCTACTAAGCCCTATTTACAACCTACTATATAATAACAGAATGAAAATAATTTGAGTGATGGAGTTCTAACTTTGGTTTCCACTCCACCAGTCTTTAATGGATGATTTCAATATCGTTTGGATTTAAATCGCTTCAATTTTAATTTGCTCCGTTTCTGATTTAGTCAGTTCCAAGTTGTAGATCTTGAATTTACAGTTCCAACACACTTAGTTTCACTTGATTCTGTTTCCATATGAAGAAGTTATGACCTTGTAAACATTCGAATGAATTAATTGTCATTAACCTTTAATTAATTACATTTGCTTCTTAATTACCCTTGTTAATGGAATTAGCCGCACTCTTCTTCTTCTCCACACTTCAGGACGTCGAACCCACTGTCAAAAAGTAGGGTTCCAAACCATAATCACTTCAAGAATACGGACCACGATCTGATAGTGCCACGTTGTAGAGCATCTCCTCCTTCTCCATCGCCGGGATCGATGGTGAACTCGCACCTCACCTGCGATGTGGGACAGTGTTCGAAAGCTGCTGGTTTAAGCCCCAAGAACTCTCAAATTATAGCACTAATTCCAATCAACCCCATATCCTTTTGAAGCCCTCACGAATCTCTATAGTTTCCACTATGGATTCATACTTTAATTTGTGAGAAATTAAGGAAGGAATTCAGTAGCCGTTGGGCCATCGATTAGAAGAGAAGGACGGCTGCTGGGAGGTTGACACGGGTTTGCAAGGTCAAGGGTTTTGACTAAGGGGCGTATTTGTAATATTTAAATATTTATATTTAATTCAATTAATTTCTTTATTGCGAAATTTTCGTTCGAACTCCAAATCAAACCCAACGACTATCGCCCCTAGCTAAATACCGCCATTCTGGACATAATGGGATATGTTTCATAAGAAAGTTCGACTGTTTCGACCAGTTTTTATCAAAATTGAAATATAAATCTATATATATTGAATTTAAACGTAATTTTAACTTACCGGGGCCACATACTGACTCAAAAAATTATAGAAAAATTACATCTAATTATATTTTGACGATACAGTCCTAACAAAACTAATTTCGTTGAATTTGGAGGTCGTTTGAAAAATAGCTTTTCTCCAGGCGATTAAATTTAAATTGAAATTACCAAACACATTTAAATTTAATGTGCTCACCTATCAATTCCAAAAATTACGAAATTTGAAACTTAACAACAATTTGACATTCCAGATCCAACAAAAGTGGTTTCATTGAAAACGGAGGTCGTTTGTAAAATGGCTATTTTTAAGGGCTATATAATATATATATATATATATATTCCATAGCGACTATTCCAAATTTTAAACTGGACATAACTAACAATTTATATTATGAAATCTGAATTTTTCACATTCATTAGAAAGATAAAATTAAGCAGATTTTAACATTTCTGGTTTTACTGAAATCTAATTTATTTTGAATTATGTACATTCAATTGAAATTAAAAATCGAATTTTCAAACTATCGCGCCATTTCAAACTCTTTTTATAAATAAAATAAATTTATACGTTCTAACTTCGATTTAAATAAATTTTAAATCATTATTATTTGAAATAAATCATTTTAAATAATCAAAATCCATTAAAATAGCTAAAATAAAATTTCTAAACTGGTTCTGAAATTCCGGGTCGTTACACTTATAGTTGGTAAAGAGCTTAAATTTATCTCCTACAAGGTAGTGTCTCCATTTCTTTAATGCAAATACTACAACCACGGCTCCAAATCATGCATAAGGTACCTCTTCTCGTGGTTCTTTAGCTGTCTACTGGCGTAGACAACTGCCTTACCCTCTTACATAAGCACTGCTCCTAACCCTTTCCCAAAAGCGTCAATGAAAACCATAAACATCTTAGTACCATCAGGAATAATAAGTACATGCACACTCATAAGAGATTCCTTCAATCTCTCAAAAGCATTACTACACATCTCGCTCCAAACGAGCACAATAATTTTCTTCATCAATCGGGTTAGAGGGGCTGCAATCCTCGTGAAGTCCTTAATAAAATTTCCTATAGTAGCCCGTTAACCCTAGAAAACTTCTAACCTTTGATACGTTGCAGGGTATCCTCCATCCTTTAACAGCCTTTACCTTCGCAGGGTCTACTGCCAGTCGTTTCCCTGAAAGTATGTGTCCAAGAAATTTGACTTCCTTTCTCCAAAAGTGACATTTCAAAAACCTTAGCCTTAAGTTGGTTCTCCCTCAAAATTCTTAGGACCTTCCTTAAGCAATCCTCTTACTCCTTAAAGTCCTTAGAAAATATGAGAATGTCTTCCACGAATACCAAAACCATCTTGTTTAGAATGCCCCTAAATACTCTAATCATAGGATCCACAAAGATGGCGGGGGAATTCGTTAAACAAAAGGCATCACCTAGAAGAAGTATTAGCAACATACTTAATGATATTTGTTAATCAATAAAAATAAATTTTATGATTAATAGTTCATAAATATTAGTTAATTTAATTAATTTATAGCAATTTCATATTAATTATATTGTTTGGTCAAAGAAGCATTCATTATTTTGGTTGCGTAACCCATTAGGCATAAATTTGGTTAGCGATTTATATCAAGCTATTCAAATATTAATAATTCGGAAACTGACCGTGAAGCATATTTCCTAAAGGCATGTTAATGCCCTTAAGACCAAAGCGCATATCTTAGAGTGTAAATCTTGGTTGGATTCTGTGCCAGTTTCCAATGGTTGGTTAAATAAATCAAATCTCCTAGAAGAAGTTAAAAATAAAAGGTAAACAGACCCAGGGGCGGATCTACATGTTAGTGAGGTGGGCCTGTGGCCCTACCTGGATTATGTCATATCATGCTAAATTTTTGATAAAATATACTCATGCCCTATTTGAATTTAGATCCATGCCCTAACTGCTTGCCTGCCATTTTGACTTAATAATATGCTTTCTTTTCAACCTTACATAGCTAATTGCGTCCTTTTTCCACTAGAACTCCAATCTGGTGTTGTATATTTCATCTTATATATAGTAATATGTAAAAAAATTCCACTACTTTGATAAATATAAAAGTCGCTTAGATATCTGCCCTATCTCAGCAACAATGTTGGCTCTGCCACTGAATAGACCGGCGGATGAAATTAGATGCCAGCATGCCATTGATGTTTTTATGCTTTTTTGGTTTGGCCTGTATCTGAAAGTCCTATATAGTCAAGTTAATTACATTTACTCACCTCATGATAATAGGAACGCTTGGACTGATGCCAATTACGACCTTCACATTGTTTTCTATTGCACAACCTGAGGGACTGGGGCCTGCACAAAGTCAACAGTTGTGATCACGAAGTTAGATGACTAGCTTTTCTGCCTTATCAGTCCATTGGACCTATAGTTTAGCCCTTCCCAAGTTATGTTCATGTAGAGAAGATGTAATTAGTTTTAGCCTGATGGCAATGATGAAGGGTCATGTGTAAGTTACTACATGTAAATTTTTGTTTAAACAACTATTTTAGATTTATTTATACCTGCCATACCTTCAAGTGACTTATACTTATTTTCATGGTATATCCCTTTCCGTTCATGCTAGTTTCCATGGCATATCACAGAGCGGCTTATGTCTTTCTCCTGTATCTGACTTTGAGGAAATGATCTTTCATGTATATTTCCAATTTTTGTTACCTTTGCTATGAGTTCAATTATTTCATGCGCTTGGCATGATCTTCCCCACAGTCAAAAGAAGATGGATTGTCGCACAATCTTACCTGCAGTATGGGGATAAACAGATTGAATTTTGAGCGTTTGGCATGACCTTCACCATAATGTAGGGGGTATATAAATTGAATTTAGAGCACGTTGAATGACCTTCCTCATAGTATAAGAGCATAAAAAACACATTTTATGCACCTAGCATGACCACCTTCCCCATATTATAGGAGCAGACGAACTGAATTTCTTGCGTTTGGCGTAGCCTTCCCCATTGTATGGGGGTAGGAAAGTTGGATTTTGACTCAAAAGTCATATCATGCAAATACAACCTTAAAAGCATGTGCGTAAGATTTTTCTGAACTGGTTTGGCTACTAATAGATGTACGTTCAGTGTAGTTATGTTAGAGAGAAAAAATTCTAGTTTATAAATTTATTTATATAGGCGAAGAATGTCCAATATCCCCGCTAGTTCATTATGTTATGAGATAAAGATAAATGTTTCTTTATATTGGAGCAGTTCGTCTAATATCACAGTTAGTTCATTATTTTAGGAGATTAGCATAAATATTTGTTTGTACTTATGAAGGTCATCCAATATCCTTGCTAGTTCATTATGTTAAGAGATCAACATATATGTTTCTTTATGCTGGTGCATGTCATCCAAAATCCCTGATAATCACTATGTATGTTAAGATATTAACATAATTGTTTCTTTATACTAGCGCAGGTCGTCTTGTATTCCTGCTAGTTGAAGGTTTATCTATACTGCATAGACCGTCTGATTACCCCACCAGTTTATGAATAGACTTGTATAAGAATTTCAATACATTTATACTTATTGCAAATAAATATAAATCAACATTCATCAGTTTTTAACGATTTGAGTCATTTCCAAATTTGATGGAGTCTTCCGTAGAATGTTATTACAATCGATCTCTTTGCCTTTGCTTTCTCTTATTGCATGCACCTCAGATTCAGGCGGAATTATTGATATAACTCCTTTTATAATGAAGCAAAAGACGGAAAACTATTGTATGTTGTGAAAGGAACAGACACCGGTTAAGTACGATGAATAACGTGAGCCTAGTGAGCTTTCACCCCGTTCTTCGTTATTCCTTCTCTACGATTATAATATCTTAAGGACATGTTGAATCTTCCAGGCCGGTACACCTTTACTGCTTGTTCGGTTTGCCTTTTTCTGATTTACATAAGACTTCAAATCAAAAGATGCTTTAGGCTTCTCTTTGCTTGTTATAAAGGCGTGGCTTTTATCCTTAAAAGAGTAATTTACGTCATTCTATGTGAAGTTTGATTGAAGTTTCTAGTCAAGATGTCGTTGGTTGCACAGGGTCACCGCCGTTGTCATTGAGGAGTCACTGTTTTTATCTACTGCTTGACACACGCATTAGGCATATGGTTATAGAGAGATGCAAGTAAAAGATTGTCAGTTGCACTGAAAAATGCACATTGCACCACCATTCTGTTGTGGAGAAATTTTGATTCAAGACCGCTTAAATCAAAAATCCCCAATGCCGCGGAAAACGAGATCGTGATAATAGTGCAAAAATAGCCAATTGAATATTCTCAATCTTATCCAAGCTAATCACAATCACCAAACAATGGAAATAATAGAGCAATAACGAGAAACTAAATCACACAGGGATTTATAGTAGTTCCACTGACGCCTTGTCAGTGTACGTCCACTTTGAGAGAGAAACCTTTATTAATATCAATAGAAGAGTACAAGAAATTGATTACAATGATCAAATTTACTAGAAAATTTTTATTTTGTGGAGAAAGAAATTGAAGAAGATTAGGATTGCCTAAACCCTAATTAGAATAAACCTTGATCTAATCTCTTGATTTTGTTGTACCTCCTCCTTTTGGATCCGATGTAGCTTATATAGGCATAAGGAAGTATATGGAAATTCCCAAAATTTCCTCTAGATCCGAAATATCCTCCCGATCTGAAAATATCCTCCAGATCCTAAATATCCGAAATATCCCAAAATATCCTCTAGATCCGAAATTTCCTCCTCAATCTAACACATAGTATCGCATACTTCAACACTTCACCTCGATACTATATCCATCTACATCACAAATTTCAATGCACCCAAGCATTTCCTTCTATCTTCAATCAAGAAAGCTTGAATGTTTCCCCAATGAACTCCGGCATAGCCACCGCCCATTGCACTTCACTAACAAGTTCAGGCATAGCCCCCACTCGTCAATGAAGTGTTGAAACATCCTACTCCTAAACCAGTCTCATCAAAAGACAATGTACTCAGAAGTGAAAACGAGTACTTACCATGAAGATAGAACACCAACCTCTCACCGATACTCTTCTACATCCAAGTTTCTCTCTCAACTGTGCCTCCACTGGCACCTAGCATCTCTCCAAGTGAATTAAGTTCGAGCAATGCTCGAACTTTCCAATCGGCAATGCCTTAGTGAACATGTCCGTCGCGTTATCTTTTGTGTGCACTTTTCGAAGGCATATTTGCTTGTCTTCGTCCATGGCTACTAGAAATGGCTCTCTCACTTTAATATGCTTCGTTCGTGAGCTAAATGCCAAATTCTCTGCCAAATGTATAGCACTTTGGCTATCACATCGAATATCGATACTCTCATGTTCGAAACCCAAGTCACATAATTGTCGCTTCAAATAGAGTGCCTCCTTTGTCGCTTCCATAGCGGCTATCAACTCCGCCTCCGTAGTGGGTAAAGCAACTATGGTTTGCAATCTTGATCTCCAACTAATGGTTGTACCGCCAAGAGTGAAAACATATCCGGAAGTTGTTTTTCTTCGATCCCTATCACCAGTGTAGTATGAATCACAGTAACCAACTAACTTGCAACTCAATCCATCACTACCACTAAAAACAAGACCATGAGATGCTGTGCTTTTCAAGTATCTCGATATAGCCTTCATGGTTTCCCAATGCGATTTCCCTGGATTAGCCATATACCGACTAACCAACCCGACGACATTTGCAATATCGGATCTTGTACACACCATAGCATACATGAAACTTCCAACCACACTAGCATATGGCACCTTTGCCATATAAGCCTTGTCTTTCTCCTCGATAGGTGATCCCTTACTTGAAAGCTTTATATGCAAAGGTAAAGGTGTATTTGACGCCTTTGCATCCTCCATGCTAAACCGACAAAGCACTTTCTTAATGTACTCTTTTTGAGTTAATGTCAACTTAAAATGCTTTCGATCTCTTTCAATTTTCCATGCCCAAAATCTTCTTTGCTTCTCCAAGGTCTTTCATTTCGAACTCCGCCTTTAATTTCTCTTTCAACTTGTTGATTTCTTCCTTGTCCTTAGAAGCAATGAGCATATCGTCCACATACAAGAGTAAATGCACCCAACAATCATTTCCTAACCTCTTGAAATAAACGCAAGCATCCTTGATGCTTCGATGGAAGCTATTTTCAAGCATGAAATGATCAAATCTCTTGTACCATTGCCTAGGTGATTGCTTCAAACCATATAGTGATTTCTTCAACTTACAAACTAGTTCTGACTTACCTTCTACAAAAAAACCTTCCGGTTGCTCCATGTAGATGTCTTCATCCAAGTCTCCATGTAAGAAGGCGGTTTTCACATCTAATTGCTCCAACTCCAAGTCGTAAATAGCAACTAATGCAAGTAATATCCGGATAGAAGCATGCCTCACAACCGGTGCGAAGATCTCATCATACTCCTTTCCTTTCCTCTGTGCAAACCCCTTAGCCACTAGCCTAGCTTTGTATCTTCCATCGCCCTTCACCTTATATATCCATTTGCACCCAATAGCACGGTTTCCTTGAGGAAGAGGAACCAACTCCCAAGTCTGGTTCTTCATCAACGATTTTATCTCTTCCTCCATGGTGCAAATTCACTTCGAGCTATCACTCGAATCCATGACGTCATCAAGGTCCATCGGCTCATCTTGGACTACATGAAGAGCATAGTTCAAATTCTCATAAAAGCTAAGATAGTTCCAATCACCATATCTTTCGGGTGGCCTTATAGCACGACGACCAACCCGAGTAGCAATACCATCACCCGGTCTTCCTTCAGCTCCACCTTGAACTGAATCTTCTCTAGGCTCGTGCACATCCCCAACACTACTAAAGGAATCCGATGGACTATGTGATGTAACATCAACCGCATTCACCTCGCAAGCACCTCTAACAGCTCTACTCTCTCTAGGCCTGAAAGTGGGAATAACTTCCTTCTCCTTTGATTCACCATGAACCAAATCCAGAACATCCGATGAGCCTTCGTTCTCCTTGAACATAGCCGACTCATCAAAAGTAACATGACGTGAAAACATAGCCTTCTTCATTTCCGGATTCCAAATCCGGTAGCCTTTGACGCCATCCATATGACCGAGAAAAATCCCTTTGAAAGCTCTAGGCGAGAGCTTATCACACCCCAGATCATGCACATAAATAGGACTGCCAAATACACGAAGATAACTCAAGTCATTGCTCTTCCCCTTCCACACTTCCTCAGGAATTTTGTTATCAATAGCCGAGCACGGAATTCGATTAATAATATGCACCGCGGTCGACAAATCTTCGGCCCAAAATCCCTTAGACAAACCCGATGTGAATCTCAAGCATCTAGCTTTCTCTAGTAGAGTTCGGTTCATTCTCTCCGCCACTCCATTAGATTGCGGATCTCCCGGTGTAGTATAATGCCTCCGAATACCATGATGCTTGCAAAAATTCAGAAATTCTCCGAAAATATATTCGTCGCCATTATTGGACCTAAGAACCTTCCAAGTCTTTCCACTCTCATTCTCAACAAGAGCCTTCCATTCTTTGAATCTTGCAAATGCCTCCGACTTGGCCTTCATTACATACACCCAAACCTTCCGAGAAAATTCATCAATGAAAGAAATATAATATCTTGCTCCTCCCAAAGAAGCTACAGGCGTTGGTCCCCAAACATCCGTGTGCACATACTCAAGAATCCCTCTTGAATCATGTTTTCCTTCACCTAATTATACTCCAGTTTGCTTCCCCATGAAACATTCCTCGCAAAACTCCAACTTGTTGAAACTCTCACCATCAATCATCTCCCTTCGACAATGAACATCTAAACTCTTCTCTGAGACATGACCCAGTCTCAAATGCCACAGCCATGTAGCATCTAAGCCACGAGAACTATCAACATTGACACAAGTTTCGCGTTCCACGGTCACTCCTTGAAGCAAATAGATACCATGAGTTTTAGCACCCTTCATAACCACAAGCGCACCCTTCGAAACCCTCAAGCTATCACTTTCAATGGTGATCTTACAACCTAAAGAATCCAACTGTCCCAAAGAGATAAGTGACTTCCATAGTCCAAGAACTTAGCGAACATTAGTGAGAGTACGAACCACTCCGTCAAACATCCGAATTTGCACGGATCCAATGCCCTTCGACATGCAAACTGCACCATTTCCCATAACAATTGATTTTCCTTCCCATTCAACATAAGAAGGAAAACAATTCTATTAGGCGTCATGTGATATGAATCCCCCGAATCAAGCACCTAATCGCTGCCCGAAACATCTGATGGTACTGCCGACAAAACAACTACGTCTCCCTCACCAACATCTCTCTCCACCGCAACTGATGAAGATGCTACTTCCTTGTTCCCCTTGTCTGGAAAATCATTCTTCCAGTGACCAGGTTTCTTACATATAAATCACTTGCCATTTCTTTCTTTTGATTTTCCTCTTCCACCAGGCTTCTTAGACTTAAAACGCCTCGGTTTCCCTTCTTCTCTGACTTTTCTTTCTTCGCAAATAAACCTTGACCATTACCAGCACCACTACTACCATCACTCAGCTCCTTCATCTGACCTCGCAATTCCTCACTAAGAAGACCCGTCTTAACATCATTTAGAGTCAATGTATCCCGGCCGTAGATCAAACTGTTTGAGAACCCAGTATAGCGCTCAAGCAATGAACATAACAATATCATCACCTTCTACTCCTCCTCAATCTTCAAATCTACCGCCTTCATCTTCATTAGCAAATCATCAAACACATTTAAGTGCGCCTTTAGCGAAGTTCCTTTGTAACACCCCGAAAATTCTATAACTATGAAATTAACAAATAATTAATTTGAAATCAAAGAACTAAGGGAAACGGGATACGCCATTGCATTCGTTTCGGAAAAATACGCGAAATAGAGTCCGAGTTTTCAAAAAACGGAGTCCGTATGATGAAGATATGGCCTTCGGAAGTTTTGAATTAAATTTAAAATTCAAACAGAATAAAATCGGGCCCAATGGGCCAGGGCGGATAAACACCCGCCTAGGCCACCCAGGTCGACTGGGCTGTCGACCTGGGCTACCCATGTCGACAGGGCTGTCGACAGCCCTGTCGACAGGGGTATCGACCTGGTCGAGCCCAACCAACCTGGCTGGCCAGGTCTGTGTTTGGCCGATTTTCTGTGGTCTGCTTTGTCATTAGGGCTAGGTGGCAAGTTTTAATTGGTCTCTCTATCGAATGGATGGCTACGATCAATCCAAGCAACATCAATGGTCCTAACCAGTTCCTAACCTCTATATAAACAACCCTAGACTAAACCCTAATCTATTCATTCAAAAATAAGAGTATAGCCGCCATGTTGCTGAGGAACGACTAGGAGTAGCCACCAAATTGGAGAGAGGATTAGGAGGAAGATTCTAAAGCTTAAAGCAACCTAAACAAATCAATTCAACAAAGGAATTTGCGTCTTCAATCCCTAAATTAGAGAATTCATCACACCATTGTAAGTAGAGTATTACTTTGGTATGAATAAACAATTGTGTTGGTTTGTATGCTTGAATTGTGGCAATAAAGTAATTCATATTTGTGCGTTCTTATCAATTTGAAATATTATATACGTTTGGATATTTATGAATTATGTTATTCATTATAAAGAACTACATGCGGTAGTTCTAAGCAAGTATACGTTTGGAATATTTCGCAAATTATGTAATCCATGTTGAAGCTACATGTATGTAGTTGATTTAAATTCATGCAAGTTTGGGGTTTGCTTCTATGCCACCATGATGTATATTTTTGTGCATAAATCATGTTGTAAGTAATTGGAACAAGTTTGGTTATTATCCATATGAAATTATGTTGAGAATTTGGCATTATGTATTAAGCCATGCTTTTGTACTAGAAAACCTATTTGCAAACTTATGAATATGGCTAGGCTATGATTGATATTTGGCAACCATGATTAGGTCTATCTTGTTTAAAAGAATTATATGATGACATATGTGGTACATGGCTAGGTTAGGTTCAAAAGGTCCCTTTTTGTAAGTTTACATGGCTAAAGTAAGAATCATGATTTCATGTTAGAAATATTTATGCCATGGTTATGTGAACAAATTTAACTATACTTATGCCATGCTTATGTTTGATATTATGCCATGCTTATGTTTGACATTATGCCATGCTTATGCTAGAAATATTTATGCCATGCTTATGTTTGACATTATGCCTAAGTAAAAATATAGGTTCATGTGACAATAATGATATCTCAATTACAAGTTCACATGCTTTGATTCATGTCACCTATACTACCACTATGCAAGTACACCAGTTTCTATTTTGTATTTCCAACGTCGTATTGCAAGTTCATGCGCTCACATTCCCCTCTTTGTGTATGTAATTACGCTTTAAGCCTCCCCTTTTCGCATGGCTAATTTGGGCTTTAAAAGGCTAAGCCCAAAATATATAAACGGACGTGTTAAACGGGGGAAAATAACGTTGGGTTAAAATTACTAATGAATGAAAATATAAAATAGAAGGGCCCAAGTTCAAGTATGGGTTGGGCCCATGATTGGTGTAACTTTTACACCATTAACTTAATAATGGGCCGCAAATATTTACATATAAGAAATAAAGAAGAATGACAAAATATGTAAATGTAGAACATACGATGTGTTTAACCCGAGGTTGGATTGAGTTGTGATGTAAACCTGCCCGGAACCGCCCGGCTGTCCAGTAGTCACAACAATACCTATCCAATGTGGGAGGTTAAACATGGAGCCCAGCAAGGACCCGAGGTTAGACTGAGTTGTGGCGTAAGACTGCCCGGAACCAACCGGCAACAGGCAGCCACAACAATACCTGTCTAATGTGAGAGGTCAGGGCCTTAATAAGACAATTAAGGCTGAGTCAGGATTGATAGGATTAAGTGAACTAAAGACTTAATCAAAATGGAACATGCTAAACAAAACGGACTGGTGGGGGTTAGGTTAGGAAACACTTAACCAACTTAGCATGTTGGCTAGAGATAGAAAACCTAGTAACGGGGGACCCTTTTCAGCAGTAACCCTAGAAGGTGTATCAGGATACCCTGAAACTAGGCAGGGTAGGGCACGATTACTGGGCTGATTGTAAGAGGTCAAAGCGACGGCGGTGGTGTAGCAGTGTAGGTTCTAACGGAGTGCGGGCGTGCACACACTCCGGCGCAGAAAAATAAGGCACTGGACACCAGTAGCATACCTGTGCACTCTAAGGTTGTGTCGGGTTGCCACTATGGGACTTGATACACCCCATGGTGGGACCAGCATAGGTAACTACAACATCGGGGGCCGTAAGACACATGTAACTATGCGAGTAGGAGCCGATCATTGTAGAATGGATCACATCACCCTGATTATGGGGTGCCAGTTGGAAACTAGTTTATTTGGGTTCAGAGATTAACATGGGGTGCGATAGTATATTCGACCCTAGACAACTTAACCAAGTTTATTGTGCTTGCCCACTTCCTGTTTATACTTATCATACCCAGTTCTTTATTCATAGACAAAATAGTACTAGACTTACTCAGGCTTTATGTCTGACTCTACTTTTCTTTCGTCTTCTTTCTTCCGTTTCCCCCCCCCCCCAGGTCCACAGGGAGGGAACACAGCAGCTTGACCAACCTTAACATCCAGCTTGAAGAAGAGAAATGTATTGCTTGGACTTTCCTGTTTTGAACTATGGCTTTGGACAATCCACTATGGGGCTTTTGCAGTTTATCTATGTTTTATTTATGCTTCTTTAAAATAATGTAATCAAGACAGATTAAGAAAGTGTTATGTTATGTTTTTGGAAAGGTTGTTGTTGTAACACGTATTTGACTTTATGAAATAAAAGTTTGTTGTTCTTCCGCTGTTTACAAATATGTGTTCCTATATCTGTCTTGTATATCTGTGACTTATACTTATAAACCTCCACCAAAATTAGGGCATTCCCTTTGAGAGTGACCCTAACGGAGGTGGGGTGTTTCACTTGGTATCAGAGCATAGGTTTACCAGATAAGATAAAAAGTTTTGAAAAATTATTTTCAAAAAGGAAATTTAAAGAAGCATTTTTAAAAGAAAAATATTATTTTATTTTAAAAAGGCAAAGTCCACTCCCCAAAGCCATAGGTACTATCTCTTATCCTTCGTTTTGAATCTATCCTTTTTGTTTCAGCATGTCCCAAGAACTTAACTTGCCAGAAGGGGTACCAATACCTGGTTGGTTTAGACGGTTCTTAGAAGCAAGGGCCACTCAGCCAGGTCCTACCATTCCTCCTCCCCCAGCAGAAGGAAATCATCCAGCCGCAGCGGCACCTTTTCCTCCACCTCCTCCTCGGGGAAACACTTTTGCTAAGATATGTAAGGATTTTAAAGCTATGGGAGGAAGGGATTTCCATGGAACTGAGTCCTTCGCGGCAGCTAGAAATTGGCTGAAAGAAACGGAGGACCTATTCATCATCTTTGAGGTAGAAGATAGACAAAAAGTACAGTTGGCAGTGTGGCTATTGAAGGGCGAGGCTTCCTACTGGTGGGAAGTCACAAATGCTGAAAGACCAGTGGAGACATGGGAGGACTTTAGGGCAAGGTTTGAGACTAAATTTCTCTCAGATGCGGAAAGAAGTTTGCAGTTGGAAAAATTCTTATTTCTTAAGCAAGGGGACAAGACAGTCAGAGAGTATGTGAATCAGTTTGATGAGCTGGCTAGGTTTGGGCTTGACCTAGTCAACACCCCGCACAAGAAGGCTCTCCGTTTCGTCAAAGGGTTGAATGAGCCATTACACAGTTTGGCCATGACCCATATACCCATGGGAGCCACGTATGAAAGATTGGTGCAAATGGCATTGCTGAATGAAGAGGATAAGGGCAAGAAGAAAGAGGGTTTGCAGCCTAAGAAGACTGACTTTAAGAAGGGCGGGAAAGGCAACAAAGAGAAGAGGAAGTGCAATTTCTGTGGCACGGTGGGGCACTTAGTAAAGGACTGCCGGAAAAAGAAGGCCAAGGAAAATGGTGGGTGCTTTTCTTGCGGTGAGACAGGCCATAGGGCTAAGGACTGCCCAAAGAAACGAGGACAAGGGCAGAGGGCTGGATCCACCCCAGGGGCACAGGTCCATGTGCTAGAAGCGCCACCTCTGCAACAGCGAGGTATAAATACTTCTGTAGAAAGTGTAGTTTATCTTTATGATCACCCCGTTCGCACTTTATTTGATTCTGGCGCATCACACTCCTTTATCTCGTCTGCTTTAGTAGAATCTCTGCACCTAGAAACTAGTATGGTAGAGGACCCCTTAATTGTTTCAAACCCAATTGGGGGCCCAGCTCATTTGTCTATGATCTGTGTGGGATTGAAAATTTCTATTCTAAGTGTAGAATTTCAATGCAGTGCCTTTGTTTTGGGCTTTTCGGGGTATGGTTTGATTTTGGGTATGGATTGGCTATCCAGTAATGGGGCCATCCTTGATTGTGAGAAAAAGGTTGTTAGGCTCCTAACCCAGCTCGGTAATACTTTGGAAATTTCTTGTAATCCCTCGTATGCGGTTATGCTTAGTTATCTTGAATCGCTAGATGCCTCCGTTGAAAATTTGCAATCAGTTAGAGTGGTCCGGGAATATCCGGATGTCTTCGAAGAGGTGAAGGGCTTGCCTCCGAAGCGGGAAATAGACTTCCGCATATATCTTGTAGATAATGCAAAGCCCGTTGCGTTGCCCGTTAGACACATGGCTCCACGAGAAAGGAAAGAGCTCAGTAAACATATTAAAGAGCTTCTAGAAAAGGGGTTCATTAGGAGGAGCATTTCAGAATGGGGCGCTCCAGTGGTGTTCGCTACAAAGGCGGATGGTTCACTCCGTCTATGTGTTGACTATAGGGAGCTCAACAAGCTAACGAAAAAGAATAGGCACCCTCTCCCTAGAATTGACGATTTATTTGACCAGCTTGTAGGAGCGACTGTTTTCTCCCAACTCGATTTAGCAACCGGTTTTCATCAGCTAAGGGTGGCTGAAGATAGCATCGATAAAACGGCGTTCAGAACCCCAGACAGTTTCTTTGAATGGCTTGTCATGCCTTTCGGCTTGACAAATGCACCTGCTTACTTCGTGGACCTGATGAGTAGGGTATTTAGAGATTTCCTCAACAAATTCGTAGTGGTCTTCGTAGATGATATCCTTATCTTCTCAAAGAGTGAAGAGGAACATGCTCAGCACCTAAGGGCAATCATGGAAACTTTGCGAGTCCATCAACTAAAAGCCAAGTTCTCCAAATGCCATTTTTGGAGAGAAGAGGTGAGGTTCCTTGGGCACATAGTATCCAAACAAGGGTTAGCGGTGGACCCTGCTAAGGTAGTAGCGGTACAGGATTGGAAGACACCAAGGAATGCAACTGAGGTCCGAAGCTTTCTAGGACTAGCGGGTTTCTATCGAAAGTTTATAAGGGATTTTGCGAAAATCTCAGCTCCGCTCACGAAGTTGACAATTGTTTATTTTCAAGAGATAATTCATCTATGTGGGATACCTTCTAGTAAGTGAACAAGATCCAAGATTCACTAGTGAATTTTGGAGAGCTTGCATGGAACCATGAGTACGCAGTTAGGCTTGAGCCAAGTATACTAGGAGGAGAATAAGTGAAAGAGGAACGAGAAATAGGTTCCAACTCATATTTTGGAAACAAGAATTAAGAAGCTACGAAATTGTGAAGTTAAAGGCGGACAAAGCATAATGGAGTTAAGCTCAAGAAATGCGACTTAGAAGATTGAAGACTAGATTCGTGCATAATATCTCTTCTTAAGAGTATATCCTCTCGGTCCCATTCTCAAATCCAATTTCTATTGCAAACCCCATAGGGAGTATGACCCATCTGTTAGTAACACATGTTGGGCTCGAGGGTGTTCGTTGATTTTACTAAAGTTTTTGGGCTTTATAGGATACGGGTTGGTCTTAGGAAGGGACTCCCTTGTGACCTAAAAGGAGTCCATCATGCTTAGTTTCCACGAATCATATATGGTGGTTGGGTTGAGTAACTCTTTGGGTGTCAGTCTGATGTTGATTTCGGTCTTCGGGCTGATGCTTAAGGAGTTCTTCTCCTAATCAATATATATGTAGCATAAATTTCCAGTTTCGACATTGCCTAATGGGCACAAAGTTTTTACTTGCTTCTATCATTCGACTATACCTTTAGGTAGGACCATTCCCTATCATCGAGAAAATTGGGAAAATGGCCTATAGATTAGAGCTACCCGAGAAATTGGCTGGAGTCCACAACGTTTTCCACGTTTCACATCTCTGAAAATGTCTACATGAGTCAGCCGAAGTGGTAGAGCCAAATATCCTCGAAGAGGCCGAAGTGGAACGCGAAGCAACCATAAGAAAAGTTCCAACCCGCATCTTAGGAACGGAAGTGAAGAAGCTACGCAACCGTGAAGTCAAGCTCGTCAAAGTTCAGTGGAGCGACGCCGAGGGAGACGCGACTTGGGAAACTGAAGCTAGAATACGCACTGCCTACCCTTTTCTGTTCGAGGGTACATCCTTGATCTTTCTTCTTCCTTAAGTTGCGCTTTTATCTATCTTTTTAGGTATATTTCCTCGACCGTATCTTTTAGGTAGAAACCCTTTGGATGGAAACATGTAGTTGAAACATGTTATGTATGATGGTTGCAAGTGGTTGCAAGTGATTGCTAGTGGTTGCTCGTGGTTGCATATACACACACAATCTAGGTTTTAGATCGGCTCAGTCACTTCATATTGCATATGCATATATGTTTGTATTCGTATGTGGTTGAACTTTAATGTGTTGACATGTGGATGCTGCATTTGTATTGAATGATTGTGCACTCATGTAGAATCAAGAATAGGAAAATTTGCATACATAATGGATTCATGGCACTTACATAATTCGCATTAAGGAGGTCAACTGAATCAGTAGACCGCCTGATTTTGCATTAGATAGTTCATGTACACACACACTTCGCATATGATCATGAAGCATTAGAAGTCTTTTAAGGACAGTGGATGCTCTTGTTTGATGGATGAGTAGATGGATGATTGGATGTTAGGATATACATTCCTCCTAACTTGAAGATTTCGGGGACGAAATCCTTTTAAGTGGGGGAGAATGTAACACCCCGAAAATTCTATAACTATGAAATTAACAAATAATTAATTTGAAATCAAAGAACTAAGGGAAATGGGATACGCCATTGCGTTCGTCTCGGAAAAATACGCGAAATAGAGTCCGAGTTTTCAAAAAACGGAGTCCGTATGATGAAGATATGGCCTTCGGAAGTTTTGAATTAAATTTAAAATTCAAACAGAATAAAATCGGGCCCAATGGGCCAGGGCGGATAAACACCCGCCTAGGCCACCCAGGTCGACTGGGCTGTCGACCTGGGCTACCCATGTCGACAGGGCTGTCGACAGCCCCGTCGACAGGGGTATCGACCTGGTCGAGCCCAGCCAACCTGGCTGGCCAGGTCTGTGTTTGGCCGATTTTCTGTGGTCTGCTTTGTCATTAGGGCTAGGTGGCAAGTTTTAATTGGTCTCTCTATCGAATGGATGGCTACGATCAATCCAAGCAACATCAATGGTCCTAACCAGTTCCTAACCTCTATATAAACAACCCTAGACTAAACCCTAATCTATTCATTCAAAAATAAGAGCATAGCCGCCATGTTGCTGAGGAACGACTAGGAGTAGCCACCAAATTGGACAGAGGATTAGGAGGAAGATTCTAAAGCTTAAAGCAACCTAAACAAATCAATTCAACAAAGGAATTTGCGTCTTCAATCCCTAAATTAGATAATTCATCACACCATTGTAAGTAGAGTATTACTTTGGTATGAATAAACAATTGTGTTGGTTTGTATGCTTGAATTGTGGCAATAAAGCAATTCATATTTGTGCGTTCTTATCAATTTGAAATATTATATACGTTTGGATATTTATGAATTATGTTATTCATTATAAAGAACTACATGCGGTAGTTCTATGCAAGTATACGTTTGGAATATTTCGCAAATTATGTAATCCATGTTGAAGCTACATGTATGTAGTTGATTTAAATTCATGCAAGTTTGGGGTTTGCTTTTATGCCACCATGATGTATATTTTTGTGCATAAATCATGTTGTAAGTAATTGGAACAAGTTTGGTTATTATCCATATGAAATTATGTTGAGAATTTGGCATTATGTATTAAGCCATGCTTTTGTACTAGAAAACCTATTTGCAAACTTATGAATATGGCTAGGCTATGATTGATATTTGGCAACCATGATTAGGTCTATCTTGTTTAAAAGAATTATATGATGACATATGTGGTACATGGCTAGGTTAGGTTCAAAAGGTCCCTTTTTGTAAGTTTACATGGCTAAAGTAAGAATCATGATTTCATGTTAGAAATATTTATGCCATGGTTATGTGAACAAATTTAACTATACTTATGCCATGCTTATGTTTGATATTATGCCATGCTTATGTTTGACATTATGCCATGCTTATGCTAGAAATATTTATGCCATGCTTATGTTTGACATTATGCCTAAATAAAAATATAGGTTCATGTGACAATAATGATATCTCAATTACAAGTTCACATGCTTTGATTCATGTCACCTATACTACCACTATGCAAGTACACCAGTTTCTATTTTGTATTTCCAACGTCGTATTGCAAGTTCATGCGCTCACATTCCCCTCTTTGTGTATGTAATTACGCTTTAAGCCTCCCCTTTTCGCATGGCTAATTTGGGCTTTAAAAGGCTAAGCCCAAAATATATAAACGGACATGTTAAACGGGGGAAAATAACGTTGGGTTAAAATTACTAATGAATGAAAATATAAAATAGAAGGGCCCAAGTTCAAGTATGGGTTGGGCCCATGATTGGTGTAACTTTTACACCATTAACTTAATAATGGGCCGCAAATATTTACATATAAGAAATAAAGAAGAATGACAAAATATGTAAATGTAGAACATACGATGTGTTTAACCCGAGGTTGGATTGAGTTGTGATGTAAACCTGCCCGGAACCGCCCGGCTGTCCAGTAGTCACAACAATACCTATCCAATGTGGGAGGTTAAACATGGAGCCCAGCAAGGACCCGAGGTTAGACTGAGTTGTGGCGTAAGACTGCCCGGAACCAACCGGCAACAGGCAGCCACAACAATACCTGTCTAATGTGAGAGGTCAGGGCCTTAATAAGACAATTAAGGCTGAGTCAGGATTGATAGGATTAAGTGAACTAAAGACTTAATCAAAATGGAACATGCTAAACAAAACGGACTGGTGGGGGTTAGGTTAGGAAACACTTAACCAACTTAGCATGTTGGCTAGAGATAGAAAACCTAGTAACGGGGGACCCTTTTCAGCAGTAACCCTAGAAGGTGTATCAGGATACCCTGAAACTAGGCAGGGTGGGGCACGATTACTGGGCTGATTGTAAGAGGTCAAAGCGACGGCGGTGGTGTAGCAGTGTAGGTTCTAACGGAGTGCGGGCGTGCACACACTCCGGCGCAGAAAAATAAGGCACTGGACACCAGTAGCATACCTGTGCACTCTAAGGTTGTGTCTGGTTGCCACTATGGGACTTGATACACCCCATGGTGGGACCAGCATAGGTAACTACAACATCGGGGGCCGTAAGACACATGTAACTATGCGAGTAGGAGCCGATCATTGTAGAATGGATCACATCACCCTGATTATGGGGTGCCAGTTGGAAACTAGTTTATTTGGGTTCAGAGATTAACATGGGGTGCGATAGTATATTCGACCCTAGACAACTTAACCAAGTTTATTGTGCTTGCCCACTTCCTGTTTATACTTATCATACCCAGTTCTTTATTCATAGACAACTCCTCCAACTTGTCTGACTCTACTTTTCTTTCGTCTTCTTTCTTCCGTTTCCCCCCCCCCAGGTCCACAAGGAGGGAACACAGCAGCTTGACCAACCTTAACATCCAGCTTGAAGAAGAGAAATGTATTGCTTGGACTTTCCTGTTTTGAACTATGGCTTTGGACAATCCACTATGGGGCTTTTGCAGTTTATCTATGTTTTATTTATGCTTCTTTAAAATAATGTAATCAAGACAGATTAAGAAAGTGTTATGTTATGTTTTTGGAAAGGTTGTTGTTGTAACACGTATTTGACTTTATGAAATAAAAGTTTGTTGTTCTTCCGCTGTTTACAAATATGTGTTCCTATATCTGTCTTGTATATCTGTGACTTATACTTATAAACCTCCACCAAAATTAGGGCATTCCCTTTGAGAGTGACCCTAACGGAGGTGGGGTGTTTCATCCTTCCTTAATCTTGTAGGTAAAGAAAGTCCGCAACGAGGTCAGTCGATTTGTGAGTGACTTCTTCATATACAACTCCTCCAACTTGTTCCAAATACCTTTAGCAGTTGTCTCACCACTAATTTCAGAAATAACATTCTCCCTCATGGCAAGTTGAAGTGTAGTGAATGACCACTCTTTCATTTCTTCTCTCTCCACATCTGAGATGTCCTCTGGCAATAAATGTGTATCAAACACCATCCGATGTACCCGATTCCGCCTAAGAACCGCTTTCATCTTCCATTGTCACTTTTCGAAATCATTATCGCCATTCCACTTGTCGATAACCAATTATGAACCAGCAGCTGCATACGACCCACGTACATAAGGAGCTACAACCACTGGACCAACTGTTGATGGATTATTTGAACCTGATTCCGCCATTTCTACAACTATCTACCAACATCAATGCTCTGATACCAAATGTTGTGGAGAAATTTTGATTCAAGATTTCTTAAATCAAAAATCCCCAACGCCGCGAAAAACGAGATCGTGGTAATAGTGCAAAAACAACCAATCGAACAATCTCAATCTTATCCAAGCCAATCACAATCACCAAACAATGGAAATAATAGAGCAATAATAAGAAACTAAATCACACAGGGATTTATAGTGGTTCCACCGACGTCTTGTCAGTGTATGTCCACTTTGAGAGAGAAACCTTTATTAATATCAATAGAAGAGTACAAGAGATTGATTACAATGATCAAATTTACCAGAAAAATTTGATTTTGTGGAGAAAGGAATTGAAGAAGATTAGGATTGCCTAAACCCTAATTAGAATAAATCTTGATCTAATCTCTTGATTTTGTTGTACCTCCTCCTTTTGGATCCGATGTAGCTTATATAGGCATAGGGAAGTATATGGAAATTCCCAAAATTTCCTCTAGATCCGAAATATCTGAAATATCCTCCAGATCTAAAATATCCTCCAGATCCTAAATATCCTCCAGATTTGAAAATATCCTACAAATCCTAAATATCCGAAATATCCTCCAGATCCGAAATTTCCTCCTCAATCTAACACATAGTATCGCATACTTCAACACGTTTCATATAGTTCTTTATCCCTTTGACCCCTGGTTGGCTTGGGATCTAAATAGGAGCATTAAAAGTATTTACAGGGGTTTTACTTATAAATCTTTCCTTGGTCTATGAGTTAAGGCTAGAAAAGTGATTCTTAAAAAAGTGAGCTCCAAGAATTGGGCAAAATAAAAGATATATTTTGAAGGATCCCCTCCTTCTGAAGCCAAAGATGTTAGAGAAAATTTTCATCCCACTAACACTCAACCAGATTTTTTTGAAGTAATGAAGTTGATTGAAGTTTATCTTGCTTTTTGAAGCAACCAAGTCATGGTGCAAGGGTTAACGTTTACTAAATGAAATATATGGATAACAAGAAGAATATAGGAAGGTTAAGATAGAGAAAGTTTTGATGAGATTTGGACATTAATTGATCCTATGTCTACGGGTTATCCACTATACATAATGTTTCATACAAACATACAATATTGTGCTATGCATGGTTTTTTAGAAATCATCTTTGATTTATTAGGACAGGAAAAAAGTTCCTTTTCATCTTTCGGTTTTTTTAAAGTCCTGAAGACCATATGTTGGTTGCTAGTTTCACCATCTGTTTCCCTTATTGTGTATCTGTAGTGCTTTCCATTATTTGCAAATTCTATGATATGTTTCTTGGCAGGATACAATATTTGGAGAAGAATTCTAGAAATTTAGGTGGGTGTTTAATTTAATTTTGGCTGTAAGTACTTTTAATAGGGTAATTGCCTTATTATTTCTCCTAAAGGTCGAGTCGTACTGGGTGCAGTGTAATAAAGTTGTTCCAAGGTAAAATGTTTTTGTGAACTGGTATGTGCCTCTTTACCCTAAAGTCTGCAAGTCTTGTATTAAAAGCAATGTGACTATAACACGGTCGTGAATCAAACCGTGAAGACTCAAGATCCAAGGTTTTAAAGGTCTAACCGGTCGAACCGTCAGGAACCGCACGTGTTTGTTAATGGTAGAAATGTGGATAATCAAGTTTTATGTGTATTCAAGCAAATAAATAGTAAAATTTGAAAATCATATATTTATTCACTAACATTAATAGATTGCATGATATAATCAAATAGCAAAGGCACAAACAAACACATGTTTTTAGAATAAAGTGGTAAAGTTTATGGTTTAGATGTCGGAACAATTATGATTTTTGAAATATTTTGTTATTTTCAAAATAATACAAAAGATGAAATGATCAGAGAGAATTACACAATGAGAATTAGGAAAAAACAAAAAACTGTGGTTTTACTGTGGAAAATTGAAGGTTGGACCGCTGGTTTGAAGCTCCGGCTAGGGTTCATGCATGAATGAGGTCTGAATGAGTTTCGTGCCGTGATGGTCCAAGGTTCAGGGTTATTCGAGGTCGGACCGCGGTAGGATCAGGTTATGAAAACTATATTTAGAAGTAATTTGTTATTATGTTTGCACAGGTGACTCTGTGTTGCTACCCACACTAAGGGGTCCCGGATATGACATTTCGGAATGCCTTATATGTTATGGATCTCTGTCAAGGTTTCTCCTAAGTGTTCCCTTACGCAGACCTTTATTAGGGCCTTTGAAAATATGGGCTCTGTTTCCACTCAGCCGATTCTTACTATGGCCATTCTCTTGATGTGGCATTTTTTTATCCTTTCATGCACTTTTTGTTTGTATTGGCCCGAGAGCTTCAAATGTCCTTTCTGGCTCAGGTCATATTTTGTCCATCCCCTTATTATTGTTCACGACGAAAATAGTGGAACATAGGTAGTACATCACAAAGTCAAAAACATTCCAAATTGATGCATACAAAATGAAACAAATACACTTTAATACAGAATTCAACTTAAAAGTAAAATGACAATGATCTGGAACCTCGCTATTGGCTTTCACCAGCTACCCGACCATATGTCGAGTTATCCCCGGTAAGGAAACAAAAAAGTGCAACTCCTTTCAACTAATTAATAAGAACAAACTTCAACATAATAACATGGCATGAATGCTAAGTAATCATCACTCTACCTCTCGAAGGCATCCAAGAAGACATAGGGCGGCCAGTCCTTAACACCTCCACCTTTTCCAGCCCATAAGGGACAACCAATGCAAAAAAAGACTTCATGCCATTATTTTCAAGCATTCCATATTATTTTCCTAAATTCATGCCACCAGCACAATTCCCTACCAAAATACATATCATCAACCAAGATACAACAAACAAGCACTGGGGATAAGCGAGAAGTAGCAAACTCTAAAGGAAGAGATAAAGGGCATTTATTGCTGTAAATAGTGCATTTTCTACACTATAACGGTAGACAATTGAAGACCGACAAGGTTTTTTTGATGAAACTAATTCCCTTATATATAATATTAAAAATTATACACTTTTGGGAAATCGTGCAAAGGGAACCGTATAAAGTGGATTATCATATGGACATAGGATTAGTAATATGGGAAATGACATAAAAAATTCTCTATGTCTTTTATTTTCCATATGCTCTTTTTTCCTTGTGTTAATTAATCATCGTTACAATCGAAACTCTAACAAATAGCTAGAGGCTTGTAAGGGACTACATAAAAACTAGTGATGTTATTTCTTCACGTAGGTGTATAGAAATCACTCAAGCTTACAGATTCTAAGCAATTTCCAATCGGGTAAATGGTATGAAAAAAATTCACTAACACCTTTAGCACTTGAAGGAGGGCTTGGATCTCCTCTTCATTTTCCCCATCTAAAATAATTCTAGGATTTTCCCTCCTTTATAATGAAATTCCTGGCCTCGATCTCTCGGGAAGCAAATGAGCCACAGATGAAATCCCTGCAAACCCCTTCCAGATTTTATTTCAGTTCTATAATAAATCATGGAATCAACAAAATGAGAGACCATAGAAGTAAACAATTCAAGATGTTATGTCTAAGGTAACTGATTGGCCATCACTCATAGTTCACTACCACCATTTACATGTTTTATGTTTCATATGGCAGATAAACAAACATGACACTCAATGATGAGAGTGGTAAGGCTGAACAGTCAACGACACATGACTTATAAACTACTTGATAAGATGACTCAAGGGGATCAGTATTTTATGGAATCCAATTTGAGGGATACTGCCGATTAACTATCATCCTTCACTAACAACTGGATTGGAAAAGGGAGAACATGTGCAGGTGCTAGTTTGTTTAGGCAACTATTCGATTATGTTTGAAAGCCTCTAATCAGAGAGAATCTCCCACATCAATCCCATAGGTTTAGAAAAACCTTCTCCCATGGCAGTCAAGTTGTTAAGGACATGCATGCTTATGATCAAGATGATGGATATGATCAATGCTAATTATTATCTAATGGTGCTACTTCCCAATACTTGTACCGATATGAGCCTAGTAACAAGCCGATGTAATTAATATGCACATCGTTCCAAGAGGTATCCTATCATCCCTCACTAATGCCATGTCCGGCCAGTAATACAGGCTTCATTGATGTTAACCTTTATCAATGAAGAGACCCATGTGTAATGGAAGGAAAAAAAACAATAATTTCAACCGAAGAAGACAAAGGCTTCACACTGTGCTGAAGGCTCGATCCAAACCGGGTGATGTGCATTACTTATGCAATAGTTGTTAAAAAAAGAGAAAATATGTATGAATGTAGATGGATCCTTTTTACAAATCTCTTCTATAAACTCACAGCTATAGGGATAGTAGATGACACTGCCTCAATGTAAATATTTCTATGGCAAGGCGATCATAGGGATACTGGTTGGCATGAACCAGTATAAATATCTCTCTATTTTAAAATTTTAACAAACCATGATGTTTGTATGAATATTAGACTAACGAAACAAGTACAAAAATAAATGTGCATTCTTTGTGATGTATTTATATGACTTGATTTCTTCGTCGAATCCAAAACTATCTGCATCCACCACTGTTTCAAACCTCAAAAGTATCGCCTGAGATCTCCTGCGAGATCTCATTTTGGGCTCCTTCCGAAATGAAACAACAAATATCACTATAAACCTTCTTTCAAATATATCATCTGAGATATTGCAATATCGAATGATATATCAACCAATACGAAATAGTGGAATATCGTTCGAGATCCTGGTTTTTTGTTTAAGATTTAAATATTTGTTTGAACCAGAACAATAATTAAAAAACTCAAATCTAGCCACTATAATATCCTGCTATTTTACATTTTGCATGTTGAATGAGCATATTGTATGTTCATATATGTTTTATAATGCTTACGGTTTTCAAATTCATCTTTTTTACATACAAGTCACCTATGAAATTATATATTTTATAGTCTACTTATGTTGTATTTTTTGATGTTTTGGATCTTTTTGATGTTTTATGTCTAACAATAATTCATTTTCATGGATTATATGTTTTAAGCACTAATCTATTTGCATTGTGTTATATTTCCGTTTTAAGCCTATTACGATTTAGATTATGAATGATTTTTCGTAAATTAAGAATAATAAAGTTATTTTGCAATTCAATTTTAAGTTTCTATGTTTTTAATAGCATCAACAACAATCATTTTTTAATATATCATGTACCCCGAGATTGTTCCGATATGAACTTTCAGACTTGAGATGGAAATCTGAGGCAGACTCTCGAGTTAGACTCGTCTCGTTCGAGAACTACCTCGATAGAGATCAAGTCTCTAAAATCTCTGAGATGAAACGCGACCAATATCCGAGATTTAAAACCTTGGCCTCCACTTGGCACGAAAGGTAACACCAGGTGCAACGTAAGGGTCATAATTGGCTTTATCCCAAATGTTATGTTAATCATGGGACATATACTTATAGTCGGAACGATTATATAAAAAGGTCAAATTAAGCCCAATCCATAATCATCTAAAGACATCTTTAGTGCATTATTGGCCAATCTATATATTATCCTCTTTTCCTTCTCTTTTTTAACTTCCTCTAATAAAACGATCACCCTACCCATCCCACCCTGGGAGACTGTGTGTTCGCTACAACGGATTTTCTATCGAATTAGAAAACCGTCGCACGAATTATCGAAATAACCGCAAGTGCACGGCGTACTATTGTAATACGTAGTGAGTGCGAGTCGATCCACAGGGAAAGAAGTAATTTCAATTTAATTCACTCAAATTAAACCAAACTTTGAATTGTTCTAACCAATAAAAACTAATGAAACTAGAAACGAAGTTGAGAGCTAAATATGAATTTAGAGAGTAATTTAGAGGTAAATCCACTCTCACATTTATGTAAGTTATCAAACATATATGTATGATCTCAATAAGTGATATAAATGCAACATTTAAACCACTTATGATTCTCATGAAAATGAACTAAAGCAAAACTATTCTAAGTATGGTCTATGAACCATTGGCTAGAATTATAGACCATCAAATTTTGTTCATACTTTCATTTCAAAATCAATAATCACTTAGCAAATATTGATGTAACTTGTGTTTATATTGAATAAGAATAGATCATTTGCAAATGCAACATAACCTATCAAACCCATATATATAAACTTACATCAATATTCACTAACATGAAGCACACATTAAAGATCATAAATCATAAACATGTTGAACTTACACAAAGTTAGAGAGTATCATTACCCCTAAATCAAGGGATTAGCCACTCATATGTGTTACCATATCAACACATGTAAATTTCAACATTAGTAAAGAAAGCAAAATGTAAGAAAAACTAAGTAGAACAAGAAGAGAACTAAACTAAGAACATAAAGTAAATCTAAGCTATGAACATGAAAGTAAAGAGCATAGAAATTAAATTGCATTAAAGCAAAGAAGTTACATAAAGAAAATGGCTAAGTAGCCATTAAAATAAAAGAGAGTTATGATCTAAACTAAACTACTAAAGGATAAAGGAGAGGATGGATAAATGAACATAAAGGGGGTATATATACAAGATCACAAACCCTAAAACCCTAATCACTCATAATGGGAAATCCCCAAAATGGCCCTTCATGAAGCTTCTAATCCTCTCTTAGCCATTAATGAGTCATGTAGGATGCATGAGGCCTTTTGTCTCATTCAATTAGTCTTTAATAAGAAGCTTAAGAGAAAGAGGTTAATTTGAGAGGTGGGGTCCTCCATGATCATGTATGAGAATTATTTCCTCTTCATTCCTTTGTATGCACGCATTTGTGCTCCAAATCTTCATGTGTATGCATTATTTGTGCTCCAAAATTCCTATTAGAGACAATAACAAAGAACAAGTAAATGCAATCACAAAATAAAACATGCATAAGTGATCAATTTTTCCCAAAATGAGTGATGATTTTGAAAATATTTAAAATATGGTTTGATCGTATAAAACACCCAAAAATGTTCATTTATTTATTTAACAAGAATAAATATGTGAATATAAATGTGTAATTTTACGTGCACATCAAATATCCCCACACTTATCTTTTTATTCGTCCTCGAATAAAGTAAAAAAAACTAAGATAAATCTGTTTTCGTAGGGAGCACGATTGCATTGAGCGTATGCAACAAGCCGTTAAACCTCTGGGTGTCCCCAATAGGACGAGTGTTGTCTCGTGAGGGTTTTCAGCGGATACTACCCACAAAATCCAAAAGTTAAATGCAAAATATATTTACAAAAATGCTAGATTCGAAAATATTCACAAGATGAATGCAAGTTTTTAAAAGAGTATTTACAAATGGGTAATTTACTTTTAAATTTGACACGAAGGAGTTAACACAAGTTTGGGTCGTCACTATGAAATTTAAGTCCGTTACTAATCAAAACTTCAAACAAAAGTCAGTTATCGTTACAAACTCCTCCAGTTTGGCCAGTTGTTTTGGTAGAAACATAGTGCAAATATGAAATGAATTCTGTAATCGATATCAACAATCGCACATTGGCATCTTTATTTACTTTTGGTTAGCAAGTTAGGTCAAATAAGTGAAGAGTGTGCTTGGATTTCAAGTGCTAACTCTCTCTTTATTACAAAATATTTACATTGTTATTATTTACAAATACCTAGGTATACCACCCTTACACTGCACTACGACTTACATGAGGGTCAGTAATCCTAAGGTGTCCAACTCATAAAATGAGACCAAGATATACCGACGCTGACTTTGTCAACAAGGTGCCGGATAGAGCTTGGCGGGTTTGCACACCAACGCCAGATGTACCAGCAATGTTGGATACCCTTGGATTATTATATCTATATACACCAACTCATGAAATGAGACCAAGATATACCGACGCTGACTTTGTCAACAAGGTGCCGGATAGAGCTTGGCGGTTTTGCACACCAACACCAGATGTACCAGCAATGTTGGATACCCTTGAATTATTATATATATATATATTTAAGAGAGAGAGTTTAGCGAGAATATCTTAGCACAACTTCACTTAAATGATCTAAAATGTTAACGTAAGTAATCTAAATCAACCGTTCATTCAATCGGATTACAATTTAGAAAACACTTCATACTAATCACCCATGAATTTCCCTATATACCGGTTACACTAAATTTGCTCATAATTCAAACTTTTCTTTCGTTATGCATTAAGAGAAGTAAAATTCCAAATATTTTAATCGTACGACCAAAACCTTATATCTACATCATCGTGCCCATTTAAAAGTAAATTAAAATGCAATTTTTTTTTTGAAATTTTGTTTTGGGATGAAAAAGGAAAAGAAAGTTGAAATATATGCAAAAACAAATAAATATAAAACTCCCCCCACACTTGATTTTGACTGTGTCCCCACAGTCAACCCAAGTGGAAGGAGAAAAGAAAAGAAAATTTTGAAAATATACGCTATATTTATAAGAGAAAAGAAAAAAAATATTTAAAGTATATCAAAAAATATATTGACAAGAAGTAAATGAAACGGTCTTCTAAAGACCGATCCATTTGTCTCTTCAAGTATGAGAGACACAGTTTAAGCTTGAAAAACCAAATCATAAAAACTTTCGAAGTTAGACGTAGATTTGGAAAAACAAATGTCGTTTTATTAAAAATCGAATGAGTTGAATTATTTTTGATGACTCTTGGGGTAGATTGAATAATTGATTGAATTTCATGTTTAATTTCACCAATTTGAATTTCAAAATTATCATTGAAAATTTGTTCAAAAATATTGATTTCAAAATCCAAACGGTGATTCAAATCTACACTTTCACATTTCAACTCATCTTCGAATAGACCAAAAAAATTGTGTTCATCAAATTCGTCTTCCTTTGGTGAATTGTCAACAACTTCAATGCATGTATCATTTTCAAAATCCAAAATTGTTGTTTGAAGTTCGTTATTTTCAGAAAAAGGAAGATCAAATTCTAAATTTTGTTCCACCCTCTCAAAAGAACTGAAATCCAACTCAATTACCGTATTATTAACAACTTCGTTACGATCGTCATTTTCACTTTCGAGAGTTGTTATTTCAAAATCGTCGATTGTGGGCAAAGGTGGATTATCGTTCAAATCGCCACACGTTGAAACTTGATGTTGTTGGTCACGTTGTTTCAAGTATGTTTCAAATACCAAATCCGTGTGATTATCAAAAATTTCGTTCATTTGCTCGATAAAATCAAACTTATAATTATTAACTTGAGTAGTTTGAAATTGTTGAGAACAAAAATCGTTAATCGCACCTTCATTAAAATTATTCCCATTGCCAAAATCATTTGAAAATTCATTCACATTTTCATTTTGAATTTGAAATTCGTTTTGGAGCTCGAAATTGAATTGGCAAGGGTTACAATCAAAATCATTTGAATTTAAATTTGGAAATGAGTTCGAAATTGATTCATTTAATCTTCGACTTTCTTCAACTAGAGATTGAATTTCTTCAAGATGAGATTGAATACTTATTTCAAAACTTGAGGGTTGATCATCATTTTGAAAATTTGGTGGGGTAAAATCAGGATTTTTTTGAAAATTTTGAAAAGTTGGTGGTGTAAAATCCAAATTGTTCGTACAATAGTTGTTGATAAAATATCCATATGAATTTGGTGTAAAATTATATGGATTATATTGATTTTCGCAACTATCGTAATATCCGTGAAAATAAGGAAACTGAGACATTTTCAAGGAAGTTTTTTTTTCTTTTTTTTAAAGAGAAAAAGAAATATCCACAAAAGAAAATTGTTTTTTTTTTGGATTTTTGATTTTTTTTATTTATTTAAAATGATTGAAATAAAAAAGGAAGGAGATTATTTACAAATGAAACCTTTTTTCTTTTTTGAATTTTGATTTTTTTTTTTGGTGGATTTTTTTATATATGCATGAACCTAATGCAACTATATGAATGCAAATTAAATATTTACAATTTTCCTAAAATTATATAATGACGGTTAGATTAATTTCAACAAAAGATTTCTCAGCCAGTTAACGGATAGGAGTTATCGGTGCACCAGGAATCACCCTAGCAATGCAACTGAAGGTTTAAGTACCTTATGAGGAACAACCAATATAATATTTACGAATCACCGTAATATTTATACACAGTTATTTCTCTGCCGTAGTCTAGACACCGAGAAATAAAACGTTAAAAATTAACCAATTTGTCAAAATATAATGATGTCCTTAAAAATAATAAAAGGAGATGAATGCAAAACAGAAATTAAATGTGAATTATCAATGCAACTACGAATGAATTTTTTTGTTTGTTTTTTAAATTTTGTAAATGCAAATGCAAGCAAACAACAATGCAATTAAATAAAAACAAGGGAGAATAGGACAATACCAGAGTGTCTGAATTTATTAGCATTTTTTTTAAGCGGATTTTTTTTAAGCAAGCACAAGCAAAGCGGCGTCGTTCCTTCTTGATTTTGCAACCTGAAACAAAGAGTTTTGAATATTTCTTTTATTTTTGACGGAAAGGGGCACTCCTTTTTTTAAAAAAAAACAAAAAAAAAAACAAAACTGAAACAAAACAGGATCCAATACCCAAGCTTATAAACAAAACAAAACACAATTACTCAAACCAATGTAACATACCAAACCGAAATTTTCCAAAACTCGACCTAATCACAATTGAACAAATGGAAACAAGGGCCGAGGAAAAGTGGTCTTTTTTTTCTTCTAGGAATGCAGTGAGACAAACAAAAGAAAACAAGGAAGATTCAAGACTTAGAAGCTCAAGCGAACCAGTCCAGTAACAAAAAAGAAAGGCCGGCCCAATATAGATTCACAAGTCCAAGACCCGTAAAAAGAAATATATACCAAAACCGAACTAGTCCACATTTCGCACTGCTTAGTTTCTTAATTAATAACAAATATTCTCAGAAGATTAAAAGCCGAAAACAAATCAATTCAAACTCGAAATTGTAATTCTGGAATAAATTTTGGAAACTGGAAATGAAAGCAATTTCAGAAGTGTGGGATTGATTGAGATCGCCTATTTTAACCGATTTGGGGTTCGGGTTGCTCGATTTCGGTTTGCTGTAGTTAGAATTGGGGGGTTTACGGAGACGAAGGAGGTTGTCCGGATGAGTATTCGGTGAAGATTTGATATGAGGGTGAGGATGAATGGTTTTGCGTGGATGAAGGTTAGATGTGTGAAACTTTGAAGTGGATGAATCTGGAAGATGGTAAGGCTGATGCCAGTCTTTTGATAAATGAGGAAGAAGTTTGAAAGGGGAGTTTGAACTGGTGTATGGTAGTAAGGTTTTGCCGAGATGTGGTTGGAAAAGGAGTGGTATGTTGGTAAAGAAGGTTAGAAGGCTGTTAGAAAGAGGTAGATGTCTGTCAATTGTTGACGGTTGGCTGATGATGGAGATGGTCGAACTGTGGGGGTGGTGACGAGATTGAATGCAGTGTAGAAGTGGTAGGAGTGTAGAATTGCAGTGAAAAGTGTAAAAGCAGAAAAGGGTTACTGTGGTCGAGTTGATGATAGATGGATTGTAGTTGGCGGTGATTGAATGGAGAAGTTATTGGTGTAGAAGAAGTTGTGGTGTAGAAAGTTGCTGGTGTGGTATGTTCATTTGACAAGGAGATTGAGTGCTTGATGGTGGACTGGTGCTAAAGGAGAAGTGATAATCTGGTAATACTGAAGGTGGAAGATTGTACCAGTATGATTGTGGATTGAAGATGGTGTATATGGTTGGGATTCTTGCTGTTGAAGTGGAAGGTGAAGTGAGTTGGTTTACACTGTTTGTGCTTGTGGGTGAGTGACGAGGCAGGAAGACGGCGGGAAAGCGGAAGGCAGGTTGGCACAGCGGTGAATTTTGTCGGGGCTGTTGTTATTGATGTAGGGATGATGGCTGTAAGGTAGATGGTGCTGTTTTGTTAGAAGAGGATGGTGTGGCTTTTGGTTTGTGTATGTTGTGGAGTGGGTGGTGACAGAGAAGCTGGTGGTTAATGGCAATGCTTGTGGCAATGCAGTGGTGGTTGGGAAATGGTTTGTGACTGTTGCTGTTGAGGTAGAGAAGGTGGATGTGGGTGCTGTCAGTTTGGTGGCAGTCGGTAGTGGATGAGAAGGTGTGGTTGACGGATTTTGAGTGAAAATGTATGAGTGACAGTGCCAGTATTTTATGTGAATGTTTTGTATGGTCTTGTGTATGAGTTTGAATGAAAATGTAGAGTTCGAAACTGTGTACCCGTAATGGACCAAAATACCAAATGAAACTGTTTGAGTAGAACTTTGATGTAGTGACATTTTTTTTTAAGTTAAGGTAAAGATGGACCAATGGAGACAGAACACAAAACTAACAATAAAAAATGCAAAAACAGACACACAGAAATGCAAAAACAGACACATAGAATGAAAACAGAACTAAAGCAAACAAACACACAATGAAAACTGAAAATGAACGAATACACCTGACAGTCTCATTTTTTTTTTAAATAACACAAAAACTAAACTAAACTAAATATAAACAGCGGACAGAAATAGAGCAGTGAACAGAAATGTCAATGAACATGCACAGTTTTTTTTTTATATATATATAACAAGATAAAAGAAAATAAAAACACAAATGGAACAAATAACACGAAATAAAAATTAAACACAAAATCAAGCACACAAATAAATGTACAACTAGACACAAATGAAAATTGAAACAAAGGGGATGATTTTTATTTTATTTTTTTAAGAGAAAGAACACCACACAAAAGCAAACACAAACAAAAACAAACAATGCACAAAATTAACACACAACACAAGATTTTTTTTTTGTTTTTTTTAAAACTAACACAAGTGAAAACTAATTCGAAGAATAAAACTAAAATCAAAATCTTTCCCCGGCAACGGCGCCAAAAACTTGTTCGCTACAACGGATTTTCTATCGAATTAGAAAACCATCGCACGAATTATCGAAATAACCGCAAGTGCACGGCGTACTATTGTAATACGTAGTGAGTGCGAGTCGATCCACAGGGAAAGAAGTAATTTCAATTTAATTCACTCAAATTAAACCAAACTTTGAATTGTTCTAACCAATAAAAACTAATGAAACTAGAAACGAAGTTGAGAGCTAAATATGAAATTAGAGAGTAATTTAGAGGTAAATCCACTCTCACATTTATGTAAGTTATCAAACATATATGTATGATCTCAATAAGTGATATAAATGCAACATTTAAACCACTTATGATTCTCATGAAAATGAACTAAAGCAAAACTATTCTAAGTATGGTCTATGAACTATTGGCTAGAATTATAGACCATCAAATTTTGTTCATACTTTCATTTCAAAATCAATAATCACTTAGCAAATATTGATGTAACTTGTGTTTATATTGAATAAGAATAGATCATTTGCAAATGCAACATAACCTATCAAACCCATATATATAAACTTACATCAATATTCACTAACATGAAGCACACATTAAAGATCATAAATCATACACATGTTGAACTTACACAAAGTTAGAGAGTATCATTACCCCTAAATCAAGGGATTAGCCACTCATATGTGTTACCATATCAACACATGTAAATTTCAACATTAGAAAAGAAAGCAAAATGTAAGAAAAACTAAGTAGAACAAGAAGAGAACTAAACTAAGAACATAAAGTAAATCTAAGCTATGAACATGAAAGTAAAGAGCATAGAAATTAAATTGCATTAAAGCAAAGAAGTTACATAAAGAAAATGGCTAAGTAGCCATTAAAATAAAAGAGAGCTATGATCTAAACTAAACTACTAAAGGATAAAGGAGAAGATGGATAAATGAACATAAAGGGGGTATATATACAAGATCACAAACCCTAAAACCCTAATCACTCATAATGGGAAATCCCCAAAATGGCCCTTCATGAAGCTTCTAATCCTCTCTTAGCCATTAATGAGTCATGTAGGATGCATGAGGCCTTTTGTCTCATTCAATTAGTCTTTAATAAGAAGCTTAAGAGAAAGAGGTTAATTTGAGAGGTGGGGTCCTCCATGATCATGTATGAGAATTATTTCCTCTTCATTCCTTTGTATGCATGCATTTGTGCTCCAAATCTTCATGTGTATGCATTATTTGTGCTCCAAAATTCCTATTAGAGACAATAACAAAGAACAAGTAAATGCAATCACAAAATAAAACATGCATAAGTGATCAATTTTTCCCAAAATGAGTGATGATTTTGAAAATATTTAAAATATGGTTTGATCGTATAAAACACCCAAAAATGTTCATTTATTTATTTAACAAGAATAAATATGTGAATATAAATGTGCAATTTTACGTGCACATCACTGCGATAGAACCTAAACGGGCATTTCACTCCAATTTGGATACCTTATTCTCAAGGGCGTCTAGAGAGCAAATCACCTGTACCCAAATTCTCTGTCCCTTCAACCAATCATGATCCATGTTTTCCACCTTTTTACAATTAAGTCTGATGGTTTAATTACAAAAAGGTTGAATTTAGGGGGTCCTGATTGGTTAGGTATAGGGGGACAGAGGATATTGGGTACAGGGGATTTCATTTAGGGCGTTTACATGCCTTAAGGTAGGACGCTTCACCCTCTTATCTCTAATAGAAGCGGGTGTTCACTTCTTTCAACATTTAACAAAGAAGGACAAAAGAGTCTCTCCAGATCAGAAAGAAAGGATAACACATGGGTCTACATAATTCCTAATTTCTTTTTATAATTAGCCTTCAACTCTTTAATTTCTACCTCATAATAATTCCTTACGTTATTCTTCTACGTGAGAAACTCATCCGGACGGGCCTGGGAGGTGATGCAAGGATACCACTTCAATTAGAAGAACGTTTTGCAACAATGATCATCGAGGGAACATCCCTTAAGCCTATACATCCCACGGTCTCCTAATCCATTTCTGTAATTCTTTTACTTAACATTATGATCTCATTTTTGTACATAGCTCTATATGTACTTTTAGCATTCTTCATAAAACCATCTATCTCTATTGCTCTAATTAAAGTGGAGTCTAGAATCTCCCTGAGAGCAATTGTTTTTAAATCCTGATTGAGAGGAACCAGTTGTAACAAGTTAATTAGGTTCTTATACATTATAAATAAATTAAAATTTCTGGGTAAAACATGTTAGAGATCCATAAACTTTGTAAGAAAAATGTTAGCTTGATCAAAAAATTAAAAATCATGCCAAATTTTGCTATTGTACAAAGAATTATTCCTTATCCTAAGGTGTTAAATAGTTAAATCACTAAAACGACATTTAAAAAATATTAGGTAAAGGTGGGGCCATGCTAGTAGAAAAAGTTCTTTGGGGGTCATAGCATGCTTCTACCCAGTGGTCACTAGGTTGCTCTGAGGTACTTCCAAATCCTCTATATTATTTGAAAAATAATGATCCAAAGCAAGGTAAAAGAATCCTAGAACATCTTGGGACCTTTACAACAAGGCTTCTGCTCTTTTACTGCTAACCCTCTTGTATTTCAACTCCCCTAAAGATGAAATCCTACCATGAGCCATTTTAATGAATCATCCAACTAATATACTTCAAAATATCCAATCTTCTGGTACTTTTCAAGGCTTCAAACAATTAGGCCTTTGTACCTTTTGAGTTTGGAAACTCTCCTAAGAGCTTGAGGGTCTCAGTCCTCCATCCCTCATGCTAAGAGGGAAAAGATCCAAAGTATTTAGGGAAAACTGGAACTATATCTAAGCAGTTCACCACACCATTAATCTTCCTATACTCAGCATTTTCTCTCTTTCCAAGTAATCTGGCAACCTTTGCAAAAATCTCTTATACTGGTCAATCTCCTTCCTATAGACAATTCCATAGAGTCCTTCGCAAATTTCTAGGGTGTTCTTTATCCTATCTAACTCTGTCACAACACCTCTTGAAAATCCATGCATTTTCCTATTTTAATCATATTAGAGCTTAAGTGTCGCTTTAGCCTTTATCAGCTTTTCTTGAGTAAATTTCAGCTTTACTTCAAGCCTTACGACCTACCTGTTACTATCAAAAATTTGACAATGAAATAGAGCGACAACGAAGGGGTATCGGGTAACCGTAAGCACCCATAAATCTTTCAGAGAGCAAGGCCAAACACTAAGAGAAGTCAAAAATAGGGAGAAATATTCCGAAGGGACATCAACTAAGACCTATCCTCGTTGCCAGCTAATAATGAAAGGGCATCCAATAAACACAAGGCTAAAAGAATGATCCGAGAGCTACATAAACTTCCGCCTCATTAGGGGAAAGGAATTCAAAGTCTATAGATTTCTGATATAGCCTGTCCAGTGGAGCATATCCGTTAGGGGAAGCTCTATAACGAGAGGGCATCCGAGTCAGAAGCTAAGAAAGGAAAGGGCAAGAGTTCCGCTAATAGAAGCTTAGAATGGCTAAAGGGAGTGTCGGCATTAACCCACTTAACACTAATACAACAAGACAAGAAAACATCAAGAATATTAGGCAGCGGACACACCATCAAGAACTATCTTCCGGAGGACCAGATCATCCCCCGAGCACTGCCAGAAGGCCAACCGGAACCCTAATGGAGATACTAGCTATCCATGCTAAGCTACTAATACAAAAGCCGATAGCGATTTCGAGCCAGCAGCCATTTACATACAACGGGAGGACCAGCTTCTCTATTTACATTAAAGCGGTCGGAAGCCAAACATATGAAACCAAGGGGAAAGCGTACGACATAGGCTCTCGTAAGCCCAATAGCCCAACAACAGTAGAGGCCCCGAATCCACTATAAATAAGACCCTTTAGGTCACATTAAGGAGGGAATTTCTCTCTCACAAATTCTTCTTTCTTCGGGGATCATGAAGAGGTCCTCATTCTCCTCCCTTTGAGATGTTAGAGAATAAACCCTAATTTGTAAATCAATCAAGGGAATTGTTTATGTAATCTCCTCTATGAATGGAATCATAAAAACACTTCAAATGAATGTATGTACAAGCCGAACCGAACCACTATAAAATCGTGTGTTCTTGTTCCTTCTGTGTATGGTTCCACTTTTCAACTTATTTCTGTAAGTATTCTGTTATGCTGTCAGGTTCTCCAAAGATCCTTACTCAAGTCGTCAGGTGCTTGGCAGCCAGATGCTTTTCTGATGAGGAAATCTTTCTATCGAAGAAGCGACGAGTTAACTCAAACTGGGAAGGGTTGAATAATCCCTTCTCCTCCCCTTTGGATCATTCCGTCAGATCCATCTCGGGTGTTGAAGAAAAATATCATTAACATTTTGGTGTCAGCAGAAGGGCCTGAACCTCCGTTCCTATTCCTTCCTTTGACCTTTCGGGTAGCTTACCACATTTCTAACTGTGCTACTCCGTCCTGATTGGACTAAGCATTGGGGAAGAAAGATCATAAACAGGGTCTCGACAAGGGGTTTCCAAAATTTGGCTTGCTTCTCAGAGTATCACTGATCAAGGGGTTGTTTAACCTTAGACCATTAACCTTTCCTCTCATCTTCTTCTTTATTCCTCATACCATCTTCACCTTATAACCCATCGTAAGAAGATACTTCCCAAATCCATTAAAATGGTTGAGTCGCAAGAGAATTGGGAGCAAGGTTCCGATGCTTCCTCCGTTATAAGAACCAACATCCAATCAAGTGCCAATTCCACAAATCTGAGAGCTAAGGAGCCTCCGGTTTTAGCAAAAAGAAAGGATGAAGAATTGGAAGTCTTAAACTTAACTTTACGAGTTGACGCTACTAGGAGATCTGCCGAAGAGAACTCTGCCCAAAGAAATTTTGAAGTGGATTCCCATTAGACGGAACTGAAAATGAAGGCATCTCCCGAATTTAGTGGCAAAGCTATATCCTTGTCGCAAACTAGACTTGTTTCACAAAACGACGGTCGAACGCCAAAAGTGGGCAATGAAGAAGAAATATTACTCTTGGCAACACAAATTGATAATACCATAAGATATATTGAAGTAGATCTAGCCCAATGGTCCTTAGGGATAGCTCCTTATGGAGTAGAGTCAAGAGTAATTGCACTTCGAGTACCCTACATCCAGTTTGAACCCTTATCAGTTTCACAAAGTAGTCCATCTTTACAAAAGGACAACAGAATGTCAAGAGAAGCTACTGGTTCAGAGGAGAGCCGAAATTTGTTACCACCGAAAGATAAAAAGGAAGAAGTGACTAAAGCTCTGCCTCGTATAAAGAGACCACACCTCATATATGATGGAACGACAAACCCCGAAGAAAACCTTGCTGCCTTTGAAAGTTATATGGATTTCCGTAATGCTTCTGGAATTATACCATGCCGAATGTTTCCTCTGACCTTATAAGAAGCAGCTGCTAAATGTTATCATTGGTATCGAGGGAAAAACATCCATTCTTAGGAGCAATTCTTTTGCGGTTTTTCTGCACAATTTTGTAGCCGTAAGAATCCAGTAGTGACTACCCTACTGTTATAAGCATAAAAAGGGCAAGACGAGTCCCTAGCTGACTACATAAAGCGATTCAATGTTGAAGCTTCGAGGGTAGAGGGTATTAGCTACCACGATAAGCTTGTCGCCATCCATTCAGGACTGATTGAGGAAACACCTTTTTGGGAAGAACAGTACATACGCGGATGCAAAGACCTGCCAGAATTCTACCACAGGGCAAGTACATTCATTCGCATAGAAGAGTTGTATCATACAAAAGGAGGCTCTGTAACCTCACGCTCATCAGAGTTCTTGGGATGGGAAGCCCAGATTTCGTGAAGATCGAGAGATCCCAAAGGAGAAAGGATCAAGTTCCTATACCGTAACCTTAAGCTAGCCCATCTCACACACATATGCAGTGATGAAGGACAGAGTCAACTTCTCAGTGCCTTTCAAATCTAAGAATCATCCAGAACCATCAATGGAGGGAAATATTGCGAATACCATAAAAGGAATGGACACCAAACCGACAAGTGCAGGGTGCTGGAAGGTGTAACACAAAAACTCACTCAAGAAGGGCACCTGGGGGAGTTCGTCAAGATAATCTGGAATCGACTCAACTACCACCGAACCTCAAGCCAAATGACCTAGCAGTCGGAGAAGCTCCTGTGTATTTGCCTCCAAAACCAAGGTTTGCTTACTCTTATGGCAAAGGTCCCAAGCCTGGGAGTGAGGAGGAACCCTCCGGACTCGAAACTTTCAATTCTACTCATGGGAATAGTTATAATTACGGATCAAAGGACCATTACTCTAGTAAATGTCCAAGGACCCGTACTTGTCACATTTGCCAAACTTTGGGACATGCAACGTTTCCATGCCCCATGTTTCGAAAAGGTGACTAGGTGCTGAGTAAGCCCCTGGTGACACTTCCTCTGAATCGCGTAGTTGCCACTCTACCAATTGCTAATTTTGTATGCACCTTGCGCTTGCTTGTGAATGTTTTATATAATTTGTGCCTAGATAGTTGTAATAGGGGTTAGGTGCCTACTTGAGGGTTATGTAGCGTTAAGATTAGTATAATGTCTCAGTCTGGGTAGCCTTTGGATACAGGCTTTTCCCTTAGCAGACGAAGTTAAGAATAGTACTTAGAATAGTTGCTCTATAAGTTTAGGGTGGATAAGAGATCTTCTTCCAAGTGTCATGGATGATTGTATGAATGATTGTATTATTTTGCTTTTTAAACGTACTAAGAACTTTTATTTGGATCAAAGATATCATGACGTCGAAGGGTTTCTCCGAAATACCTCGACGTTGTAGATTCTGACACAACCGCTTTGTTTTGTGAATTATTGGAAGGTTTTTAGTCTATAAGTTTCTAGGCTAAGCAGCTATGCGATATTGGGTTAATTTCGCTTACCTAGGAAGCTTTATGTGAATACACTTTCCACATCACCTTAGATGGGCATTAATAATTTGTCCATCTGTGGGACTACGGTTCCGCCCCTAAGTATTTTTATGATATCTCACTACGCGAGCTATATGCTCATTACTACGTGACCTGTGTGGTCTTCGCTACCCGGGTTGTGCGCACACCTGACCAATGCTCTATTGAGTACGTCCTTTCCAATGCTCTACATGAGTACGTCCAACTAATGCTACAAAAAGGAGTACATTTCTATAGCACTATCCCGCAAAAGGAAGCAAAAGCTCAGAGGGAGCACTCAAGAGCACGTACATCGTCTGCTCAAATTACCATCCCGCAGAAGGGAGCAAAAGCTCAGATGGAGCACTCAAGATCACGTACATCCTCTGATCAAATCACCATCCTGCAGAAGGGAGCGAAAGCTTGAAGGGAGCACTCAGAGAACATACGGACTCTGCTCAAATCTCATCCTGCGGAACGGAGCAAAAGCTTGAAGGGAACACTAAAAGCACGTACAACCTCTACTTCACAAATCAAATCCGAAGGGAATACCAACTACATTGATACCAAAAGGGGTTCCCGGTCTTCTATGATTTGAATACGTGAATCTGGGTTGGGTTCGGGACTTCTATTACATTAATATTGAAGGGGCTCTCGGTCTTCTATGATCTAAATACCCAAATTTGGGTTGGGTTTAGGACTTATATTACATTAATACCGGAAGGGGTTCCCAGTCTTCTATGATTTAAATACCCAAATCTGGGTTGGGTTCGGGACTTCTATTACATTAATACCGCAAGGGGTTCTCAGTCTTCTATGATTTAAATACCCGAATCTAGGTTGGGTTCGGGACTTCTATTACATTAATACTGAAAGGGGGTTCCCGGTTTTCTATGATTTAAATACCCTAATCTGGGTTCGATTTGGGACTTCTATTACATTTTAGAATTGGACTTCTGATCTTCAAACTAGTAACACTGGTGTAGGTTGTGATCTCCCATCTCTTTAATATCGGAAGGTGTTCCTGGTCTTCAATCTTCAACTGACCTACTAAGGGGTAGCCCAGACCCTATCGCTCGCTCAGGATTCTTCTTAAGAAAAATGTTAACAAAAAATGATGGTTGCTACATCTTTGGCTTTCGTGTTCTCGAATGACGTCATAAAATTTGTCTGATCTGGAACTCCCACATGCAAATAAACCCACAAATAGCCCTCACGTGCCTCCATTAAAAGAAACGCTATTAAAGAGTCCTGTACCTAAAAACGAGGTAAAGAAATCATCATTGTCTGCTCTTAAAGCCTCTTTGTATTCTGAAGCTCTAAACAAGATCAAATCACGTAAAATGACACTTCTGATACGGGAATTCTGACCATTGGATCAAAGATTGTAGGAACCTGATCATTTGTTTCGAGTATAAAAAGATTGGGCATGAAGAATTCCAATGCTCCAACCCTTCCTCTTCAAATAACACAAACATGGCAAATTGAAGTGAGGTTAAAATATTATCATTGGTTTCTGATGAAGATTTAGAGTGATTTAGTTCTTGGATGATCGTCTCCATCTTCTCGGGTCAGTTCTCAATCTATAGCGTTGAACGAGCTTTGAAGAAGGAGTTCGATTATCTATACTCTTGGGAGTGGAACGTCAAGAAGTTTGAGAATGTCTTTGTTGTCAAGTTTCCAAAAAACTTCCTTACGGGAAATTTTCACTCTATCTCAAACAATAGGGGCACCCTGCACATCCGTCCATGGAATCTCAACTTTGGTTCTTCGAGACCGAAGCAGGTGGTTTCTCTTTGGATCACCTTAAATAATCTCCCCATCATGTTTCGTAATTTCAAAATGGTGAAAATTATATTGTCAAAAGTTGGAAGGTTTCTAAGAATGCAAGAAGACGCATGGGACATAGCTAATTTTTTGTACCTTAGCATGGATATAGAAGTTCCAACTCCAATACATATTCCGTCGCTAATAAGGCTTTTCACCAGGACTTCTTATCACGAAATTGAAATTGAAAAGTTTTCAGGAAATCCTAATGATTCTTATGAACCAACAGATTTCAGGAATTGGTGTTTAGGAAAGATAGGGATGGTTTTTTGAAGGTTTGGAAACCAAAGAGAAAGGTGAAGGTTACCGGTAATTCTAGTGTTAGTAGGGGATTTTCTTCAAACTCGTTTGCAGCTCTTTCAGATCTCAACGAGGAAGAAGAGGAACTATCAGGCGAAAGTGAAAAAGCAATGCATAGTTCTGAAGATGGAGAGGAGAAGGTTGACGCTCTTGATGTGATGCTTGAAAACGTGAATAGCAGTAATGGTGTTGGGAAGGATGCACTGAGTATTTGGGGTACTCGAGAGGGAACGGGGAGGCGTGCTTTGGAGATTGAACATCGAGGAGTGATTGGCTCTACTGGGACATCCAGGAAGCCCGACAAGGGCAAAGAAATAACTAGTTTTTCTGGTATGACACTTTAGAGATGCAGTGCAATGAGGAGTTTTGATCTTGATCACACTCTGGAAAGTGTTGATCATTGGGAGTTTGCTGGTTTGCTGAATGATAACTTTGGCGGCTGGACGAAGAGCAAATGGATGACATGGTTTGATTCACTTTAACTCGCATGGAATGTATTTGGCTTATACGTGAGCAGTGTTTGTGTATGTTGATGCTTAATTTTGGATTGTATCGTATATAATGTTTTTCTTTAGCGGGTGCATATAGTTAAGTATGGCATGAAGTTTTGTACTATCCCCCAAAAAAACGATAATATATGTATAGAGTTTCACATTCAAAGTTCAAAGTTAATCTGAACCATACACCGAGGCCAATCAACGCCTTGATTGAGGGAGATCAAAAGACACAAAGATAACACTTCGGAAAAGAATAAGGAGTTTGACTTGAAAAGTTGAAAATATCCCTTCTTTAGGGGGCCAAATGTTACTACCAAAAAAATGACAATGTAATAGAGTGACAACGAAGGAGTATCGGGTAATCATAAGCACCCAGAAATCTTTCAGAGAGCAAGGCCAAACACAAAGAGAAGTCAAAAATAAGGAGAAATATTATGAAGGGAGCATCAACTAAGACTTATCCCCGTTACCAGCTAATGGTAAAAGGGCATCCAATAAACACAAGCAAGAAAGAATGGCCCGAGAGCTACATAAACTTCCACCTCGTTCGGGGAAAGGAATTCAAAGTCTACAGATTTCAGACACAGTCTATCCAGCGGAGCATATCCGTTAGGGGAAGCTCTATAATGAGAGGGCATCCGAGTCAGAAGCTAAGAAAGGAAAGGGCAAGAGTTCCGCTAACAGAAGCCTAGAAGGGCAAAAGGGAGTGTCGGCATTAACCCACGTAACGCTAATACAACATGATAAGAAAACATCAAAAATATTAGGCAGTAGACACACCATCAAGAACTATCTTCCGGAGGACCAGATCATGAGCTCTGCCAGAAGGCCAACCAGAACCCTAACGGAGATACAAGCTATCCATGCTAAGCTACTAATACAAAACCTGATAGTGATTTCGAGCCGTCATCCATTTACATACGGCGGGAGGACCATCTTCTCTATTTATAGAAAAGCGGTCGGAAGCCAAACATCCGAAACCAAGAGGAAAGCGTACGACAGAGGCTCTCGCAGACCCAATAGTCCAACAACAGTAGAGGCCCCGAATCCACTATAAATAGGACCCTTGATGTGACGGCCCGCCCCGCACCAGCCTGCATTTCCTCCGGAAGTGCGCTGTACACATGCCCAACTAGCACGGGACGGCCGTCATGAGAAAAGAAAGAAGAGAATGAACTAATCAAGGAACCTGTAGAATGTCTCACAGCGCATGGAATAAAATATAATAATAACATACTTGACATAAAACAGGTGAGACAGTGCATAAGCTGATAACTAATAATCAATGTCAACATCAGAGCAGCGGAAATCCAAATACAGCTTATTACAACTTTCCAAATTTACTGTCTCTAACAAAGGAAAACTAAAGCAGAAGATGCACCACCAATGCCCAAGCAGTGATCTTCAACAACACAGGGAGAATACTATATATATTACGTGGAAGCCTCCTGCTCGTCTCCGGATCATCTACCCGTGCATCACCAGCTAACCTGTCTCTAGTCTGCTCGTGTGAGCACCCAGAGTAATAAGAAGAGACATAAAACTCTGGGTCAGACATAAAGCCTGGTATGAGCGATAAGCATCTAAACAGAGTAATAACAGGTATACTAAACCATACCTGAACCTGGACCTGCAACCAAAGAGTTAGTACCACATACCGTACAATACTCCAAGGTGCCATAATAAATAGTGTAAGAATACGGGGGTGGGGTGTGCATGTCACAATGATAGCAAACAAATCATCCATAGCAACCATCCTCACATCTCTCACTCAGTGCGTAAAGCATACGACTTCTACCACCTTGGAACACTAGACAAAATTGAGGTAACGACGAATCCCGACTTGTAGAAACCCTGCTGTGACCAAGCTAAACATATGGAGTCATGACCAAACATTTCAGTGACCCACTTCATTGGTCGTAGCCCTTGGTTCTACCGATGCCATAATGGCCCTGAATCCGCCTTCGCACCTCCTACCATAGTGGTCCAAAGCTATAGACGTCGATAACTCCTTAACACACGTCCCGCAGCAAAGCCCAACCATGAAGCGAACTCGTTGATTCCCATCTAAATCTTGAGCTCTAACTTCTCATTTGGACTTCCTTTGCATCTCGGGTTTTGATCGAATTGGAGTGGGTCTTCAGAAGAGTTGTCGCGCAGTAACAGTCCTAGAACTCGGTTCGGTTCGGTAGTCATTACCCTCGTCGGTTCGTTTCGGTTCGGTCCTCCATCCTTGTCATCTTCCATTCGGTTCGGGTCGGGTACTTCTCTCCGGGTCGGGTCGGTGTCCTCCTCCGAGTCGGGTCGGGTTGTTGTCTTCTTCATGCTCCTTCTCCGATCAGCTCCCTCGTTTTCCATCTACTCCGATCCGATCCGATCCCTTCGCCTTACTCCAGTTCGATCCGCTCCGCTCCCTAGCTTACTCCTATTTTATCCGCTCCCAATGTTCTTCTGATCCGATCTGGCCTCCATTGTTCTTCCGATCCGATCCCCTTGTCCACTCCAACTCTAAGTAAACGACCTTCCTTTTTGCCAAGTCTTTTATGTACCAAACTCCAGTTCGGGTCGGTTTTTCTTGCCCAGTTCACATATCCGATCCGAGCCCTCATCCGATCCGATCCGAAGCCCTGCACAATTTTCTGCAACTTTTTCCGGCAACTTGTTTACGCCGTTCGACGACGTTTTTGACAAATCTAACTATTCTAATCAATCACAATTCATGTCAAATAGTCATAACAACACAGCAAACTAACCACAAACACCAAAACAATGAATTCATATGTCAAAATGGATCAAATGTACCCAAAACCCCTTATTTTCCCTTAAGCATGTTTAAGCAAATCTAGTCATAGGGTTAACAAAACTTAATCAAATCGAACCAAATTTCAACCAGAGGCATAAAACATTATTTATGAATTTCTAAACATTTTTCCAGAATTTATTAGTGTATAAATTCGCTAATCTTCACTAATTACCCTTAATTAACTGTAATTAGTGTCAAAATGATGCTATCACTCACCTTGGCCACAAATGAAACACCAAATCTGAAATACTCTCTGTTTGGGTCGAATTCCTATGTATAGCAGCAGCTCCAACCTTGCTTTGTTGCTATTTGGCCTTGCTTTGATGTAGTTTAGGCTTAATCTTCACTAAAAATGTGTTTTGGAGAGGTTTTAGATGATGGAAGCCATTACTAAGGTCTCAAGAAGGTTTGTGGCGGCTCAAAACTGAAATGAAAATGATAACCTAACCCTAATCAGTCCTCCTATACCTCTAAATCCGAAATTCCCCTTTGGGCCTAGCTGCTAATCACCCGGTTAAGCCCAATTAAGCTGTTTTTCACCATCTGAAACTTGTTTCAGCCATATCTCCCAAACAGTGAGTCCGTTTGGCTAATGTGACCACTCTACGGAAAGAGAAACCATCATCCGGAGCCAACGGAAGTGGTTTCAGGTCAAAATTCCTTTCCAGTCAAAAGTTATGGCCAAAACAGTGCCAACTAGGGGTAAAATGGTCATTTAAAAATCGGGAAAAATCATGAACATGGGAAATGACCCCAATAGTCGTCTCCCAAAGTTACATGACCATACGACTTCGTATGTGACAGAAATAAATATTCTACGATCCTATGATGCGTAGAATGCGGGTCGTTACACTCTCCCCCCCTTAAGAAATTTCGTCCCCGAAATTCCTTAACCCAAAACATACAAGGGATCCCGCATGCCTAATAACCATATACAACAATCAAATATGCAAAACAAGCAAACAAGCCTATCCTAGCATGCGGAAAAACTAAATCGAAGTCAAAATCTTACCAGACAAAGAGTTCTGGATACTTCTTCCTTATGTCCTCCTCTGTTTCCCAAGTACAATCACTCCCGTCCTCGCTCCACTGTACCTTGACTAGCTTCACCGCCTTCCTTCGAAGTTGCTTCATGTCGTACTCGACAATACGGGCCGGCTTGCGGTTCCCAACCGCCTCGGGTTCTACTTCGAAGTCCTCTAACTGATCAGGTGAAATAGTCATATCTGAGTCGTGAACGAACTTCCTTAGTTGGGAAACATGAAATACATTGTGAACTCCCGTCATCTTCTCTGGTAAGTCAATTCTGTATGCCAAATTCCCGACTAGCTCGAGAACAGGGAATGGGCCAATGAATTTTGGTGCCAACTTGCCTCTCCTGCCAAATCGTATCACGCTCTTCAACGGAGAAATCTTGACAAACACCAAGTCGCCAACGGAGAATTTTAAGTCTCTTCTCCTCTTATCAGCATAACTCCTCTGCCTATCTTGGGCAGCCTTCATCCGTTGTTGAATGGTCTTGATTTTATCTGAAGTTTCCCTCACCGCATCTGGTCCAAGCATAAACTTCTCGCCAGTCTCTATCCAACATGATGGTGAGTTACACGGTCTTCCGTACAAAGCTTCAAACGGAGCCATACCGATACTGGATTGGTAGCTATTATTATATGCAAACTCTACTAGATGCAAATGGTCATCCCATGATCCACCAAAATCCAATATACATGCTCTCAAGAGATCTTCCAAAATACGGTTCACCCTCTCCGTCTGACCGTCGGTCTGAGGATGATATGCAGTACTGAGATGTAACTCTGACCCTAGAGCCTCTTGTAAGCTCTTCCAAAACCCACTAGTGAACAACGGGTCTCGGTCGCTCACAATGCTTTTAGGTACTCCATGAAATCTCACTACCCACTTCATATACAACTCTGCTAACTTAGCTGCTGTTCTGGTCGATTTGACTGGTATAAACCTTGCGCTTTTAGTCAATCGATCCACAATCACCCAAATGCTATCATGTCCCGATCTAGTCCTTGGTAAACCATCGATGAAATCCATCGAGACTTGCTCCCATTTCCATTCGGGAATTTCTAAGGGCTGTAACAACCCACTAGGCTTCTTTTGCTCGGCTTTAACTAGCTGGCAATTCATGCACTTGGATATAAACTTCCCAACGTCTCTTTTCATCCCTTCCCAGTAGTAAGTCTGCTTCATATCTCGATACATCTTGTTACCACCGGGGTGTATAGTCAGCTTTGAGTGATGACATTCTCTAAGCACTTCATCCCTCAATCTATTGACATTGGGTACAACAAGCTTTCCATTCTTTCTAAGCCATCTATCTCGATCAAGCCCATACTTGTTCATCTCCTCATCGATACCCATCTCTAACTTGGAGATGATTTCCAATAGGTTAGGATCGTCCCTCTGACTAGAGCCGATCCGCTCAATCAAAGTGGGTCTGATCGTCAAACTTGCTAACATTTCTGGATCCAATTCGCACTTTGGTCTGAAATCAAACCCCGCGATAAACTCCAGTTGCTTCCTTTCAAGGAACATAGCCCCTAAGCTGGCATGTCTTCTACTCAATGCATCAGCCACCGCATTGCCCTTTCCTGGTGTGTATGCGATGTCAAAATCATAGGAAGCTAAGAACTCTAACCATCTCTGCTGACGGAGATTCAGATCTTTCTGAGAGAAGAGATACTTTAACGACTTATGATCTGTAAAAAGCTCAAATCTTTCTCCCAAGAGATAGTGTCTCCACATCTTTAACGCGAACACGATTGCTGCCAATTCTAAATCATGGGTAGGGTATCTTCTCTCGTGCGGCTTCAATTGCCGACTTGCGTAAGCTACAACCCTACCGCCTTGCATCAATACAGCACCCAGTCCGGTACCACAGGCATCCGTGTATACCGTCATCTCTTCATCCCCCTTAGGAATGACTAACACTGATGCGCTTGTCAACTTGTCCTTTAGACTTTTAAATGCATTCTCGCACCTTTCATCCCAAACAAAAGCTTGATTCTTCTTGGTCAACTGGGTCAATGGTGCTGCTATCTTGGAGAAACCTTGGATAAACTTACGATAATATCCAGCTAATCCCAAGAAACTTCTTACATCTGTTGCATTCTTGGGCGTAGGCCAATCTTGTACCGTAGCCACCTTTGCTGGGTCCACGGCAATACCACTCTCTGATACAACATGGCCCAAGAACCTCACTTCCCTCTTCCAGAAGTGACACTTAGAAAACTTTGCTTTCAATTGGTGTTTTCTTAACACCTCCATCGCTACTCTTAAATGTTCCTTGTGTTCTTCCTCTGTCCTCGAATAGACCAAAATATCATCAACGAACACAAGGACAGACTTATTCAACTGATCTCTGAATACCCTATTCATAAGATCCACAAAATATGCTGGGGCATTGGTCAGCCCGAATGGCATGACCAACCACTCATAAAATCCAGACGGCGTCCGAAATGCTGTTTTAGCTATACTCTCAGCTTCCACTCTAAGCTGATGAAAACCTGTCGCGAGATCCAACTGAGAAAATACTCTCGCGCCACTCAACTGATCGAACAAATCATCTATCCGCGGTAGAGGATACTTGTTCTTCCACGTCACTTTATTCAACTCGCGGTAGTCTACACACAAACGAAGGGAACCATCCGCCTTGGTAGCAAACACAACTGGTGCTCCCCATTCAGAAACACTCCTTCTGATAAATCCCTTCTTCAAAAGATCGCTGACTTGCACCTCGAGCTCTCGCTGCTCTGTTGGTGCCATACGACGAAGTGGCATCACTATAGGTCTGGCATCTTTTACCAAATCAATACGGAACTCAATCTCTCGGTGTGGTGGAAGTCCGGTCACTTCTTCGAAAACATCCGGATACTGGCCAACCACGGGCAAACCTGACAACTCACTATGCGGAATGTCGAGGGAGTTTAGAAAACTAGCCAATACCCCCTTACTGGGTAGACCACCAAACACTATCCTCCGCCCATCATCCGCTCTAGCTGTCACCAACAAGCCCTCACAGTCTACCACCACCCCGTATCTTTGGAGCCAATCTACTCCCAAAATAATGCCAAACCCAGTAAAGCCCAAAACAAAGCAATCACAAACAAACATGCATCCATGACTCGATAAGACCACATTACGACAAATCATGCTAAGGCTAGTCGAACCACCAATCGGGTTCGTCACTACTAAAGGTCTATCGACAATCTCGGGCTCCAATCCCAACCTATCTACTAGGTCACTAGATATGAAAGAACTGGAAGCTCCGGTATCAAACAAAACTCTAACAGGAACATCATAAACAGAAAGCATACCTTGAATGACGACATTCTTTCCCTTCTCCGCCGCTGTTGGGGCATTCGACGAAGAAGGAATAGCATTAAGAGCGTAGGCTTTCACCATTTGCTTTTCCTTAGGGGGCTGTGGACACTTGTCCTTATGATGTCCCATTTGGCCACAGTTGAAGCACTTCCTATCCGCTGGCTTGGCCCGACAATTACTAGCATAATGGCCCTTCTTACCACAGCTGAAGCACTCCACATCTTGCTTATTCCTTTTCTTCTGGCCATCTTTAGTCTGATTCTGCTTTCTCTTATTCTGGGAACCACCCTTGCCTCCACCACTTGCTTGTGGCTTTGGCTCATCTGCAGACGCAACCTCAGTCTTCGACTTAGGGTAGAGACTTTCTGATCTTAATGCTTTCCCCACAATCGACTCAAACGTCTCATCGATGTGGTTAATAAGCTTTTCCCCTAAGTACTGATCCAAACCAGTTATGAATTTCTCATTCTTCTTCTTGGCAGTATCAATAAGAGATAACCCATACTTCGACAAAGTGTCGAATTCAGCAATGTACTCCGAGACAGCTCTGCCATTCTGCTTGAGCTCCAAGAATTTCTTAAACAGCACTGACTTCTGAGCAGCTGGAATGAACTTCTCGCTAAAGCGAGCTTTAAACTGCTCCCAAGTAATCTGATCTTCGGGAGTAGCTGCCTTTATAGCATTCCACCAATTCATTGCCCGCCCTTGCAGCTGACGGGACGCTAGCTTCCTCTTCATCGCATCTTCGATACCCAAATCCTCGAAGATACGTTCGCAACTATCCAACCAATCTTGAACATCCGTGGCCGACTCCGTTCCGTGAAACGACTTCCCACCAAGGCTAGTATAATCCTTATTCAACTTGGCGAAGTCGACCCTCGGCGCCTGCACTATTGGACCACCACCATTTCCACCATTGGGAGCTGCCCTCTGTACATCTCTAAGCATCTCTCTCATGAGGTCAGTAAACATCGTCCTCATGTCAGCAGCATTCCCATTATTGGCTCCCCTACCGGTACCTCTAGTATATCGGCTCATCGTCAATCTGAAAAAGGAAACGATTAACGACTCCATAGTGGTGCTAGTGCAGTACGACTTCATCCTTATACTACTAATAGTATATATATATATAGCTTTTAAAAACCAAAGTAATCACAAATACGCTCTCTCGTATACGTATCTTATCTCTCCCTGATAACTTCCCTAGGTTAACTACGCAACCTAGAGCTCCGATACCAAGTGTGACGGCCCGCCCGGCACCAGCCTGCATTTCCTCCGGAAGTGCGCTGTACACATGCCCAACTAGCACGGGACGTTCGTCATGAGAAAAGAAAGAAGAGAATGAACTAATCAAGGAACCTGTAGAATGTCTCACAGCGCATGGAATAAAATATAATAATAACATACTTGACATAAAACAGGTGAGACAGTGCATAAGCTGATAACTAATAATCAATATCAACATCAGAGCAGTGGAAATCCAAATACAGCTTATTACAACTTTCCAAATTTACTGTCTCTAACAAAGGAAAACTAAAGCAGAAGATGCACCACCAATGCCTAAGCAGTGATCTTCAACAACACAGGGAGAATACTATATATATTACGTGCAAGCCTCCTGCTCGTCTCCGGATCATCTACCCGTGCATCACCAGCTAACCTGTCTCTAGTCTGCTCGTGTGAGCACCCAGAGTAATAAGAAGAGACATAAAACTCTGGGTTAGACATAAAGCCTGGTATGAGCGATAAGCATCTAAACAGAGTAATAACAGGTATACTAAACCATACCTGAACCTGGACCTGCAACCAAAGAGTTAGTACCACATACCGTACAATACTCCAAGGTGCCATAATAAATAGTGTAAGAATACGGGGGTGGGGTGTGCATGTCACAATGATAGCAAACAAATCATCCATAGCAACCATCCTCACATCTCTCACTCAGTGCGTAAAGCATACGACATCTACCACTTTGGAACACTAGACAAAATTGAGGTAACGACGAATCCCGACTTGTAGAAACCCTGCTGTGACCAAGCTAAACATATGGAGTCATGACCAAACATTTCAATGACCCACTTCATTGGTCGTAGCCCTTGGTTCTACCGATGCCATAATGGCCCTGAATCCGCCTTCGCACCTCCTACCATAGTGGTCCAAAGCTATAGACGTCGATAACTCCTTAACACACGTCTCGCAGCAAAGCCCAACCATGAAGCGAACTCGTTGATTCCCATCTAAATCTTGAGCTCTAACTTCTCATTTGGACTTCCTTTGCATCTCGGGTTTTGATCGAATTGGAGTGGGTCTTCAGAAGAGTTGTCGCGCAGTAACAGTCCTAGAACTCAGTTCGGTTCGGTAGTCATTACCCTCGTCGGTTCGGTTCGGTCCTCCATCCTTGTCATCTTCCATTCGGTTCGGGTCGGGTACTTCTCTCCGGGTCGGGTCGGTGTCCTCCTCCGAGTCGGGTCGGGTTGTTGTCTTCTTCATGCTCCTTATCCGATCAGCTCCCTCGTTTTCCATCTACTCCGATCCGATCCGATCCCTTCGCCTTACTCCAGTCCGATCCGCTCCGCTCCCTAGCTTACTCCTATCCGATCCGCTCCCAATGTTCTTCTGATCCGATCTGGCCTCCATTGTTCTTCCGATCCGATCCCCTTGTCCACTCCAACTCTAAGTAAACGACCTTCCTTTTTGCCAAGTCTTTTATGTACCAAACTCCAGTTCGGGTCGGTTTTTCTTGCCCAGTTCACATATCCGATCCGAGCCCTCATCCGATCCGATCCGAAGCCCTGCACAATTTTCTGCAACTTTTTCCGGCAACTTGTTTACGCCGTTCGACGACGTTTTTGACAAATCTAACTATTCTAATCAATCACAATTCATGTCAAATAGTCATAACAACACAGCAAACTAACCACAAACACCAAAACAATGAATTCATATGTCAAAATGGATCAAATGTGCCCAAAACCCCTTATTTTCCCTTAAGCATGTTTAAGCAAATCTAGTCATAGGGTTAACAAAACTTAATCAAATCGAACCAAATTTCAACCAGAGGCATAAAACATTATTTAAGAATTTCTAAACATTTTTCCAGAATTTATTAGTGTATAAATTCGCTAATCTTCACTAATTATCCTTAATTAACTGTAATTAGTGTCAAAATGATGCTATCACTCACCTTGGCCACAAATGAAACACCAAATCTGAAATACTCTCTGTTTGGGTCGAATTCCTATGTATAGCAGCAGCTCCAACCTTGCTTTGTTGCTATTTGGCCTTGCTTTGATGTAGTTTAGGCTTAATCTTCACTAAAAATGTGTTTTGGAGAGGTTTTAGATGATGGAAGCCATTACTAAGGTCTCAAGAAGGTTTGTGGCGGCTCAAAACTGAAATGAAAATGATAACCTAACCCTAATCAGTCCTCCTATACCTCTAAACCCGAAATTCCCCTCTGGGCCTAGCTGCTAATCACCCGGTTAAGCCCAATTAAGCTGTTTTTCACCATCTGAAACTTTTTTCAGCCATATCTCCCAAACAGTGAGTCCGTTTGGCTAATGTGACCACTCTACGGAAAGAGAAACCATCATCTGGAGCCAACGGAAGTGGTTTCAGGTCAAAATTCCTTTCCAGTCAAAAGTTATGGCCAAAACGGTGCCAACTAGGGGTAAAATGGTCATTTAAAAATCGGGAAAAATCATGAACATGGGAAATGACCCCAATAGTCGTCTCCCAAAGTTATATGACCATACGACTTCGTATGTGACAGAAATAAATATTCTACGATCCTATGATGCGTAGAATGCGGGTCGTTACACTTGAGGTCACACTGAGGGGGGGGAACTTCTCTCTCACCGATTCTTCTTTCTTCGGGGATCACGAAGAGGTCCTCATTCTCCTTTCTTTGATATGTTAGAGAATAAACCCTAATTTGTAAATCAATCTGGGGAATTGTTTATGTAATCTCCTCTATGAATGGAATCATAAAAACCCTTCAAGTGGATATAGGTTCAAGCCGAACCGAACCACTATAAAATCGTGTGTTCTTGTTCCTTCTGTATATGGTTCCTCTTTTCAACTTATTTCTTTAAGTATTCTGTTGTGCTGTCAGGTTCTCCAAAGATCCTTACTCAAGTCATCAGGTGCTTGGCAGCCTGACGCTTTTCTGATGAGGAAATCCTTCTATCGAAGAAGCGACGAGTTAGCTCAAACTGGGAAGGGTCGAATAATCCCTTCTCCTCCCCTTTGGATCATCCCCTTAGATCCATCTCGGGTGTTGATGAAAAATATCGTTAACACTACCTAAGTTGAGCACCTTCACCCTTAGGAGAATCCTCTATCTCAAACCATTAGAACTTTTAAGGTTAGAAATGACAGGGGATGCAGAGTATCATGCTGATAGGAAATTTTGATAGCAAATAATGTTTTAAAAATCAGTTTAACTAATAACAAGCATAATTTGGTTACATGATCAAAAAAGTAGGCAAACATTCATTATTCATCTCATTTCATCCATTTATCAACATAATTAAAGATAATGTACATGAATATCAAAGGAACAGATAGTTTGATCCTAATTCAGATTCCTAAGGCTAAGCCTAAACCACTGTAAGTAGGGCTTGTCAGGTTGAATAGGACCATTCCTTAAAGCATGTTGCTATTGACATAACATGAAATCACTAAGAGCCTCTTTCTCCATGACTACTTGGTCCATTCGGGATAATAGTCCCTGTGCCTCATTCTTAAGCTCCGTGAAAGATTCTCTCCACTCGTTTTCATGCCTAAACAATGTAGCAACACTCAAATCAAAGGGTTCTAAGGCTTTTTTTTTCAAGCCTAGCCATGTACTTTTCAATTTTTGCAAACACATTCTCTTTATAGTACTAAAAAAAGCAATAAAGAAATCATTTGTAAAATAATAAGGACAATATCTCATTACACACAAACCAAATCATAAACATCCAACATAAGAAAATAAAATATAGGGTCAAACATCTTTTGGGGAACTCAAAAAACCTTGTTTGTAGTTGTTTCCTTCTCTGCTCAGATTGTAGGTTGTCAACAATTTCTACCTTCACATCCCTCGGGAGTGCTCAGAATGTCCAGGAATAGAATTAGACATCGCATTATGTTTACTATCCTTCTTATTTTAGCAATAATCTAAGATAAAAGCTATAAAATCTTCATCCTCTATAAAGTCAACCTTGACTGCTATTCCAAAATCATGCTAGGTTGTTGCATATAAACCTTTGGTCACACTTATGGTAGCATCATCTACCTCCTCCTTAAACTAGGACAACTTCTCTTACATCTCTTCCAACTTCTTTTTCAGTCTGATCAGCACATTATTCTTCTCCATTGACCCATGCTCCCTTAAAGTTAGAGCATTAATTGCAACCTTGGCCTCCTTGTCATCCTTCTTACCCTCCTTTTGGAATGCATTGTCACCCTCGCCAGCCTTACCCTATCATAAGCTAGAATTGCCTTTTCATCTTTATAAGAGGCCAAGTGAGACTCAAGCTTAATTACTCATTTGAGAAGAGAGACCGGTACACTCCTCCCTTTTCGAAACTCTACCATCAAGGTCACAATCTATGAAAAGACAAGTTTGAAAGACATTAGAAACAAAAGAGTAGCAAATAAGAGAAGAAGAGGGAGAAGGCCACTAACATGAGACAAGAACCTTTCCAATTCAGTTATGAATTCAGAAAAGGGTATGTGGAAGAAAAAAGGATGAGGAAGCACGAAGGGGAGACAATGCAAATTGTGGCAAATACCAACCTACCTTTCATTTTACTTTCTTAGCAAAGTAGAAACATCCTTGTAAGCTTGTTCCTTACTCAACGAATATATTTTCTTAACTCGAAGGCCTCCGTCTTAAAAGCCAAGGCGTGGATTTTTTTTCCATAAGACCTCATAGCTATTCTAAGGAGAAGGCTTTACCATATAAAATCCACTCCATAGGCATTCAATGACATGGGACTTATAATTTCCATTTTAATAAGGGGTGTTACAATCTCCTCTGTTTAGAACCGCGTCCTCGTTAGCTTGCGAAGCTCACCCGGGGGTTATGATCGACAAAAAAGTACATAACTCTATAAGAACTACTTCACAGGAATCTTCTATTATCTGGGACTTATAGTTCCCATTTCAACAAAGGGATGTCACGTCCACTTCAAGAACGTACACTACTAGAGAAACAGTGTATTTCAACGCCCGATTTCCAACAGCCGCCAATGGCAAATTAGAATCCGTGGAAGCTGTTGGAAGCCGATGTAATAAATACCGTTGGTGGCCATTGGAAACCGTTGGAAATATTCGAGATATTTCCTGCACCAGCCAGCCGAAGCTCGTTATTCTCTTCCTCAATTAAATTTTACACCCTTTCCACAATTTTTTCTTCCCTAAATTTGCTCTCCACCGTTCTTCGGCTAAGGCAACCCCCTCTGACGCCGTCTAGAAGGTTCTCCAGCCCATCTCCATCTTCTTTTCTCTCTAAATTAGGTATTTTGTCTAAAACTAGTTTTAGGGTTTTGATTAATTTCAAGTTTAATTTGAAGTTTTATTGATTCCTAGTTGTTACTATGTGTATATTACATCAAGTTACTCCCTAATTGCTAGTAATACCACCATATTAATGTGGGAATGTTTAATTTTGGTTTTTTTGGTAATAACATAGTTTTATGATGTTATGCATCTATTGATATATTTGTAGTTAACATTTAGATGCTTAAGTCATGGCATACATATAAATTTACAAAAATTAACAAGGAAATCAATGTGTTGGAATGTTAAATTTAGGTTGATTGTCAATTTTATTTCTTAAATCTAGGTTTATCATTACTTATTAAGTCCTTGTGCAACTAAAATGGTATACTTAAGAAAATATGCTCTACCTTAACATTTATTTCACTATGGTGATTTTGAGGAATATGTCATGAAGATGGTTTTTTACAAATTTTTAAATTCAGTTTTTAGTAATGAAATCTAAATATAATGTATGTATGTATTATATACATATATATGTGGTTATAATAATTGTTAAGTTATATATATATATATGCATATTTATCATGTTTTAGTTTATTCTCTAAACTATATGTATATTTTACTTTAAATTTCTAGTTCCATATATACTTTTAATTTGTTTTACTAATTAAACAAATTTAGATTTTTCAAAATAAATTTTGAATTCAAGAAGTATTTTTGATTCCTTGTTGTATGTGTACGTATATTACATCATATTTTCAAAGTCAATGCTTACATCATATTCTCTAAACTGTATGTATTAGACACTTCATACCTTCATTTTTAGGCTGTTTTCAGGTTTCATTTTGACTTATGAGAATTTAGAATTAAATCATGTTTGAAGAAAAATATTCTCAAAATGTTCATGTTCTATAGCATATTATCAATCTTTTTCTACTTAATTACATATTCTCAAAATGCATCTTTATTCATTCATGTTGTGTTGCCCATATTCATATTATTTGCACATTTTATTAATGTATATGATACTTCAACTATGACATTTGAAATCCAATTTTTTATATATGTTGTAGGTATATTATGTCTGTAACACCCCGTAATTTTAAAATATTAAAATTAACAAATTTAAGAACAATTAATTTTTAGAAGAAGAATCAAAGAAAATGGGTTACGCCGTTGCGTTCGTCTCGGAATTCTGCTTGAGATAGAGTCCGAGTTTGCGTGAATCGGATTCCGTATGAAGAAGTTATAGAGGTTAAAAGATTTCAAGTGTAAGCAAAAATTAAATTAAAATAATAATTAAATAATCAAAACAGATTCGAAATTCAAAATTCAGGAAAGTAGCTGAGCGGGAAATCTCCCGCTCAGGGGTGTCGACCCCCCGGGGGTGTCAACATGGAAGTCGACCCCCCCAATAGGGGTGTCGACATAGGTGTCAACCCCCCTGTAGGGGTCGACCCCTGCTGACTATTCTCGACCGTGATGATTTTCTGAGTCGTAGGGCTATGTAGCCACTCCTGATTGCCCCGATGAAGCACTTTCTTGGACTGGATGGTTTGGATGGATCCTAGGTTGATCTAATGGCTCAAATTAATCCTATACTTCTATATAATCACATCAAACCTAAACCCTAAACCTCATAACCCTATTCTATGAAGCCGTCATTTTGTCTATCTCTAAGCTAACCTAGCCTCCACCATAACTAATTAAATTCAAGATAAAAAAGAAAGATCAAAGCCTACATCAACAAATTAGCTTATCAACTTCAGAAATCAGATTCCAAATCTTCTCTTCTTTCTTAATCTCTGTGAGTTCTTGTAGCTTTCATAAGATAATTAAACTAAAGTAATTATGTTAAATTGTAAATTGTGATCATATGATTATGCCTATAATGGATCTTATCAGATTTGCAAGTTGTCATCTTTTTTTTTTTGATTCATAGCCTATGATTTTCTGATCAATTCTATCAGTTCATGGCTGTTCATGCTCATATATTTATGCCTATTTTGGAACCATGATTCTCTTCCCTCTTCCTTTTTCTTTTCTTACGAGTTAGGCTAACTTCGAGTCTAACATATTATGCGAAATTCGCGAACGTATAACGCTTGAATGATAGGGAAAAAGTTTGGGAAATGTTGAATAACATGTGATTGTAAAAAGACATAAATTGATGATGGCTATTGTTTGGGAAAAATTGTATATAACAAGAAAACATGAGACTTGACGTAAATGGGTTTGGACGTAAACTTGTGATAATTTGGTAAGTTCAGTTATTTCTTAGATTTGGAACATGTAATAGGAATCATGATTTGTAATGAATCGAATCTAGAACTATGCCTAATTGTAAGATAATCAATTATGATTCATGCTTATCCTTTTTGTCAAAACTGAATTACCTATGCCTATGAGACTGTTGTGATGGAACCTATCGTGTTGTACACCAAATTGGTGATTCTTTTATGTTCAATTCTATCGAATCTTTATGCCTATGATGTAACTTGCTCAGTTTAGCCATACTTATTGTTAATGTACAACATGTCTATTGGAAACATGATTCTTGAGTTGGGTACACCTTTACATGCCTATTTTGTTCCTTATGTCAATTCTTGTGTTTCTCCTCTATCCCTCTCCGTTTTATTTTTGGACCTTGTTGTACGTGCGATTGAAACGCGGGGAATTGGGTATAACTTAATTAAGTAATTTTGGGCATAACAAGTAAATGTGGCATAGCTTGAATTGACCACACTTATGTATAATTTACATATAAATCTAGGCCTGGGCAGTAAATATTAGATTGGCTAAAAGATGAACGCCTTAGACACGAGGTTAGACTTGGTTTGCTGTATAAGACTGTCCGGAACCGCCCTGCATATCCAGCAACCGCAAACAGCAATTTAATGTGAGAGGTCAAAGGCATAAATTGGATGCTTAGACACGAGGTTAAGTTCGACTTATGGTGGAAGTCTGCCCGGAACCGCCCGGCATATCCAGCGGCCACAAGTGATCGGCTTAATGTGAGAGGTCTGTGCATTAATAACTAATTAATGCTGAATATGATACCTAAACGAGTTAGATGGGTGGGGTTAAGTTAACATGGGTAAGAAGACAACTTAACCAATATTACATGAACAAGGTGGATAGGGTTAAGGCAAGCTTAACCAATAATACATATGGACTTGATAAGTGAAAGTGTTAAGTAAATCTTGGGTAGGTGGGTAATATTAGTATATATAGGCCCACAAACTTAACCGTTAAATAAACATGCTTGAATCAGTGGGAAGGTTAAGTGACATATGGATATGCGACACTTAACCAATACAGCATGTTAATTAAACAAATAGGTGGGGTTAGGTTAAACTGAGAACACTTAACCATTATAACATGTTGGTTAAGAAACCCTACTAACGGGGACACATTTCAACAGTAACCCACATAGATGTATCACGGTACCCTGAACTAGATAGGGTGGGGCACAATTACTAGGCTGATTATAAGCGGTCAGAATAGCGTCGGGTGGTGCGTCAGTGTAGGTTCGACGGAGTACAGGAGTGCACGTGCTCTGGAGTGGAAAAAACAGGCATTGGGCATTAGTAGTCATACACTCTGCATCTTGAATTGTGTCGGGTTGCCATCATAGGGATTGATACACCCCATGGTGGGATCATCACAGGTATCTACAAACAAGCGGGGCCGAGTGACATAAGTAATGAATACATACGAGTTAAGGAGCCGATCGATTAAGCGATAAGGGGGTAGTGTGGGGACATCTAGTATTTAGTAGGATGTCAAGGATTATATGGGGTGGATAACTCTTACTAGATGTTACGCCTGAGGGCTACCAATTGCGGGGTTGGGATCATCTTTCAGTATGGAACTATTAACAGTGCGATATATTTAGCATTGGTGCAGTGTAGTAATTACCCTATAGTGATTAGAAGTGCAATCAACGTTTATCTTATTCACCTTGCCTACCTTGTCATGCATGCTTATGTACATTCATTTCTTACTTTCCAGTTTATGTTCTTATCTTGTTACTTTAATGATTATATTGTTAAAGTTACTGGACTCACCAGACTAATGTCTGACCTAGTTTGTTTCGCCTCTTTTCTTCCGTTCCCCCCCATGTTCTCAGGGAGGAAATACTCAAGCTTAGTTCAGATGTCTCTTTCTTCTAGCTTGAAGTTGAAAGATGTATTGGTTGGCTTTGATTCTTCTTATGGCATTTTCTGTTGAGGATTATGGCTTTAAAATTTTGTACTCTGAAGGCTTTTGTACAAGACTGATATTATGTACTTGGTTTTGTTGTTTTGAAGGTGTAACCAAACCTATTTATGTTTCCGCTGCAATAAAGTCATAAAATTTTCAATTACTACTTTATCTATCTTGTAATATTTCGTTCTGTTTACTTATATTGCTCCACGAAACTTAATGCATTCCCTTTGTGAGTGACATTAACGAACGTGGGGTGTTACACTTGGTATCAGAGCTGAAGGTTAGCAGAAAAGATAAAAGATTTTGAAAAATCATTTTCAAAAGCATTTTTATAAAGAAGTATTTTCAAAAAAGACATGTTTTAAAGAAGGAGTTTTCAAGAGAAAGGTTTATTATGAAAAACATAATCCCCAAAAATCCATATATCTTTCTTTCGATTCTTTGTTTCGAATCTCTTCCTTTTCCGTCTTAAGTCTCTTTCCCCGCGTGTAGATGCTTTTTCTAAGATATGTAAGGACTTACTTGTGATGGGCGGAAAACCGTTTCATAGGACTGAGACGTTTGTCGAAGATAGAATTGGCTTAAGGAAGTGGTGGACTCGTTTGGTATCTGTTGAGATAAACGATGAAAGGAAGGTTCGGCTAGCTACTTAGTCGATGAAGGAGTTTAGGCTAAGGAGCACAACCCAAGGATGAGGAATTAGTTGATATTGCTTTAATCCACGAAGAAGGCAAAGGAGAAAGTGGAAAGAATAATTAACCCCATGACAAAAGAAGGCGTCTTTATTATGGTATAACGGGTCATATAATTAAGGACTGTAGGAAGAAGAGGAAACCTGGTTGTTTTCATTGCGATAAGGCAGGACATCTGAATAAAGACTTCCCGAGGAGGCAAGGACAAGGGCAAGGGCAGAGGACAGGACCTACTTCCGGAGGACAGGTTCACGCTCTCATGGCACCAGGACAGGAGAGAGATAGAAACGTTTTTGTTGAAATTTTGATTTTTCCTTTTTGATCATCCTGTTCGAACTTTGTTTGATTCTGGCACTTCGCATTCGTTCATATCTGCTTTGTTAGTTGAAACACTGCACCTAAATACAAGTCTAGTCATGGATCCCATTGTAGTCTCAAATCCTATTGGTGGTTTGTCTCATTTATCTATGGTTTGTCGGGATTTGAGAATGTCTATCTTGGGCGTTGGGTTTGAATGCAACACCTTCGTTCTTGGTTTCACGGGCTATAGCTTGATTCTAGGGATGGATTGGCTAGCCAGGCATGGTGCCATCCTAGACTGTGAAAAAAGGGTAGTTAGACTGTTAACTCGTTGTGGAAAGACCCTTGATATTTCTTGTGACCCTAGAGGTCCGGTGACGCTTAGCTACGTAGAATAACTTGACACATCCATCGATGATTTGGAATCTGTTCGAATAGTCCGTGAGTATGGTGATGTCTTTGACGAGGTCCGGGGTTTAACCCTAAGGTGCGAGATAGACCTCTGTATATACTTAGTAGATAATGCAAAGCCAGTTGCATTACCAGTGCGCCACATGGCTTGGAGAGAGAGGAGAGAACTCAGTAAGCAAGTAGGGGAACTACTTGAGGAAGGGTTCATAAGAAGAAGTATTTTGGAATGGAGTGCTCGAGTTGTTTTTGCTATGAAGGCTGATGGTTCGCTTAGATTGTGCGTGGACTATAGGGAGTTGAACAAGCTCACAAAGAAGAACAGACGCCCATTACCGAGGATAGATGACTTGTTCGATCAGTTGGTCGGGTGGCTGAGGATAGCATAGATAAGACTGCATTTAGGACTCCCGACGGTTTCTTCGAGTGGCTCGTCGTGCCTTTTTATTTTAACAAATGCACCTGCATATTTCATAGACTTGATGAATAGGGTGTTTAGGGAGTTTGTAAACAAGTTTGTGGTAGTCTTTGTAGATGGTATTTTGATTTTCTCTAGAAGCGAGGAAGAGCATACCCTACATCTAGGGATGTCTTAGAGACCCTACGAGCGCATCAACTCAAAGCTAAGTTCTCCAAATGTCATTTTTAGAGGAAAGAAGTGAGGTTCTTAGGACATGTGGTCACTAAGGAAGGGATAGCAGTGGACCTTGCGAAGGTGGTGGCAATCCAAGATTGGAAGGTTCCTAGAAAAGCAACGGAAGTAAGAAGTTTTCTAGGGTTGACGGGCTACTATAGGAAGCTCGTTAAGGACTTTGCAAAGATATCAGCCCCAGTTTTGACTTTGCTAGATGAGAGCAAACCGTTCATAGTATATACCAGTGCTTGCGGGATAGGCCTTGAAGCAGTTTTCAATGCAAGAGGAAAAGGTGATATGCAAAAGGTAGTAGGTACACAGTTATGTTTGAGCATCGCGTATCGTCCACAGGCGGATAGACAGACAGAAAGGGTGAATAGAATCCTTGATGATTTTTTTGAGGTTATGTACCCTAGATTTTAGAGGGACATGAGAAGAGCACCTTCCATTTGTGGAGTTCGCTTATATCAACAGTTATTAAGCTTGTATTCGGGTTTTTATGGACGACCATGTTAATCACCAATTTGTTGGTGGGAGTCTGTGAATAAGATTTTGCTTGGACCCGAGCTGATCAGAGAGAAACTTCAGACAATATGGACTTGATTCGAAGATGAATGAAGATGACATAGGACCAACAAAAGTCAAACGCTGACTAGAGACGAACCGATCTTGAGTTCGATGCTGGAGACATGATTTTTATTAAAGTGTCACCATTGAGGAACGTAGTTCGCTTTGGGGAGTGTATTAGCACCAAGTTTTGTAGGACCTTTTCCCATTACAGAGAGGATTGGACAAATGGCGTACAGAGTGAAGTTGCCGGAGAAGCTTAGTAGTGTTCGTGACGTGTTTCACATGTCGTATTTGCGGAAGTGTTTACATGATACCGCGGAAGTAGTGGAGCCGAGCATGCTTAGAGAAGTGGAAGTGGAGCGAGATGCCATGATTAGACGAGCTCCTACATGTATCCTTGGATCGGAGATCAAGAAGTTGCGCAACAGAGTGGTTAATTCGATTAAAATCCAATGGGGAGATGATCAAGGAGATGTGACTTGGGAGACGGAAGACATGATACGTGCGTCGTACCCTTTCCTTTTGTGAGGAAATGTTCTTAACTTCTGCCTTTTCTACTGATTTGTTTATACTTGTTCTATCATTTAGTATGTCCTCCCGTTTACATCCTCAATCTTTAGATAGGAAAATCCTATGGTTGTAAACATATGTTTGAGACATGTTATGTTGGTGGATGCAAATGTTTGCTAGTGGTTGCTCATGGATGCATTTACACACACATTAGGCACTAGATTGGCTCAATCACTTTCATATATGTGTGCATATTTAATTAAATGGATGTACATTGAATGTGTTTTCATGTGGATGTTGCATTTGAATGAATAGTTGTGCAACATGTAGAAATATTATGTATAATTAGGATTCTTTTGCATACATAATGGACGCAAGGCACTATCATGATTTGCATTAAGGAGATCAACTGAATTAGTAGACCGCCTGATCTTGCATTTGGGTAAGGACATATACACACACTATGCATATGTTCATGGAAAGCATTAGAAACCTTTTTAAGGACAATGGATTCCTGTGATTGAATGGTTGAGTAGATTGATCTTGGATGTCAGGATATACATTCTTCTTGACCTGGAGATTTTGGGGACGAAATCCTTTAAGGAGGGGAGAATGTAACACCCCGTAATTTTAAAATATTAAAATTAAAAAATTTAAGAACACTTAATTTTTAGAAGAAGAATTAAGAGAAGCGGGTTACAACATTGCATTCGTCTCGGAATTCTGCTTGAGATAGATTCCGGGTTTGTGTGAAACGGATTCCGTATGAAGAAGTTATGGAGGTTGGAAGATTTCAAGTGTACGTAGAAATTAAATTAAAATAATAATTAAATAATAAAAACAGATTCGAAATTCAAAATTCAGGAAAGCAGCTGAGCGGGAAATCTCCCGCTCAGGGGTGTCGACCCCCCCAAGGGGGTGTCGACATGCGAGTCGACCCCCCTATAGGGGTGTTGACATAGGTGTCGACCCCCTTGTAGGGGTTGACCCCTGCTGACTGTTCTGGACAGGGACGATTTTATGAGTAGTAGGTCTACGTGGCGACTTCTGATTGGCCTGATGATGCATTTTCTTGGACTAGATGGTTTGGATGGATCCTAGGTTGATCTAAAGGCTCAAATTAATCCTATACTTCTATATAATCACATTATACCTAAGCCCTAAACCTCATAACCCTATTCTATGAAGCCCTCATTTTGTCCATCTCTAAGCTAACGTAGCCGCCACCATAACAAATCAAATTCAAGATAAAAGAGAAAGATCAAAGCCTACATTAACGAATTAGCTTATCAACTTCAGAAATCAGAATCTAGATCTTCTCTTCTTTTTTAATCTCTGTGAATTCATGTAGATTTCACAAGATAATTAAACTAAAGTAATTATGATAAGTTGTAAATTGTGATCATATGATTATGCCTATAATGGATCTTATCAAATTTGCAAGTTGTCATCTTTTTTTTTTGATTCATATAGCCTATGCTTTTCTGATCAATTCTATCAGTTCATGCCTGTTCATGCTCGTATATTTATGCCTATTTTGATACCATGATTTTCTTCCCTCTTCCTTTTTCCTTTTTCTTTTTTTATGAGTTAGGCTAACTTCGAGCCTAACATATTATGCGAAATTCGCGCACATATAACGCTTGAATGATAGGGAAAAAGTTTAGGAAATATTGAATAACATGTGATTTGTAAAAAGGCATAAATTGATGATGGCTATGGTTTGGGAAAAATTGTATATAATAAGCAAACATGAGACTTGATGTAAATGGGTTTGGGTGTAAACTTGTGATAATTTGGTAAGTTCAGTTATTTCTCAGATTTGGAACATGTAATAGGAATCATGACTTGTAATGAATCAAATCTAGAACTGTGCCTAATTGTAAGATAATCAATTTTGATTCATGCTTATCCTTTTTGTCAAAACTGAATTACCAATGCCTATGAGACTGCTGTGATGGAACGTATCATGTTGTACACCAAATTGGTGATTCTTTTATGTTCAATTCTATCGAATCTTTATGCCTATGATGTAACTTGCTCAATTTAGCTATACTTATTATTAATGTACAACATGTCTATTGGAAACATGATTCTTGAGTTGGGTACACCTTTACATGCCTATTTTGTTCCTTATGTCAATTCCTGTGTTTCTCCTCTATCCCTCTTCGTTTTATTTTTGGACCTTTTTGTACGTGTGATTGAAACGCGGGGAATTGGGTATAACTTAATTAAGTAATTTTGGACATAACAAGTAAATGTGGTATAGCTTGAATTGACCACATTTATGGATAATTTACATATAAATCTAGACTTGGGCAGTAAATATGTAGATTGGCTAAAAGATGAACGCCTTAGACATGAGGTTAGACTTGGTTTGCGGTATAAGACTGCCCGGAACCGCTCGGCATATCTAGCAATCGCAAACGAAGTCTAATGTGAGAGGTCAAAGACATAAATTAGATGCTTAGACATGAGGTTAAGTTCGGCTTGTGGTGGAAGTCTGCCCGGAACCGCCCGGCATATCCAGCGGCCACAAGTGATTGGCTTAATGTGAGAGGTATGTGCATTAATAACTAATTAATGCTGAATATGATACCTAAACGAGTTAGGTGGGTGGGGTTAATTTAACATGGGTAAGAAGACAACTTAACCAATATTACATGAACATGGTGGATAGGGTTAAGGCAAGCTTAACCAATAATACATATGGACTTGATAAGTGAAAGGGTTAAGTAAATCTTGGGTAGGTGGGTAATATTAGTATATATAGGCCTACAAACTTAACCGTTAAATAAACATGCTTGAATCAGTGGGAAGGTTAAGTGACATATGGATAGGCGAGAATTAACCAATACAACATGTTAATTAAACAAATGGGTGGGATTAGGTTAAATTGAGAACACTTAACCGTTATAACATGTTGGTTAGGAAACCCTAGTAACGGGGACGCATTTCAGCAGTAACCCACATAGATGTATCACGGTACCCTGAACTAGGCAGGGTGGGGCACGATTACTGGGCTGATTATAAGAGGTCAAAATAGTGGCGGGTGGTGTGTCAGTTTAGGTTCCGATGGAGTACGAACGTGCACATGCTCCGGAGTGGAAAAAGCAGGCACTAGGCATCAGTAGTCATACACTGTGCATCTTGAATTGTGTCGGGTTGTCATCATAGGGATTGATACACCCCATGGTGGGATCAACACAGGTATCCACAAACAAGCGGGGCCGAATGACACAAGTAATGAATACGTATGAGTTAAGGAGTCGATTGATTGCGATAAGGGGGTAGTGTGGGGACATCTAGTATTTAGTAGGATGTCATGGATTGTATGGGGTGGATAACTCTTACTAGATGTTACGCCTGAGGGCTACCAATTGCGGGGTTGGGATCAACTTTCAGTATGGAACTAGTAACGGTGCAATATATTTAGCACTGGTGCAGTGTAGTAATTACCCTATAGTGATTAGAAGTGCAATCAACGTTTATCTTATTCACCTTGCCTACCTTGTCATGCATGCTTATGTACAGTCATTTCTTACTTTCCAGTTTATGTTCTTATCCTGCTACTTTAATGATTATACTGTTAAAGTTACTGGACTCACCAGACTAATGTCTGACCTAGTTTGTTTCGCCTCTTTTCTTCCGTTCCCCACCCCCAGGTTCTCAGGGAAGAAATACTCAAGCTTAGTTCATATGTCTCTTTCTTCCAGCTTGAAGTTGAAAGATGTATTGCTTGACTTTGATTCTGCTTATGGCATTTTCTGTTAGGGGTTATGGCTTTAAAATTTTGTACTCTGAAGGCTTTTGTGCAAGACTGATATTATGTACTTGGTTTTGTTGTTTTGAAGGTGTAACCAAACCTATTTCTGTTTCCGCTGCAATAAAGTCATAAAGTTTTCAAGTACTACTTTATCCATCTTGTAATATTCCGTTCTGTACTTATAACGCTCCACGAAACTTAATGCATTCCCTTTGTGAGTGACATTAACGGACGTGGGGTGTTATAATGTCTGACCCTGCTTCTGTCTCTGGCTCGGGCTCTGGCTCTAGACGACGTAGCATTACCCCTCATGCTGGTGAGGGTAGTGGCGAATAACGAGCTCGTCCGGTTGTTTACATAAAGCCTAAGGCTGACAACGCGTAAGTATCAAAATTAGCAGAATAACAACAAATTGTTTTTTTACATAATATAACTATATTCTGTAAAGTTCTAATATATATTTAACACAGGGGGTTTGAGTTGGAGCCATCTCAGACGGCTCTAGATATCTCTAAGGATGCATATATGGCTAGAATGAGCGATTTCTGACCTAAGTGGAGCAGGGTCACAGCAGACGTCAAAGTGACCATTTGGCAAGATTTTCTGGTATGTTTATACCACTTGGTACGTCCAAGAGACTAATTAAACACAAATAAATGAGATTAGTAATATTTTCTCATTAATTATACAGGTGGAAGTAGATGTGGAGGAGGCTGACTTGAGCCTAGTTCAGCGACACTGGAACTCGAAGGTCGCCAGGAATTATAGAGAGAAGATGGGTGAGATTAAGAAAAAGAGGAATATACCAAAGTGAATGAGCGATGAAGTGTTTTAGAAGATGGTTGCGTGGTGGGACACGACCGAGTTCAAGGTTAATCTATAACGTATCTAATTTAATTTTTTTTCCGATTTTAAATAATTTGTCGATGTACATTTCCAAGCTGAGTCAGAAAGGAACACTACAAATAGGAACAAGAATCCAATAACTCATCGCGAATGATCCAAGTCTTTCCAGCATCACCACGAGGACTTGGTAAATTTGTTAATTATTATATTTGTATATTGATTAGTTCAGTGATTGACTATGTGGAATTGAGTTATTCAAATTATAAACTGCAGGACCGAGCTTGTGGACATCCCGTGTAATACATGGACGTATTTACTCACACCCATGCATCCAGGCAGGTAGACGAAGCTGTCAACGTCACGTATCAGTGGGATGATTAGGGTACGGCGACATCTGCATACGTACGTGTATTTTAAATGTTACAAGCATGAATCAACTAGTTTATTAATTACTAGTTAATGTAAAATAAAATCAACATTTTATTATTTTCCAAATGAAATTGTTTTTTGCATTATTGGCAAAGTTCCAGGAGGCATAGCCTCATGTGCTTGAGGAGTTGGGCCGTGATGAGTTGACGCAGGAGGAGGAAGACGACTTATTTGATGCTGTTATGGATAAATCATAGTGGAGCAGGCGTTATGGGTTCGGTAACCTGACGGTAATATTCGTATAGCATAAATTATTTACATCTACATTATTAAGCGTTTTTTCTCTGTTAAGACTTACTTTTACTTAAAAACCTTAATCGTTGTATTTGTTGTTGGCTCAACATGAAATAAATTCTTATAAAATTCAAAATACAATCATAAGCATACAATCAATATTAAAGAGTTATACGTGAAGTCTGAAGTACACTAGAAATGCTTTCATTCACTAATAATGATATATGTATTTATAAACAACATTAGACTGTGGGTAGCCAAGTTAAGCATTGCCATTAGATAAATTTAAGCAAAAAATTGGCATACACACATCCTGCCTCCTTAAAATGACTTTGAAATTGTATGTTATAACAATTACTTGTAAATAAAAATTACTTATAAAAATTACTTGTATGACAAATTACTTGTATAAAAATTGTATGTTATAAAAATTGGCCTTATCCACCCTTTGTAAATAATAAAAATTGTATGCTCTCATTTTGTTATGATTTCAATTCATGCTTGTCCAAGAGTATCTTTTGATCGTTTTCTTCTATACTTGTATTTGTAGGATCGACAAGCTAAAAAGGCACAGACAAGGAAGAAAGTAAGGAGATGCGAGCACTTATTGGCCAGCTGCAGGACCAGAATCATGTGTAGGGTATGCAGATTGAGTAGCTGAATCAAAAGATTGCAGAGTACGTGCATAATCATGGTGACGTTCCTTCATCATCTGCTTCTGGACGACATAGCGACGATGCAGCTTGAGGTATGTGTTTTGATGCTTGGTTGGGGGATGTGTTTTGTTTTGATGTAAATTGATGAGACAAGTTTGGATGTATTTTGATGGTTTGTATATATTAGTACGTTTTGTAGACATGTTTGGATCGTTTTCTGGATGTGTAGATAGTTTTTGTTGTATATATTAATGTTTATGCGTTTTATTTTGGTTGTTTGTATTGTTATTGGTATATATGTGTCAAATATATGTGGAATTGGTTCGAAATGGATTGGAAGTGAAAATGGACTGGAAATGAAATGAATTGGAGAGGCTGGAAGGTCGGTTGCTTGCTGTTATATAAAAAAACCAGTATTTCCAGCGGTGATATGGTCATTGTTTTCAAACGGTTCCCAACAGCCTTTTCTGTTGGAATCCATTGGAACAGCCATTGGAAATTATCCGTGGGCTCCATTGGAAGCTGTTGGATGTCATGAACTTTATTCCAATGGCTTCCAACATCTGCCAACGGCAATTAGCCGTTGGAAAAGCCATATGTTCTTGTAGTGATATTAGAACTTCCACTGATCGCAGGATTAGTATGCAAGTTAGAAGCAGATGCATGAAGGATAGGAAGAGGCGTAACTTCCAAAGAAAAAGGATGGTGTGTGACAATCAATTTTTCAAGAGGGGTGGGGGGACTGAACTATGGGATCCATCATAAGGTCCTTTAGGTATTTTTCTTTATGTCCCTACAAAGCTGAGCATTTTTACAGTCCATAGCACGTGTAAGGAAAAGGGAATAGTAAGACTGAAATCATGGGAATAACTGAAATCAAATATCTATTACAAGCAGCTTATACCCAAGAGGATATATGTTTGAATATGCTACACTGAAAATTTTGATAGGGATGTGGTATATTATGGCTCACTAATTACTTTTTGTTGAGGAGGACTACTGTCTTCCTTTCATCTTCCTTTAGTTTTAAAATGTGTTATTGATGGGATTCACACATTCTTTTATCCTCCTTGAAAGTGATCGTACGAAGAATGTATGAGAAAAATGAATAAAGGAAGCCATCCAAATTCGAAATGAATAAATATAGATTGGCCACTTTTTAGTCTTACGTGGAACATCAAGAAGAAACAAATTTTCAACCTCATTATAGTTGAATTGTCATCCCCCTTTGGAGGACTCCACTTAATCTAAAAGAGGAAACAAAGCTCCACGCAAGTGAGAATATAACACCATTTTTGTAAAGAACAATGGTGGCTAAAGAAAAATTATAAGAAATTGAAGCAACTTGGATATAGGTTCCCAGTAAATCAAACCATTGACGAGCAATCAAGTGCCTAGGAAACTAATGGCCACACATGATATGCTCGAAGGTAACTAAGATAAACCTTGTCTATGGTTTATTAATACACACTAGTACCTTAGCCTCGTTTCCAAAGAGTACATACTGTCTAAACCAGCCAGTTATCAGTTTTACTCGGGTAGTTTTGGAGGAAGAAAGTAAAGAAGAAGACAAAGAGGAGCCCATTTTGGAAAAAGCTTTAGGATTACTTACCTGGAAGATCAAAGCAGAAATTGAAGCTATTCTTCTAACCTATAATCTAAAATTGAAAACCTCTAATTTGAAAATAAAAAACCAGGCAAGTAGAAATTCTTCTTGAAGATAGAAGGTAAATGAGAATTGAGGGAAGTAACGTTAAGATATGTGCACCTTAGTTTGAATGATAACCGCATGATCGAAGTAATGAAGAATATTTTGCAGGACTCTAATCGAATTCAAAATATAATGAGTACAAAGGTCAATAAGGGTATACCAAGAAAAACGAAAAACCTACCGTTAAAATTGTCAATATGAAATATAAAATTATTTGGCAAAACTTTTAAGTTGGATTTTAATGAAAAAATTATAGTGTATTTCAAGAGAAAACAGAAATAATTGAGAAAGTGTAAATCCAATTAAAATGAATTGTACATGTAGCTATATTTATTTGAATCGGTTAAAAGCACATACATTTTTATTATATATCAAGTGGGATCAATCTACTATCGACGTAAATGACGCTAAATTCTTTCTTGATATTGAAGTATCAGTGCATGGGGACATATATGTACTTCAAACCTTACTTTTCTACAATGACATTATTATCTTAAAACTATGCAAGGTTCAAATTAAATGACACCTTTCATAACTTTACGTGAAGTACTTATGTTGGTAAATATTATTAAAAGGCTTTTATAGTTAAGCATAAATAGTGGGAATTACTAACTAACATGGTTTTCCAAGACTATAAGCATCAAATATGTTTGTAGTCAAATAGCATTATCAAAAGTTGACTTTTTCTCCATTCATTAATAATGATAATTAACGAGACGTACCCTTAGGAGACAACTAAATCTATATTTCTTCCTTTCCCAACCCCATCATTATCGAAAAATTCATAAAATTCAATCATACCTGTAAAACAGGACAGATGGTAGATAATGAAAGTAAATTCCAAAGGAAAAGCCTACCCGTTTATTGATTCAAATAGGTTTCTATGGCAATTCTTCAATCAAGTTCTTAATTACTATCGTTGTTTGTAATTCCATGCAAAGTTCCAAAATGCATAAAAGTCCATCACAGCATGAATAAGTGGCCGGTGTTAACCCCGTTGTAAAAACGTAGTTTAAAATTATGAAATGGGTACGAATGTTGACACGCGGCTTTGTCTAGTTCGCATCCTTTTCTAGGTCGCATGTAGGCTTTAGCTCGCACAAAAGCGTTAGCCCACTTGCCCTTGCTTATTTAGACCGTTAGCAATATTGAGAATACTGGCACCAAGACAGTTGAGTTGCTTGCTCCAAATAGGTCGGTCTTCATCATTTGGGTCGTCGATCCATTTGCAAGCTTTTGGGTCGTTCAACACTCCGGTCTTAGATCATTCATGCAACATGTTAAACGACCCAAGAACAGAAGGGTTCATGCGACTTACGACATGGAGTAAGGCTATCACCTATACTTTAGATCGCTAGTTGAAAGTGGCGGCTCACATGAAAGTATTAATGCTTGAATCATCTCATTTTGGAGAACACATGGCCACAAACCTGAATCAAGTTGTTCACACATGTAAGAAGAAAACATGGAATGCTAGAAAACAAATACACGTAGCTTTGGACGTGCTTAAATTCTGTGAGCCATTTATGTCACAACATGAAGGACTAGCATCTTTATATTGTTTAAGAAATGGAGGAAGTGTGAATCCCATGGACCAGCTGTGAAGTGCAAGCTACATATAAGTTAAAAGCTGTTATGTTTAAATATGGGAAGTTGGTGCAATCATCAAAATCGTGAAGGTATGATACCAGGTTATGATGCAAAATGTCCTTAGGTCGTGCCCTGTGGCCTTAGCTCGTTCACTTCACCTTTAGGTCGTTGGCCCCTCCGCGACATCAGCGTAGAGCTGTTGGGTCGTCGGACCAGCCTTAGGTTGTCGGTACTCTCCCATCCTTTAGCCGATACCCTTTAGACCGTTATACATATGGTATATGAGCTAAAAAGCATCAAGCAACATAAAAACCAACGTTTATATGGGATGATACAAAAGAAATCAAGGGGGGAAGGTTTATGTGCGCCACGTGTATTTGGTATGTAAGAGAGGAGGCCACGTTATTACAGAAATGATAAGTCATTCTAGCATGAAAATCTAGCTGTCGCCAAGTTGTTTTATATTGGAACGTGCAAAGCAAACAAGACCGCACATTTTAGCTCGCTTCACCTTCATGCTAAAATACTAGGGCGTTGCTTTCTTTTAGATCGTTCCTCGTCTTAGGTCGTTTGCTACTTAAAGGTACCAAACAACCTAAAGCATCGTGTACGTAATTACAAAATTGTCATTCCCCCCAATACTCCACCTATAAATACCCCTCATATTTCATAAAGAGGAGGAATTCATTCCTGCAAGGAGGTGCCGTCAAATTCAAAGCTTACCTACAACTTCTTTAATGGCTTCTATGGATTCAACAACTCTTCTCCAACTTCATGTAGATCAAATCCATGCCAATGATCAATAAAGTTCTCTCCAATTGAAACTAAGCACCTTCAATCTCATTCAAACTACAAGATAAATCACTCCAACATCATTCAAGCAATTTCATATCTTCTCTAATCCACTCTAAATCTGCATCTAAAGCAAAACTCCTATCAAATCATGGAAAAAGGTCAAAGCACTTAAGTGATTGAAGATCCATACTTCTACCACCACTAAGCTAGAGATCCTATTAATTCCTTGCCAAAATCAAGAGAAGTTAGATCACAAAGAGAGTTAGAGGAGAGAAATGAATGTAATAAGGGAAAATCCGTATTTCGTAAGCTTAAATATCATAATGAGAATTGATTAGAAATGGACGTAGATTCATATTGAATCGAACCACTATAAAAAGCTTCTTGTCTTCATTTTTATACTTTCATTTTGCTATTGTGGCCTCATATTCTAATTCTAACCATAATTGGTGAAATGCACATTTGCATCTTGATGTTGTGAACCATTTTCAATTTCAACATTTGGCGTCCGCTATGGGGCCGCTTTCGCATCTCCTACCTCCGATTAAACTCTCATAAAGTTGAACACCTTGCCATTAAAGTTCTAAACCGCATCTTTCTCCGAAATAATGGCCAAATCTAAGAAGATTACTACCAATTCCATTGAATAAAATAACAATGTTATCAATAATGAAGCTACTCCACTCACTAACTATTTTGAAGTAGGAGAAAATTCGATGTCCGGGCCTGGAGTAACTAAAGAAGAATTAGATGTTGTTTTCGCTAACTTGAGCCAACGAATGGAAATTTCCAATAGAGCCTTAATCGATGCTAATAAAACTCTTGTGGATGCTAATCAAGCTTTGATGGATAAAGTAAGCGCTCTCCTGAACGCTCAAGCAAATCCCGCTCCTCCTCCGGAAATTCATATCAACCTCGAAGAGAATGCAAACTCATCAGCCTCCGATCCTCACAATGACAATTTGGAAGGATTTGTTGACAAAGACGATGCTAATGTCGAAGACTCAAAGCTGAAAGCTATAAACCATTCCGATCGAAATAACTGACGAGTTGCAAGTTCCGTCAAGGGGGCACTTTCCCATAGCGGAAGTAAAAGACCTAGATCCTCTAAACGCGATCGCTTACCACAACGAGCATCCGGAAAAGAGATTGAAGTTCGTTCTCCGAAACAACACAACTCGAAGGAATATATCGTGGATGTAGTAAAGCAACTCATGAAAGATAACATGCCTCGCATTCACAAAAAAGATCCACAAGGCTGAATTCCTCAAAAAGTTCACTCATCCTACTTTACCTTCGTATAACGGAAATTCTGATCCGAATCACTTTCTATACAAATACGAGTGGCACATGAATGCAGCCAAGGCAACGGATGAGATCAAATGCTTTTGCTTCCCTCTCTATCTTGAAGGTGTCGCATCGTTATGGTTTACAAGGCTACCACCCAAATCCGTCGACTGCTTTGATGATTTGACTCTAAAATTCAAAGAGCAGTTCAGGTTGCAAACTACAAAGGCTAAGGACGTTATCTCTCTTACGTCCATGAAGAAAAATCCAGGAGAATCTGTCAAAGCCTTCCTTAAAAGATTTAATGATGTTGTATCTGAAGTAGGGAATCTCGAACCTCGCATGATCTTAATGTCTCTAATCGGCGCTATAGACGAGAAGAGCAAATTTGGTAAATGGGTTAAAATGAAACAGCCAAGAACACTTGAGAAATTCTATAAAAAATCCAAGGAGTACATGAGAGTTGAAACTGGTCCAATACCCCTTCAGATTATTGATACTAACCCGCTTCTCAGAGCTCCCAAAAATACTGCTACTCAGCACAAATCAGAAAAATACCAGAGGTTAGAAAAGAGGAGGCAATGGAAAGGAAAATCGAGACAGCAAAGCCACGCTTTTGCAATCCATCAGAGCTAACACCTTTAAATGACACTCTACAAAACATCTTTGCTGCAACCAAAGACACCGAAGACTATCCAATACCTAAGCCTCAGAAAATCAATAACCTCAAGCAAACTCTGGAAAGATCTGTCGATTCCATAATCAGCTAGGCCACAACATCAACGAGTGTAGGCATCTAAGATCACTGATCGAAGAGCTGATTAAGAAGAATCATCTGCAACAATATATGAAAAATCGACAGTCCTCAAACCCTGCTCTGAATCCCCAGAGCCAGGGGGCAACAAACAACGAAGCTTTTGTTCAGACCATGCCAAGGTTGATCATCAACTGATAACTGCTGATTGTGCTCCAATTTAAATGGCTCAGAATAAGCAATCAACATCATCATTGCTTTACTTCATGCTCTGTTTCCTACTTTAGTTCATGCTTTATTTGATGTTCTACTTTCTGTTATGTTCAAAACTTTTTGTAAACAGTTTGTAATAACATGAAAGTAATGTACTGAACTTTAGCTCTACAATTAAGAGCATATCTGTCTGAATTAATTCTTAGCTTGCAAATCTCATGTTAAATCAAAACTTGATTAAAAAGGATTCCATGTTGCAGGCTACCTGTCGAATGCTTGTTCCTTCAGAATCAGACAAAACATAACGACCCCAACAACACTAACTCAAATACTAAATGCTATAAATGTCAACATGCACAAATGCAAAAATAGAAAAGCGCCGCATTGAGAAGTGAATGGGAAAAGTCGCAAAGATTCAAACAATGAACAAAGTGCTACGACAAATTAACGAGGATATTGTAACTTTCATCGAAGGGGCATTCCTTCAGGTGAAAGTTTCAAGCCTTCGATCCCTAATCCGAAATATCCCGCCAAGTCAAGCGACCAACAAGGGAATCGGAACCAACCCAGAGCTGGAAGGACCAACACCAAGCCGGAAGGACTGGCAAACACGCTGGAAGGACCAGCACTAAGTTGGGAGGACCGACAAACCTGATGTTGGAAGTATCAACATCAGGCCAGAAGTACCGGAAAACACGCTGGAAGGACCAGCACCAAGTCGGAAGGATCGACAAACCTGATGTTGGAAGTACCAACATCAGGCCGGAAGGACCGGCAAACACGCTGGAGGGACCAACACCAAGTCGAAAGGACCAACAAACCTGATGTTGGAAGCACCAACATCAGGCTGGAAGGACCGACAAACACGCTGGAAGGACTGATACAAACCAAAGTCCTCTCCGGGGGCACACAATTGATCGTCAAAATCAGGAAGTACCTGATGCGATAACGACAAACATTGGGGTTTCAACCAAAGTCCTCTCCGGGGGCACCCAATTGATAGTCAGAATCAGGAAGTACCTAATGCGATAACGACAAACATTGGGGTTTCAACTGAAGTCCATTCTGGGGGAACCCAATTGATTGTCAGAATCAGGAAGTACCTGATGCGATAACGACAAACATTGGGGTTCAACCAAAGTCCTCTCCAGGGGCACCCGATTGATCATCAGCATTAGGAAGCACCTGATCCGATAATGACAAACATTGGGGTCTTAACCGAAGTCCTTTCTAGGGGCACTCCTAAAATTATCGACGCTTAGATTAATCAGTATAATTGAGTGGTAAAAGTCTCCAGTGACTGAATTAACCAAGTCGGATTATGAATGGAGTTTGGACATTAATCACTTAACTTACGTAGTGTCTGAAAATCTCAGACACGACAAGTGGTAAATTTTAGCCCCAATGCGGGTATGAAATCTAAAATACATCCCGTAGAGAAGACCGATAACGACCTTCTAAAACAGGGGCATAAACATCCAAGTCTTCTTCGAAAGTAAGCCAAAAAATCTCTTAGATGCATATTTCTTAAATATGAAATATTGTACATTACCATGAAAATCAGGTAGAATAACAACACTTGAAATCCACAGTCGAAGTATGTCGACTAGTTGATCTTAAGTGTTAACACGAATCCAAGTTAGAGTGTCATGTTTTTGCAGACAATGTTCAACAGGTTTTAAATCATTGAATAAAACAAGTCTGCGAAAAGACTCCATTCAATAATAACTTGTATGTGTATACATGTAAAGTTGATAATGAATTATAACTTATATATGGTAGATTAATACTTAGCAAAATAAGTCAAAATTTATTTTCCCAACAACAATGGTAGTCTTGCCAATGCTAGAGCAAAGAATTATTAAGATGTTCCCCCTGTTGGACAGTGACTTGTGAATTCAATAGTTTTTTCATGATCAAGTAATGCTGGAATGTTCTAATTAAAATTAAACAAATAGATAATAACTAATAGATATTATAGCAACCAAAAAGGAAAATTAAGGATATTTTAATTTATAATAGATACCAGATATCATATTATTATTACACAGTTGCATAAATTACTCACTAGGAAATCAGAATTGGTCCATGCACCTAGAATAATTAATCTGATGGATTTCCTTGCTCTTCTTTATAGCAATAACCCAACGAATATGGTATGTCTGGTGCGTTTTCCACACCAACTTTTCTCCTAAAAATATCATCAAATATCAAATAGTTTATCTATATGTAAATGCTAAATACTGGAGGCACATATAAAAGAAATAACATCTACTATTATATATGGATTCTGGAAAAAATGATTAATCACTTATGAATTAAACTTTGGTAATTTTCAAGCACAGAAAAACTGAGGTACTAGCATAGAGTGACAACACAGCCCGGATTGCCTTTTGATTTTCTAGATCCTCACATGCCTTCTGATGTTTGCACTCAGCTCACATTCACTTGCTTCACAACTTGGATATGTTAGCTAATCCTAGCAATTATCATTTCTCACACTCACCACAATTAGATGATTCACGTACATGCCATGCCTTGTTTTAGCTTCTTGATTGTGCATCTGGTACACACATGCTTTTCTTTTCTACTTATAGAAGGTCAATATTGCAACCATAGCTTGTTTCCTCTTTAATATGCCCTGATATCCTGCTAATAATGGGAAATTGTTAATGCATCAAATTGCCCCTCTGCAATAATTTGGCACCACATTAGTTTTACACTTTCTTACTCTCACGTTTGGCCACATACTGATCATCTTAGGGATTATCTCATGCTTGTATATCATATTGCCCATCAAATTTTTGTATGGTTTTGGATAATTTATCAATATTATATGTAGTGCACTCCTCCTTAGGACTAATCTTACACACAGACACAAAAAAAAAAAAAAAACCATATTTTATCCAATTAGAAGAATTAACTCCTGCATCAAATTCCTGTTATTGGATTTGCTTTATCGATTTTAGATGCTTGTATTGAATTAGATCCATATTTAGTATGAACGAAAATAACAATCATTATTTTACCTATACATGTAGTTTGGCCTTTAATCCGCACTTGGTAAGTTTGCATTATACTTATTAGTATTTTTTTATAACTTATTTGTACACTTTACTCACTACATGGCTGTACATTTTTACAGACTACATGGCTTTATTACTTATTTGCTTTATTGATTTTTGATGTTTATATTGAATTAAATCCACGTATTATGAATGGAAATAGCAAACTTTCCAAGTGAAGATGAAAGACCCAACTACATATATAAATAAAGTTTGCTATTTCCATTTGTACAAATAAGTAATATATAAATAAGTAATCCTGTTAATATAATGATCAACATGTTCAACAACGCCTTAAAGCGTACAACAATTTCTGGCCAAATAATACAATACAATTTCAACTGCTGGAATCAAAAATAAGTTTGAAACATTAACATTGCCATCATTTGAGAAATAATATCTCAAAACTTGACCACATATTATGGCTTCCCTACTATGATTGATACAAGAGCATTAACCACTAGCATTAGATCTAGTAACCAAACTTTAACCCATGAGGATTGTTAGTGAAGTACTTAAAAATTCAATTTTAGTCAAAATCAGTTGAACCTTGGACCAAATGGCTAGCTCTAAGGAATTGAAACTTTCCTACTTTGATTATTCACCATAATAAAAAATGCATCTCTCCTACAGAATATGGCATAAACAAACATTAAACTGAAAAATGTAAAAGTAATATAACTAAGTTCACATATTTTGCCTAGTAAGGAATATAATGATTCTACATTAATAACATTAACGTAATTTTAAGCAACAATTACAAACTTCACATTCAAATTATAAAAAATTGAATTACCGGATCCACCCTAGTAGGAAGCGGGTCAGCAATAAAAGTAGGAATCTTTGTTACCGTTTTGCATGAACTCGTAGATGATGATGCAATTTGGGTCGAAGTAGCAAAATCCAAGGAGTTTGATGAGGTTCGGGTGGCAGATCTTTGCTGGTTTCGAATTTGGTATGGAATTCGGTGCAGAACTCAGGGAAACAAAATTTTCCTACTTTTAGGGGAGAATGAGTAAGCCAAAAAAGCAAGATTTTAGGGGAGAAGAAGTAGCAATGCCTACAGGAGAAGGTTTACATAGAAAGCAATAAGGAAAGGATAAATTTTCAAAATAAGCATGTTTTTAAAACTAATAGCAGATTTAGGCTAGTTTTGAAACTATTTACAGAAATAGGCTTGTTTTTGGCAATAGTTGTTCAAAAACAAACATGTTTCTACAAATAGTTTCAAGACTAGCCTAAATCTGCTATTAGTTTTAAAAACAAGCAATTTTGAAAATTTGTCCCTTATATTTTTATAAGGGGTGCACTTCATAAGTTCGTCCACGTGTATTTTTTTTAAACAACTAGCCACCTCAACGCTGAGGTGGACAAAACAAGCCTATTTCTGCAAATAGTTTCAAAACTAGCCTAAATCCGCTATTAGTTTTAAAAACAAGGCTATTTTGAAAATTTGTCCATAAGGAAAATCTAGGCGGTACCCCATAGACTCAAAGACGTCATAACGGCTGCATAGAGGACAACTCAATACACTCTTCAATGCAGAACCGAACTTAAAGTCAAAAACAATAACGATATGGAACCTATCTCCCCTTTCACGAGCAACCGAAGCATATGTCAAGTTATTCCTCATAAGGTAACATGGTATCGCAACTCTATTTGATTTTGGCATAATAAAGTAGTGCATACATCAGCACCATAATATGGCATGGACACTTAGTAATCATCACCCTACTTCTTTGAAAAATCTTATAAGCCTCTGAGCAGACCCTTTTAGCATTTTGCTTAGCAATTTCACCTTCTCAGGCCATCAAGGGATGTCGACCCATCTAGAACCAGGATCCGTCGGATCTGAATCTGGGTCATCGGGTCGGGTCTAATTGCCACTCTAGCCAAGGCTTCCCATCATAATTTGCAGACATCTCCCCTCGATTTTCTAAATATGTGCCACTACCATAGCTCCCGCTAGAAAACATGCGGCTAGTCCGAGCACAACAAACAGGCATTAGGGATGAGCATCCATCGGTAAACTATAAAGGCAGAGATCAAGGTAGGAGATAAAGGGCAATTATGCCAACCAAGTAACCAACGATGCGCTTTCTACACTATAGATAAGACAGTGGAAGACCGACAAAGGGGATTTTTTAAAAGGTAAATTCTCCTGCATACAGTATTAAAAAATTATACACTATGGGAAATCATTTTGAAGGAAAAATTATACAGTGGATTATCCGTGAACATAGGATTGATAATAATATGAGCTACGTAAAAAAATTCTGCATTTTTTATTTTTCGTATGCTCTTTCTTTTCTTGTGTTTAACATTCATCACTTTACTCGACATTCTAGCAAATAACTATAGTATGCCAACATACTACGTAAGCATCTAGTGATATAGTTGCTTCCCCAAGGCAAGTTAGAGCATTAGTGGAACCAAAAATTTCACATTACACTGATTATATCTCTATAATTAATGAGAGGATTCAGTGAATATGGTTTTCACGGTATGCTTTTGAAAATCAAAAAATAAGACCATTGGAATCTGACTATCAGTTTTCAAGCTTTACATCTATCCCATCTTCGATTACCCATCAATGAAATTTTACTACCAATTTGATCGGTGATGGAGCTAGAATGTTTAGGTAGGTAGGACAATACAGAAAATTTAGATAGGGCAACATTAGGAAAAAAAAAGAAGAACTGTATTATGAATTGAGGTGTTGCCTTAGTATGCTTAGATCCACCGCTAAATTTGATACTAACACAACCAATAAAACATGTGCTATGACTAAAATTTTTTCATTTATAACACACATTCGTCCACTCTCTTTTTTTATAATCAAAAAACATATATAACAATTAGACGTGCATACATACGATATATACTAGTATATATAGCATATATTAACATACTCAAAACATAAGGATATTGAACTAATAATAATTTATTTAATTAAATCATGAAACTTAGATAAAAATACGATTTGATTTAAACTAACTAGATTGGATCTGGTACAATGATTAGACTTCATAGGCACTAATATCGAAATAAATACTTTTGTTTCAAATTCATTCAATTTAGCCTTACGAATAATCCCGATCTAAGGGAAATAATATTTGGACATCAAAGCCATAATTGATATTATCCGCTAGGAAGTCAAGTCCTTTCATCTTTGAGTTGTTAATCATTATTCAAGCACAAGGAAGAGGGATTCTTTATCATCGAATTATGTTGGATTGATTTCAAGTTCTTCTAGAGCAGGATATATGATTTGAGATTTTTTTGTGAATAAGTTATATTTTATTTTTCAATTGACATTTTCCTTTGCTTTTGCTTTTATACTGGAAAGCTTGCTTTTACGTACTAATTATTATTTTATTTATTTTTATGGAACTCGCTTATGTTATGCGGAATATAGCTGGTAATATTTACTAACTGGTTTTGCAAATCAAATCCTCTTTTCCCAAAACTCCTATCCCTCTGTATTCAACCAATCAGAACTCTCTGATTTTCACCTTTTGCAATTAAACTCCTTTTCTTTCTCTGACTTAATTGTAAAAAGGTGGAAATCAGGGGCTCTGATTGGTTGGGTATAGAGGAATAGAGCATTTTAGAGACAAATGATTTGATCTACTAGTTTTGTAGCACTTGACATAAAAACGACCTGGGTGGAAGGAAACTACGTGCTTAACAAAAATAAATTTTACTAATGTTAGAATACTTCAATTATGTGGGTCATACGTTTAATATAAAATGTGTGACGATATGCTATTTAGGTATGAATGTCAATCAAAGTGGTCTGATAAGGTAATAACATTTATTGACATAAATATTCAGCTATCATGCAAGGAATGCGTAAAGATCGGAATATTTTCAACTTGTTGAAGAGCCGAATTGAAAATATAAAACTATCATAAGTATGAGGTTATGGTCTCCAAATTGCACAAGTCTTCAGCATATTCTTTCTACCCTCTATTACAGAGATATTTTCAGATTTGAACTTTTGCTAATTTGAGAGATTGTAACTAGGTCTTCTCTTCCGAAATTTGCTATGGCCCCATGTACGCTTTGCTTTTGATTTAGTTATCTTCATGTATTTGTTCTTCAATTAAATCAACATGAGTTTCATGTTCAAATCTATAACATTAAATTTCCAACTAGAGGTATCGGAGCCATCAACCATGATTGATTTTATTGAGAATTTTTTTTTGTTTTTTTAATTTATGACGTGAATTATAAAAATATATGAATCATAATATACCTTAAATTTGTTCGTATCTTCACAATTATTCTTAAGATTCATTTTTCCTCTCTCTCTCTCTCTCTCTCCGAGTCAGTACTTACAAACATCTTCAAGTATTAGACGATTCATTTATATTATATCTAACGCAATATTATTTTAAGGTCATACATGTATGTTATCATATTTATCTTCTTCTAGAATTCGAAACTTGTGTGAATTAAATATGAAATTCACATGCTGCTGTTCTGATCTTTCATTAGTTAACATCTGACTCTTCGTACTCAAATTGATTTATGCTTTAAAATTCTATATAATAAATTATTTAAGCTTGGAACGCATGCCATGTTCAGCATATTCAGAACTTGAAATAATAGCCTAGTAGGAATTGGGTCTCAAGATTATATGTTTTATTTTCACCATGCACAGACATAAATTCTACTATGAAGTTGCATTTTTGGCTTGATTTCTAAGGTTTGACTTTTTAATATTGCCATGTAGCATGCATTTTTTGGGTACTGATGTATGGTGCAAGGTAATACGAATATGGTTCCTTGATTCAATTAATTTGGATATACAGTTATAATATATATATGTGTGTGTGTGTGTGTGTGTGTGTGTGTGGCATTTGAGATATTTTAGAAATTTTAAATCAAGTATGCTTCTTTTGAGATATTTATGCATGCCTAGATCAAAGGTGAAATGATACTGTTTAATTGATATATATATATATATATATGTATGTATGTATATATATGTATAAACCAATTTGTTGTAATACTGTTTTATATTTCAGACCATAAAACTGTAATTGCATTTTTATATAAATGCATTAAATGTGGTCGTTATGGTAATATCTTAAATGCATTAAATGCTTCAGTAATGGATACTAAATGATTCAACTTATTTTTTATTGGGAATAAGGAAAATCATGTCTTTTTGAATGCATTTATGTTTGATAGATACATATATTTTATATGTATGACACATGTAGAAGATGTGTTGCAGTTTCATGTTTCAAACAACATAAAATAAAAAGAGCAACAATTTGCATTGTTATATAGACTCATCATTTACGACTTAGTTAAATATTCAAATAATAAACCAAAGATAAAATGACATAGTAGCATTTTATGTAGCCATACTATGGTCAGATATACATCATAGTTATTATGTTCATTAATGTTATGCAATATGATATTTACCATGTAATTTATATGTAATTTTATGTGGTAGTGATTCTAGCATTAATTTATGACATTTGTTATGTGATTTATTTATAATGTATTGTATCATATTTATTAAGGCAATGTCATGTATTATATCATATTATTAAGAGTTTTGTTTTGGAACTTTTAACTGTTAACGATATTTTTCGTCAACACCGGAAGTGGATCAACGGGGACAAATCTTAAGGGAAAATCAGGTGGATTAGTTCTCTTCCCCGATCGACCTAAGTGGGGAATTGGGATGCTAGGGCTCTGAGTCACAGGCTCACTGAGGATTACCATATCAGATCTAGACTCAGTGATCGAGGTTTGATCACCATTCGAGGATGTTGGTGGATGCAAACTCAGGCTTCTGTGTAGAATGGATAATGAACTGCGACTATTGCAATTAAAGAAATAAAAGTACATACGTACAGAGCAATTTTCTTAAGAAGTTCTCCTTTCATTAAGCTTTTAATGGAGCTACACATATGTCATAGAGTGGAATTCTCCATTGATGTAATTTTCTAAGTTGCTTTTGAGGATACAAAAAGTAACAGAAAAGTCCCCCTCCTAATGTTATCCCTAGGGTCCTATTTATAATGGTTTTGGGCCCCTTCCGTCGTAAGGCTATCGGACCCGCCTGGGCTTTTGGCCAGTCGTTTTATTCCTGGTCTTGGGTGCTTGGCCTTCGGCCGCCGTGGGTGCGTTTGGTTATGATACTTGAATTCTTGAGGGCAGCTTATGAATGTAGGCTTGCGAACATGAACTTCCGGATGTAGGCTTTCAGCTTTATCGTGAATACGTGGAGGGGCTTGACCCCATTGTGTATGTTGATAGTTGTCGGGTTGAAACCGCTACGGGTTTCGGTACTAGGTAGGCTAGTACGGGTAGCCTGTAATCGTTGTCCGGGTTCTGGCTAGCCCTCTGATAGGGCCTTTGCGGTAGCCTGTACTCTTGGAGGGTGGCTTCCGGTGCCACTCTTATTATTTTGCGGATGTGACCTTTTCGGTAGTTATGTAGTAGATGCTTCATAAGTCGGTCTTGAGTGGCCTTCGCGTTCTTCCGGGTTAGTGCCTCCGATATTGTCGTCTTTAGGTGTATCGGTATTTGGGTAGGTTATGTGTTGGAGGTTTCCCTTTGGGCTTTGTCTGTTGGTTCTGTAGCTTCTGACTTCCTTTGTTCTGGATCAGAGTGGTTCCTTACATGGAGCCTTTCGTCGAGCCGGTACTGTCGGAAGGTCTTGTCGGACTGACTTTGGTGAAGAGGCCGGTTGTGGCGGCCTTTCAGATTACGTCCTCCTGCTCTTGCTCCTTTTCATTGTCGGGTCCTACTTTCTATTAAGCCCTTCCGCGAGCTTTCGGTCATCCGATACCCCTTCACTTCACTACCATCTTTCTACGAATGTTGATTTTGATAGTAACATTTGCCCCCCTTAGTGAAGGGCTGTTTTCGACTTTACAAGTCAAATTTTTGTCTTTTCTTCGGAGTGTTTCCCTTGTGCCTTTTGCCTTCCTTCAATCGGGAGCGTTGATTGATCTCCTTTTGATTGATCAGGATTGCCTTTGCATTCTGAATACAAAGCATACTTCCCTTCCTTTTATCTCCGTGCAGTATCCTTACTTTCTTCATATGAATCTCGTCCATTGATTCATTCTTAGGTGGATAGCTGGGATGCGAGGTAGATCCTTTTCTTCTTTTCCTGCATAGCATTTCACCAAAGCAAGATTACTGTTTATTTAAATTCGTTGCATTATTTTCCCAGGATTTCAGCTCTAGTTGATGGTAAGTTTTTTTAGCGTAGCAGTGGATAACTCAACTTAATGACATCGGTTTCCTTAGCCAAGATTATCGTCTGATAGGATAATGAAATTCCAAATCGTGCATATGCCTATGTGGGGTTTGTGTATAATCATCAAAGAATATTAGATTGATTTACGTGTCTATATTATGGTATCAACTGGAAGGGCTATGTACGAGATTACACAAACTGGCGATTTCATTCTGAATGAGTCCGGGATTTATTTGACGGAGGAGGAGCTGGGGACAAAAGGAACACCAAGTGAGCAATGCTTTGAGTGAAATCCTAAGTGTCTCAAAGCATCATTTCAAACAGTTTCTCTCGCACTTTTTCCCTAGGTATATTTCTTCTTCTTTGGGATGGAATCTTCTAGAACAAACTCCCCCCTTGTTCTGCGTTTCTTGAAGATGTTTTATTCTCACCTTCCGTGTCCCCTTTGAAGTGATCCAAAATTCCCCGACCTCCGAAGAGATAGAAAAGGCCGGATTGCGTTGAGAACACGACACATCATAACACAAACAGAAGAACATTTCATTGCTATTACAACAATTACACCAGAGTACAAGAATATAACAGAGTATGAATAAATAATATACATTAGAAAAATATCAGAGATTAAAATACATTACATAGCAGCGGAAAAATAATACATAACACAACTATAAGAAATAACTGATACAGAGCATTCCGAATATAGCTCCAGCTGTAAACCAAGATCCTGTAAAAAGAAATCTACAAAATCCAAAACTACTAGCTGCCCGTGTGAGTTTAGGTTAAAACAATAAACTCCAGGTCAGTCATGTGACTGGTGTGAGAACTAAAACAGTTATTTAAAACTTTACTTTAGAATTAAAGTAAATCAAGGGACCACGCTGTATAACACGGAACGGGTTTCCTCCCAAGAATACCAGTGCATAAACAGTTATAAACAGCGCAATACTTCTCGAAAAATGAAGCTATTATAAGACTCAGGTCCCATCACACAATGCAACGCAAGACGAAGGATAAATTTTTCCCTTATAATAGCCAAACATGTTTGGTACATTTAAAACAAATCATTTTGATATTACTATAAGTGCATAGTGTATCAAACAACTTCAAATATAAATGTATCAATCATAGATGGCATAGTATCCCATGCTATTATGCGGCCATACTAGTTCTGCAATTAAAACCGAAATGTCACGTATTGGAAATTGGATTTCATCCATGAACCAAGGCAAGGGATCGTCCTTATCGAATTCAAGACGCTCTAGCTCGTATCTCAGAATCAGAACGCATCGACTCTTGGATCTTCAGGGCCGGTCCACACTTACGTTAGTGGATTAGTAATTCCTGAACAATACGTTTCCCCGCCCTGTGGGGCATAAGTTTGGTCAGTATGTCGACCATATCATCCATCGGCCCTGTAGTGACCGATACATCCGAGGTACCTCGGTTTCCATCATCCGCAGAAGTAAAAATGTCTGGGCTCCATACCAAGACACCACTCCTAGCTAGAAGGAAATGCATGTTCTCCCTGCAGTCCTCTCCCGTTTCTGGTTCATACCGGGGTGTGAGGCTCGCAAATTAACGCTATACACAAAGCTATGCTATTTAAAGCCGTGCTTTGATCATTAACCACAAGACTCTGATTTTCAACAGAAGCCTTAAACATTTGCATCTCAGCATGCCACACTGACAATTCACGCCATGCAACTGATGTCTATCTATATATAACCTCTAAGCTCGTACATCTCAGAGAAGGGTGTTAAGCAAGAGAATAAATTCTCTGCCACCAAACAGATATATATTTAATAGAAATCAATCAACACAAAATAAAATCCAATGTCAGACACGCATCCATTTACTAGTTCGTTCTGGGTTTGAACAAAACCGGAAGCACCTTATTCCTCGTCCCATAGTCCAATACAGGAGAGAGGTCCTCGCGTATCCAGTCGATCTCCAAGTACGTCTGGACGACACCACTTATTACTTTGTCTTGGGTGTACAACCCAATCAAGACATTAGTAATCATCCAAACGACGTGAAGAACTCCGGTCTTCAACCACCGTCTTCATCGTTGACTTATCGTCGTATTAATTATTCAGAATGGGATAAACTCGGTCTTTCTAAATAACTCGCGTATCTTATAAGCAAGTGCTATAAAAACACAATATACGCCTCATTCCAATCCAGAATATTCTTTTATTCAAATATTCATGTCTTTTCGGAAAGGTTCCCATTAATTTTATCAAATATAAATTCTTTTAAATTTATACTTTAATCTTCCTTTGGATATCAATTCTAAACCAAACTAAGGTTTATCCGGGATTATCAAGCCTTACCGAAGTAATCATCTGTTTAATTTCCAATCCCAACCTATTCATCCCATGGAGCAAAACTAATAATACTCCATATCTAACACAACGGTGTTATCGGTAAATTTAGTTATCATTTTATGCTCAAATCTAATTAAAGATTTAGCTATCGCCTGGAGTAAAAACTGGTGGTACTCCATTCTCGATCATTTCCCAAATTTGATAATTTAAATTATCACATTCACATTTCAATCTAATTAAAGATTCATTAAAACTTCACTTAGTTTCAATCTCCCAACAATCATTATTTAATGATTGTTTAACTTTGGGAAATCAAACATGTCGCATCGACAATCTACACTGTGCCATTGATTTCTGCCGTTATATAACCTCTAAGCTCGATATGTCTTAGAGAAGGGTGTTAAGCAAAAGAATAAATTTTTCGCCACCAAACAGATATATATATGTAGTAGAGGTCAACAATACGGTTCGAAATACAATGTTAGACATGTAATCCTGTCTTTAACTGGGTTAAAGAACTAAGGTCATTTAAAACACACTTCACGATAAACCCAAAATCACATTCCATTAATTATGGAATCTTCACGGAAAAACAGATCAATATATAATCGATATCAATTTCCGTATCTGACTAATAATATAAATGGAATAATGACAAAGCCTTTTAAATTCCATATATATTAACATTCTTCCTTCACAGAAGCTCACTTCGATTATTACCAAATCGAATTCCATTCAATTCCAATATAATATATTAAATTGGAAAACTTTACATTGGAAAATTTCCATTAAATATTAATAAAAAGATTTATAAATTCCAAATCACATTTCACTGTTAATTGGGTTAAAGAACAAGTGTTATTTAAAACACCATTCACGATAAACCCAAAAATCCAATTCTTTTATTCAACTCCAATTAAATATTAATTATTTGGTAAACTTCACTAAATCTTAATTAAAAGATTTATTCTTTTCTCAACTGGGTTTTAAGAACAATCTTAATGAAGACACCATTCATGATAAACCCAAAATCCAATTTAATACTAAATACAAGACTCTGAATAGAAATCATATCGGCTTATATTTAATATCAAATTCTGAAACTAACAGATATCGTGTTGGGAATAACGATATCTATATCTTCCAAATTCCCATAAAAGTATCCGTATAACCACGGAATTTAATATCGAAATATTCCGAAGATTATTTCTATTTCAATCCATTCCAATTTATTCATTGGAAAATTCTGGTTATTTTAAAACCATTTCAAATCCAATTTTTTTCTTTTAAAAATATTGGATTATTATACTAGTTAATAACTAGTTCATTTTGATAAAAATATACTTTTATCTTTACCAATGTGGAATTGTTCATTCGAATTCTTTCCCAATCATTCATTATGATTTTACACAAATTATTAATATTTTTAATAATTTTATTAAGGCCCTTTCAGTCGATTTCCATAAATGGTCATCGAACTACACTTACAGCGACCTTTTTCAAGTTTGATTTGGACATAATTCCAAATCAAACCGTTAGATTTCAAATCCCTTATATTCGTTGGAAAGCTCTTTTCTATATGAACCCAATGGTTCCAGTTTTAGGAGAATCCGACGGTCGGATCTCCCGTAATGTCAATTCGAAATCAATGGTCGAAATTCGCGAACGGTCGCGGCGGATCGCGTTTTTTTCAGGCCGTTAAATTTTTATATTATATATATTTCATCGATTTCCATTTAAAATGTATTTTATAAATCATTTATAAATTCTTTTTAAAACGATTCTAACTTCATCTTCAATTTTAAATCAAAATTGAATATTCCATATCATTATAACATTTAAATGATAATATTTTCAAAATATCTGATTTTGAAATCAATTCTTTTTTATATTCGTTAAAAAATGAATAAAATCGATATAAATATCGATCGCGTCAAAATGGCGCATATCTAATCAATACGGCTTCACACATTTCAATATTTTCATGTCTATCCAAAATTGGACATCAAATTCTCATTTTAATCCTTTACTGAATATTATTTTAAAATATTCGTTATTTTAAAATATTTGTTATTCCTGAATGGAATCAGACCCAATCAAATACTATATAATTTTATTTATATGGATTTCATACAACACATGTATATAACAACAATCAAAACCAATCAACCAGAGTGCATCACACAACTGCATAAGCATTAAATATAAATGATTAACGCTTACAACAGTATGTCAACCAATCAATTGACATATAACTAACTAATTGGGATTAGTGTACTGAAATATCATCCCAATACCCGTATAGGGTTTCAGCCAACAAATACTGAATATTATTTGTGCAGTTGGGCGATGTGTAAAATTTATCGTCCTAATCACTGTCAGTTAAATGAGTGTACATAAACAAATCGTCCGATTTGTAAATGAATATTTATTTTCATTTCGGGAGAATTTTATGTCATTCATATATACATTAAAAATTATATTTTTTAACTATAAATTATTTATTTCAACACATGAATATTTTTAATAGTTCATACATTCAATAAAAACAATATTTTTATTGTTCAAACATTTTATTAAACACATTAATATTTTATACAGTTCAGATACACATTAAAAATTATATTTTTAATGAATAAATATTTATTCCAGAAAATTTCTGCATTATAACGGCGCGATATTAAAGCCGGAGTAATGTCTAGCATTACCCGTCTCCTGATACTGGCTTGCGCCATACATATCAATCACAATCAATCCAAACAATTCCACAAACAATTCACAATCAATTTCACAACTACAATCCAAATTTCCACAATACAAATAAAAAAAAAACAACATGGTTTGTACAATAAATAGTGTCGGGGGCTTCTAAGCCCCGTTTGCATCCTAAAAATTTTTTAACTGTAAATTAAATTAAGTGAAAAGGAGTTCTCACGTTCGTTTCCACTCTGCCATTCTTTTATTTTTGAATTTGAGTACTGTTTTGATTTGAATTTGCTTGAATTTCTAACTTGCTCCATTTCTGTTCTAGTCAGTTCAAAAATGTAGATCGTGTTGAGACGATTCCAACGCATCTGATTTTGTCCAATTTCTTGCTCGTATGAAAAAGTTACAATCGTTTAACCCTCAAGAAATTTAAAATATAATTAAATAAATTAATTAATTACTTAAACCATTAGTTAAACCTTCATCTTTCCGATTTTGCTTCCTGTAACGAAGCTTGACCAACGTCAGCCCTTAGGGCTTCCAATCGCCGCTGCCAGACTTGACCAGAACCCGATCCAGCTGCTCCACGACGTCCGCCGTTCAACCCTCCACCAGCCCTACCAACGCCAGCCAACTCGGCCACCCCCTAAAGCTAGGAACCTTGATCGACCGACGCCTCTTTGGAGCACGAAATCCACCTGTTCGTTGCTAGAGACATGATCAACCCCGTGCCAAATTGAAGATCTCACTTCCCTCTATAAAATTCGCTTTGAAACCATATATGAAACGATCCAAGCTTGCCCTTACGGGAAAGCCCGATTTGAGTTGAGAACATGACAAATCAGAACACCAACAGAAGAAATTTCATTGCTTATTACAACAATTACATCGGAGTACAAGAATATAACAGAGTATGAATAATTAATATACATTTGACAAATATCAGAGATTCAAATTACAAAGCAGCGGAAAATCAATACATAACACAATTGTAAGAAACACACGGATACGGAGCGTTCCGAATATAGCTCCAGGTGTAGACTCATGATCCTGAAATAGAAATCTACAAAACCAAAACTACTAGCTGCCCATGTGGAAAATAGGGGCACCTAGAGTTTAAGTTAAAACAATAAACTCCAGGTCAGTCATGTGACTGGTGTGAGAACTAAAACAGTTATTAAATCCTTACTTTAGAAATAAAGTAAATCAAGGGACCACGTCGTATAACACGGGACGGGTTTTCTCCCAAGAATACCAGTGCATAAAATAAATAGCGCAATGTTTTTTGAAAAATGAAGCTATCATAAGACTCATGTTCCATCACACAATGCAACGCAAGCCGTAGAATAGAGTTTTCCCTTATAATAGCCAAATATGCTTGGTACTTTTGAAACAAATCATTTTATACTATTATAAGTGCATAGTGCTTAAAAACAACTTCAAATATAAATGTATCAATCGTAGACGACATGGGTACCATATATCATGTCGCCATACTAGTTATACAATTAAACCCGTACAATGTCGTATTGGAAGTTGGACTTCCATCATGAACCAAGGCAAGGGATCATCCTTACCGAATTCGAGACAATCTAGCCCATGTCTCAGGATACAGCCGCAACTGCACCTAGGAAAATGCAGGGATAGTCCACACTAGGTGGATTAGTAATCCCTGAGCAATACGTTTCCCCGTCCTTTGGGGCATATGTCTGGTCAGTATATCGACCGTGTCAACCATCGACCCTGTAGTGACCGATATATCCGAGGTACCACGCTTTCCAACAACCGCATAAGTAAAAATGTCTGGGCTTCGTACCATGACACCGCTTCTAGCTAGAAAGAAATGCATGTCCTCCCTGTCGTCCTTCATCCCGTTTCTGGTTCATACCAGGTTGTGAAGCTCGCGAATTAACGTTATACACAAAACATTGTTATTTAAAGCCATGCTTTGATCATCAACCACAAGTCTTTGCTTTTTAACAGAAGCCTTGATCTTTTGCATCTCAGCATGCCATACAAGCAATTTACGCCATGCAACTGATGTCTATCGATATATAACCTCTGAGCTCGTACATCTCAGAGAAGGGTGTTAAGCAAGAGAATAAATTCTTCGCCACCAAACAAATATATATTTAATAGAGATCAATCAACATAGAATAAATTTCAATGTCAGACACACATCATTTACTAATCCGTTCTGGGCCTGAACGAAACCGGAGGCACCTTATTCCTCGTCTCATGTCCATTACAGGAGAGTGGTCCTCGCATATCCGGTCGATCTCCAAGTACGTCTGGACGATCACCACTTATTACCTTGTCTTGGGTGTATAACCCAACCAAGACATCAAATCATCCAAACAATGTGAAGATCTCCAGTCTTCAACCACTGTCTTCATCATCGACTTATCGTCGTATCGTTTATTCAGAATGAGTATAAACCCGATCTTTCCGAATAATTCACGTATTTTATAATCAAGTGCTATAAAAACACAACATACACCTCATTCCAATCCAGAATATTCTTTTATTCAAATATTCATATCTTTAGGGAAATGTTCTCATTAATTTTATCAATGATAAATTCTTTTAAATTTATTCTTTAATCTTCATTTGGATATCAATTAAAACCAAATTAAGGTTTAACTAAACTAGTCGGGATTAGCGCACCTTACCGAAGTAATCATTTGTTTAATTTCCCAATCCCAACCTATTCATCCCATGGAGCAAAACTGGTAATACTCCATATCTAACACCACGGTGTTATCGGTAAATTTAATTACCATTCCACGTTCAAATCTAATTAAAGATTTAACTATTGCTTGGCGTAAAACTGGTGATGCTCCATTCTCAGTCATTTCCCGAATTTGATAATTTAAATTCACATTCTCATTTCAATCCAATTAAAGATTCATAAAACTCCACTTAGTTTTAATTTCCCAAAAATCAATATTAATGATTGTTTAACATTGGGAAATCAAACATGCCGCATCGACAATCTATACCGTACCATTGGTTTCTGTCGATATATAACCTCTAAGCTCGTACGTCTTAGAGAAGGGTGTTAAGCAAGAGAATAAATTCTCCTCTACCAAACAGATATATATTTAGCAGAGATCAACAATACAGTTCAAAATACAATTTTAGACATGTAATCCTGTCTTTAACTGGGTTAAAGAACCAATGTCATTTAAAACATAGTTCACGATAAATCCAAAATCACATTCCATTAATTATGGAATCTTCATGGAAAACAGATCAATATATAAAATCGATATCAATTTCCGTATCTGACTAGTAATATAAATGGAATAACGACAAAGCCTTTTAAATTCCATATATATTAACAGTTTTCCTCCGCAGAAGCTCACTTCGATTATTACCCAATCGAATTCCATTCCATTCCAATTTATTTTACTAAATTGGTAAACTTTACTTTGGAAAATTTCCATTAATTCTTAATAAAAAGATTTATAAATTCCAAATCACATTTCATTGTTAATCGGGTTAAAGAACAAGTGTTATTTAAAATACCGTTCATGATAAACCCTAAAGTCCAATTCTTTCATCTAGTTCCAGTTAAATATTAATTAATTGGAAAACTTCTCTAAATCTTAATTAAAAGATTTATTCTTTTCTCAACTGGGTTTAATAACAGTGGTAATAAAGACACCATTCATAACAAACCCAAAATCCCATTTGATATTAAATACAAGGCTCTGAATAGAAATTATATCAGCTTATATTCAATATCAAATTCTGAAACCAACAAATATCATATTGGAAATAACGATATAAATATATCTTCCAAATTTCCATAACAATATTTGTATAATCATGAAATCCAGCATCGAAATATTCCGTAGATGATTTCCATTCAAATCACTCCAATTCATATATTGGAAATTCTGGTTATATTAAAACCCATTCTCAATCCAATTTATTTATTTAAAAATAATTGGATTACAATTCTGGTTAATAACTAGTTCATATTGATAAAAATATATTTTTATCTTTTCAAATATGGAATTTTCCATCCCAATTATTTCCAAATTAATTATTAGGATTTTACATAAATTATTAATATTTTTAATAATTTTATTAAGGCTCTTTCAGTCGATTTCCATAAACGGTCATCGAACTGCACTTACAACGACCTTTTCCATATTTGATTTGGACATAATTCTGTATCCAACCGTTAGATTTCAAATCTCTTATATTCGTTGGAAAACTCTTTTCGATACAAACCCAACGGTTCCTGTTTTAGGAGAATCCAACGGTCGGATCTCCCATAATATCAAATCGAAGTCAACGGTCGAAATTCACGAACGGCCGCTTCGCGTTCTATTTAGGCCATTAAATATACATAATATATATTATATATATTTCGTCGATTTCAATTTAAAACGTATTTTATAAATCGTTTATAAATTCATTTTAAAACGATTCCCACTTCGTTTTCAATTTTAAATCAAAATGAATACTCCTTATCATTATAATATATAAATGATAATATTTTCAAAATATCATATTTTGAAATCATTTCCTTTTCGATATTCATTATAAAAATGAATAAAATCGATATAAATATCGTTCGGGTTAAAATGGCGCAAATATAAACAACACGGCTTTTCACATTTCAATATTTTCATGTCCATCCCAAATCGGACATCAAAATCATATTTTTATCCTTTACAGAATATTATTTTAAAATATTCATATTTCTGAATTGGAACCAGACACAGCCAATTACCATATAATTTTGTTTATATGGATTTCATACACACATGTACACAATAATAATCATACACAATCGACCATCATCCAAAGTGCATTACACAACTGCATAAGCGTTAAATATAAATAATTAACACTTTCAACAGTCTATCGATTGACATAAAACCAAACAATTGGGACTAGTGTACGTCAAATATCATCATAATACCTGTGTGGGGTTTCAACCATCAGATAATAATTATTGTTTGTGCATTTGGGCGATGTGTAAAAATTATCGTCCCAATCTATATCACAAAAATAAGCGAGCATAAATAAGTTGTCCGACTTGTAAATGAACGTGCAAACTTATTTTTAATTATCCAATAATTATTTTATTTATCGCTGTTATGAGCTAAAAATAATATTTGCAACTAGCTAAATTTTTCTATTTTTAGAAAATTTCGACAGCATAACAGCGCGATATTAGAACCGTAATAGGGTCTAGCCTTATTCCTCGCCTAACACTGGCTCACGCCATACACAAACCATTTCAAATCAATTCACAATTAATCCACAACCAATTTTACAATCATAATCAAATCATGCAAATCATCCAAATAAATAAATACTCAACTACCCCAAATGCCATTTACGGCGCCATAAGTGGCTATTTGCGGAGTATGAAATCCGTGTGTCGATAATATCCATACATCGCTTTAAATTTATGTGATTGTGCGAATTTGAGTGTTGAACTCCATATAATTCAAATCACATAATTTGGTTTGTACAATAAATAGTGTCGGGGGCCTCCAAGCCCCATCTGCGTCCTAGAATATTTTTAATTGTAAAATAAATAGAGTGAGAAGGAGTTCTCACCTTTGGTTTCCACTCCGTCAGTTTTTAATTTGGCGGATTTTGGATTTGGATTTGTTTCAGCGCATCGTGTTCTTCACCGTGATTCCAACGTAATCTGTTTTACGCAGTTTATATTAAAAATCACATTTTTAATATAAGGCTTCATGTATAAAAATCATATTTTTATTCATTGTTATATATATTAAAAATCCTATTTTTATTCTATGCTAATATATAACGAAATCCCATTTTTATTTCAATTATTATATATATATATATAAATCAAAATTTTATACCGCTACTACATATATAAAAATCATATTTTTATTACAACGCTATATATAAAAAATTCAAATTTTTATTCTAACGCTATATAGATAAAAAACACATTTTAATAATGTTGTCCACATAATAAAAACCATATTTTTGTATCGCTAATAAGTATATAAAAAACATATTTTTACGATAACACTTTACATGTAAAAATCAAATTTTTATGACGCTATCATATATATAAAAATCATATTTTTATGATGCAATTACATACAATAAAAATCATATTTTATAAACAATGTTTATAATTAAAAATCACATTATATCACTAAAAATTATATATTTTTTATAATGCTACTCATATAATAAAAATCATATTTTTATTATACTATTCATATAATAAAAATCATATTTTTATAATGCCATATATATATATATATAAATCACGTTTTTAATTTAAACAAAAATCACATTTTAATCTACATAAATGAATAAATATTAAATAAAAACTAACTTTGTCTTCGATTGGAGGAGGGAACTGGTATTGTGCGGTGGTGGTGCGAAGGAGGGAGCGGAGGCTGTTTTTCTTGATTTGGGGGTCCACTAGTCGGGTTTGGTGGTTGAGGGGGCTGTGCCGGAGTCTGGAGGGTTGGGTGTGGCGGCGGTTGGCTGGAGCAGGCGGTGGAGGTTAGAGACGGGCCCACTATGGACTGGAGTAGCGGTTTACTTTGGGTTTTGGGGTGCTTTGGGTTCGGGGATGAAAGATGGAGGCTGAAGAGGAGGAGGGGGAAATCGGAGGAGAGGGCGGCAGTCGGTGGTGGCGGATGGCCTTGGGGAGCGCGGTGGACAGGGGCGACGGGGGAAAAAAGGTAGCGGCGGTCAATGCGGAATTTCTTCAGTTGACTGTGATTTAGAAAGTGACGGAGAATTAGGTTTAAGGATATATATTTATGTATATTTTTATTTTATTTTCCAAAAGGTGTGTTTTTCATTTGAACTCCGAATCAAACCCAATGACTATTGCCCCTAGCCAAATACCCCTGTTCCGAACACAATGGGATATGTTTCGTAAGCCAATTCTACTGTTTTAATCAGTTTTTCTTTAACTTAAAATACAAATCATTTTATATTCAATTTAAACATACATTTTAATTTACCGGAGCCACATACTTATATTTGATCTGGTATTATGGTATACCAAATATTTTTTTAGGAAGATCCATTCATTTTCTTTTTATAATATTATATATGGATCTTTTACCCCATAAGCCATACATAAATCATCTTCATTTGCTATTTTATCTCTTCAATAATAGAGAAGCCATTGCTAATAGGTATGCATATATGTAAATAGCAAGCTACTTGTTAACCAACATATGTATTACTGTGGCCATTATTTTTGTTATGTAACATGGTGTATGACTCCTTGACGGTTTGTATTGTTTCATTATTGTAAGAAGTTCATTGTAAATGTATAATGAAAGACTTGTAGATTTGGATATATATATATATATATATATATATATATGATTTCGTGCCATAATATATTCAATTAATTGCATGTATATCTACGGTCCTATTTTATTTTACGAGATCTGCAATTTTTTATGATATAACAGTACTACAATTTCATCGTTTTGTCTGTTCGTTAATTTGTTAATTCCATTTGATAAGTATAGAACATGTATACTGATATGTGAATTTTGTCTAATTAAGCATCTGCACTTATTATTTTTGTGTAGTTCACAAAAATGTCGAACACTGAAATCTATTTACAATCTCAATATTTGGGGAAACCATTAAAAATGGTAATAATATGTCCCAGCTGGACAAAACAAAATCTCTGATATTTTTAAGACGCCATATTCATGATGAACTAAAATCAGAATATTTAACTGAAATAAAGATCCTCTCCACTTATGGAACTCCCTGAAGGAGCATTATGACCACAAAAAGATGGTCATACTTACAAAACACAAAGCAAGAGTCGTTGAACCTGAAGTTCACATGCAAATGACCTGAAGCTGATATGATCTAAAGTTCATATACAAATTCTTTCAAATGAGGAACCTGAAGTTCATATGCAAACAAGGAACCCGAAGTTCATATTCAAACGAGAAACATGAAAAAAGCATAAAAGCATATAATTGCATTTAATATTTGCATATAGCAAATGATCTGTAAAAGGAAAGGATTTGAAAAATCAATGAAAGGAAAATTTTCAACAAAAGGGAAAAAGCCTTATATTCCAACTTTATGCTACATATAATCTCTTGAAGAAACATATTATTGGAAGAGATCATTACATTTATAGTAAATACTATTTTCTTAAAGAAAAATAGTAAAATGACTCTCATATGTAACTTTCTATAAAGGTTGCTCCAATTTAAAATATGCAATAATAATATGTGAATAACAATAAAACCTGAAGTTTTATTACAGTAATTTTAGAGCATATCATATTTCCAGAAGAAATGTTTTTATTGTTCCTTAGGAAAAACTTTTATAAAGAAAATATGCATCCTGAAGATCATATTAAGTTAAGATCTAAATATTGATCTTAATTCTGCACACTGGAAGTGAATGCAAAAATGATTTTTGTCATTACATGGAAAATTTAGAACGTGCAGTTTCTAAAAAGGCAAGAAGCAATTTTAATATAAAAAGAAAGATCTAAAAGATCTTTATATGAGTTGTGTATTTTGAATAAAAAAATATGTAATTTTTATGTTTGTGAATTTTATGTATAACTTTACAAGTTTTGCAAATCATTCATATTGAAGAAAAAAAAATTGAATATGAGATATGTAGTTTATTTTTGTTTATAGTTGTGAATTTTTGTAAAGATCTGTAAATTTTTGAACCATTTATGTTAGAGAATGTAAAATGTTGATTATATGATTAATAAATATATTATATTACCTTATTGTCATAAATGCATTGAATGTTAGAGAATGCATTGTTATGTTAATATATTATATTACCTTATTGTCATAAATGCATTAAATACATTATTATTGTTAGTTAATTGATGTATGTTTGTATTTGGAATAAAAGTAAAATTATGTATTATTATTCAATCTATTTAGCTAGTAATAACTAATGTTATGGAATAAAGGATATAACCACAACCTGAAGTTGTTCAAGGAAAATATTTATACTGGAAGTTGTATAACTCAAAGTCTTGGACCTGAAGTCTTGAATTATATATATATATATATGTATGTATATGTATTATATAAAAAAATTTGATAAAGTATACAAGTTTGAAATCTTGTCAATGAGTAAGAATGTAAAAGCTTCTAAAATAGAAGTATGTTAAAAGATTGAGAACCAGAAGTTCACCATAAATTCATAAAATTGATATGCATATGTATGTGTATATATATGCATAGGAACTAGAAGTTCCTCAATCAATGAATTTGAAATACTTCATAATTTAAAAGCCTGAAGCTTTATTCAAACCGTATGAAATAGTAACATTACACTTCTTAAAGAAGTTAAATCATATGCGACAATAATAATGCATCCAAAAATTGCACAATTTTCAAAATGAGTTGTATCTTGCTTATATATTTATATTTACATATCGTACTGAAGAATAAATTTTAACAACCCGAAGTTGTTATATATTTCATTTGAACCAGAAGTTCAACACAGTGGAACCAAAAGTTCATTACAGTTGAATCAGAAGTTCAATACAATTTAACAAACTTGAAATTGGTTATATGTTATTTGAACCAGAAGTTCAATATAGATTAGCAACTTGAAGTTGTTCTTATATTTCATTTGAACCAGAAGTTCAATACAGTTCCAAATCAGATATTTTGGATATTATGATACGATCTTTAAGATTCGCATTGACATTGCTTGATAAGTAAAAATTAGTGATTGAAACCTTATGAACAATTTGTTCTAAAATAGGTAACTCAAATGAGAAAGAATATGCAAATCAATTACATATGTAATACATGGACGCACGTATATACACATATATGCGAAAATTTTATTAACAACCTGAAGTTATCATGAGCTCATATTAAATAATTATGCATATAGTATTTAATATTTCAGAAAGTCGATTGACATCAATATTGAATGACCTGAAGTCATGTGCATATTCAAATGATAGAAAATTCCTCCAAGTTATTAGATCACTGAAAGGGAATAAGCAATACAATATGAATGCATCTTATCAAGTAATAAGAGCATTATCCTCCTACAATTGAAATACATCTAATGTATTTGCTAGCTATGATGCTATAATTGATCAAAAAATGAATCCAAAGTAGGTTTATTATTTTATGTGACAATGTTTGTCAACATTGAGGGGGAGGATAAAGGAATCATCGATGTTAAATATTTGCTAACATATAGAATTATGCAAAGTATTAAGTAACTTGCATAAATTATCAATTATGTCCCTATTAGGCTTTCTCCAACATACATTTGAATCCCCGAAGGATCAAAAGGTGTAAATCACAGTTGAAAATGTGGTATAAAAGTCAGTTCAAAATATTTTTGGAGTAAGTCACAAAGATGCAAAATAAAGGAGGTGAGTTTTCCTGAAGAAACAAAAAAGGTGCTTTGAAAGAAACCCATGACATGATTGTCAAAATAACCACAGAAGTGGTTTAGGTACCTAAAGCATGATAACTTTTGAGATCTCAATAAATTATATATAGAACTGACAAGAAATAATCATCGATGATAAATTAATAAATAATAAAGCGCTTATATTTATAAATGGATTAAAAATCTTATATTAGAGAGAAACATGATTGGCCATCATAAAATTCTCCTAAATAAGATATATGGACCTGTAGTCCATAAGATATAAACCTGTAGTTCATAAGATAAAAATAGAAATATGCATAATGATAAAAACACATGGAAGTTACTAAAGCATCATAGAGCGTCAACAACATGGTAAGTGCCATGAGCATTGTATTTTCACAGATAATTGAATTGATTAAAGGGGTGAAAGTGTTTAAAACACTTATAATACCCTGAAGGTATAAACGATGAAAGTATATAAATTCCAGAAGAATTTAAATAACCTTGGTAGTGATAAAGAGCAAGAAATGTAGATTACAACATTCTTTTAAGTATTGTTGTGATGAAAATTTTGAAATAATTCATGATGAGTAGATCACTTCCTGCTTTCAAGAATTGTTGTAATAAAACTCTTAATATCCATTGAAGTGGTAGTTGCGATATGCAAAACTTATTATAATATATAAGTTCCTGAAGAACATAAATAACATTTGTTATTATAAAGAATACTAAGAACATGGATGATGGATTGCAACATTCTTCTAAGTATTGTTGTAATTAAAATCTTGATATACTTCAAGATGAGTAGATTACTTCCTGCTTAGTAATGAAAGTTGTCTTATTCATCAAATATGTATTGCAACATGCAAGTCCGATTGAAACAGAAAATTATAAGCACCTGAAGTGTATTCATAAATGAATATTAGTATCATACAAATCACAAAAGGAAGGCGTTTTAAATAAGAAAGCATGCCTGAAGCATGGAAATACACGTGAAGTTTTAAAGAAAAACTTCATTAAGAAGGATTTTTAAGTAATTTGAGTTATTGAAAGAAGAATACGAATTCAGAGGAAATTATTAAATCAGGGGGAGCATCCATAAGTATAATATAATGCACTCTTTTTCCTTAACTAAGTTTTTCCCTACTGGGTTTTCTTAATAAGGTTTCAATGAGGCATGGGTCATGATCCAGAAGTATCAACCCAAAAGTAACATACAAAAATAAGTTATAATGTACTTTTTTCCTTATTTAAGATTTTTCCCACTGGGTTTTTCTTAATAAGGTTTTAACGAGGCATAACATTGATCCAAAAGTATCATACTACTTTTGACGTAGTAAATATAACATTGTATGTTGTACTCTTTTTCCTTCACTAAGATTTTTCCCATCGGGTTTTTCTTAGTAAGGTTTTGACGAGGCAACATTTTGATCCAGAAGTATCAAACATATTTTGATGCAGTAAACTATTATTTATGAGGAAGACAAGGCAGTTTGCATGGCTCAGATTCAAGTGAATTATATCAAGTATGAAAGGATGGAGCACATTTCTTCTAAATTTCTTTTCACATATGCATGAAAGGATAATAAGAAAGAGGAGAAACAAATCCAGTTTCAAGAAAAGAGGGTAGATCCGTTCTCAAAGGCAATTTCCAAATCAACATTCCAGAAGATGATATACAAAATTGACATGCGTCGACTACATCAATAGACTAATTGAATAATGAGTTATAAATAAGGGTGAGCATATAAAATTATGCTATAATGTACTCTTTTCCTTCACTAATACTTTTCCTACTGGGTTTTTATTAGTAAGGTTTTTAATGAGGCATTATCTTGATCCCGAAGAATCAACCCTTACTGTAACATTGTAAAACATGTTACCTAAAAAGGAAATAATTTTGCACTCTTTTCCTTTTTTATGATTTTTCCCATAGGGTTTTACACAAAAAGGTTTTTAATGAGGCATTGTTTTGATCCTGAAGAATCAAACTCTTTTAAGGAATATCATTTTAATATGATATTCGTAATGTCAGATGTTGTACTCTTTTTCTCATTTAAGGTTTTTCCCATTGGGTTTTCCTGATAGAGTTTTGAAGGCAACAGACAATAATCGTATTGACTGAACGGATATATGCAAGAAAGATAATAATAAGGGGGAGCAATCATCATATATGTTTTAAAAGGGACAATTTCAAGTTAGCAAAGCATTCAAGTTTTTGAAGACGCATATTCAAGGGGGAGTGTTGTAATATATATATATATATATATACAAATGTTGTGAATATGCTTTTAGTTCTCTGTTTAGTCCCACATCATGGGAAAAAGTTAAACATCAGCTCCAAAGCCTATATATAGAGGAGCCAATGTAATAGAAAGAAATACACATCTGAATGAATAGAAATGTTCTCTCTCCCTTATTTATTCTGTTCTATGTTCGTTTTATAACATTTTTATATTTTTAATTATTATTTTATTCACAAATTATCCCAATTTGATTTTTAACTCCAAACCAAACGACTGTCGTCCCTAGCTAATTACCCCTCATTCCGGACACAATGGGATAAGTCCCGTAAGCCAATTTGACTGTTTCGATCAGTTTTTCTTTAAATTAAAATATAAATCAATGTATATTGACTTTTAAATGTACCTTTTAATTTATTGGGGCCACATAATAACTCCAAAAATTCCAGAAAAATAAATCTAGCTATGTTTTGACGATATGGTCCTAATAAAACTAATTTCGTCGAATTTGGAGGCTGTTTGAAAAATGACCATTTTCCAGTTGATTAAATTCAAACTGAAACCACCAAACACGTTTAAATTCACCACGCTCATATATTAATTCCAAAAATTATGAAAATTGGAATCTAGCAATAATTTGTTATTCCGGATCCAACAAAAATGGTTTCGTAAAAAACAGAGGTCGTTTACAAAATGACTATTTTAAAGGGCTATATATTATATTAAAATAAATATAAATTCCATTGCGACTATTTTAAATTTTAAACTGGACATAACTTTTAATTTATATTATCAAATCTCAGTTTTTTACATTCATTAGAGAGATATAATTAAACAGATTCAAATATTTCTAGTTTCATGGAAATTAGACTTATTTTGAATAGGGATGAGCATTATTCGGTTAAACCAAATAAACCAACCAAACCAATTTATTTTGGTTGGTTTAGTTCGGTTTTGAAATTAAATCGGTTTGTAATCGGCCCGAAAAAAAATTAAGTTCGGTTATTGGTTTAACCAAATTAACCGAATTTTTACTATATTTTCAAAATTATCAGTATTATAATAAATATTTTAGGTTAGTTAAGTTATTTAAGTATATATTAATCATCACCTATGTGTCAAAATTAATATTAAAAAGCATAAAAAATCAGAAATAATAATACTATAATCATATATTTAAAATTTGTTTCAAATTATAGTGAATATTTCAGACATAAAGTGTAAAATATTTTTAGTTCGGTTAGTCGGATAACCAGCCGAACCAACCAAACTTAATTTGGTTGGTTTGGTTTGGTTTTAGTTTTTATCGGTTTTAGTTTGGTTTGACAAATTTATCATCGGATAAACAAAACCAACCAAACGCTCACCCCTAATTTTGAATCCTGTGCATTCTTTTGAAATTTAAAATAGAATTTTCAAACTGCCACGCCATTTCAGGCTCGTTTTATAATTAAAATAAATTTATATGTTCTAACTTCGATTAAAATAAATTTTTAGTCGTTATTATTTAAAATAAATCATTTTAAATATTCAAAATCCATTAAAATAGCTAAAATAAAAATGTTAAATTAGTTTTGAAAATCCAGGTTGTTACGATCTCCCCTGCTTAAAATCTTTTTGTCCTAAAAAAGGAATGGAGTTGAAAGTTGTTTAATCAACCAACTCAACTTTCATTCTTCAACTTCTCAATTTCTGAGAATTTTCAAATTCTTCAAAAATTTGGCTAACACCCTAAATTTTCGAAAATTTTCGTCATAACCTCCTTTGTACGGGGAGACCTTTAAAACCGCAACTAGCCTCATTGGGCCCTCATCATCAAAAAAGAAAAAGATAAAGCCAAGCTGCTTGCCAAGCGGCTCATAAAATCATCAAAACCCAAGAAATACAGTAAACATGTGCCTATTTGTCGGGCATACAATTTTATTCCTCTTCTTAGCTTCCTTGCTATGACCTGTTCAATATATATATGCATGTACATGTATGCCATTCTAATCAATTTTCAATTCAGTTCAATATTTGCTCGATTTGGCTAAATATTACCTTTCCATTATCATAATGGTTATATTAGTCGAATTAATAATCATCCATCACAACCAGTAATCATTTAGTTGGTTAGCTTTTCAAATATATCTTTAATATTAATGAAAAATCATATTTTTTGTGCCAAATCACAACAATAAACCCTATCTAAGTTTTGGTTCTCACACTAGTCAATTGGAAATATATAGATATCCTACTTTTGAAACTCAAAAATAACACTGATGATGGGGCACCATCATCAGAATCATTCCTGGGAGACTAGAGTGTGATTCTGTATCTATCCAGTATATTTAAGGCTTCGTATACACGTTTGCAAGGCACATATGCAAAATCGACATATACTCGATTGTCCAAATCAATTTAAAATTAAATATTCAAATACGTTTAATAAGGATTAAATTTTCAAAACAAATTTTGTTTTCAATTTTATTTTAAAAAATAACATTCTTTGAAACTCATTCTAGGATAATACTGATCCTATCTCTGACGAGTCATTCTCATTGGATATTACTAATCCAATCTCTGATGAATTTTATAGTTCGGTTATAATGTGCCTTGTTCACGAGTTTTGTAAACCAAAGCTCTGATACCACGATGAAATAGCCCGGCGAAATCCGGTAGGCATTGCAACCATCCCTTTATCCCCTAAAGCAGCAGGTAAAACCCACCGTGGCTTCCACTGATACCTCAGAACTGCTTTTACGGGCAGCCTCTCGACTGGTCAACCAATCCTCAAAAGGGACATGTAGGGGTAAGAGTCCATTGTCCACGACCAAACACCATGGCAAGAACCCCTGTCATGCGTACCCAGCCTTTGCCAGCGAACAGCTCTAATACCAACTGAAGCGATCCGAAATTCCCCGACCTCCGAAGAGACGGAAAAGGCCGGACAAATAATACATAACACAACTGTAAGAAATACATGGATATAGAGCATTCCAAATTTAGCTCCAGCTGTAAACCAGGATTCTGTAAAAAGAAATCTGCAAAATCCAAAACTACTAGTTGCCCATGTGGAAAATAGTGGCATCCAGAGTTTAGGTTAAAACAATAAACTCCAGGTCAGTCATGTGACTGGTGTGAGAAGTAAAATAGTTATTTAAAACTTTACTTTAGAATTAAAGTAAATCAAGGGACCACGCCATATAACACGGAATGGGTTTCCGACCAAGAGTACCAGTGCATAAATAGTTATAAACAACAATGCTTTTCAAAAACTGAAGCTATTATAAGACTCAGGTCCCATCACATAATGCAATGCAAGCCGGAGGATAGAGTTTTCCCTTATAACAACCAAACATGTTTGGCACGTTTAAAATAAATCATTTTGATATTACTATAAGTGCATAGTGTATCAAATGGCTTCAAATATAAATGTATCAATCATAGACGGCATAGTATCCCATGCTACTATGTCGCCATACTAGTTCTGCAATTAAAACCGAAATGTCACGTATTGGAAATTGGATTCCATCTATGAACCAAGGCAAGGAATCGTCCTTACCGGATTTGAGATGCTCTAGCCCATGTCTCAGGATCAGAATGCATCGACCCTTGGATCTTCAGGGCCATTCCACACTTACATTAATGGATCAGTTATTCCTAAACAATACGTTTCCCTGCCCTATGAGGTGTAAGTCTGGTCAGTATGTCGACCATATCATCCATCGGCCTTGTAGTGACCGATATATCCGAGGTACCTCGCTTTCCATTATCCACATAGGTAAAAATGTCTACGCTCCATACCATGATACCACTCCTAGCTAGAAGGAAACACATGTTCTACTTGCAATCCTCTCCCGTTTCTGGTTCATACCGGGGTGTGAGGCTCGCGGATTAACGCTATACACAAAGCTATGCTATTTAAAGCCGTGCTTTGATCATTAACCACAAGACTCTGCTTTTCAACAGAAGCCTTGATCATTTGCATCTCAGCATGCCAGACTGACAATTCATTCCAAGAAACTGATGTCTATCTATATATAACCTCTAAGCTCATACGTCTCAGAGAAGGGTGTTAAGAAAGAGAATAAATTCTCCGCTACCAAACACATTTATATTTAATAGGAACCAATCAACATAGAATAAAATCCAATGTCAGACACGCATCCATTTACTAGTTCGTTCTGGGTCTGAACGAAACCGTAGGCACCTTATTCCTCGTCCTATATGTCCAATACAGGAGAGAGGTCCTCGGATATCCGGTCGATCTCCAAGTAAATCTGGACGATCACCACTTATTACCTTGTCTTGGGTATACAACCCAATCAAGACATCAGTAATCATCCTAACGATGTGAAGAACTTCGGTCTTTAACCACCATCTTCATCGTCGACTTATCGTCGTATTAATTATTCAGAGTGGGATACACCCGTTCTTTCTGAATAACTCACGTATCTTATAAACAAGTGCTATAAAAACACAACATACGCCTCATTCCAATCCATAATATTCTTTTATTCAAATATTCATGTCTTTTGGGAAAGGTTCCCATTAATTTTAACAAATATAAATTCTTTTAAATTTATACTTTAATCTTCCTTTGGATATCAATTCTAAACCAAATTATGGTTTACTAAATAGTCGGGATTATCGAGCCTTACCGAAGTAATCATTTATTTAATTTTCCAATCCCAACCTATTCATCCCATGGAGAAAAATTGGTAATACTCCATATCTAACACTACGATGTTATTGGTAAATTTAATTGCCATTTTACATTCAAATCTAATTAAAGATTTAACTATCGCTTGGAGTAAAAACTGGTGGTACTTCATTCTCGATCATTTCCCAAATTTGATAATTTAAATTATCACATTCACATTTCAATCTAATTAAAGAATCATTAAAACTTCACTTAGTTTTAATCTCCCAACAATCATTATTTAATGATTATTTAACTTTGGGAAATCAAACATGCCGCGTCGACAATCTACACCGTACCATTGATTTCTGCCAATATATAACCTCTAAGCTCATACGTCTCAGAGAAGGGTGTTAAGCAAAAGAATAAATTCTCCGTCACCAAACAGATATTTAGCCGAGATCAACAATACGGTTCAAAATACAATGTTAGACATGTAATCCTGTCTTTAACTGGGTTAAATAACTAATGTCGTTTAAAACATAGTTCACAATAAACCCAAAATTACATTCCATTAATAATGGAATCTTCACGGAAAATTAGATCAATATATATAATTGATATCAATTTCCGTATCTGACTAATAATATAAATGAAATAACGACAAAGCCTTTTAAATACCATATATATTAACAGTCTTCCTCCATAGAAGCTCACTTCGATTATTATCAAATCGAATTCCATTTAATTCCAATTTAATATATTAAATTGGGAAACTTTACTTCGGAAAATTACCATTAAATGTTAATAAAAAGATTTATAAATTCCAAACCACATTTCACTGTTAACCGGGTTAAAGAACAAGTGTTATTTAAAACACCGTTCACGGTAAACCCAAAAATCCAATTCCTTTATTCAATTCCGATTAAATATTAATTAATTGGTAAACTTCACTAAATCTTAATTAAAAGATTTATTCTTTTCTCAACTGGGTTTTAAGAACAGTGTTAATGAAGACACCATTCATGACAAACCCAAAATCCAATTTAATATTAAATACAATACTCTGAATAGAAATTATATCGGCATATATTCAGTATCAAATTCTGAAACTAACTGATTGTGTATTGGGAATAACGATATCTATATCTTCCAAATTCCCATAACAATATCCGTATAACCACGAAATCCAATATTGAAATATTCCGAAGATTATTTCCTTTCCAATTTATTCATTGGAAAATTCTGGTTATTTTAAAACCATTTCAAATCCAATTTATTTCTTTTAAAAATATTGGATTATTATATTAGTTAACAACTAGTTTATTTTGATAAAATATATTTTTATATTTACAAATGTGGAATTCTTCATCCGAATTCTTTCCAAATCATTTATTATTATTATACACAAATTATTAATATTTTTAATCATTTTATTAAGGCCCTTTCAGTCGATTTCCATAAATGGTCATCAAACTGCACTTACAGTGACCTTTTCCAAATTTGATTTGGACATACTCCAAATCCAACCTTTAGATTTCAAATCTCTTATATTCGTTGGAAATATCTTTTCGATACGAACCCAACGGTTCCAGTTTTAGGAGAATCCGACGGTCGAATCTCCTGTAATGTCAATTTGAAGTCAATGGTCGAAATTCGCGTACGGTTGCGGTGCGCCGCGTTCTATTCAGGCCATTAAATATACATAATACATATTATATATATATTTCGTCGATTTCCATTTAAAACGTATTTTATAAATAGTTCATAAATTCGTTTTAAAACGATTCTAAATTCATCTTCAATTTTAAATCAAAATCGAATATTCCATACCATTATAATATTTAAATGATAATATTTTCAAAATATTTGATTTCAAAATCAATTCTTTTTTATATTGGTTATAAAAATGAATAAAACCAATATAAATATCGCTTGTGTCAAAATGGTGCATATCTAATCAATATGGCTTCACACATTTCAATATTTTTGTGTCCATCTAAAATCGGACATCAAATTCACATTTTAATTCTTTACTGAATGTTATTTTAAAATATTCATTATTTTAAAATATACGTTATTCCTGAATTGGAATCAGACCCAAACAATTACCATATAATTTTATTTATATGGATTTCATACAACACATGTATATAACAACAATCAAAACCAATCGACCATCATCAAGAGTGCATCACACAACTGCATAAGCATTAAATATAAATAATTAACGCTTACAACAATTTGTCAACCAATCGATTGACATATAACTAAACAATCGGGATTAATGTACCTAAATATCATCCCAATACCCGTGTGGGGTTTCAACCAACAAATACTGAATATAATCTGTACAGTTGGGCGATGTGTAAAATTTATCGTCCCAATCACTGTCAGTTAAATTGGTGTACATAAACAAATCATCCAATTTGTAAATGAATATTTATTTTCATTTCAGGAGAATTTTATGTCGTTCATATATACGTTAATAATTACATTTTTAACGATAAAATATTTGTTTCAACACATGAATATTTTTAATAGTTCATACATTCAATGAAAATAATATTTCTATTGTTCAAACATTTTTTTCAACACATGAATATTTTATACAGTTCATATACACATTAAAAATTATATATTAATGAATAAATATTTATTTCAGAAAATTTCGGCATTATAACGGCACAATATTAAAACTGGAGTAATGTCTAGCATTACCCCTTTCCTGATATTAGCTCGCGCCATACATATCAATCACAATCAATCCAAACAATTCCACAAACAATTCACAATCAATTTCACAACTATAATCCAAATTTCCATAATACAAATCCAAAACAAACAACATGGTTTGTACAATAAATAGTGTCGGGGGCTTCTAAGCCCCGTCTGCATCCTAAAATATTCTTAACTGTAAAATAAATTAAGTGAGAAGGAGTTCTCACATTCGTTTCCACTCCGCCATTCTTTTATTTCTGAATTTTTGTACTGTTTTGATTTGAATTTGCTTGAACTTCTAACATGCTCCATTTCCGTTCTGGTCAGTTCTGAAATGTAGATCGTGTTGAGACGATCCCAACGCATCTGATTTTGTCCAATTTCGTGCTCGTATGAAAAAGTTACAATTGTTTAACCTTCAAGAAATTTAAAATATAATTAACTAAATTAATTAATTTATTAATTACTTAACCACAGTTAAACCTTCATATTCCCGATTTTGCTTCCTGTAACAAAGCTTGACCAACGTCATCCCTTAGGGATTCTAATTGCTGCCAGACTTCACCAGAACCCGATCGAACTGCTCCACGATGTCCGCCGTTCGACCCTCCACCAGCCCTACCAACACCGACCAACTCGGCCACCCCCTGAAGCAAAGAACCTCGATCGAGCGGCGCCTCTTTGGAGCACGGAATCGGCCTCTTCATTGCTCGAGAGATGATCATCCCCGTGCTATATCGAAGATCTCACTTCCCTCTATAATATTCGCTTTCAAACCATATAGTAAATCGCGATGGATTGGGATAAATTTGGGGTTGAATTTTGGAGCGTTTTTACCGTTCGATTTCCCTAGGACCAACGGGTTTGGGTTATAAGGGAGAGAGAGTAGATTTTTTTATATATATATATTTTTAATTATTATTTTATTCACAAATTATCCCAATATGATTTCGAACTCCACATCAAACCCAACGACTATCGTCCCTAGCTAATTACCCCCACTCCGGACATAATGGGATATGTCCTGTAAGACAATTCGACTATTTCGATTACTTTTTCTTTAAATTAAAATATAAATCAATGTAGATTGAATTTTGAACATACCTTTAAATTTATCGGAGCCACATATTGACTCTAAAAATTCCATAAAAATAAATCTAGCTATGTTTTGACGATACGGTCCTAACAAAACTAGTATTGTTGAATTTGGAGGCGGTTTTGAAAAATGAACATTTTCCAGTCGATTAAATTCAAACTGAAATTATCAAACACGTTTAAATTCACTACGCTTACATATTAATTCCAAAAATTATGAAAATTGGAATCTAGCAATAATTTGATATTCTGAATCCAACAAAAGTGGTTTCGTCGAAAACGGAGGTCATTTGCAAAGTGACTATTTTTTAAGGGCTATATATTATATTAAAATATATATAAATTCCACAGCGACTATTTTAAATTTTAAACTAGACTTAAATTTAATTTATATTATGAAATCTTAGTTTTTCACTTTTGTTAGAAAGATATAATTAAACAAATTCAAATATTTCTGGTTTTACTAAAATCCGATTTATTTTGAATCCTGTACATTCATTTGAAATTTAAAATCGAATTTTCAAACTGCCACTCCATTTCAGGCTTGTTTTATAATTAAAATAAATTTAAACATTCTAACTTCGATTAAAATAAAGTTTTAGTCGTTATTATTTAAAATAAATCATTTTAAATATTCGAAATCCATTTAAATAGCTAAAATAAAAATTTTAAATTGGTTCTGAAAATCCGGGTTGTTATATCCTTGTTTCCCTGAATTTCTATCTAAGAAAAGATCTTCTTCAGTTTTTGACAGCGAATCCCTTCGACATCACAAAAGGGCAAATTCTGTTTCCCGTTCTTCTGAAGGCGAAATTGTTGCGTAACCTTGTCGTCGGCTACAACGTACCCTACTTGTCTTTTCTCGTGGAAGTTCTCACATCATTTGTCCCTCCTCTGTAGAGACCGTTGGGAGTGATTCTATTACCAGTTTCTTAAGATCTGATTTTCAGGGAAGTCCGGATTTAAGGAAGCATGAATCTTCCCTTTCTCCTTATGACCCCGTAGGTCCCTCTTTTCAGGCTTTAGACTTCGATACAATCGTAGGATCTGCTCTATCCTCCATCGATGTTTCCGATATTCAGAAACTTGCTTCCAAAGGATGGTTTGGGTTTTTTTTATCTCAAGTTTGTTAAACGACAACTTCTAGTTCGTATCCCTGTTCCCTTGTAGCTTTTTGTCTGTCTTATTGTCGTAAGAACTAACGTTACATTGCTCCTACCCCCCTCTTTTCTCTTCTTTTCTCTCTCCCACTTTTTTTTAAGATATCCAAGGATTGGTATGTTACCAGATGTACAGCTGCTTCTTCATTCTACGATAAGGAAGAACTTCAAAGAGAGAAAGCAATGTTAGAGTCTAAGGTTCATGATCTAACCTTTGCGAAGAGCAGTAATGAGGAGATTTGTGATCAGATGATGGAGCCCCTTAAGAGGGAAAGGGCTGTCAACAGTTCCCTGACTTCCGAAGTTTTGGCCTCAGGCGTGAGCGGTTAGATATACTGATGAAGCACGCGGAGAGACTGAAAACAAGGGAGGCTACTCTTTCTGATGCCAGGCGAATAGTTTACGATACTCAGGATCAGATTTCCTTGTTCTTGAAAGAGCATTTTCCAGATATGATGTCTGACTGTTATGAGAGGATTCTCCTCTCAGGCTACTGTGATAACCATGGCAAGTTTCCCGGCACGGACTTTCCTTCTCTTCCTTCATTCCTTCGGAACAAAATCTTGAGTGGTGTTATTGCCTTAGATCAGGGTATTGGGGATTCTGAAGGAGAGAAGGCGAAGGTCGAGGACCTTTTGTTTGTTGAAAAGATGTTCAACTTCCAATCATCCGGAGGTGATGAAAATCCGATTTTGCATAAAGAAGGTGGTAGTGTTGTCAGCTCGTATGGAGATGAGGGATTTGCGGAGGGGGTAAATTTTTTGGAGAGAGAGCAAGCAGTGCATGTAGGTTCCCCTATTCTCCAGGTATAAATTCCATCCTCTGAATTTTTTCTTTACTTGTACCAGTTGACTTTTGATGGCTTGTTCTTATGGTGATAGGAATGATGTCCTTGCTGCTTACCCTTCCTCTTTTATTTTTATTTTTATGGATGATCTTCATTCTCTTTCTAAACTGAAGAGGGAATTTCTCACTAAGCCTCCTTTAGATCTGATAGAGAATGCTTCTTGAAAGAACTCAAACATATTTATATGAAGTATCCTCAGTTATCTTTTAACTTCTTGGGGAATGACAGGAAGATAATACTAAAGAAACTTAGGACTCATCATGCAAAGTTAGTATGTAACATGAGGGAAAAGAATACTAGGGAAAGATGATCTATTATATCTATATGTTCCTTGACAATAACAAGTGTGAAAGTGAATTGTATTCGTTTTTACCTCTTTTTCCTTTGGTGCATGCTTTTTCCTAGATTTGAAACACCATTGCAAAGATAAATTATATGCTTATTTAAATAGGATGGTTTACCTGAAGACATTTCCCCTTCTGTGGATAGAAGTGCATTGTTTCCTTTGCATTTAGGAGATTTTTCGGGAACTTCTCCTACCACCATAGGTGGCAGATGTGTCCTATCCGGGGATCGATTGGCGCAATGTCTTGCAGAACAAATACATGTATTGGAGACCCAAATAAGGTAAAAGACAAAGATATCCTCGAGGCAAGGAGGATCATGAAGACGAATCCTACTGTCGATTTTCACAAGAAAGGGTTGAGCTACGGCATCAAGTTAGGGACTTAGAGGTGAGATACAAAGACATATTAGTAAGATGCAAAGAATGTGAGATTATATTTGGATGTGCCCTTGGGGTCTCTGCCTCTAATGACTCACGGGTCTTGACAGAATGCGTCTTTTCGGAATGTGAGATTGGGGATCCTCCCCCTGGGATAAATCATTCCTTCGCTGCCAGGTGGTATAGACGGGTTAAGGCAGGCGTGAAAAGTCTTTATGTCAGGAAGGAGATCGAGGACAATTCTCGTCGTGCTGACTTTTATACCTCCAAACTCAAGCAATTACATATGGAGAAATGGCTCTTGCGCGGAGATGCTTCTGATCTGAGGAAGGAAAACAAAAATCTCCGCGTGATGGGTAAGACTTTCAATCAAGCTTTAAAGTGGCAACCTAAACCCTTGGATGACCCAGGCGAGGTGATGGAAAAGATGCAAAGGGTCGATGAGCTTTTGCGTGATGCAATTCGTCGCTCCGCCACTTCCGCTTGGTTCCATGAATATGGCACACCCTACCGGAAGTTGGTCTATTGCTCGTATGTGAGTCGTCGTATTGGAGCGTGCTTCCTTCTCCTTTCTCCCTTTCCTTTTTTAAAACATCTATGTAATGCGTAAAGTTCCCTATATTTTAATAATGGAGTGTAGCAATTTATGTAAGCAACATATACAGATAAGAGTAGGATCCATGATGATATGGTTTGGCATGCAATTGTGTATTTTAATCTAGGTTCTTTCCTTTTAGCCATCAATACATCATGGCTAGGCACAAAATGCTATATTGGGGTCTGTCTCGTGGTTTTGAAAACAGTGTCCCATACCCTTTTTGGGATTAACAGTGTTGTAACGCATTCCATCATAAAAGATCCGAAATACTCATTCGTGTTTCGTGTGTTAGTGCGAGTATTTGGTGCATCCGTGTAAATCAGGGATATCTTCCTGAGTACAAAAGTGAAATGATAAAGGCTACTAGTGTGCGATCAGTGTTGTGGTTCATCGTGTAGTTAGAGTTGAATTGCTTCTCCCATCATTTGCAAAGGATTTGGTTGAACCTGATCCGAATATGTACAGAAGACCGGAATCTCCATCAGTATTTGTGAAACACCGAATTATCCCGAATTCGGGTTTTAGCTTAGAAGACCGAAACCATCTTTGGCATCGACGAAACACTGAAGTTTGCTTAGATTCGGTCATTAATAATAGTTGACCGAGACTTCTTCCGGTATTCCTATAGAGTCGGATCCACCCAGATTCGGGTTTTAGTATTGAGGACCAGAACCCCCTCCGGTATTGATGAAGCGTCGAATCGGCCCAGATTCGGGTATTAGTGCTAAAGACCAAAACACCCTCCGGTATTGGCGAAGCGCCGAGTCGACCCAGATTCAGGTATTAGTATTGAAGACCGGAATCCCCTCCGGTATTGGCGAAGCGCTGAATCGACCCAGATTCGGGTATTAGTATAAAGAACCGGAACCTCCTCTGGTATTAATAGAGCGCCGAATCGACCCAGATTCGAGTATTAGTTTAGAGAAACGGAACCTCCTCCGGTATTAATAGAGCAAGTATCCCCTTCGGATTTGATTTGGGAAGCAATGGTTGTACGTGCTTCTTGAGCCTCCCCTTAGGCTTTTGTTGTCAAAGCAGAGGATGTACGTGCTTTGTTGGCCACTCTCTGGGCCTATTCGTCCGGAGTGCTTGGCTAGCTTATCTACAAGCAGGGCCCAAGGATTTACCCAACCTCCCTCCAGGAGGCACCTTATCTTGACCATCGTAGGCAATGATAAGGGCTTAGAAATTTTGATGGGGCCATCGTAGGCACAAAACTAAGGTTTACTCTTTTGATGCTCTACACGTGACGTCGTAGGCACTGATAGAGGCTTATACGCCTCCCCTCTCCAAGGGGTGCCCAATCCTGAACATCGTAGGAGATGGTAGGGGTTTGCGTTCCCTTCTGTAGGTAACGCGGAACTAGAGAAGAGGTAGGAAGTGCTCTTCTACGAGTAGAGGTAGGACATGCTTAGTTCTAGCAGAGGTAGGGCGTACTCTTCTACGAGCAGAGGCAGGGCATGCTAATTTTAGACGCATCGCCACAACCATTTCTGGTGTGAAATAACAGCTTACGCTTTTGATGCTTTAACCCTGCCCCCTCTGGTTTGGGGATGGAGAAAGACTAACACACCATCCCCCTTCGGGGGATGCCTCGCCCCGACCAATTTGGTAATGATGAGGGTTTTAATCCATTGGTGATTGGACCCATTTTGGGATTTCCGTACATTGGCACATGTGTATTAATCCTTTTCCTAAGGATTTCCCTAATCTCATCTCGATTTTTTGACAAAATCCCGTAATTGGCCTTGATTGACGAATCTGACGATGGCCCTTCAAGAGTTCTGCAGTGATTAGTCTCGTGTCCATTCATCAAGTGGTAATGACAATAAGGCCCTCATGTTATTCTTTTGTATTTAGGCCTCTTCTTCGTAGAGATCCAATAGTCGATTTCGTGTTTGGTTAGGAAGTAAACATTGTCCCTAGAAGTAATGAGGTAGCATTCCTGGGGTATCTTTGGCGTACACTTCCTTTTTTGATGATGGGGTCTAATCCTCCTGCGAATCATTTTAATTGTGGTTCCAATACTTTCGTTCTTTCTTTCTGGAACGTACCAGAATTGAGTTGTCATCTCTTTAGCCCACTTGTCGGCGAAGCTGTTGAAATCGTCCATTATTTTGCGTTCGAGCGTCATTCCCTTAACTTGCCTATAGAGAGCATCCTTTAAGTAGGGAAAAACGCTAATGTCCCCTGATGTCACTAGGTGGGAACGCCATGGTATGTTCCATGTGGAAAGAGTTGTTTTCCCCGTCTCGTAAGCATGTAGTTCCATTTTGCTCTTCCACTTTATTACTCGCAAATCCCTCTCCTCTTAACTCTTGCTCCTCCATTACCCTACGACTAGTGGTTCTCTACTTATCCACTCGAGATTCAGAAAGCCTTCTATTGGGTTTCTTGCTCATAACTTTTCTTCTTCAAAGCTAGTCCGATCCAGGATGGAACAACATAGGTAGATATGGGGATGTTAATCACAAGGTCGAAGCTTCATGCCCTCCTTCTAGCGCCAAAATGTTAAGAATATTTTTCGTCAACACCGGAAGTGGACCAATGAGGACAAATCTTAAGGGAAAATCAGGTGGATTGGTTCTCTTCCCCGATCGACCTCAGTGGGAAATTGGGATGCTAGGGCTCTGAGTCGTAGGCTCGTTGAGGATTACTAGATCAGATCTAGACTCAGTGATCGAGGTTTGATCGCCATTCGAGGGTGTTAATGAATGCAACCTCAGACTTCTCTGTAGAATGGATAATGAACTGCGACTATTGCAATTAGAGAGATATAAGTACACACTTACAAAACAATTTTCTTAAGAAGTTCTCCTTTCATTAAGCTTTTAATGGAAATACACAGATATCATAGAGTGGAATTCTCCACTGATGTTATTTTCTAAGTTGCTTTTGAGGATACAAAAAGTCAGAGAAAAGTCTCCTTCCTAACATGATCCCTTGGGTCCTATTTATAATGGTTCTGGGGCCATTCCGTCGTAGGGCTATCGGACCCGCCTGGGCTTTTTGTTGATCGTTTTATTCCTGATCTTGGGTGCTTGATCTTCGGCCGCCTTGGATGCATTTGGTTATGATACTTGAATTCTTGAGGGAAACTTCTGAATGTAGGGTTGCGGACATGAACTTCCGGATGTAGGCTTTCGGCTTTATCGTGAATAAGTGGAGGGGCTTGACCCCGTGGTGTATGTTGATAGTTGCCGGGTTGAAACCGCTACCGGTCTCGGTACTAGGTAGGCTAGCACGGGTAGCATGTAATCCCTGTCCAGGTTTCGGCTAGCCCTCCGTTAGGGCCTTTGCGGTAGTCTATACTATTGGAGGGTGGCTTCTGACGTCACTCTTATTATTTTGCGGATGTGACCTTTTGGGTATTTATGTAGTAGACGCTTCAGAAGTCGGTCTTGAGAGGCCTTCGTGTTCTTCTGGGTTAGTGCCTCCGATATTGTCGTCTTTAGGTGTATTGGTATTTGGGTAGGTTATGTGTTGAAGGTTTTCCTTTGAGCTTTATCCGTCGGTTATGTAGCTTCTAACTTCCTTGGTTCTGGATCAGAGTGGTTCCTTACACGGAGCCTTTCGTCGAGCCAATACTGCCGGAAGGTCTTGTCGGACTGACTTTAGCGAAGAGGCCGGTTATGGAGGCCTTTCGGATTACGTCCTCCTGCTCTTGCTCTTTTCATTATCGGGTCCTACTTTCTATTAAGCCCTTCCGCGAGCTTTCGGTCATCCCATACCCCTTCACTGCTATCTTTCTTCGAATGTTGATTTTGATAGTAACATTAACTGTTCCATGGACGCAAAACATTTTTCAGTGTTGTTATGGTACTTGAGGCACACTGTACTAAAAATAAGAAATAAGTTCAAATATAATTTTTGTGTCTCTTTATAACTGTAAATATCCTATATTCATAGCGAACTAATTGAAATAACATTTCACTAAAGTAACCTCTCTTATTTTGGTGGTTCATGAAAATATTTGATATTTGTGTGCAGTTATTCATGCTAGTATTAGTCGGCCCAAAGGAAGGCTAATGTTTGGTCAAATCAATTACACATATGTGATGATAAATACGTGACAATTATAAGGTTTTACAAGTAAATAATTAATTGGCCCAAAGGAAGATTGTTATTTGACTTGACTTTATTGACAGTGTTTGATTGTTACAACTAGAGTGCCACTTACAAGTTGATATTACTATCCAAAGACATGATATTAATATGTACTAGGCATTTTGACAAGAGATAAACCAATTATTTGAATTTACTATGCCTGATATTTGGCTATGAGCATATAGGGTCAATCCTTATCTTTGTTCATATTTCAACTAATTTGACTTAAGTTTTTGCCAATTTTATGAACATTGTCATCTTTTATGGAACTATCTACAAGGAATAGTAAGATAAAATGTTGTCTGCTCTTGGCTTCATAGATTTAGCTCTTGCAATTTAGAGGGTCTTATTCCCTATTGCAGTTGAATATTCATTTGATATTATGAAGAATATTGGAAGGTGGTATAATTTAAACAACACTACAACAAAATATGAAATCAATAACGTTTTTAATAACACATTATTTTGAAGTGTTACTAATTACCCTTAATTCTTGTTTTCCACGTGTGATTTTGTTTTGTAATAGTGTAATGCTTCTATTCATGGTTTCCTCCAACTTCACAGATTATTCATATACCCCTCCAAAACCATTCCCCCTCCTCCAAAACAACGCCTCGAAAAATTTCAACTGATTTCCGAAACCCCTTCGCCCAAAACCATAATCACGGTCTCCCTTCAAAACTCCTTCCATCTCCATTCTCCTCAACCGATCTATTGAATCTAGGGCGGCGCGATCTGGATCTAATCTTCAACTTGGAATCTGGTAAGCGAACCTGCATGCAGTATATTTGAATTTACGATTATGGATTTGTAGATTCGAATTTACAATTTTAGGCTTGTTGTTTTTTGGGATTTGTTGTTTGCTATCTACCGTGATTAGTGAATCTGGATGGAAAACCGAATCAGACCAATTTCACGATCTAAAACTCCAATTTCCCGATCTCATTCAACACAAAATAAAAAGGCATATTCTTTGTTTGCTATCTACGACGATTAGTGAATGCTTGCTTAATTTACATGGTTTAAATATTTTATCCTGCAACATTACTATTTGCGTGGTTTTCTAATTACCAGTATATCTACAAATATATTTGGATTGTCTGCTTCCACTTGCTAGCATGATATATGTACCTAGGGCATGATACCGATGTCCATTCAACATCAAGTGGTCAGCCAAATAATTATCATTGCGGTGTAGCCAGTGTATTTGTTCACATAAAGCTCTCTAGGAAAAAGTAGAAGAGGCAAAGTATCATAGAGTACACATTTATTTAGGTAAGTGAAGGCAATATATAATGGGTTTCATGAACATTCCGATAATACACATCTCATGGTTATACTTGTTGGTTGGTGCTTACTAATTGTATTTTATGTATACTAGCGGAGAGTTAGATATGGACCATTAGGAACATTTGTTGGGATCAAAGGTAAAGCATGCTCTTTTGCGAGCAGAGACAGGGCGTGATTTATTTGTTCCCTTTTGCAGGATATTAGGAACATAAGTAGAGGTAGGATGTGCTCTTCTACGATAAGAGGTAGGACATGCTTAGTTCAACTAGAAGCAGAGCGTACTCTTCTACGAGCAGAGACATGGAGTGCTTATTTAGATGCTCCATCCCGACCATTTCTAGCATGGATCGGAGGCTTACGCTTTTGATGCTTTAACCTAGCCCTTTTTGGTTTGGACGCGGCTAAGGGATTACACCCCACCTCCCTCGACGAGATGCCTTGCCTTGGCCATCTTGGCAGGGATAAGGGTGTTCAACCATTATAGCCTATTTCGCCCATTTTGGGTAGTTCCAAATTTGGAGAGGGTTTCCATTCCCTTAATCATGTGGAGATTCCGAGGAAGATTTTCCTTCATTCACCGATTATAGGAAAATATAGTCTCAAGTGTTTTGTGCTCCATGTTCTGGGTACGAGGTCACCATTTGATTTGCAGAACCGATATGTTTTGGGTATGATTTCTTGGTGAGTGATTAAGGGTCCTTCCTATTTTGGGCCAAGCAGACCATCCGTTGGGTCCTTGGAGTTGGCCATTACTCTCAGTAAGACCAAACCTCCTTTCGAAAAGTTTTCGTTTTTACTGCTGAACTATAGTACTTAGCGACTCTCCTTTGATGTTCGGTCGTTCTGCTGGTTGCTTCATCTTTGAATTTTCGAATTAGGCTTAAGAATTCCTTTTCCAATTCTTGATTGGGATCGAATACATAAGTTATCCTTTTATGTGAAAGGATTTCTACTTCGGTTGGAAACATAGTCTTGCATCCGTATGTTAGACAATGGAGTATGTCCCATTGCCTTTTTCGTGGACGTTCTATATGCCCAGAGTACTAATGACAATTTGTCTGCTCAATTTCCTTTAGCTCAGTTTAGCTGTTTCTTTAAGATTGTCTTTATGACCTTATTTGCAGCTTTGATGGCTTTATTTGCCCTTGGATGTGCTATGAAAGAGAAACTCTTTATGATTTCATTTTCATCACAAAAATATATTAATCCCTCACTCTCAAATTGTGTTCCGTTATCGGATATTATCTTATAAGGAATTCCAAAGCATGTGACAATTTTATTTATCATAAACCCTAACACCTTCTTGGATGTGTCAGTCGGGAATGGTTCTGTATCAACTTATTTGGTGAAGTAACCGGTTGTCATTACTGCACACTTAGTCTCCTTTCCAGTCCGATAGGGGGTAAATCAAGTTTATTTTCTATACATAGAAAGGTCAGAAGACTGATGTTATGGTTACGCCTCCTGGGGATTCTTCACATTTCTTTTCTCGTTTCATTACTTGACTTTCCATTTGTGGCCAATGGGTACTTTGTTACATAATCCTTTGTGCCAATTTGATTTCGTTGGACAGGCTCGTGTGGGTATCTTCGTGTATTTCCTTTAACAACTTAGGTTTCTTAGATAAGGGAGCGAATACTCTTTTCTTTGAGTATCTAACTTGCAACAACCAATGTTTGGTCTTGATTTTTAACCATCTACATCCCTTGTTGGATAGTGTTCCCTTTATAAGTTGTTCTGTCAAAACAATCTTCAAGTGCCTAATTATTTGATTATTTCTCAAGATATTTTTGCTGGGTCATCCTGACCATCCTTTCACTCATCCAATTAATTTCACTCGATTGTCCCTTTGTCGGGGTGTTAGTACCTATTCTCATTTCTATCACTCTATGATATGCAAAATAAATGATGGCATGCGACTGAATGATAATTTGCAAATGAATGATCACCTTCTATGGAGGTTATTCCAACTCCCTTATTTGGGAGAATGTACTTATTATCATTAGCCCCACTTAGGGCTACTCCATTTATCAGAGGTTTAAATATTATTACCAACATGAGCCTTGCTCGAGTGAGTACGAAAACATGTAATTTATTTTCTTGAGAGCTTTACTCGATTTTCCTTCTCTTTGTTGCCTGTCTTTTACCTGTAGTGAAACTTACACTTATATTTAACATTTGCTTAGTTGTAATTAAAGAGGAAAAGCTAGACTATTGATGAAAGTAATAATTTGAGATAAGAAACTTATCATTTGAATTTATCCTCATGTTGCCATGTTCTTGACCATCCTTTACTAGCTATCTTTCATCCTTTCTTCTGAGCATGCTTTCTCTTTCCTCTGGCTTAATTTCTTCACTACAACAAAAACACCATATTAAAACTTTAGTTTTACAACTGTGCGAAAAGCATAGTTGTAATAAATGTTTTTTGCAACTGTCAGCTCTCTAAAGTTGTAATAAACACATATATCACAACTTTTCATTTTATTAGTTGTAATAGATGCCTATTAATTACAAACTTGATGTTTATAATATCTATATTTAATAACTAATTATATTGATATTTAATAATAATAATTAATAATAAGCATGGGAATCAATAATATTTATCAATTATTATTAAATAATTAATAGTTAATAAGTAGTAATTTATTTTTAATAGTTAATGTATGTTAACTACTTATTAATTAATAGTAACATAAGCTTTTAATAAGTTTTACTCTCGATTATAACTAAGTAGAAATAAGTAAAAATTAATTAATAACTATTATTAATAAGTATAAGTTAACTAATAAAAATTTTTGAAATAAAAGACAATAATTTATACATAATTTATGTTAAGTGTTTAATAAATAATAGCTAGCTAACATATAATATTTAATTATTATAACTAAAAGGAAATAAGTAATTAATAATAATAACTTTTAAAGCTAATAAGGAGATGAAATTGAAAATGGATCCCGAACATTGAAAATGGCGGCCTCGAAATTTTCTTCTTCTTCTACAACCTTCGATTCTTCTTTTCCTCCTCTCTTCCCTCCTCCTCTTAATCCTTCACTTCCTAATCGTGATACTTCTGATGTGATTCCTTTTGTTGTGAATGCTGGAGCGTCTTCGTCAGATTAGATTCCTAGATCTAACTCTTCATCGAAATTTCCCTAATCTTCAAATTCTTCTTTTCCAACTTTTACAAAACAAGATTATGCTTCTCTGCTTAATTCTTTACCAAAGAATGTCAGCATCTTCGTGCCTAAACACTTTGATATTCCTAGGGATGGAACTCATAAATCTATTCCAGATCTGGTCAAACAAGTAGGTATAGGCTATTGGAGTAATTACTTAATAGGATTTTTCTTAGATGGCACCTTGAATTACCTTGCTGTTGTGAATTTTTTGAGGCGTTATTGGAAATTGCAAGGAGAAGTGGATATTAAATTTTATGGCATATTTTTCTATTGTAAATTTGCAAATGATATTGAGAAGGGTAGAACTCTTCATTTAGATCCGAATTCGTGGTCGAATGTTTTTACTAACTAAGTGGGATCCTATGATCAGTAATGCTCAATTGCAAATTAAGAAGGTCCCTTTGTGGATTCATTTTTACAGAATTCCTACTCTTCTATGGACTCTTAATATTATTAATTAGCTAGTGTGTCATATAGGAAGGCTGATTTGTTTTGACAATAGTACAGAAAGGATGAATAGATTTAGGTAAGCTAAAGCTTTGGTGGAGATCTCACCAGATTTAGAACTACCTGATTCTATTCCAATTGCTGATTTAGGAGTAAATTGTCCCACAGTTAAACTATCTTATGAATGGAAGCCGAAGATCTGTGTAGAGTGTAAAGTCTTTGGACATACAATTTCTTGTGAGTTGAATAATAAATAGGAAGAGGCTGATAGAGGTCACTGTGATGCGCATGTATACACTACTAGTTATAAACAGAATGTTCAGGCAAATAGTAATGTAAATAATTGGAATACTATTAGCAAAAAGAAAAAGCAATACTGGAGAATGAAAGAGATTGGTAGTACTAAAGGAAATGTGGATACTGGTACCAAAGTTAGAAATGAAAATGTAAATCCATTTGGAAATTTGGAAACTGATATTGAGGTAAATAATAGGGGAGATAATGTAGCTGTTAATGAAGGCACAGTTCATGATAAAGTTGGTAATGTGAATGCAGATATTAATACAAATGGATACCGAGATGAATTGCATGAGAATGGAAAGGAAAAACCTGTTGATCGTGAGGATGATGCTCTATTAGGAAATATATTTGATGATGTTGATAATACAGTTAGTGCGCGTATGGAATCAGGGAATGCAAGTTCTGTTGCATCTGCTAGTACCAGTGTTAATTTGTCAACTACTAATATTTCTTCAGGTAATGATACAGGTATTAGTACTGGTGCATCGGTTTTTTCAACAATTAATATTTTTTCAACAGTAAATACTTCTAATTCCTCTGCTAGTTCTGGTATTGTTGCAAGCTACGTTTTAGTTGTCAATACTCCAGCTTCACGTCCTTCCACTTCTTCAACTATGTCTTGTTCATCAACATTCAGTAATTGTTCACCTACCAAGTCATCTTTGAATGCATCCTCATCTTTATCTGATGCAGCTAAGTCTACTTCGAAATCCCCGTATGCTAATTTGAAACCTCCAGATCACATGATCCTTCCTCCTCCAGTAACTGGAGCGAGATTAACTTTTCCACCAGTGATTTCTTCTTTGGCATCCCACTCCTCTTTTAAATCTTCTAGTGTCATACCTTCTTCTAAATCATCTTCTAAGTCCAAGAGCAAAAAATTAAAAGGAAAATTTTGGGCTGATGATTTAGATGAGGGTATTGATTATGATATTGAGGATATATTGCCAGTTGGAAGTAATGTGAAATCGATGAAGAGGCATACTAGGAGAAACCCATCCCCAATGTTTTACCAAAGTGGTTTCTAGTGTAATAATTCAGTGTGATTATGCTCTGTAAGTCCTCATTAATGTTGAAGTATGAAATTTTAATTAGCAAAAATAGTAATAGCTATTTGGAGATTTTGGATTATCTGCTCTTGGAGGAATTTGCAATGGAGGATGGCACATTGAAGAGATGCTGCAGTTTCTTTTTCACTCTGGATCTTGTGTGTGTCATGTTGTAATTTGTTTCAATGGTTATTTTTTATAACTTGTGTTATGTTGAGAGTTTGCTTGCTTATAAGCTCCACATTTTAGTTGTGCTTGGGAGCTCATATATATTGTAAATATTATGTTGATAATGAAATTTTGTGCTTAACTTTTAATTTTTTTTTTTTAATAGAAGTTAAATCTTAAGAATCCATATTATATTTAATATAATTTTTTCTTATTAACTATAACTTATGACATTTAACTTTACATAATTTGGTGAAACTTTGAGTAAGGTCAATGAAAAAATGGTGGTCACAACAAATTAACGCAACAGATAAAATATAAGCGGGAAATGTGAAAAATTGGCTCCAAAGTAAATGTCGCCTTCTATTTCACTCTCACATGGGCCGGCTTCTCCCATCCTCTTCCCTAAATCATAGATCGATCCCCAAATTTTTGGCCCTCGAATCCAGAAATTTTCCGAACATTCCAGCCTCGTAACCCTTTTCGTTATCGGTTTCTTGTCAAATCAAGCTCAACAACAGCAAATTCTAGCTTCATAATCGAATCCCACAAGTTAAAATGCCGTCCCGATCAACTGGAGCAATCGTCCAGTAATGGGACCCGGTCACCATCTCCCACCGCAAACCAAAAACTGCAGATCTGAAAGCCAGCGCGATCCGTTCCGGTGCGCAAGTCGAGACGATCAAATTCGACGCTGGTCAGAACAAGAAGAAGGCTGAGCTTAACGAGCAGACGAAACATATGACGCTGAACCTTATGCCAACGGAGGTGAGGGATGAGATCTAGAAGGTAAGGTTGGCGAAAAAGATGAGTCAGGCAGAGCTAGCTAAGCAGATCAACGAGTGAGTGCAGGTTATGAAGGAGTAAGAGTACGGTAAGGTTGTTTGAAACTAGGGAGTTTTGGCTAAGATGGAGAAGGTTCCTGTTCTTCGGGTTAAACTCAGGGGAAAGCATAAGTAAATTTGAAGACTGTATGGGCATTTTTAAGGCAGGTATATTAGTCATGATAAATCATGTTGGGTTGTTTGTGTTCACGTTTCTCGTTGAATGCTTTGGGTGCATGTTAGACGTGCTTTTGATATGAATAAATAATATAAACTATGTTGATAAGTTTGTAGGTCATTGCTGGGTGCATGATATTTCATTTTATATTAAAAAAGTGTGTATATTTGATTTATGCACGAGCCCGGAAAATGACCTCTCAAATTATTTGAAATTAGATGCTTTAGTCTTATTTATAGATGATAAAAGACACAGTGTCATGATGCATGCTGAAGTATGTAGAGTACTTCACTAAATTTTTGGCAAGGGACAATAAGGAAATATAGGGACATTATTATTGTGCATAGCTAGAAAGTAACACAGATAAGATTTAATTCGGGCTAATTTTGTGTCCAGCGTAGGAATAGTGTGGTTTCAAGCATACGAGATAATATAGCTTATGGAAAAGATGGTGTAACTAATGAAGAAATATATGTTGTTGCAAATTTTGTTAATGCTTCTAAGTTCTTCAACAGACTTCCCCAAGTATGTTCCTTACAAAAGCACTAGCATAATTTTGTTTGTGTGTGCGCGTTTGTGTGATGCATCAAGCATGTGGTACCCGAATTTCATGTGATTGAAAATTAAAGTAGTGGTTCGTTCAGAATTTTGAACAGTAAGAACAAAGATGATTTCATTTTTTGGCAAGTTTGTAGACTCAAATCAGATAGCTTTGGTAACAACAGTATACACATGTAATAAGTAAAATAATATAACTAGGGACTTATACCTTGGTTGATGAACATGGGACCCATAGTTTGAGGGATGCTCTTTACTGGAGAATATATTAAGTACACATGATGACACTCATTAACAGAGAATGCCAACACTTGTGAATGCAATTTCTACATTACAAAATAAAAGTATAACTAAGTAGATATCATATTTTTCAAGTGCATAATAGGTACTACATAATTGTATAATACTAAGGTTTGATTCGGAATCTTGTGATTATTATGATGATTTTCTTGTATGATCATTTTATCTAATTTGTATAATTGGTTGTTGTAACTGTAGGGCATGGATTATTTATTCCTCAATCCGACGCGGCCATGACAAAGAAGAGCGCTAATCACACGGCTTGAGAGTTCTACTTTTTGATCAATTCTTGTTTTATTCAATATGTGCAGGCTTGGAATTAGACATGATGCAATGCAGTCTCATTTATAATCTTTAAATTTGGCATTTTGACAGGCACCTCATGATACTGGAATGTCATGTACTATGATGAAAAACCTTATCTAAATTATTACTTTATGTTTCGGTAGGATACATTGGTGAAGGTATTTGATAAAGCCATAGAAAGTAGGTTTGATCGGCGTTCAACATTCATGGCTCTAGGTGGCGGATTGATAGGCGATATTACTGTCGCTTTTCTTCATGGTGTTAATTTCATTCAAATTCCAACAACTCTTATGGATGATATGTGTGTTCTATTCGGATGAACGGCTTTAAAAGGTTACTTATTCCTTTTTAAACGCACGAAAAAAGAGAAGATGTATGCAAATGTGCTTTGTAGATTTCATAGGCAAATAAGCTTTGTAATTGCATTAAAGGCTTTCAGAGGCAAATAATGACAGTTGTAATTTTATACATTTTTATGTGGTATGTGATTTATAATTTGTAATCTAGATATAAAATTGTGATTTTTATCAATGAATGGATTATGATGCCTTTAAACCTACATCTGTATCTTATGTTATTTATCTATTTATTGTTGCACATGTAAAATATATATAGATTCTTTTATATATTGTAAGATATATTACAACTATAAAATAAAAATTGTAATAAAATATATCACAACGGTTATAAATCATTGTAAAAAATCACAACAACAACGGTGCATAACTATTGTAATAAAGTTTATTACAACGGTGAAAAAAGTTGTAAAATATACATATTACAACGGTGTTGCAACGGTGCAAAAAAGTTGTAAAAGATTTTAGTCTATTACAACTTCTTAATACATGACGGTTGGCCCACCGTTGTAAAATGTATATTACAACTTTTTTCCACCGTTGTAATATGGTCATTTTATTGTAGTGCTTCTTCATTAAATCACGACATTGGATGGTTTTTTGTCGAACAATAATTTTTCTCTTGGTTTGGCTTCGAAGGATCTTTTTCATAAGAATTGGGATTAAGCTATTCTCCCTTTCGATTCTGCACCGAACTTGATTTTGGGTTAAATATCTCTTCCATACATATGAACCTGCTGGCTCTAGAATAAAAATTGATCAAACTTTCACATTCCTGTAGGGCGAGCTCTTTCCAAAGGGGAGATGGCATAGACAATCACGATCGAACGACTATTAGCTTTTCTCTATTTGTTACCCCTTCTACTCTAAGCGACTTGGTTATAAACCTTCTTAGATAGCTGTCATGAGATTCTTTTGGTCCCTACTTAACAATAACTAAATCATAAATGCTGAATGTCAAATTCTTTTGCTCGTGGAATCGTATGCTAAATGCGGTAGTCAGTTGTCTCCAGGATATAACGACTGGGCCATCATATTGTCTGCACCATTTGCTGGCTTCTTTACGAAGATTTATCAAGAATATTTTACACCAAAGTGCTTTGGAAGTGCTATACAAATCCATATAGTTACCAAAAACAACAATGCGTTCTTTGAGATCAATGGTCCCATCATATGTGAACTGTGGGATTTCCATATTGGTCGAAACCTTGGCCATCACTATCTTTTTGGAGAAGGAGATTCCTTGTAACTTTCGATCTTCCGATGATGCTAGATTCTTATTTTCTTCTAAATTGGTCGTCCCTTAGGCTGCTTAACTACCCTTTTTCTAATTGATCTAGTCATGAAGGGATGGAGGAAATCTAATTTGGCTTCTAAACCCCTGTGATGTAGTTGTTTTTGCTTTTATTTTATAGGGTTCCACCCTGAGGACCTTTGGATTAAATCCACTTCAATAACCCTTCTGGTGAAATTAATTTTCATAGCTAACTGTAGTACTTCCAATTTATCATTTGCTTTCTTTGCTAAGATCGAAAGTTCTCCAACTTCCATATTCATTGTGTTGAACTTTGAAAGTGTTCTACTTTTTGGAGTGGAAATGCATTTGAATTTCATCCTTCCATCTTTCCTGCTCTAAAGATCTTCAATAGAGGTCCTGCTTCTTCAAAGCTTAGTACAATTTGGGATGGAACAATACATTTAGAAATGTGGCTGTTAACCACAAGGCTGGAGATTCAAGCCCTTCTTCTAGCGCCAAAATGTTAATGATATTTTTCGTCAACACCGTGATTAGGTCTAAGGATGTGGACTTAAGGGAATGAAAGGGGTCATTTAGTTCCTACAAGCCTGAGTTAGTTCACTATTTCCTAGATATCAAGGTCTTGAGTCCAAAGATTAGCTACTCTTCCTTCAAGAGGTGAGTATCATGCTTACGAGACTCAAAGGCCAACAATTACCTTAGTATAAGGGTTCCCTACGCGCAACACAAGTTAGAAAGATAAACGGCTCGTAGAAGGGTATTTTGGGTAGTTTGGCTTATGTATGAAGCCTTGTCGTGGGGAAGCATTAAGAAAATTAGCAGCACAAGTGATGAAGAAATTCATGACATTAATCTCAAGTATTAATTCGCTCTCTATTGATCACTTCGTAAAGTATATAGATGTTTCTAAGTAAAATTCCCAATTCGATTTAGAAATTAGGGTTTACTCTATAAGAAAAGATTACAAGATTGGAGAATGAGAAAAGTCCCCTCAAATGGGACCCCTAGGGTTTTGTTTATAGGCAAATTGGTCCCTCTTTCGGTGTCAATTAGCAGAAGCCCGCATTGGATGCTTTCGTCTCCAGTGAGACTTTTCGAAGTTGGTGTCGGCATCGTTAGTGCCTTTCGGTGCTAAATCCTTGTCTTAACCTTCTTTTTCTTCATTGAGTATTGTTGTCGAATTTGTTTTACTTTCGGAACATGGGTTTCGATCCTTATTGACTAGTGATTCAGGTACTGCTTTTGATTGTGTATCAATACCTAGTAAATTGGTATAGATAGCCTTCCTATCTGCTCTCGGTTTCAATATCATCTCATAACTTCGATAGAAAATCTTGAGCTTTGCCTTGCTTTCATGACACTTGAGTATCGCCTCTGTTTTACCATCTTTCTTAGTTTTTGTAACGACACTAAGCATGTTAGTGTGGATAGCCTATCTTTCCATGAACCTTTGTCTACTTCATCTTCTTTGGATCCAGTATCAGCTATGTGACAACATGGTTTCGGGATTCTCTCTGATGACTCATAAACTTCTTCCTTGTATTGATACGAAGCAAATTAGTACCCGATAGCTCCCTTTTCTCCATCCTTATCCGGCCTTGTATCTTGGTATCAGAAGGTTTGCATTCGGTATCGAAACCAAATTAAATGCCTTTAATAGTAGTACCGAAACCACTCTAGACTACCCACTGCTTCTATGTTGCTTTCGATATTCCATTGTATGCTTTCGGTGCCAACTCTCGGTTGATTGCTTTCAATGAAGCCGCTTTGCCGCTATCTTCGGGTATCAGTACCAAGATTTCCTACTTGTTTTGGTACCGATAACTCATACCTTGAGTTATCTTCTTTCCTGCTTATGGTTTTGGTGTCGGTTATGTGTTTCTGCATTACCCACTTTGAGTCGGTTGCGCTCCGATACCCCTTCACCATGATTCTGTTTTGGTGTCAAAATTTGATAGCAACAATATCCATTAGATAATAACAACAGAATGACTGAGCCAATCAGATATATAGTTAAAGGTAAAGCCCCAATCCAAATTTGGAAGACATAAACAATAATCCATTCACTGCTACTATCCAGAATGTGAGTAATACTTTAGATTTCAAGCTTCTACGTAGGAAATATATGATGGAAAGACTATCTGATTGTTTTGTGATGAGATACATCTGACATATTGAGGTGTTTGGTGGTTCAAAGGAGGTAGTGGTACAATGCTTCCCATTAACTTGATGTACTTAGCAGCAATGTAGTTTGGACATCTGGAAAATGAGCCCATAAGCACGTGAAATGACTTGACGAATGTAACACCCCGTAAAATTCATAAATACTAATAATAAATTAAATAACTAAAAATAAGCAATTAAAACGATGGATGGAAAACTTTATTTTGCAGCTTCAGGATTTTGGCCATGAAATTCTTTTATTTGGATTCATGGCGAAATTCTGAATCATTTTCATATATAATATGCTGAAAACGGTCAACGTATGAAGAAGTAATGGACGAATGAACTTTGGACAGTAAACGTAATATATATATATATATATAATTAAATAGATTATATATATACATATGTCCTAGATAAATAAAAAATAGAGAGGGAAGATTTGAATTTTGAAATTAAAGATAATGTATGTATGGAAAAAGATTGTGAGATTAAGGAACGTATTAAATAAAATAAACAGCTCAGCAATGCAGCTTTACTGGGCGTTCCAGCCCCGAAGGGGTCGACCGTCACACCTTAAGAGGTGTCGACCGCCCCCCTTAAGGGGTGTCAACTGTCGGTCGACCACTAGGGGTCGACCGCTCGGCATCTGGACAACCCAATAAATCTAGTTAGTTAGGTTTGTTTTTTAGAGGATGTATATAGATGGAAGGCTTGGATTAATTCTAATTAATCCAACGGTTGATGCTCACACGGGCAACTATATAAACCCTCCTATCACACTATTAAAACCTAATCTGCCTCCATGCTGCCTCTCCACCATTGTTAAATTCCAAAGAAAAATAAAAGAATAGGTTTTCTTCTAATTCTCTAACTCTATTCTAATTCTCTATCTATTCTAATTTACATAAGTTTAGAATTCTGGAATTTAACATAAACATATATGTATAAGATTCTAATATATGTCTCTTATATGTATATTATTAGGAGGATTATTGGAGCTCGCTTGAACATAAAGAATTATTACGGATCTTGTAATCTACCACAGATTTCTCTCTATTCCGCCTAGATCTGTGAATGGAATATAGTTTGCTTAAGGCATATTCATGTTTTTAATAAACTGTGATGTCAATAGATATGCCTAAGGGGATTTGGAAATTCGATAATGTAAACATGAAAAACCCTGAATCCTCTATCTTGTAATTTCATATGAATTGTCATGATTAATTTGGTTTTGTGGATATTTAGTTTCAATATTGGATTAAAGATGAAATTTGGGTGTTGCTATTATTATTTATATTTTATGTAATTCACCTTTATTGTCATTTGATCTTAGCCTAAAAAGGTTTGGATTTGATTATTCATGGTTTGAATTGGGTTTGGACCCTATTTTGGGTCTAAACGCAGTCACTATTAAAATAGGTCAAATGTAAGCATTTTTATGCAAAAAACACCAAAAAGGGATGAATTGGATAAAATATAAAGTTAAAACATATATGTCTAAGTGTATGTAATACCCTATTTTTAATTTAGTTTTGAAATCATTTTTACATGCCTAGGATGCAAGTTGATATTTTATGTAATGTTTTTCCACCCACCGCTATATTGTTATCTTGTCATTATGCTATCATGCCTATGTTGTAGCGGTAAAAGTACGGAAAACCTAACTTGTATGCCTTGATTTGGATAAAAGTTGATAATTACCACCTCGTTAGACCGTTACACCAATTATACGAATATTTACATCATTTAGGCGTTATTATTATCTTACTTATATAAACGTAATCAACGCGTAATAACGTAACAAATGAGGTTAGATTAGATTCGAATTTGAAATGTCCCCTTAACAAATATATATTTGTTTGCTTGTGTGTGTATAAAGAATGGCTTTAAATATATATAAATAGTGACACATAAACATGAGGTTAGTTTCCATTTGTGGTGGAAGTCTGCTCGGAACCGACCGACAAACCCAACAACCACAAGTAGGACCAACTAATGTGAGATGTCTAGGTGCCACGGGCCATTCAAAAACTTAGTACACTAGAAATAAGGTTAAACCAACATGTAGTATAAGCCTTCCCAGAACCGACCAACATATCCAGCATCTACAGGTGTAACAACCCGTATTTTCAATAACCTGTTATAACATAAATCGAGGCAGAATTTAATTCAAAAATCTGAATCAAGGGAAACGGGCTATGCCATTGCGTTCGTCTCGGAAAAATACGCGAAATAGAGGCCGAGTTTTCGAAAATCGGAGTCCGTATGACCCAGTTAAGGCCCATTGAAGTTTTCAGAAATTTCCATAGTAAAAACAGATTTAAATTTTAAATTAAAAACAAGGATTAGGGCTAACTGGCGTCAGGCGGGAAAAACTCCCGCCAGGACCCCCATGTTGACAGGCATGTCGACAGGGGTCTTAGGGTGTCGACTGCCCTGTCGACAGCCCTGTCGACACGGGGTGGCCAGGCAGTTTTGCCTGGCGCACCATTTTGATTTGGGCTTGGTCTTGTGGCTTGGTTCTAGAGAATTCCTAAATCTGACGGGCCTAAACTAACCTAGGGTTAATCCTAGGGCTAAAAACACTCTAATCTTCTGTAAATAAGCCCCTAATCCTACCCTAACCCCTCATTATTCACTCTAGCAACCAAACTATGTCAAATTGAATTCTCAAATGGCCTCCACCTAAGAACCCTAGCCTCCACCCTCTTCAAAAATCATTTCTATGAAGGTTTTGATGTTCATACAAGCATTTCTAAGTTGTATGAATGATCATTAGCTTGCATACATCATCAAGTTGCAAGCTTTATTTGCTAAGCTAGAGTTTTTGGGATTTTTGTTAATTGGAGCTTTGTTTTGGGTTTTTATATGCTTGCATAAAGGGCTTTTCAATCTTTATTAGTGGATTTGTGTCTTCATAATATTGGTAAGCCCTCTTACCTTCATTTTAGAAACTCTAAAGTTAATATGTGATGAAAGTTGGGATTTATGCATGTTTAATATGTTATGCATGCTTATGCGAGTTCACTATGCTATGTTATGCATGTTTAATAAGTTATGCATGCTTATGCGAGTTCACTATGCTATGTTATGCATGTTTAATAAGTTATGCATGCTTATGCGAGTTCACTATGCTATGTTATGCATGTTTAATAAGTTATGCATGTTTATGCAAGTTCACCATGCCATGATTTGCAAGTTTAACAAGTTATGCATGTTTATGCAAGTTCACCATGTCATGATTTGCAAGTTTAACAAGTTATGCATGCTTATGCAAGTTCACTATGCCATGATTAGCAAGTTTAACAAGTTATGCAAGTTCACTATGCTAAGTTAAGCAAGTCCAACATGTTATGCATGTTTATTATGATATGTGAGATTCATCATGTATGTTGTGCCAAGTTCCCTCTTTCTATCCTTTATGCGTTATGACGAATATGTAAGCGATAGAAAGACGTTGTGGGTTTTTGGGTAAAACTTAAAATACATAAAAATATAAGATTGGGAATTTACCTATTAAGTTAGGTCTACCCCTTGGGAATTTACCTATTAAGTTAGGTCTACCCAAGTATTTGTTAAACTTGTAATTATGGCTTGAAAATAAAGTGGACATGACACTTAGAAAACATGTGTGGCCAACTCGAGGTTGGGTTGAGTTTGTAGCGTAAACCTACCCGGAACCGACCGGCTTAACTAGTTGCTACAAACAATAGGACCCAATGTGAGAAGTTGGTCATGTGTACCTTGGACCCGAGGTTAGACCAAGTTGTGGTGTAAAGCTACCCGGACCCGCCCGGCTTAACTAGTAACCGCAACAAAGTCTAATGTGAGAGGTTAAGGTACAATTAAATTAATTAATGCCTCATGATTAGGGTTAAGTCATGGCCCACTAATACTTAACCAATTTTGGGGATGCGAGGGATTAAATGGGGTTAAGTGGTGAACTGTTGGTTACACTTAACTAATTTAATCCATGATTAGTGAGGGGTTAAACCACACTTAACCCTCTTAGAAAACCCTAGCAACGTGGTCTGTTCCAGCAGTAATCCCAGTTTGGTATCATTCACAACCCTAGAGGCTAGGCTAGGGCGGGGCACGATTACTGGACTGATGTAAGCGACCAAAGCGACGGCTGAGTGGTACAGCGGTGCGGGTCCAGGCGGGCTACGGACGTGCACGTAGTCCGGTGTTGGACAAACTCGAGGCACGGGTACCAGTAGGTTTAGACTGTGCATTATTGCTTAAGTGTCTGGGGTTGACACCCGAGGGCTTGATACACTCGAAGGTGGACCCAGCACAGTCTGACTACAACCATGGTGGGCCGTATGGATACCAACACTTGACGTGTTAGGATGATAGGGAGCCGATCGACTAGACCGTTGGGCTGGACCTTGCATTAAGGTCACCTCAAGTTATTGGGCCAAAGTTTGGGTTGAGGGATCAATACCTGTTATGTTAGTTTGCTAGTACACTGTGGTGCAAAGCTTAATCTTCTTTATGTGATGACACCTTCATCTATTGCCAGTATGTTCATCTCAGTTTCCATCATGATGTTAACTTTATTAGTTTATAGACTGATCGTAGTAGGGCTTACCAGTCTTTTTGACTGACCTGTTTTCTTTCGCTTCTTTTCTTCCGTTTCCCCCCCCCCCCAGGTTCTCAGGGAGGGAACAGTGGTGCTTAGATTGGATCGCTTGCTTGTTTGCTGGATAGCTCATGTATGACTGGACATTGAGCTCGCTATGGTTTATCATCTTTATTTTGGGGATAGCACTATGTATTTCAGTATTTCTGTTTATGATGTACTAGACATGTTTATTTTGGCAGTTGGCTTTATGATGTACTAAACTTGTTTTGAGATGGTTTGAGATATTCCGCTGTTTTATTCTCACTTACTCTGTTTTACATATATATTTATGCTCTTGTTCTGCCTTGATATATCATTATGCATGCTTACCCAGTTCTAACGCCCCCCAGAAGCTAGTGTCCCCAAAAGAGTGAACCTAGTGGAGGTGGGGTGTTACAAATTTGGTATCAGAGCATATGGTTTACAAGAAAGAACAAAAAGTTTCTAAAAGACTTTTGAAAAACTATTTTCAAAACAAGTATAAAGTATTTTCCAAAGAAAAGTCTAGTATTTTAAAAGGCTATTCCCCAAAAAGCCATTAGCGTTATCCTTCGTTCCCTTGACCTAATCTTATCTTATCTTTCGTTTCAGTATGGCTGAGAATCTTGCCATTCCGGATGGTGTAAATGTACCACTCTGGTACAGGAGGCTTCTAGAAGCTAGGGCGACAGCCGGCCCCGCAAATCCTACTCCCACTCCTCCTCCTGTAGTTGAGAATCCTACCCCTAATATCCCTCCTCCGGTGAATCCTGTTCCCCCTCCTCCAGCAGTTAATATTCCTCCTCCCGTGGCTAATGTTCCTCCTCCTCCTGTTGCCGAGGCTCCTCTTCCTCCCCCCCCCTCAGCATCCTCAGGTTGAGTTTACGAAGGTTTGTAAAGACTTCAAGGCAATGGGAGGCAGGAATTTCCTAGGCACGGAATCTTTTGTTGAAGCTAGGAATTGGCTGAAAGACACTGAGGACTTGTTTGCTATCTTTGGGATTGATGACGAGAGGAAAATCTTATTGACAGTGTGGCTTTTGAAGGATGAAGCAGCCTATTGGTGGGAAGTCACCAATGGGACGAGGCCCGTTGAGACTTGGGCCGATTTGAGGGCTAGATTTGTGACCAAGTTTCTATCTTCTGCTGAGGCGAATTTACAGATGGAGAAGTTCATTGCATTAAAGCAAGGTGAGATGTCTGTCAAGGAGTATGTGAACAAGTTTAATCAGCTGGCCCGTTTTGGTCTGGATATGGTGAACACTCTTGAGAAGAAGGCTCTTCGATTTGCTAGAGGGTTGAATGAGCCGCTGCAGGGTTTGGCAATGTCACATATTCCGCATGGAGCTACTTTTGAGAGTTTGGTTAATATGGCTCTACTTCAGGGAGATGGAAAGAAAGAGGTCAAGACGAGTGATACTCAAGCAAAGAAGACTGATTCTCAAGGCAAAGGCAATCAAGGTGGTCAAAGCAATCAGGGGAATCAGAGCAAGAACAAGAAGGGGAACAACAGAGGCAAGGGAAAGTGCAACTACTGTGGTGTGCCTGGACACTTTGCTAAGGATTGTAGGAAGAAGAAAAGGAAGCTTAGTGGTGGATGTTTTTCCTGTGGTGAGACTGGACACTTCAGCAAGGAATGCCCGAAGAAGAAAGGGCAGGCTGGACCTTCAGGAGGGCAAGTTCATGCTCTCAATACCGCTTCAGTTCCCGATCGAGGTAGTGTTTCTGTTGAGAACCTTGTTTATGTTTCCGATCTTCCAGTTTGTACCTTGTTTGATTCTGGTGCATCACATAGCTTTATTTCATCTGATCTTGTTGATAGCTTGCACCTTAGTACTAGCTTAGTGGATGATCCTGTTTGTGTTTCGAATCCCATTGGGGGTTCTGCTCATCTGTCTATGATATGTGAGGATCTGAGGATCTCTATACTCAGTGTAGAGTTCTTGTGTAGTGCATATGTTCTTGGTTTCAGGGGATACGGATTGATATTGGGCATGGATTGGCTGTCCCGATATGGAGCCATTCTTGATTGTGAGCATAGGGTTGTGAGGCTTGTGACTCGCCTTGGCAACACCTTAGAGATTTCATGCAATCTGAAGGATCCCGTCATGTTGTGCTATCTCGAATCTCTCGACTCGTCAGAGGAAGCCCTTCAGTCTGTAAGGGTGGTCCGAGATTATCCAGATGTTTTTGAAGAAGTTAAGGGGTTGCCCCCTAAACGAGAGATTGATTTTCGCATTTATTTGGTGGATAATGCTAAGCCTGTTTCTTTGCCCGTTCGGCACATGGCTCCGCGTGAGAGACGGGAGCTCAGCAAGCAAGTAAAAGAATTGCTTGAGAAGAACTTCATCAGACGAAGTATATCCGAATGGGGAGCGCCTGTGGTGTTTGCTACTAAGGCAGATGGTTCTCTTCGACTCTGTGTGGACTATAGAGAATTGAATAAGCTGACTAAGAAAAACAGACACCCGTTACCGAGGATCGATGATCTCTTTGACCAGCTTGTTGGTGCTTCTGTTTTCTCTCAGCTTGATCTTGCTACTGGATTTCATCAGCTCAGAGTGGCTGAAGATAGTATAGACAAGACCGCATTCAGAACTCCAGATGGATTCTTTGAATGGCTTGTTATGCCGTTCGGTTTGACGAATGCACCCGCATATTTCGTTGACTTGATGAGTAGGGTGTTTCGGGAGTTCTTGAACAAGTTTGTCATGGTCTTTGTGGATGATATTCTGGTCTTCTCCAAGGATGAAGAAGAGCACGCGAGGCACCTTGTAGAGGTGATGGATACGCTTAGAGCGCATCAATTAAAGGCCAAGTTCTCCAAGTGTCACTTTTGGAGAAGGGAAGTTAGATTCCTTGGGCATATCGTATCCAAGCAAGGCTTAGCGGTGGATCCCGCTAAAGTGGTTGCAGTTCAGGATTGGAAGACTCCAAGGAATGCAACCGAGGTGAGAAGTTTTCTAGGTCTTGCGGGTTTTTACCGGAAGTTCATCAAGGACTTCGCGAAGATATCCGCTCCTCTTACTAAGTTGACGAAGAAGAACTTAGTTTTTGCTTGGGATATGGACTGTGAGCTTGCTTTTCAAAGACTCAAGAGATCCCTTACCTCAGCACCAGTTCTAGCTTTACCCGATGGTGGCAAGATATTTACCGTGTACACTGATGCTTGTGGCACGGGATTGGGCGCCGTTCTGATGCAAGAGGGCAGAGTTATATGCTTTGGTGGGAGGCAACTGAAGGTGCATGAGAAGAATTATCCCACTCATGATCTAGAGCTGGCAGCGATAGTATATGCACTCAAGGCTTGGCGTCATTATCTTCTGGGAGAGAGATTTGAGCTGTATACTGATCATAAGTCTTTGAAGTATCTCTTTTCGCAGAAGGATCTGAACTTGAGGCAGCAGAGATGGATGGAATTCTTGGCGTCCTATGATTTTGATATAGCCTATACCCCTGGTAAGGGGAATGTTGTAGCGGACGCGTTGAGTAGAAAAAGGTTGACACTAAGTCCTCTATTTGTTGAAATGAAGAATTTAGAGTTCTTGGCAACCTTTGATTTCTCTTTGACGGTTGGGTCGATGACCGGTTCTCTAGCATCTCTTGAGCTCAGGCCTACCCTTCTAGATCAAGTTGGGGCTTCGCAGAAGGAAGACCCTCAGATAATGGAGATCATGGATAAGCTGATTCGAGGGGAGACATCTAGTCACCTTGCTCGATATTCTATAGATGATAAGGGTTGGCTGAGGAGAGACGGAAGGCTTTGTGTTCCGATGGTGGAAGATTTGGTGAGGAAAGTTCTTGAGGAAGCACATCGTTCCAAGTTGACTATACATCCAGGCGGTGATAAGATGTATAAAGATATGAAGCGTATTTTCTTTTGGCCTGGGATGAAGAAGGATGTGGCCGAGTTTGTCTCTAGATGTATCATTTGTCAGCAAGTTAAGGCCGAGTCAAGGAAGCCCGGTGGGCTATTGCATCCTCTAGAGGTCCCGCTTTGGAAATGGGAGAGTATCTCCATGGATTTTATTGATGGGCTTCCAAGGTCAAGGAAAGGGAATACGAGCATTTGGGTTATTGTAGATAGACTTACGAAGAGTGCTCATTTCATTCCGGTGAAGAGCAAAAGGACCGCATCTGGACTAGCATCAGTATATCTTCGTGAGATAGTACGACTACATGGAGTCCCTTCCAGCATAGTCAGTGACCGAGACCCCATCTTTACTAGTCAGTTCTGGAACAGTTTGCAGGAAGCTATGGGCACGAAGTTGAACCTGAGTATGGCCTATCACCCACAAACAGACGGCCAAACAGAAAGGGTGAATAGGGTACTTGAGGACTTGTTGAGGCTTTGCATTATGGATTTTGGTGGTGCTTGGGAAGACCATCTCCCTCTTGTTGAGTTTGCATATAATAACAGTTATCAGGCGAGCATAGGGATGGCACCATTTGAAGCTTTATATGGGAGGCCGTGCAAGTCACCTACATGTTGGTGGGAGACTACAGATAAGCTTATACTTGGACCCGACATGATTAGAGATACATCCGAGAAGGTCGAGTTGATTAGAAGACGGATGAAAGCGGCCCAAGACCGGCAGAAATCCTATGCTGATAGGCGAAGGTCCGATTTGGAGTTTGATGTTGGGGACAGGGTTTTCGTAAAGGTTTCTCCTTTGCGGAATGTGGTCCGATTTGGAGCTGTTGGGAAGTTAGCCCCGAGATTTGTTGGACCCTTCCCTATCATAGAGAGAATTGGGAAGATGGCTTATAAAGTGCAATTGCCCGAGAAGCTGTCCGGAGTGCATAATGTCTTTCATGTCTCGCATCTCCGAAAGTGCCTGCATGAGTCCGCTGAGGTGGTTGAACCTAGCATTCTTGAAGACGTAGAAGTAGAGAAAGAGGCAACTTTGAGGAAAGCCCCGATTCGTATCTTGGGGACGGAGACCAAGAAGCTAAGGAATCGTGAGGTCAAGCTGGTGAAGGTTCAATGGGGTGAAGCCGAAGAAGACGCAACTTGGGAAACCGAGGAGAAGATGCGTGGGCTTTATCCATTCCTTTTTGAGGGTACACACTCAATCTCTTTCCTTTGTTAGCATACCTTTCTCTTTGCTATCCATGTTTATCTAGTTATCGTGCTGATCTTGTCATGAGAACCTTAGGTAGAAACCCTTTGGATGAAACATGTGTTTGAGACATGTTATGTTTGATGGTTGCAAGTGGTTGCAAGTGGTTGCAAGTGTTTGCAAGTGGTTACTCGTGGATGCATGATACACATTAGGCACTAGATTGGCTCACACACTCCTCATATTGCATGTACATGAGTGTTTATGCTTATTCTTGGATGAAATTTGTATGCCATCACATGGATGTTGCATATGGATGTAAGATTGAGCACGCATGTAGATATTATACATTATGTTAGGGATTTGCATACATATGGATACATTTCACTAACATATTTTGCATTGATCTTTGCATTAGATAAGTACATATACACACACTTTTGCATATGTTCATACAGCATTTAGAATCTTTTAAGGACAATGATTGCTCGTGGATGATGCTTTGAGTAGATGGATGGTTGGATGGTAGGATACGTTCTTCCTAACTTGAAGATTTCGGGGACGAAATCCTTTAAGGAGGGGAGAATGTAACAACCCGTATTTTCAATAACCTGTTATAACATAAATCGAGGCAGAATTTAATTCAAAAATCTGAATCAAGGGAAACGGGCTATGTCATTGCGTTCGTCTCGGAAAAATACGCGAAATAGAGGCCGAGTTTTCGAAAATCGGAGTCCGTATGACCCAGTTAAGGCCCATTGAAGTTTTCAGAAATTTCCATAGTAAAAACAGATTTAAATTTTAAATTAAAAACAAGGATTAGGGCTAATTGGCGTCAGGTGGGAAAAACTCCCGCCAGGACCCCCATGTCGACAGGCATGTCGACAGGGGTCTTAGGGTGTCGACTGCCCTGTCGACAGCCCTGTCGACACGGGGTGGCCAGGCAGTTTTTCCTGGCGCACCATTTTGATTTGGGCTTGGTCTTGTGGCTTGGTTCTAGAGAATTCCTAAATCTGACGGGCCTAAACTAACCTAGGGTTAATCCTAGGGCTAAAAACACTCTAATCTTCTATAAATAAGCCCCTAATCCTACCCTAACCCCTCATTATTCACTCTAGCAACCAAACTATGTCAAATTGAATTCTCAAATGGCCTCCACCTAAGAACCCTAGCCTCCACCCTCTTCAAAAATCATTTCTATGAAGGTTTTGATGTTCATACAAGCATTTCTAAGTTGTATGAATGATCATTAGCTTGCATACATCATCAAGTTGCAAGCTTTATTTGCTAAGCTAGAGTTTTTGGGATTTTTGTTAATTGGAGCTTTGTTTTGGGTTTTTATATGCTTGCATAAAGGGCTTTTCAATCTTTATTAGTGGATTTGTGTCTTCATAATATTGGTAAGCCCTCTTACCTTCATTTTAGAAACTCTAAAGTTAATATGTGATGAAAGTTGGGATTTATGCATGTTTAATAAGTTATGCATGCTTATGCGAGTTCACTATGCTATGTTATGCATGTTTAATAAGTTATGCATGCTTATGCGAGTTCACTATGCTATGTTATGCATGTTTAATAAGTTATGCATGCTTATGCGAGTTCACTATGCTATGTTATGCATGTTTAATAAGTTATGCATGTTTATGCAAGTTCACCATGCCATGATTTGCAAGTTTAACAAGTTATGCATGTTTATGCAAGTTCACCATGTCATGATTTGCAAGTTTAACAAGTTATGCATGCTTATGCAAGTTCACTATGCCATGATTAGCAAGTTTAACAAGTTATGCAAGTTCACTATGCTAAGTTAAGCAAGTCCAACATGTTATGCATGTTTATTATGATATGTGAGATTCATCATGTATGTTGTGCCAAGTTCCCTCTTTCTATCCTTTATGCGTTATGACGAATATGTAAGCGATAGAATGACGTTGGGTTTTTTTGGGTAAAACTTAAAATACATAAAAATATAAGATTGGGAATTTACCTATTAAGTTAGGTCTACCCCTTGGGAATTTACCTATTAAGTTAGGTCTACCCAAGTATTTGTTAAACTTGTAATTATGGCTTGAAAATAAAGTGGACATGACACTTAGAAAACATGTGTGGCCAACTCGAGGTTGGGTTGAGTTTGTAGCGTAAACCTACCCGGAACCGACCGGCTTAACTAGTTGCTACAAACAATAGGACCCAATGTGAGAAGTTGGTCATGTGTACCTTGGACCCGAGGTTAGACCAAGTTGTGGTGTAAAGCTACCCGGACCCGCCCGGCTTAACTAGTAACCGCAACAAAGTCTAATGTGAGAGGTTAAGGTACAATTAAATTAATTAATGCCTCATGATTAGGGTTAAGTCATGGCCCACTAATACTTAACCAATTTTGGGGATGCGAGGGATTAAATGGGGTTAAGTGGTGAACTGTTGGTTACACTTAACTAATTTAATCCATGATTAGTGAGGGGTTAAACCACACTTAACCCTCTTAGAAAACCCTAGCAACGTGGTCTGTTCCAGCAGTAATCCCAGTTTGGTATCATTCACAACCCTAGAGGCTAGGCTAGGGCGGGGCACGATTACTGGACTGATGTAAGCGACCAAAGCGATGGCTGAGTGGTACAGCGGTGCGGGTCCAGGCGGGCTACGGACGTGCACGTAGTCCGGTGTTGGACAAACTCGAGGCACGGGTACCAGTAGGTTTAGACTGTGCATTATTGCTTAAGTGTCTGGGGTTGACACCCGAGGGCTTGATACACCCGAAGGTGGACCCAGCACAGTCTGACTACAACCATGGTGGGCCATATGGATACCAACACTTGACGTGTTAGGATGATAGGGAGCCGATCGACTAGACCGTTGGGCTGGACCTTGCATTAAGGTCACCTCAAGTTATTGGGCCAAAGTTTGGGTTGAGGGATCAATACCTGTTATGTTAGTTTGCTAGTACACTGTGGTGCAAAGCTTAATCTTCTTTATGTGATGACATCTTCATCTATTGCCAGTATGTTCATCTCAGTTTCCATCATGATGTTAACTTTATTAGTTTATAGACTGATCGTAGTAGGGCTTACCAGTCTTTTTGACTGACCTGTTTTCTTTCGCTTCTTTTCTTCCGTTCCCCCCCCCCCCCCAGGTTCTCAGGGAGGGAACAGTGGTGCTTAGATTGGATCGCTTGCTTGTTTGCTGGATAGCTCATGTATGACTGGACATTGAGCTCGCTATGGTTTATCATCTTTATTTTGGGGATAGCACTATGTATTTCAGTATTTCTGTTTATGATGTACTAGACATGTTTATTTTGGCAGTTGGCTTTATGATGTACTAAACTTGTTTTGAGATGGTTTGAGATATTCCGCTGTTTTATTCTCACTTACTCTGTTTTACATATATATTTATGCTCTTGTTCTGCCTTGATATATCATTATGCATGCTTACCCAGTTCTAACGCCCCCCAGAAGCTAGTGCCCCCAAAAGAGTGACCCTAGTGGAGGTGGGGTGTTACAACAGGTGTACAGTTTAATGTGAGAGGTCTAATGTATATACATAACTCTCTATCTCTCTCTATATATACATAAGTCTGTTGCATGTGGAAACAAGTAGGTTTACTATTCTTTGAGAAGGTCTTAAGTGGCTAACCCTATTTTTATCTAGTTTGGGTCTTAAGTGGTTAGGACAAGGATCCCTCCGAAGGTTTATTCCTTGGCGAGGAACCAAAGTCATGGGACCCACCCTTATTAGATTTTAAGTAGGTCTTGGGTCCTCCTTCTCTAAATGTGGTTAGGCATAAAACGGTATGGGGTAGGGTAGTTCACGGGGATGTCCACTTCCTCTAGAAGCTTGTAAGGGCTCAACTAGGGACAGACTGGTAAACTGAAAGATACGTAGCCATTGCATGTTCACTAACTGATTAAGGGAAGTCTTGAACGACAATTCAAACTTATTGCTTGCATACATCAACCTGATTACATTGCTTTTATAATGTAGTACACTTCTCTAGAGTATTCTAGGAAAACATTATCTAGAATTCTCTAAAATAGGAATTCTAGATTTTCCTTTAGTTTATTCCATTCATGAATACAATTACTAATTTATCAATACAATTAATTGTTTCCTTAAAAACCACGATTATTTCCAACATTCCCCCGTAAGCTTGGTTTTTTAACTCCAAGAATGTGTCGCAATCTTTTAAAATCACCATGCTTCATTGATTTTGTGAAGATATCTACAACTTGGTCCTTTCAATTGATGAACTTCGCTTGTATCTTTTTTTTTTGCAATTTTTTCTCGAATAAAATGGTATCGGGTGTCAATATGTGCACTTCAATTATGGAAAACAGGATTCTTGGCAAGTGCTATGGCTGACTTGTTATCCATAAATATCTCCCTTTCATTATGATGTGATATGTGCAATTCCTTTAATAATTCTTGAAGCCAAATTGCATAACGTACATAATCTGATGCAGCAAAATACTCTGCTTCACAAGTTGACAATGTAACAATTGGTTTCTTTTTTGAGCTCCATGTAAATGTCGTGTCTCCCATGAAAAAGCAAATCCAGTTGTACTTTTACGGTCATCAACATCTCCAGCCCAATCACTATCACTGTAACCAATCAACTTGAAATTATTAGAATGTGAATACAACAACCCAAAATTAGCAGTACCTTTAATATATCGAAGAATTCTTTTTTCCATCTTCAAATGCGATGTAGTAGGAGCTTCCATGTAATGACTAATAAGGCCGACACCATAGAGTATATCTGGCCTTGTGCATGTTAAGCATCTCAAACAACCAACCATGTTCTTGAATATGGTAGGATCCACCATCTCTTCTTGTATACATTTTGACAGTTTTGTACCACATTCCACTGGAGTGTTTACAGGCTTGCATCCATCCATATTGAATTTCTTCAATATTTCATTTGCGTATGATTCTTGAGAAATAAATATACCATGCTCACTTTGAATCACTTGGATTCTAAGATAGTATGACATGAGTCCAACGTCCGTCATCTCAAAATCTAAACTCATTTTCTTCTTAAAGTCATCAAAATCTTTTGGATTATTTCCAGTAAAGATCAAGTCATCCACATAAAAATATACAACTAAAATATCTCCATTTTCATTTTTCTTTATGTAAAGAGCTTGTTCATGGGGGCATTTTATAAAATTATTTCATAAAAAATAATTATCAATTCTTTTATTCCATGCTCTTGGGGATTGCTTCAAACCATACAGCGCCTTCTTCAATCTTAGAACTTTGTCTTCTTGTCCCTTAACTTTATAATCAAGTGGTTGCTCCAAATAAACTTCCTCCTCCAATTTACCATTTAGGAAAGCAGATTTCACATCCATTTGATGTATTTTTCATTATTTTCGACCAGCTAAGGCTATTAATAACCTTATCGTCTCCAAGCGGGCAACAGGAGCAAACACGTCATCATAATCTATACCTGCTCTTTGCTTATATCCTTTAGCCACCAACCTTGCTTTGAATCTTTCAACTTCTCCTTTAGCATTTTTCTTCACTTTGTACACCCATTTTGCACCAATAGCTTTATCTCCTTTTAGTAAAGTAGCCAACTCCCATGTATTGTTTTTTACAATAGCTTTGATTTCTTCATCCATAGCTTTCCTCCATCTTTTTTCTTGTTTTGCTTCTTCATAACCTATTGGTTCACAATTTCCAAAAAGACAAAATAATGCAGTATCATCAAAAATTGGTGTTACCCCATGTAATTCTTGCAAGGATCGCATGCGTGGTGGTCTTTCGTTTGAGCTTTCTTCAAATGAATATTCTTGATGGATGGTTGAAGGAGATAACGGTGTTGGACTAATAGTCCCTTCTTCCACATCATCATTGCACTCCTCTTCATAAAACGGAAAGAATTTGTAATCATCTTCCTTTTTGGTCCATTTCCAAGCACTTTCTTCATCAAATTCCACATCACGACTAACAACCACCTTTTCATTAATAGGATTATACAACTTATATCCTTTTGACCGTGAATCATAACCAAACTTTGAGCGTCTTTGATCTAGCACATGGGCATATGCAATGCTTCCAAACACTTTCAGATGTGATATACAAGGCTTTCTACCACCCTATGCTTCTTTAGGCATTTTGTTCCACACACTTCAAGTTGGGGAACGATTTGCTAAATATATTGCGCACTCAATAGCTTCAGCCCAAAACTCTTTTAGAACATTTTTGCTCTTTAACATAATTTGCATCATGTTGAGAAGAGATCTATTTTTTCTTTCTATAACTCCATTTTGTTATGGAGTGTATGGGACCGTCAATGGACGATGAATTCCGTTTTCTTCACAAAACCTCTCAAATTCTTTTGATGTAAATTCTCCACCTCGATCAGATCTCATGGCTTTGATCTTATAACCACTTTCATTTTCTACTAAAGCATTGAATTTCTTGAAAGCATCAAATACATCAGATTTTTGTTTGAAATAATAAGCCCATGTTTTTCTACTAAAATCATCAATAAAGAGTGCAAAATAATTACTTTTTCCAAGTGATCATGGTTTTATGGGGCCACAAATATCAGTGTGAATCAATTCTAATGGTTCTTTGGCCCTTGTAGTTGATAGTTTCGGAAAAGATTTTCTTGATTGTTTGCTAAATATGCAACCTTCACACAATTTGTTTTCATGATTTATTGATGGTAAACCTTTCACCATGTTGTTATTTTTTAACAAAGATAAGCTCCCAAAATTAAGGTGTCCAAATCTTAAGTGTCAAAGCCATGATAAATCTTTATAGCATGATTTCAGACATTTTGCAACAATATTGGAAATATTTAATGGAAACATTATTTTTTTTGACATCTCCACTTTAGTAATTTAATCACCTTTACCATCTCTTATGAAAAGGTTTCTATTTTTCATGTGTATATCATATCCTTTCTCTAAAAGTTGCCCCAAACTCAAAATATTTGTCTTCATTTTAGGCGCATAATAAACATTAGAAATAAAATCATTCTTTCCATTCTTTAAGCAAATTTGTATATTTCCTTTTCCTTCAACTGGAATTTTAGAGTTATCTCCAAAAAGAATGTTTCCATTTACCGGTTCATCAAGTTTTGTGAACATGCTTCTCCTTCCGCACATATGATTGCTTGCCCCCAAGTCCAAATACCATGTATGATTATCGCTGCTTTCATCTCCTTTATGTGCTAACAAAAGTGCTAAATCCTCTTCATCTTTTTCAGCATAATTTTTTCTCTTTTTAACTTTATAAAAAGTGGATCTACATTCTGGAGCAAAATGTCCAAATTTGTCACAATTATAACATTTTATTTGTGATTTGTCAGACCTTGTCCTTTCATTTCCCCTTGTGTTTCCTCCTTTTCCTCGACCTCTTGTAGCATATGCATGTTGGCTTTTCTCCTCTTTATTAAAAGAATTGTAACCACCTCTTCCATAGCTTTGTCCTCGACCTCTTCCTCTTTGGCTATAACTTCTTCCATCTTTAAATGTTTAATTTTCTCCTAAGTTGAGCTTTGTTTGAAGTGCTTGCTCCAATGGCTCTTCTTTGACTTTTTCTTTTAATTTCTCTTCATGGGCTTGAAGTGAACCCAAAAGTTGATCAACAATCATAGCTATCCTACCGGGTAATATCAGTTAAGTAGTAACGTTCGCAATACTACTTCTCATATTACAAATGAGAGAATAAACTTAAGAACGTTAATGTGTTAGGAAGGGGTCTGAAAGGGCTAGGGGTCCGCCTTAGGGTTATAAGAGATCATAAGAATCCACCTTTAATAGGGCTATAAGTGACCGAGAATGCCACCTCGTTGGGTCTTTACCCTAAAAACACTAATGCGCGATTGACTTGGATATCCACCCCATTGGTTAGGTACTTATGTTTGTGTGAATATTGTGTACTGCGTAGTCATACCTTGACATATGTAACCTGTTAAATATAGGGTATGGACATTAAGTAACACTATATTTCAGTCACATAGAATTTTATGTTCTGACCCCTTTCCTTAATATCCAACATGTTAGTAGATGGGGTAAAAGCCATGGACGAAGTGATGGTTGAAGCTGAAGAAGAAGAAGAAGAAGTTGTTATGTTATTATTAGCAGTTATTGCTTTACTTTTTTTGGAATCTTATGAGAATTTACTATTTGATGTACCTATTGAACAGATGTAACTATGATTGATGTATTTATGTGGTTATTAAATAAACGGTACATCTTATTTGAGTATTATATTTTCTCTTTCTGCTGTGTGAGATTTCCATTCGAAGTATGTTTTATAGTTATCTGTGCAAATGTAATCCTTGTAGGAACCAACGACCCATTTAGAATGGCTCTAAGTTTCGATGGGCCTTTTCTGGGTCAAAATTTAGGCCTATTCCGGGCATGTTGTTACATTTGGTATCAGAGCCTAGGATACCAAATAAGGGAACTATACATATGAGAGGCGTATTTGTATATTGAAAAGGATTTTTCAAACTATATGTTATATATATATAATTTTTACCGCAATAAGCATATGCATTTATACTAGGCACCTTTATCGTTTCCTTCCTTTTTCAGCTTAAGTACTATCTCAGAAGTATCCACTAAAGGGTTCTTTCTTTTCTTTTCAGATAGTAGAATAGCTGAAAAATCCTTATGAGCAGGGCAACCAGGCAAGACCCTGCAACTTGCCAGAATGGTTTCAATAGTATCTCCGAACTATTGAACATGTCCTTGTTGCTAGTCCTTCCCCTGTGGCTCCTGCCGCTGAAGTGGCCTTTGATTTTTCTTGCTTTTGTAAGACCTTTATGAATCTTGGAGGGAAATCGTTTTTCGGAAAGGAAGGCTTTGCTAGTGCCCAGTCTTGGCTAATGGACTATGAAAGAATCTTTAGGGCTACTACCTGACCCGATGAAGTAAAAAGAAGGACAGCGGCCTGACATTTGAAGGATGAGGACCATGAATGGTGGAACTTAATATCAATGGAGAACGAGGGTGGGTCTTTACGTGGGCTGAGTTCAAAACCCGTTTTGAAGCAAAGTTTTTGCCAATGGTAGAAATGACCATTCAGCTAGATAAGTTCATCCACCTCAAGCAAGGAAGCTTGAGCCTACAAGAATATATATCCAAACTCATCGAGTTGTTAAGTTTGGGGGAGGGTTGGTAGACACCCCCATGAACAAAGCACTTAGGTTTGCTAAAGTAATGAACTCCCCGTTGAAGGAAACTCTATTAGCCCAAGTAACATTTAGGGCAACCTTTGAGACTCTAGTTGAGAAAACAACCCTTTGCACAGCTGAAAGCTCCAACGAGGGTAAATAGGGTGAGAAAGGAGAAAGCTCCAACATAAATAAGAAGGGATGGTGGAATGACGAGAAGAAGAAAAATTCAAAAAGGATGCAAAAACTTGTACGAGGTGCAACTGCAAGGGTCATGAGGCCAAGGATTAGAGGACCTCGTTGGCGAAAAAGGAGTTTAAGGGAAAATATTACAACTGCCATGAAGAAGGACACATGTTCAAAAACTTTCCAATGCCTAAAGTTTTCAAGTGGCCAAACTATGCAATAGAAGTAACAACAGTTCAAAGCCGACCCCCGAGAGACCAAGGGCAGCCCGCACTCGAAGGTATAACCTCTGTTTTAGGAAATTCATTATGCACCTTGTTTGATTCTGGCATGACCCATTCTTTTATCTCCAAGCGATTAGTAAATCCGTTGAACCTTTCCATATCAATCTCGGATAGTACGATAGTGATGGCCAACCCTATCAGAGGATCTAAGTATCTAGAGTTGTTATGCAAAGACCTAATATTAGAGGTCGACAATGTCGAGTTCCATTGCGAAGCGTATGCGTTGGATTTTATGGGGTATGACCTTATCCTAGGTATGGACTAGCTATCGTATTATGGGGCCGTCCTAGATTGCGATAAGAGGATCATTCGTCTTAGGAGCTGAGGAGGACGTTATATTCCTTCTATTATTAGAAACAAGTACAAAGCCTTATTATATTTCTTATCTCCAAGTTCTAAAGAACCATCTTTGGTCCCTATCATTTGTGAGTTATTGGATGTTTTTGAGGATGTCACGGGACTTCCACCCCATAGAAAATCTCCTTTCGTATTGACCAAGAAGAATAGGTACCTTTACCTAGAATCAATGACCTTTTTGACCACTTGGGAGGAGCCCTAGTATTTTATTAACTGGACCTTGCTACTGGATTTCACTAGTTAAGAATTGCGGAGGACAACAAGGACAAAACTACGTTTAGGACGCCATACGGATTGTTCCAATGGTAAATTATGCTCATCGGACTAATGAATACACCCGCCTTCTTTGTTTACCTCGTGAGTAAAGTCTTTAGGGGAATTCTAAATAAAATTGTGGTAGTCTTCATAGAGATATCCTTATATTTTCAAAAGATCGTGAAGAGCATGAAAAACACTTAAGGTAAGTGTTAGGGATATTAAGAAAGAACCAACTGAAAGAAAAATTCTTGAAGTGCCATTTATGGAGGGAAGAAGTAAGATTTTTAGGACATATTGTGTCAAGTGAAGGTTTGGCCGTAAACCCCGCAAAGATGAGGCAATCAAGGAATGGAGAACACATCAAAATGCTATAGAGGTAAGAAGTTTCCTTGGATTGGCAGGGTATTATAGGAAATTCATTAAATACTTTGCAAGGATTGCTACTCCTTTAACCCAACTAACAGAGAAGAATTTGGTGTTTGCTTGGAGTAATAAATGTGATATAGCCTTTAAGAATTAAAGGAGGCATTAACTAATGCTCCGGTCCTAATTACACCCGACGGTTCAAAATTGTTCACCATTTACACTGACGCATGTGGGACCGGTTTAGGAGCAATCCTTATGCAAGAAGGAAGAGTAGTTGCCTATGCTAGTGGGCAACTCAAGGATCCAGAGAAAAGATATACAGTGCATGACCTTGAGTTAGCTGCAGTAGTGTTCGCCCTTAAGATATGGAGGCATTATCTTTTAGGGGAGAAATTTGAACTCTTTATCAACCATAAATACTTTAAATATTTATTTTCTCAACGTGATTTAAACTTGAGATAGCAAAGGTGGATGGAGTATATTGTCTCATTTGACTTTACGATTCAGTATACCCCCGGCAAGGGGAATGTCATGGAGGATGCTTTAAGTAGGGAACATGCGACTTTAAATGCGATAATCGAATGGAAACAATTAGGGTTCCTTGCTAATTTTAATTTGCAACCCTCACCAACCACTTCTAATGGTTTTATTGGGGCTATGATAATTAGACCTACCCTAAGAGAAAGGATCCAAAGTGCATAAGACTTAGACGAGGAATTAAGAAACATAAAATAAAAGGTGGTAAAGAAAGAGACCTTTCCTCATTCGGTTAGGTATTCAAGCGGCAAAGATGGGAGTTTACTTTAGGATGGACGACTCTATGTCCCTAAACATGATGGGTTGAAGAAAGAAATTCTAGAGGAGTGCCATATGTCAAAATTGACCATACACCCCAGTGGGAATAAAATGTACAAGGATATGAGGAGGAATCTCCATTAGGAAGGGATCAAGAGAGATGTAGTCGAGTTCGTGGCCAAATGGTTAACATGTCAAAAAGTCAAATCGGAGCAAGGGAAGCCCGGAGAACTATTACTACCTTTAGAGATCCCTACGTGGAAGTTGGAGCATATTTCCATGGACTTTGTAGATGGACTTCCTACAAGCCAAAAAGAGAATGAGTCCATTTGGGTTGTGGTATATCATTTAACCAAAAGTACCCATTTTATACCAGTGAAGAAGACAAGGACTACAGTCTCGTTAGCCCAATTATATGTCAAAGAGATGGTTAGACTCTATGTTATCCTATCAAGTATCATGAGTGATATAGACCCCTTATTCAAGAGTGAATTTTGGAGAAGCGTACAAGCAGCATTGGGGATAACCCTTAGCTTGAGCACAACTTATCATCTGCAGACCAACGGACAGACAGTGTAACACCCCACACCCGCTACGGTCACTCACTAAGGGAATGCCATAACATCGGTGGAGTATTTTAAGTGAATATAGAACAGAAAAATTACAACAAGACAGATATAAGTAATACTTGAGAATTTAAAGCATCATTTCATTTCAGCGGAAAGTAAAACATGTTTGGTTATACCAAAACTATAAATAAGAGTCAAGTACATAATATCCATCCTGATAAAAACGAAAGTACATAATCCCACTACATAACCTAATAGCCATAATAGAAAAGATAAACTGAGCTTTACATCCACGGTCCAAGCTCCAAAAGATAGATAAAGCAGTCTGATCAAAGCCCACTAGTGCTAGGCCCACTCTGAAAACCTGAGGGTTGGGAAAAAAAGATAAAGAAACAACGGGGTCAGACATAAGCCTAAGTGAGTCCTATAACCCTAACAATACAATCATTAAAATAATTAGGGTATGATATAAACAAGGTACGGTACCTCTGGGGATAATGACTACACTAAGCAGCCAACTAAACACAGGATGTACTAAGATAACCGAAAAGACGCATTTATCCACCCAAGGATAATTACTGGATTACACCACCCCAGATCTACCCACCCAAGGGTAATTCCTACACTGCACCACACCAGTCATTCCTAACTTAAAGGTTGATCCCACCCATGGACTTATAAAATTAACTTAATAGTTCTCGCGTACCCCTAGGTGACTAAGTAGACGCCACGGGGCCCTACAATCCACTAGGTGTGCACACTACTCCCCATTCGATCGGCTCCCTAACGTAGATACCCGTGCTGGCCCCACCGTGGGGTGTACCATTCCCCAACGTGGCAACCTGATAAAACTAACGGTGCACAGCTTATATCTACACGATGCAACAACGTCTTATTTACCAGCCCGGGTCCACACACGCATATGAAACCCGTTGGTCATGCGTTCCCACCGCTAACCCATTTTGGCCTCTTATAGTCAAGCCCAATATGCGTGTCCCGTCACTCGACTAGAGTCGAGCCCACTAAGATACGTTTGGGATATTGGTTGAAATGGGCCCCCACAAGCTACCACCTAAGCTTGTTATTTTATCTAGTGTATGCCACTTAACCCCTTTTATAATCATGCCCACCTACATGTTAAGGTTTGGTTAAGTCATCTAATCATATATCAATTGCCACTTAAGGCACCCACTAGATTTCCACATGCCACCCAAAGCACTTACTTAACCCTTTACCCATGTTTAATTACATGTTCCTCTTTGGTTAAGTATTCTAATCGTATTTTCTATTGCCACCCAAGGCAACCCACTAGATTTCCACATGCCACCCAAGACACCCACTTAACCCCTCATGTCCCTCTACATGCTAATATGGTTAAGTGTTTCTTAATTAATTAAGATCATGACCTCATAAAGACCTCTCACATTAGACCATCTTTTATGACTGCTGGATATGCCGGTTGGTTCCGGGCAGACTTCTGTCATAAAAAGGTCTAACCTCGTGTCTTTACTTTAATCACGTATTTAATTTATGACTAAGACCTCTCACATTGGGCCAATCATTTGTAGCTGTTGGATGGCCGGTCGGTTCCGGGCAGACTTCCGCTACAAAAGGGTCCAACCTCGTGTCTTAGTTGATTAATTACACCTAATTAATCACCCCCCATAATCTGAATTAATTATGCCTAATTAATTACACATTTTTAAGAATATGGGTAGACCTAACTCAATAGGTAAATTCCCAATTCCATAGTATGGGTAGACCTAACTTAATAGGTAAATTCCCAACTCCATAATATGGGTAGACCTAACTTAATAGGTAAATTCCCAATTACGTCCATTTAATTTGTGGTATGATTAATCATACCCATTTCACATCATTTTATTAACATGCATATTAACCCCATCGTTCCCCTCGTAGTTCGTTCTCATAACACGACATAATAAAGGGAAGATTCATCACAAAGGTCATGGGTTTAGCCAATATAGCATGTAACTTTATCATGGGTTCAAAAGGTGTCAACTTGCATATATGAACATACATTAAACCCAACTAGTATTTAACCCAAACTTGCATTATGCATATCATAAAAGAGACAACTTGCATATGAACTCGCACATAAACTTGCATATGAACTTGCATCATAACTTGCATATGAACTTGCATCATAACTTGCATATGAACATGTATCATAACTTGCATATGAACTTGCATCATAACTTGCATATGAACTTGCATCATAACTTGCATATGAACATGTATCATAACTTGCATATGAACTTGCATCATAACTTGCATATGAATATGTATCATAACTTGCATATGAACTTGCATAACATGCCATACTTAGAGACAAACTTGCATATATTATGCATATCATAAAAAGAGACAAACTTGCATAAAACCAAACACTTAGCATGCATAAAACCAAATACTTAGCATGCATAAAACCACATACATAGCATGCATAAAACCAAATACTTAGCATGCATAAAACCAAATACATAGCATGCATAAAACCAAATACTTAGCATGCATAAAACCAAATACATAACTTGCATAACATGTTACATATAGACTTGCATATAATCTCCCATATAGCTTGCATGACATGTTACATATGAATCAATGTTCAACATAGTGTTTTGCATCATAAAACATAGCATTAAACTTGCATATAGCACACAACATACACTATACTAAACTTGCATAAACACATTGATTCCACAAACATAGCCATATCTTATCATATCCTATCATAATCAATTTAACAATTGATTGTTAAGTCTATAGAAACTCACCACTAAACTCCAATAAGCAAACCCTTGCCACAAATCACCCAAAAACTCTAGCCTTGAACATAAAGCTTGCAACTTGATGATGAATGCAAGCCAATGATCACTCATACAACTCAAAGATGCTTGTATGCACATGAAAGCCTTCATAGAAATAGTTTAGAAATAGGATGGAGGCTAGGGTTTTGAGTGGAGGCCATGATCATAGAAAATTTTGGCATAGTTTAGTTAGGAGATAGGATTATGACCATTTAGGGCTAGCTTAGGGTCTTATTTATAGGATTAGGCAAGTGTTTTAGGCCATTAGATTAATCCTAAATTAGATTAGGACCATCCGATCTCGGAAGCTTCCAGAAACCAGCCCCAAAACACAGCCTAAACCCTAAAATGGTGCACCAGGCCAGCCAGAAAGCTGTGCAGGTTTCTGGCTCGACACGGGCGCACTTCCCAAGTGCACTAGTGTAAAAATGTGTTGGCGCACTTCACAAGTGCGCCAGTGCATTTTTGTGTTGGCGCACTTCACAAGTGCGCCAGTGCATTCTGGCTAGTTTTTCGGTTTTTCTGCCTAACTTCGTTCGTCCATATCTTCTTCATACGGACTCCGATTTTCAAAAACTCAGACTCTATTTCGCGTATTTTTCCGAGATGAACGCAATGGTGCAACCCGTTTCCCCTAATTCCCACATCTGGGATTAGTTATTCTTTAATTTGTGAATTTTAGCATTAACCGAAATTCGGGGTGTTACATTCTCCCCTCCTTAAAGGATTTCGTCCCCGAAATCTCTAAGCTAAGGAGAATGCATATCCTACCATCCAAACAACCATCTACTCAATCCATCAAACACGGGCATCCATTGTCCTTAAAACAGTTTCTAATGATGTATGAGCATATGCAAAAAGTGTGTGTATATGTTCCCTATCTAATGTATGAACATATGCAAACCATGATAGTGCCATGCATCCATTATGTATGCGAGAGAACCCTATCGACACATACAATATCTACATGAGTGCACAATCATTCACCAAAATGCATCATCCATATGATAACACAATCATTATACATCCATAAATATAGTTTCCTACACACAATTTTATGCAATATGCCATATGAAGTGATTGAGCCGATCTAGTGTCTAGAGTGTGTGTATATGCATCCACGAGCAACCACTAGCAACCACTTGCATCCACACGCATCCATCAAACATAACATGTCTCAAACACATGTTTCAACCATAGATTTACCCTATCTAAAGGTCATAGGTACTAGCGAGAGGATATACTAAAGATAAGATAAGTACTAGACAAGCGATAAAGGAGAAGTTAAAAGACATACTCTCAAAAAGAAATGGGTACAAAGAACGCATCTTCGCTTCTGTCTCCCAAGTAGCATTGCTTTCGTCATCTCCCCATTGCACTTTAACTAGCTGAACATCTTTGTTCCTCAACTTCCTAGTTTCTGACCCAAAGATGCGAGTAGGAGCTCGTCGAATCGTCGCATCACGCTCTACCTCTACATCTCTAAGCAAGCTCGGCTCTACCACCTCTGCGGTCTCATGTAAGCACTTCCTCAAATGTGATACATGGAATACATCATGAACACCACTAAGTCTGTCGGGCAACTCCGCCCTATATGCCATCCGTCCAATCCTTTCCTTAATAGGAAACGGCCCAACAAACCTCGGTGCTAACTTCCCAACGGACCCAAAGCGAACAACATTTCTCAACGGAGATACTTTGACAAAAACCATGTCCCCAACCTCAAACTCAAGATCCGTCCTTCTCCGATCTGCATAAGATTTTTGTCTATCTTGCGCTGCCTTCATCCTTCTTCGAATCAAATCAATCTTCTCTGAAGTCTCTCTAACCATATCTGGCCCAAGCAAGATCTTATCCGTAGATTCCCACCAACATGTAGGAGATCGACAAGGCCTTCCCTAAAGAGCTTCGAAAGGTGCCATGCCAATACTAGACTGAAAGCTGTTATTGTATGCGAACTCCACCAAAGGAAGATGTTCTTCCCATGTACCTCCAAAATCCAAGATACAAAGCCTCAAGAGATCTTCTAAGATACGGTTCACCCTCTCGGTCTGACCGTCCGTCTGAGGATGATATGCGGTGCTCAAACACAATTGAGTCCCTACCGCCTCTTGCAAACTTCTCCAAAACTCACTAGTGAAGATAGGATCTCGATCACTCACAATGCTGGATGGTACGCCATGCAATCTAACAATCTCTCTAACATAGACTGAAGCAAGCCATGGAGCGGTCCTCTTACTCTTCACGGGTATAAAATGGGCACTCTTGGTAAGTCTGTCTACCACAACCCAAATTCCCGTATTGCCCTTCCTCGATCTCGGTAACCCATCGATGAAATCCATCGAGACACTATCCCACTTCCATTGCGGAACTTCCAATGGGTGTAGCAACCCACCGGGTTTCCTTTGCTCCGCTTTAACTTGTTGGCACACTAAGCATCTAGCCACATACTCGGCCACATCTTTCTTCATACCGGCCCAGAAGAAAAACTCTCTTCATGTCTTGGTACATTTTGTCTCCACCGGGATGAATAGTCATTCTTGAACGATGTGCATCATCCAAAGTAGCCTTCTTCAAACCCTCATCTTGCGGTACACAAAGTCTACCGTCTCTATGCAACCATCCCCTATCATCTATGGTGTATCTACCCAAATGGCTGGACGACTCCCCCCTTATAAGCTTCTTTACCAACTCAACCAACTGTGGGTCGTCTCGCTGAGCCTCGCCAATCCGCCCCAAAAGAGTAGGCCTAACCTCCAAGGAGGCTAGCAAACCGGGTACAAAGTCAATGGAAGGTCTAAAGTCAAACATAGAATTAAACTCCAAGCTTCGCCATTCCAAGAACAATGGACTTAAAGACAGCCTTTTTCTGCTTAAGGCGTCTGCCACCACGTTACCCTTGCCAGGGGTATACGCTATCTCAAACTCATAGGATGCTAAGAATTCCATCCACCTTTGTTGTCTTAAGACAATGCGCTCAAAGAGTCTCCAACACTTCCCTAAGATGTAGGGCATGCTTTTCTCCACTTCTAGAGAAAATCAGGATATTCTCCCATGCAAAATCGTCACAACTATCCATCTCTCACGCAGACCACCCTAGTCGAACTCGACATCCCCCAAATGCAAGCCCCAAAGGCCTAAACCAATATCAGACAAACACCCAAGGGATAGCTCCTTCGAATTCAGACGACCTACGTGAGATGATACTAGTAAAAACGGCTAAATAATTAAGCCCTTGTCCAACTCTGGATGTCCTTGCCAGTCTCGCTCCAAAACCACCGTTTATCCCATAACGGGCTTTGCTCAACCTATTAAGCACATACGAAAACTTATTTCGCTCCTAGAAAAGACCAGGATGTCTGCCACCAAGATCATCATGAACTTATTTAGGTACTCCCCGAACACCCTTCTCATCAAATCAACAAAGTATGCGGAGGCGTTCGTCTAACCAAATGGCATCACCAGCCACTCATAAAACCATCCGGAGTCCTAAAGGCAATCTTCTCTATACTATCCTCAGCCACTCTCAACTGACGAAACCCCGTGGCTGAGTCCAACTTGCGAAAATACTGAGGCGCCAACCAACTGATCAAAGAGATCATCAATCCTCGGCAATGGGTGTCTATTCTTCTTTGGGAGTTTATTTAGTTCTCTTTAGCCTACACAAAGTCTGAGGGACCCATCCGCCTTCGTAGCAAAAACTACTGGAGCACCCCACGCCGATATACTTTGTCTTATGGACCCCTTCTCAAGCAACTCCCCTACTTGCTTATGGAGTTCCTTCCTCTCGCGAGGAGCCATGTGGCGCACTGGTAAAGATACAGGTTTAGCATTGTCTACCAGATATATTCGGAAGTCAATCTCCCGCTCCGGAGGTAAGCCCTTCACCTCCTCAAACACATCCGAGTATTCCCGGACCACTCTAACAGATCGCAAACTCTCGACCGACGTGTCAAGCGATTCTAGATAACTTAGCATAACAGATTCCATGGGATTACAAGAGATCTCGAGAGTGTTACCCAAGCGGGTCATAAGCCTAACAACTCTTCCTTCAAAATCAAGAACGGCACCCCTACTGGACAACCAGTCCATGCCCAAACTAACCCATAGCCCGTGAAGCCCAAAAAGCATCACATCTAAACTCAACGCTAAGTATAGAAACTTTCAAACCCAAACACATCATGAAGCCCCAATTGGGTTTGAAACAACTAAGGGATCATCTACCAAACTGGTGTCTAAGTGCAGTGACTCAACTAACAATGATGAGATAAACGAACTCGATGCGTCAGAATCTAATAAAGTTCGAACCGGATAATAAAGAAATCCAAATTCCAAACTAGACGGTCCTATCCCCATCTGGTACACTAGCCGCGAGGGAATACAACTACCCTCCAGGAGATTCCATACCTTGCCCATGCCCCTTTGGACAATCCTAATACGGTGTCCCATTCCTCCAAAAGGATAACTACTCGCCTTCTTCTTCCCATTCTCCACTCGTAACCTCCCACCAATGAGGTTTCATCCTTCATTAACCAAACAACTATTTGAGCCTTCCTCCCATCGTCTATCCAATAGATACCTACCAGTCCTCCTCCTTCTTGAACCAACTTCTAATCCGACTAATGTCTAAGTCCCTTGAGGTGGTTTTCCGTTCTTATCTATCTTAGAAAGGTCATCTATACGCGGAGGGGAAACTCAAAACGAGAGAGGAAGAGATTCAAAACGGAGAATTCGAAAGATATAGATATGGCTATTGGGGATTATGCTTTTCTTTCAAAAACTTTTCTCTTAAAAGACATGTTTTTGAAAATACTCCTTTCAAAAATATTCTTAGAAAATAGTTTTTCTAAAAATTTTATCTATTCTGGTAACCTTAAGCTCTGATACCACGTGTAACACCCCACACCCGCTACGGTCACTCACTAAGGGAATGCCATAACATCGGTGGAGTATTTTAAGTGAATATAGAATAGAAAAATTACAACAAGACAGATATAAGTAATACTTGAGAATTTAAAGCATCATTTCATTTCAACGGAAAGTAAAACATGTTTGGTTACACCAAAACCATAAATAAGAGTCAAGTACATAATATCCATCCTGATAAAAACGAAAGTACATAATCCCACTACATAACCTAATAGCCATAATAGAAAAGATAAACTGAGCTTTACATCCACGGTCCAAGCTCCAAAAGATAGATAAAGCAGTCTGATCAAAGCCCACTAGTGCTAGGCCCACTCTGAAAACCTGAGGGTTGGGAAAAAAGATAAAGAAACAACGGGGTCAGACATAAGCCTGAGTGAGTCCTATAACCCTAACAATACAATCATTAAAATAATTAGGGTATGATATAAACAAGGTACGGTACCTCTGGGGATAATGACTACACTAAGCAGCCAACTAAACACAGGATGTACTAAGATAACCGAAAAGACGCATTTATCCACCCAAGGATAATTACTGGATTACACCACCCCAGATCTACCCACCCAAGGGTAATTCCTACACTGCACCACACCAGTCATTCCTAACTTAAAGGTTGATCCCACCCATGGACTTATAAAATTAACTTAATAGTTCTCGCGTACCCCTAGGTGACTAAGTAGACGCCACGGGGCCCTACAATCCACTAGGTGTACACACTACTCCCCATTCGATCGGCTCCCTAACGTAGATACCCGTGCTGGCCCCACCGTGGGGTGTACCGTTCCCCAACGTGGCAACCTGATAAAATTAACGGTGCACGGCTTATATCTACACGATGCAACAACGTCTTATTTACCAGCCCGGGTCCACACACGCATATGAAACCCGTTGGTCATGCGTTGCCACCGCTAACCCATTTTGGCCTCTTATAGTCAAGCCCAATATGCGTGTCCCGTCACTCGACTAGAGTCGAGCCCACTAAGATACGTTTGGGATATTGGTTGAAATGGGCCCCCACAAGCTACCACCTAAGCTTGTTATTTTATCTAGTGTATCCCACTTAACCCCTTTTATAATCATGCCCACCTACATGTTAAGGTTTGGTTAAGTCATCTAATCATATATCAATTGCCACTTAAGGCACCCACTAGATTTCCACATGCCACCCAAAGCACTTACTTAACCCTTTACCCATGTTTAATTACATGTTCCTCTTTGGTTAAGTATTCTAATCGTATTTTCTATTGCCACCCAAGGCAACCCACTAGATTTCCACATGCCACCCAAGACACCCACTTAACCCCTCATGTCCCTCTACATGCTAATATGGTTAAGTGTTTCTTAATTAATTAAGATCATGACCTCATAAAGACCTCTCACATTAGACCATCTTTTATGACTGCTGGATATGCCGGTTGGTTCCGGGCAGACTTCTGTCATAAAAAGGTCTAACCTCGTGTCTTTACTTTAATCACGTATTTAATTTATGACTAAGACCTCTCACATTGGGCCAATCATTTGTAGCTGTTGGATGGCCGGTCGGTTCCGGGCAGACTTCCGCTACAAAAGGGTCCAACCTCGTGTCTTAGTTGATTAATTACACCTAATTAATCACCCCCCATAATCTGAATTAATTATGCCTAATTAATTACACATTTTTAAGAATATGGGTAGACCTAACTCAATAGGTAAATTCCCAATTCCATAGTATGGGTAGACCTAACTTAATAGGTAAATTCCCAACTCCATAATATGGGTAGACCTAACTTAATAGGTAAATTCCCAATTACGTCCATTTAATTTGTGGTATGATTAATCATACCCATTTCACATCATTTTATTAACATGCATATTAACCCCATCGTTCCCCATGTAGTTCGTTCTCATAACACGACATAATAAAGGGAAGATTCATCACAAAGGTCATGGGTTTAGCCAACATAGCATGTAACTTTATCATGGGTTCAAAAGGTGTCAACTTGCATATATGAACATACATTAAACCCAACTAGTATTTAACCCAAACTTGCATTATGCATATCATAAAAGAGACAAATTGCATATGAACTCGCACATAAACTTGCATATGAACTTGCATCATAACTTGCATATGAACTTGCATCATAACTTGCATATGAACATGTATCATAACTTGCATATGAACTTGCATCATAACTTGCATATGAACTTGCATCATAACTTGCATATGAACATGTATCATAACTTGCATATGAACTTGCATCATAACTTGCATATGAATATGTATCATAACTTGCATATGAACTTGCATAACATGCCATACTTAGAGACAAACTTGCATATATTATGCATATCATAAAAAGAGACAAACTTGCATAAAACCAAACACTTAGCATGCATAAAACCAAATACTTAGCATGCATAAAACCACATACATAGCATGCATAAAACCAAATACTTAGCATGCATAAAACCAAATACATAGCATGCATAAAACCAAATACTTAGCATGCATAAAACCAAATACATAACTTGCATAACATGTTACATATAGACTTGCATATAATCTCCCATATAGCTTGCATAACATGTTACATATGAATCAATGTTCAACATAGTGTTTTACATCATAAAACATAGCATTAAACTTGCATATAGCACACAACATACACTATACTAAACTTGCATAAACACATTGATTCCACAAACATAGCCATATCTTATCATATCCTATCATAATCAATTTAACAATTGATTGTTAAGTCTATAGAAACTCACCACTAAACTCCAATAAGCAAACCCTTGCCACAAATCACCCAAAAACTCTAGCCTTGAACATAAAGCTTGCAACTTGATGATGAATGCAAGCCAATGATCACTCATACAACTCAAAGATGCTTGTATGCACATGAAAGCCTTCATAGAAATAGTTTAGAAATAGGATGGAGGCTAGGGTTTTGAGTGGAGGCCATGATCATAGAAAATTTTGGCATAGTTTAGTTAGGAGATAGGATTATGACCATTTAGGGCTAGCTTAAGGTCTTATTTATAGGATTAGGCAAGTGTTTTAGGCCATTAGATTAACCCTAAATTAGATTAGGACCATCCGATCTCGGAAGCTTCCAGAAACCAGCCCCAAAACATAGCCTAAACCCTAAAATGGTGCACCAAGCCAGCCAGAAAGCTGTGCAGGTTTCTGGCTCGACACGGGCGCACTTCCCAAGTGCGCCAGTGTAAAAATGTGTTGGCGCACTTCACAAGTGCGCCAGTGCATTTTTGTGTTGGCGCACTTCACAAGTGCGCCAGTGCATTCTGGCTAGTTTTTCGGTTTTTCTGCCTAACTTCGTTCGTCCATATCTTCTTCATACGGACTCCGATTTTCAAAAAATCAGACTCTATTTCGCGTATTTTTCCGAGAAGAACGCAATGGTGCAACCCGTTTCCCCTAATTCCCACATCTGGGATTAGTTATTCTTTAATTTGTGAATTTTAGCATTAACCGAAATTCGGGGTGTTACAGACAGAGAGAGTAAACAGAATCTTAGAAGACATCATCGGAGATTACATTATCGACTTTGGAGGCGATTGGGAGCAGCACCTAGCACATAAGGAGTTCACGTATAATAATAGTTTCCAAGTGACGATCGGTATGGCCCCCTTCGAAGCGCTATACGGGAGGCCATGCAAATTGCCAACTTGTTGGTGGGAAACTACCGACAAGGTTATACTCAGACCAGACTTCATCCACGAATTAATGGAGAAGATATCTTTGATTAGGCAGAGAATGAAGGCAACCCAAGACCGTCAGAAATTGTATGTTGATAAGCGAAGGAGGGAACTTGAGTTTGATGTTGGAGACCTGGTGTTCGTAAAAGAACCCCCGCTTAAGAAAACTGTTCGGTTTGGGAAAACTGGGAAGATGGCTTCCAGGTTTATTGGGCCTTTTAGTATCATAGAGAAGATAGGATCTTTGGCTTATCGAGTGGATCTCCCTGAGTGTCTATTGGGAATCCATAATGTATTTAATGTGTTGCATCTAAGGAAATGCCTTCATGATTCTGCTATCAGAGCCGAGCTTAATGAAATTGGGGACATAGAAAAACTCGAGTTAGAGTCCAGAGCTCCCCGTGCCATTGCAAGGATTGTAAAGCATGGAATCAAGAGACTCCGCAACAAAACAGTTCGCCTCGTCCGAGTACAATGGGGAAATGACCATGTGGAAAGCACATGGGAGACCGAGGATAAGATGAGACACTCACCCAAAGCTTTCTCGGGTAAATTTTTCCTCAAAATCACATCTATGGATGCATCGTGGTTGCTAGATTGGATGTTAGGAAATGGATGCAACACCATTGCGCCAAGCACTCATATAGAATTATATGCATATTTAGGTTGTTTTCATATATATTGCATCACTTATTACACCTACATGCTAGGATAGAGCTCACTTTAGTAGGTTTGCAGTTCATAATCACCGTGATTCATGGATGCTTATGGTTGAATTATAAATAACACAGGTGTACAACATGGATGTTTCATGCAAGTTGTATTTTTCGCCCCTTAAGCAGATTTCTAGACGAAATCTATTTTTAAGGGGGGAATGTAACACCTCGTAGAATTCATAAGTATTAATAATAAATTAAATAATTAAAAATAAGCAATTAAATGGTTGGTTAGAAAATGAAATTTTGCAGCTTCAGTAATTTGGCTACGAAATTCTTTTATTTGGATTTATGGCGAAATTCTGAATCGTTTTCATATATAATATGCTAAAAACGGTCAATGTATGAAGAAGTTGTGAACGAATGAATTTTGAGCAGTAAACGTAAAATATATATATATAATTAAATAGAATATATATATATATGTGTGTGTCCAAGATAAATTCAAAATAGAGAGGGAAGATTTGAATTTTGAAATTAAAGATAAGATCAAGGGGACAACGTATATTGCATATATGGAAAAAGATTGTTAGATTAAGGAATGTATTAAATAAAGTAAACAACTCAGCAATGCAGGTTTATTGGGCGTTCCAGCCCCAAAGGGGTCGACTGCCCCCTTTAAGGGGTGTCGACTGTCGGTCGACCATATGAATTGTCATGATTAATAGGGTTTTGTGGATATTTAGTTTCAATATTGGATTAAAGATGAAATTTGGGTGTTGCTATTATTATTTATATTTTATGCAATTCACCTTTATTATCATTTGATCTTAGCCTAAAAAGGGTTGGATTTGATTGTTTCATGGTTTGAATTGGGTTTGGATCCTATTTTGGGTCTAAACGCAGTCACAATTAAAATAGGTCAAATGTAAGCATTTTTATGCAGAAAACACCGAAAAGGGGTGAATTGGTTAAAATATAAACTATAAACATATATGTCTAAGCGTATGCAATACCCTATTTTCAATTCAGTTTTGAAATCATTTTTACATGCCTAGGATGCAAGTTGATATTTTATGTAATGTTTTTCCATCCACTACTATATTGTTATCTTATCATTATGCTATCATGCCCATGTTGTAGCGGTAAAAGTATGGAAAACCTAACTTGTTTGCCTTGATTTGGATAAAAGTTGACAATTACCACCTCGTTAGATCGTTTCACCAATTATATGAATATTTACGTTATTTAGGCGTTATAATAATCTTACTTATATTAACATAATCAAAGTTGTATTAACGTAATAAATGCGGTTAGATTAGATTCGAACTTGAAATGTCCCCTTAACAAATATATATTTGTTTGCTAGTGTGTGCGTGTAAAGAATGGCTTTAAATATATATAATTAGTGACACAGAGACACGAGGTTAGTTGCTATTTGTGGTGGGAGTCTGCCTGGAACCGATCGACAAATCCAGCAACCACAAGTAGGCCCAACTAATGTGAGATGTCTAGGTGCCATGGGCCATTCAAAAACTTAGTACCCTAGACACGAGGTTAAACCAACATGTAGTAGAAGCCTTCCCGGAACCGACCGACATATCTAGCATCTACAGTTGTACTATTTAATGTGAGAGGTTTAGTGTCTATACATAACTATCTATCTCTCTCTATGTGTACATAAGTCTGTTGCATGTGGAAATAAGTAGGTTAACTACGCCTTGAGAAGATCTTAAGTGGATAACCCTCTTTTTATCTAGTTTGGGTCTTAAGTGGTTAGAACTAGGATCCCTCCGAAGGGTTAATCCTTGGAGAGGAACCAAAGTCATGGGACCCACCCTTTTTAGATTTATAGTAGGTCTTTGGGGCCTCCTTCTCTAAAAGTGGTTAGGAATAAAACGGTAACGGGGTAGGGTTGTTCATAGGGATGTCCACTTCCTCTAGAAGCTTGTAAAGGCTCAACTAGGGACAGACAGGTAAACTGAAAGATATGTGGCCATTACATGCTCACCAGCTGTCTAAGGGAAGTCTTAAGCGACATAGCTGTCCTACTGGGTAATACCAGTTAACTAGTAACGCTCGTAATACTACTTCTCATATTACAAATGGGAGAATAGACTTAAGAACGTTAATGTGTTAGGACAGGGTCTAAAAGGGCTTGTCATCCACCTCAGAGTTATAAGAGAACGTAAGAATCCACCTTTAATAAGGCTATATGTGGATGAGAATGACACGTCGTTGGGTCTTTACCCTAAGAACACTAATGGGTGATTGACTTGGATATCCACCCCATTGGTTAGATACTTATGTTTGTGTGAATCTGGTGTGTTGCGTAGACGTACCTTGACATATGTAACCTGCTAAAAATATAGGGTATGGATGTTAACTAACACTATATTTCAGTCACACAGAACTTTATGTTATGATCCCTCTCCTTAACATCCAACAGATCAGTAGATGGGGTAAAAGTCATGAACGAAGTGATGATTGAAGCTGACGAAGAAGACGAAGTTGTTATGTTATTATTAGCGGTTATTGCATTACTTCTTTTGGAATCTTATGAGAATAAACTATTTGATGTACCTATTGAATAAATGTAACTATGACTGTTGTATTTTTGTGGTTTTTGAATAAATGGTACATCTTATTTGAGTATTATATTTTCTCTTTCTGCCGTGAGAGATTTCCATTTGAAGTATATGTTATTGTTATCTGTGATGTAATCCTTACAGGAACCAACGACCCATTTTCTCTGACTCGGTCACTAAGAATTAGGATGTTACTTAAGTTTTCTCTAACTTATCGACCAAGCCTATCGACAATGGTGAAAAAGGGAAAGAACCTAATGGTCGGACCTTCCACTGTTGATCCTGATTCAGAATTTCCCCTCGGCCTCGACTCACTGAAACTCCGACCAATCTTAATGCTCTCAACCTTGATGCATTCGTCGATCGAGCCCAATTCGATGAAACATCAAGAAAGTTGGGTGAGACTCGATGACACCTTGTCGACAAAATTCAATAGAACATCGGATTAACACAACAACTTCAATAATACGCTCAACGCGGTATCCTCCGCCTCCAAGTAGACTTGGCCATCCGACCTCCATCAAACTCTCTCTCGTTAAGTCCGACCCTCCTTCATGGCTGACTTGCCTTAACATAAAGCTTGCCACCCACGCCTTGTGCGGTCAACCGGGCCCATGTCCCCATATCTCAACCTCAGGAGAGTCATATAACCAAGGTTGAAGTTTCTTTCGACCAAGATTACGTCCATCCTAGAAGACATCCGAGGTTGCTCGCTCCTAAGTCAAATCACGACCTCCGCATCCCGAAAGAGATTCAAACTCCTGTTCTCGCTAGCCTACTTCGTAGCATCCCGAAAGAATCTCGGGGTCACATCACCAAAGACTGGGAAACCACTGCAAGATGTAACTTGTTCACGCAAGACGTGCTCAACGGTGAACGGCCTCCGCATTTCAATATGCCACAAATAAAACCTTATTCAGAGGATTCAGACACTTGGAAATTCATACACTGTTATGAGTCTTGTATGGATTCCGCTCACACCACAAACGCCGTAATATGGAAGTATTTCATCGTCTTTCTCGAGGGTGTACCTCTCCTGTGGTTCACTCGACTTTCCCTAAGAACCATATTAACCTTTTCTTAGCTAGTCATTGGTTTAATCAATCAGTTCGACACACACATCCATTAGGGCCTTGACGAAACTCTAGCAAGCTACCTTGAGAGGTTTGACATTGCCTTGGAGGATGTCAAAGACTTGAACCTCCAGACTATCCTATATCAACTCATCGAGTACATATTCCCTGATTCTGAATTCGGAGCATAGGTCAACCATGCACAACCTAAGACTTTTGAGATCTTCTGCAAGAAAGCCGATAACTTCTTACGCCAAGAGCTAGCATGAAGGAATCGAGTTTCTCACTTCAACAACTTACCTCGAGATGAAGCCAGAGCTCCAAGGACTCAAACCCTCTGACACCCCATGTCTGTTAATGTCACTCTTTATCAGAATGCATTAAGTTTCATAAAGCGTTATAGGTAAACAGACATAGAATTACACAAGATAGATATAAAATAACAACGAAAATATAATTCTTTTTTTTAAAAGAAAATACCGTGGTCCAAAAATCCAGTTACAACATAAGTCTGAAATACTAAAAACCAATTACATCAAATTAAAGTATCTGCCTTGTACTAAAACCATCAGAGTACATAAATATAAGTCCATAGTCCCCAAAAACAACTATAATAAGGTAGACATGTAGTTAAAGCGATACATCTAAGTAAAGTAAATCAACTCCAAGTAGAAACATGAGAGAGAGAGAGTCCTAATCAAGCCTAAGTATTCTCATCCCGAGAACCGGGGGAGGGGGGAGGGAGGAAGAAAGAGAAAAGGACACAAAATGGGTCAGACATAAAGTCTGGTGAGTCTAGTGACTTTTAGCATATAAAGAGATAAAAGTAACGAGACATTAAATAAACTGGATGAGAGATAACAACAGTACATAATAGGTATAAACAGGACGAACAGAGTGAATCATGCTTCTCAATTACTTTCTCTGCACCAATACTAGTATATCGCATTAACAATTTTTCAACTACTTAACATAAACAGAATGATCCCAACATAACATAAATGGTTTACTTAGGTGTTATTCTAGCAATGGGTTTTACCCCAAACAGAATGACAGGTACCTAAACAGAATATAACGGGTATTACCCCCAAACAGAAATAACAAGTACCTAAACAGAACTAGATGTACCCTAATTACTACTCCCGCGATCGGCTCCCTACCATGTAAATACGCTATGTCGGCCCCCTAGTAGGGTGTATTAATTTCTAAAGTGGCAACCACCAGAAGGACACAGATCTATTTACAGATGTTATGGCTTCTTATTTTCCCAGACATACCAAACCCATGCACACACATGACCCCGTTGGAACGCGCCATCAGAACACCCCATCCCAAATGAACCTCTTATAATTAGTCTCAGTAGGCATGCACCGACCCCTACCTAGTGTGGGGTCCTCTTTTAATACCATAACGGGTTGCTGACTAATATGGGTCCAATACAACAAATGACACAAGCACCCTTGGACTTGCGTCCCAATCAACTAGGATTTACACAAGTTAAGTTTTACATGGGTTAATAGTGTCCCTACAACCCCACCAGATTAATTATTTAACCCCCAACAGATCAAACAGAATACGTAGGTGACACACAGTTCCATTTACATGTTCCCTTAATCTTTATATTAAGCCTACATATTTCCATATTCATACACCCCACATTTCAGTTATATTGCATAGTATAATTTATGCCCCAAACTTTATTCATATTCATAGTAAAGGTTATGCCCCCAAATTACCATTCCTAATTTAACCCAATTTCGTTCATACGCAATTTTAAGCGATATCGGCATAGGCTCGAAGGTAGCTTGGTTATAAAAGAAAAAAAGAATGAGAGAGGAAGAAGAACAAAATTAGGCATAAATAATAGAAATAGGCATGTAGAAATAACTGAACAAAATAGATGTATAGCTAACTTAATGTCATTATAGCAGATCTGTTTAAATATTAATTAACATCTTAACAAGCATAAGTTTTAGATCCAGTTTATTAACATGTCAAGATTACTTGTTAAATATTTATATATAAATGCAACATGAACTCACAGAGACTAGATCTAAAGAACTGAGAAAAGAATGTTGATGTTGCAACAGAGATTCTTGTATATGTATAAGTCGTTGTTGCAGAAGAAAAGGCTAACTCAATCCAAGCTGGGGCAACATCTCATTGTCTTCATTGTTTTGGGTGAATAAAACAATAGAAATGTTGTCCTATTTATAGCCTACCGCCAGCGAATCTCATTCAGAAACAAGTCCAGGTTCAGTGTACGGACCTGGATGGATCTGGGGTGGGTCGGGCCCCCTTGTGTGGATCAACGTTAGTGTCGACCCCCATAGAGCACGGGTCGACCCCAAACGGGTCGAATTCCCACATGCCTTTCCGCTCTTCGATTTTGATTTATTTTGAATTCTGGACTGGTTTTATTTATATACATTTTTTACTTATATGCATACAAACTTCAAACCTTAATATCTTCTTCATACGATGTCTGTTTTACGCAAACTCGTAGTCTATCTTAAGCAGAATTCCGAGACGAACGCAATGGTATGGTCCGTTTCTCTTAATTCCAAGTATTTAATTAAGCATTCTTTAGTTTATCGTTATAGTATTCTTTAAAAATATGGGGTGCTACATTATCCCCTACTTAATGGATTTCGTCCCCGAAATCTCTAAGTTAAGAAGAACGTACATCCTAACATCCACATCCATCTACTCATCCGTCAATCACAGGCATCCATTGTCCTTAAAAGATTTCTAATGCTTATACGAACATATGCAATAGTGTGTATATGTCCTTACACTAATGCAATTTATGTTCGTTTCATGTAAACAAAATGTATGCAAATAATCCTAGTATAACATGTAAGTTCTATATATGTGCACAATCATTCATCCAATTGCAACATCCATATGATGATACACCCATTTTCAGGCATAAAATTTTTAAAATGCACACACAAGCAGTATGTATGTGATTGAGCTGATCTAGTGCCTAATATGTGTGTATATGTGTGTGTATATGCATCCACGAGCAACCACTAGAAAATACTTGCATTCACTTGCATCCGTCAAACATAACATGTCTCAAACACATGTTTACATCCATTGGTTTTCTCCCTAAAGCTCGAAGATTTGGTCGACAGGATACATACAAATGATAGAAACAAGTACAGATAAAAACTTTAGAAAAAGAAGCTAAGAACATACCCTTGAAAAGGAAAGGGTACTGAGCAAGAATCTTGTTTTCAGTCTCCCAAGCTGCATCTTTGTTATCTTCTCTCCATTGATCCTTCATCAACTTAACCGCTCGATTGTGGAGCTTCTTAACCTCTGATTCAAGTGTACGGGTAGGAACATGTCTAATTGTTGCCTCCTTTTCTACCTCTACCTCCTCAAACATGCTCGGCTCAACTACTTCTATCGTATCATGTAGGCACTTTCACAAGTGAGAAACGTGGAAAACATCATGCACACCCACCAGTCTCTCTGGTAGCTTTACTCTATAGGCTATTTGACTAATCCTTTATATTATGAGAAATGGCCCTACGAACCGTGGCGCCAATTTCCATACAGAACCAAATCGAACCACATTCCTCAAAGGTGATACCTTGATGAAAATCATGTCTCCCACTTCAAACTCAATATCAGTCTTTCTCTTATCTGTGTACGAATTCTGCCTGTCCTAAGCCATCTTCATGCGTCTATGGATAAGGTCAATCTTCTATGTAGTCTCTCTAATCATCTCAGGTCTGTTGTATATAACACAGTTGTATACACAATTATATGATTTTTGTTTGATGATGACAACCAAATATATTTTATTATAAATATGTTTGTTACTGTATTGTTTCATATATACATCACAGATCGAAATATAATATTTATATTTAAATAAAATATGCATGTACAGACATTTAAATATTCACACAGTATTTTATTTAAATATAATATTTTATTTCAATCATTCAAATAGTACAATTGTTTATAACCCCACTATTTGAACACATCACTGATATAATTCAATTCATATTCAATTTCATTTTGCCATTCACAGTTCCCCACTACAACACTCACACTTAGCTATACAGAAACTTTGACATTTACACATTCACGTATATACACCAACTCACATACACACTGACTCAATAATGTCTTCATTTACTGTCACTGCTTTATTCACTATCTTCAGTCTTCTGTCTTCACAGCTCTCTGTCAGTCCAGTCATCATCTGCTTACCTGTCACAATGAAACACACACAAAGTATATTGCAATAGAATTAAAATTGAATATATGCGAATATAAATTTTATTTTTAAAATTTTATTTGCCTCATATTTCTGGTGTGTTTCTCATCATTTTTCATGACTTGATCTGATTCATCTGTGACTAGACATCTTGTGATATTCATAGTGAAACATTGTAAATACCACAAGGCAGCCAGTGTATATACAAAATATTTCAGTGCAGGGACAAGAATATTTTCTGAATGGCTGCATATACACACACATGTGTGTATATATATATATGTACACATGTGCACTGCCTCACCAATCCAGTGTGCAACTGAGGAGTAGCCACGTGGACCATCTCAACTCAGTGCATGTGTATACTGAAGCAGCATGGTACATGGCCGAGTTCGAACTCAAGCAACAATGAAGGAACATCACATATTCAAGTGAAAATGATTTCAGTAAAAAAATATCAACATGGTAAACCCATAATGGACCACCATCAAGATGCAAGTGGCCAACAACAAAGGAGGGACACAAACTGGACAAGAAAGCATGGCACATGTTCAAGTGAAATCAAACATACAAAAGAAACATGCTACTAACAGTGCAACTCAGGTGATCAACTCAAACTGGAGTGCAAATCAGCAAACATGTGGTGTAAAACATTATTCAAATAGCAATGGACGTGCATACATAATGGTGTGCTGTTACAAATACATTGGCATATATGGTGGAGAACAGATCAGGCAAAACAAGTTGGAAGATCACTAAATTCAAAATAGCATAAATGAATAGCCCGTCCAAATAATGAGATTTCAGTTTCAAAGGTTATATGTTCACAAGTTCACAACAAACTAGATGTTCATGGGTCTTGACTCACACAGTTTTGTATACAAGTTTGCATGTACATAAATGCATGCCTCTCAACAATGTCAAGAACAGTTCAAATACATCAGTATACTACGCCTGTAGCAAACAAGTTCAAGGAAGGCAAGGGTGGAACTAGGTGTGCACATGCAAGTAAATAAGCATGGTGGAATATACACAAGTCTCAATATATATACAAGCATGGTCACACATGGCATTGGATATATTGAACATCATTTTAACAACAATATGGACAAAGTGGAAAATAATTAAACAAACACTTGGCAGTGATGTTCAAGTCAGTACTGGGAAGTAAGAGCAAGGGCAGTATTCATGCAAAAGTGAAAATGAGCAAGCATGGCTCGATCCAGCTTGATATACAACTGTGAAGGCAAGACAAAGAAATAGGCAGCAGGGCTCATGAATATGTATAAGCAGCTAAGTAACAGGTCAGCATTGTACAAGGCTTGCACACAAAATCATAGCAGGATATATTAGCATGGTGTACACAAGGGGAATGTCAAATCATCATGGAATATATATATATAAGCATGCTATAGAAAATCAGTGCAGTTTTTCAAAAGAAAATTTGGCAAAGAATTCAACTCGACATCAATGGACATCATGAGGCAGTGGAACTAATGGTGCTCACACAATAATGGCATGATAAATAGAGCAGCTACAATCAGGTAGCAAACGCAAAATTTCAACGTGAAAATCACAAGCAAAACAGTATGGTGTAAACATGTCTCAGGCTGTTTTTAATTCGAAGCTTTCAGCAACAATTTCCAAAAACCAGTTTTTGGCAAGTGAATGAAATCAGTTTTCAAATTGGCAGACTTTCAATTTATGTTTCCTGTTTTTTTTCATGAGCAAAAATGGCAAAAAAGTTTTGTCTCAGGAAATCAGTTTTTTCAAGACCTTTAAATGGATTCGAGAAATTCCTTTTTTATGCAAGAAATCTGCACATTTGTTTCCAATGTTTTTCCATAGAATTGAGCAACATATATGGCATGTTTCCAGAAAATCAAAGTGAGAACAAATTCCTATTTTCGGCATGAAATATTGGTTTCCAAAAATAAATTACATGGGGTTGAATTAATTTCAATTATAAGGCAAAAGAATTTAAATTCTCATCGAGGGCAATCCTAAGGGGAAAGCAACAAATTAGCCAAGACACACAAATGAAATCAGAGATATGTTCTAGGGTTTATAATCCCTATATACACCACTCATCACAGGCTTTATGCATCGAAAATCAACAACAAAAACAGAGAGCAAAAATCAGAGTAATATTTTTCAGAAATCACTTACAAGATTTTTGATCAACGATATCCCAAATCGGTGAGACAAAGAGCATCAGCACTCGACCGCGAAGTAACACTTAAGAACACAAAGTCGTCAAGATTTTCCTCAGCAAATTAATTGATCGATTTGGAGATTAAAGAGAAACCCTAGAAATTTCCAAATCGCTGCCGCCATGTTTTTAAAAACAAAGAGATCGGGAGATAAAATAAAACAAGGGTGCAGCCTTTGTTAAAGTGGGTCGGCCTAATTAAAGCTTTAAAGGGGAGATTACATTTTAACTAGGGTTTCTTATTTTCTATTTGTATTGCTTTTCATTTTGAATTGTTGTAATATGTAAAACAAACGAACAGTTTTCTAGAGTTTGTAAAATTCTAGAGGATTCAGTTAGGGGTTAACTGACAGTCTACTAGTGTCTGTAAAACTAAGGGAAAATCTGGTCTAGTGGATACAGACCAGTCTGGGGTTTTGAGCATAGGATTAGAATAGGAGCCAGGGATTCGCGAGTTTACATGGTCTTGTAAGCGGGATTTGTTCTATTACCTAGTAGAAACCTTAGGAATGCAGCACTAGGCAAGATTTTACCGAAGCTAGGTATATCTTGTGTCATTTACCTTTCTGCATTTATTTTCTGCTACATTCGGTGATCCGATATTTTGTATATCTCGCTTAATTTACAATAAACCCTATTCATCCCCCCTCTAGGGTTAATCTAGATCCAACAAGTGGTATTAGAGCCTGGTAATTTCATTAACCCTAGAATCATGGATCCTAGTTGCCAGTCCTTTGAGAGTCAGTCCAGCCACATTCCAAACAATTTCAATGGGACAGATTTTTTAATTTGGAAATCGAAATTTGAGTTCTGTTTAAAATCCGTTAGTTCTGAATATTGGAATGTTATTGAAAATGTGGGTAATATGTTTGATAAGAAGAATAAAATTACCAATGCTCGTGTTATGCATATTCGCTATTCTTGTCTTAATAATAATCAGCTTAATCTCATATCCCACTATTTAACTACGCAGGATATTAGGATTACTCTCAATGCAAAGTATGGATGAAATGAAGACAACTGCTCAAAACCCGTGATTACCAACTCAAACTCAGATGTGTGCTTAACAGGAGTCACTGATGAAGATTCAACAGATGATGATAGCGATGGAGACTCAACAGGAAATTTTTCATCGGAAAATTTAATTCATCTTTGTACTTATTTAACAAAATTTGTTGAGAGTCTCAAACTGAAAAATAAACATCATAAATTTGAGAATCTTGAATTAGATAGAAAAGTTGATGTTTTGGAATTAGAAAATGTTAAGAGATTTGAAAACTCCAGTTGCAAAAATTATTCAAATTTAGAAAAAGATTTTGCTCATCTTAATGAAAATTTTAATTAGCTTGAAAATGAAATTTTGATTTTGATAAATCGTGAAGATGAGCTAATTCATAAAAACATTGCTTTGCAAAAGGAGTTCGATAAAATTAAGGCAACTGAGAATTCCAAACATAATTTTTTTGAAAAAGGAAGTTTGTTGAAAACTGAAACAATTCTAAAAGAGCTTAAGATTGAAACCGATAGAATCAGAAATCTCAAATGCAATAAATGCACATCTTTTCAAAAAGAATTAACTGAAATAAAAGAGATCTCCAAGTTCCTTGAAAATGAAAATATATCATTGAAAAACAACAAGATTGAAATTTCTAAAATAAATTATGATTTGGAAAAAGAAATTGAAAACTCAAGGGATATGGAAAACTAGAAATTGAGAAGAGTAATCAATTTGAATCAGAGATTTCTGAGTCTAAGGCAAAAATTGAAAAACTTATAAATGAGAATAACTTGTTGAAATCCAAAGCCAATGTTTCTGAGCTGAAATTTAAGAAGTTTTCAAATAGTCAAAATTCTTTGAATTCTCTATTGAAAAATAATTCCTCTTTTGAAAACAAGAAAGGACTTGGATTGGATTTTCAACTGAAAAAACTTCTCAAAATTTCTCAATTTTTTCAAATTGCTTGTATTGTGGAAAGGCCAACCACAATAAAAACAAATATTGGTTTAATAACAATACATTTAAACAAATGAAATTCCCTAAATCTGCAAAGTCAATGTTTGTTAAATTCAAAAAAATTTGGGTTCCTAAAGGCACAAAGATAGATTCAAATGGGTTGTTATACGAACGGATTTGGGTACCAAAAGATGTTAACAAAACTGTGAGTGGTTTTACTAATTTTGTTAGACCACTCAATCCCCTAAATTATTAGGTACCAAAAAAGGCTGAGGAACTGTTGCGCAAAAAGAAATATGAAACAAAGCTGTCTATACTTTTGTATCATTCACAGTTCCTTTAGCCAAGTTTTATTGAGTTAGAGATTCTGGTTAACATCATTTTCAAGTATAATTTCTAACCTCATCTTTGTAAATATTTTTTTGTATTCCTTCCTTCAACCCCTTCTGTTTATTTTTATTTTTTTGTTCCGATCTGATTTGTCACTGTCATATAATTGTAATTTTTCTTGTACTTTCTTAACCTCCAATTGTAGTACTCATGATCTTTTGGGAATTCGCTTTAATAGAATAGAACTCTGATGTTTTAATTATTTCCAGATCTTGAATTTAAACCTATAAATATCTGCAATTGTTTTGAGGTTTATTTTCTGTTTTCTAAATTCATAACAGTGTTGATGTATTCATATCATGTCTTGAACACTGTTAATTTGAATTCTAAAATTTTGAAGATCTGAAAAACAATTGAAATTTCATACATCTCTGCTGTTCTGAGGTTCTTCTAACTCATTTTAGAAAAGCTTGAAATATTATACTCATTACAGCACACTGCTACTTCTGAGTTGTGATAATTTCATTGATTTTCAGATTGGCTTGAAATTTTTGAACTGACTTGAGACTCATTGTTTACATCTTGAAATTCACTGTTATTCATGATTATCTGGTTTAGATTTTTGTTCGTTTGAGATCATTTGAATTTTTTGATATTTTGAATCTCACACACCTCTCAGATCTGAAATTATTAATCTTGTGTGATTGATTCATTGTATCTCATGATTTACATTTGTTCAAGTGATTTCGAATAAACCATCATTTTTGGATCATGAATTATTACTCAATCTTGATGTAATTATTCAGAAAAATTTCTTGTGTGATTGTCAGAAAAATTTGTGAAAAATTCTTTTGAAAAATGGTCATTAAAACTCACTGCTATTTCATGATGATTTGAGTTGAATATTTGTTTGTTTAAAATCATTTGGAATTATTGATTTATTGAATCACGCATATGTCTTGGATCTACAATTGATAATATGGTATGATTGATTCATTGAATCGTGAGTTTTTCATATTTCCTCAAATGATTTCAAATAAATGGTATTTTTATTCTTGGATCATGAATCATATTCTGTGACCATTAGAAATGTCTTGACAAGTGTGCTTTGAAACAATTTTTTTGTTGCTCTGATACTATTGTGAAAATTCTTTAAATGACTGCTTGTTTTGAGAAGAAATGTTTGCTACTCTGGTAAAATTTGTCTGGTTGTTAGTCTTGTCTATTTGGGCTTTGTGATTAAAATTCTATTGTCTAAGATATCCCTGTTTGTCTCCAGTGTCATGTTAAAATCCTCATTAATTGAGACATCAAGTGGTATCAGTTTAGAAGTGTTGAATTTGTTTGTTGCTATATTTTTTTTTTGAATCCCTCTTGTAATTGATTTTCAATTTTAAAGTTATTTATTGATTATTCATTCAGAAATTGAAATCTATATCTAAACTGAACTGTACTTATAATTCATCAAAATTATTAACAGATTTTGAAATTGTGATGAATTGTGATTGCAGTATACTTCACAACAAGAGAAGATTTTAATTAGATTTTTCATGATGGTTGAACATTTATTATAATATCTTTGAATTAGCAATTATTTCACGACCATCTCCTTTATCTATCATCATTCTACCATCCATGATAATTTTATGTCAATGTGGAGAGTTAAATATTTTTTAAATCATTTGAAATAACAGTGAAAATTTTTGTGATAGAAATAAGACTGTATTATTGTTCAGAATTAGTGATAATTGAAAATTTTCAATTATCTCAGTACAATTGATCATATTTCATAATATGATTAATTTATAAATTTGTTTCACAAATCATTTCTGTACCTATCACATTTCTGTCATCCATATTGGTTTTGTATACTGAGGAGTTTTTTCATTTTCAAACTGGAAAAAAATGATACATAAGTGTGTCTCTAATCTCATTTAAAAATCCAAGCTCCGGTAATGCATGGTTATGAGACAACTTATAATTTAAGCTGCGATTGATCTCATTTAAAAATCCAAGCTCTGGTTATGCATGGTCAGTGTGCTCTTAAACAAGATAAAAAGAAAAAGGAAATAATTTGCAATAAATAAATTTTTATATGAAATTCTCCTTGGTGTGTAAAAACCAGCCTATCAATCCATTTTCTAATTTGTGAAATGTATTGAAATCTAATGACATATTATGGTTTGTTGATTGATGGGTATTGGGATTTGAGATTATTTGATTTTGTCACTTAAATTGAATTATTAATTATAGTCCAAATCCATCATTGTTTTTATACTTCTTTTTATAAAATTATTTTGAAATAATTGGAATCATTTTTTTTAAAACTCTTCATTTGTATAAATTTCATCGTAAATCCTCCATTCTGTACAATGTGAAATATGCCACTAGTTCTTAGAATATTATGATTTTTATTTGACTGATTGAGATTTATGATAACCGTTCTTCCTCTTAAGTTGAAAATATACTGTTAGTCATTTTTCATCTGTATTTTAAACTTTGTATCCTTTTGATGATAACAAAAGGGGGAGAATGGATTGAGATTTTGATTTATGAGTGAATATTCTATAAATATTTTTAATTTTGAAAATTTATTAAATTCATTTGTTTCACTCATACACAGTTGTAGGGGGGTTTTCTGTTGTAGGGGGAGCTAATAAATTGGGGGAGTTCAATATTCACTGTCAAACAATATTCGCTGTCAAACACATTTACTGTAATCAAAATCTTAATATTTGTTAGTCATCATCAAAAGGGGGAGATTGATGTATATAACGCAGTTGTATACACAATTATATGATTTTTGTTTGATGATAACAACCAAATATATTTTATTATAAATGTGTTTGTTATTGTATTGTTTCATATACACATCACAGATAGAAATATAATATTTATATTTAAATAAAATATGTATGTACAGACATTTAAATATTCACACAGTATTTTATTTAAATATAATATTTTATTTCAATCATTCAAACAATAAATTTGTTTATAACCCCACTATTTGAACACATCACTGATATTATTCAATTCATATTCAATTTCATTTTTCCATTCACAGTTCCTCACTACAACACTCACACTCAGCTATACAGAAACTTTGACATTTACACATTTACGTATATACACCAACTCATATACACACTGACTCAATAATGTCTTCATTTACTGTCACTGCTTCATTCGCTATCTTCAGGCTTCTGTCTTCACAGCTCTCTGTCAGTCCAGTCATCATCTGCTTACCTGTCACAATGAAACACACACACAGTATACTACAATAGAATTCAAACTGAATATATGCGAATATAAATTTTGTTTTTAAAATTTTATTTGCCTCAGATTTCTGGTGTGTTTCTCATCATTTTTCATGACTTGATTTGATTCATCTGTGACTAGACAGCTTGTGATATTCACAGTGAAACACTGTAAATACCACAAGGCAGTCAGTGTATACACAAAATATTTCAGTGCAGGGACAAGAATATTTTCTGAATGGCAGCATATACAAACGTGTATATATATACACGTGTGCACTGCCTTGCCAATCCAGTGTGCAACTGAGGAGTAGCCACGTGGACCATCTCGACTCAGTGCATGTATATACTGAAGCAGCATGGTACATGGCCGAGTTCAAACCCAAGCAACAATGAAGGAACATCGCATATTCAAGTGAAAATGATTCCAGTAAAACATATCAACATGGTAAATCCATAATGGACCAGCATCTAGATGCAAGTGGCCACAGTAATGGATGGACACAAACTGGACAAGAAAGCATGGCACATGTTCAAGTAAAATCAAACATACAAAGGCAACATGCTGCTAACAAATCTAGTACAATTCTAGCAAGTGTAACTCAGGTGATCAACTCAAACTGGAGTGCAAATCAGCAATGACATTTCAACAAACATGTGGTGCAAAACATTATTCAAACAGCAATGGATGTGCATACATAATGGTGTACTATTACAAATACAGTGGCATATATGGTGGAGAACAGATCCGGCAAAACAAGTTGGCAGATCACTGAATTCAAAACAGCATAAATTAACCGCATGTCCAAGTAATGAGATTTCAGTTTCAAAGGTTATGTGTTCACAAGTTCACAACAAACTAGATGTTTATGGGTCTTGACTCACATAGTTTTGTATACAAGTTTATATGTACATAAATGCATGGCTCTCAACAATGTCCAGAACAGTTCAAATACATCAGTATACTACGCCTGTAGCAAACAAGTTCAAGGAAGGCAAGGGTGGAACCAGGTGTGCACATGCAAGTAAATGAGCATGGTGGAATATACACAAGTCTCAATATATATACAAGCATGGTCACACATGGAACTGGATATACTGAACATCTTGTTTAACAAAACATCAATATGGGCAAAGTGGAAAACAAGTAAACAAACACTTGGCAGTAATGTTCAAGTCAGTAGTGGCAAGCAAGAGCAAGGGCAGTATTCATGCAAAAGTGAAAATGAGCAAGCATGGCTCGATCCAGTTTGATATAAAACTGTGAAGGAAAGACAAAGAAATAGGCAGCAGGGCTCAAGAACATGTATAAGCAGCTAAGAAACAGGTCAGCGTTGTACAAGGCTTGCAAACAAAATCATAACAGGATATATTAGCATGGTGTACACAAGGGAATGCCAAATCATCATGGACTATATATATATACACACACACACAAGCATGCTACAAATAATCAGTGCAGTTTTTCAAAAGCAAAATTGGCAAAGAATTCAACTTGACATCAATGGACATCAAGAGGCAGTGGAACTAATGGTGCTCACACAATAATGGCATGATAAATAGAGCATCTAAAATCATGTAGCAAACGCAACATTTCAACATGAAAATCACAAGCAAGACAGTATGGTGTGAACATATCTCAGGCTGTTTTTAATTCGAAGCTTTCAGCAACAATTTCGAAAAATTGGTTTTTGGCATGTGAATGAAATCAGTTTTCTAATTAGCAGACTTTCAATTTATGTTTCCTGTTTTTTTCATGAGCAAAAATGGCAAAAAGTTTTGTCTCAGGAAATCAGTTTTTTCAAGACCTTTAAATGGATTCGAGAAATTCCATTTTTATGCAAGAAGTCTACACATTTGTTTCTAAAGTTTTTCCATAGAATTGAGCAACATATATGGCATGTTTCTAGAAAATCAGAAAGAGAACAAATTCCTGTTTTCGGCAAGAAACATTGGTTTCCAGAAATAAATTACATGGGGTCGAATTAATTTCAATTATAAGGCAACAAAATTCAAATTCAAATCGAGGGCAATCAAAAGGGGAAAGCAACAATCAGCCAAGACACACACGTGAAATCAGAGATATGTTCTAGGGTTTATATCCCTATATACACCACTCATCACAGGCTTTATGCATCGAAAATCAGCAACAAAAACAGAGAGCAAAAATCAAAATAATATTTTTCAGAAATCACATACAAGATTTTCGATCAACGATATCCCAAATCGGTGAGACAAAGAGCATCAGCACTCGACCGCGAAGTAACACACAAGAACACAAAGTCGTCAAGATTTTCTTCAGCAAATTAATTGACCGATTTGGAGATTAAAGAGAAACCCTAGAAATTTCCAAATCGCCGCGGCCATGTTTTTCAAAACAAAGAGATCGGGAGATAAAAGAAAACAAGGGTGCAGCCTTTGTTAAAGTGGGCCGTCCTAATTGAAGCTTTAAAGGGGAGATTATATTTTAACTAGGGTTTCTTATTTTCTATTTGTTTTTTTATTTTGAATTGTTGTAATTTGTAAAACAAACAAACAATTTTCTAGAGTCTGTAAAATTCTAGGGGATTCAGTTAGGGGTTAACTGACAGTTTACTAGTGTCTGTAAAACTAGAGGAAAATATGGTCTAGTGGATATAGACCAGTCTAGGGTTTTGAGTGTAGGATTAGAATAAGAGCGAGGGGTTCACGAGTTTACATGGTCTTGTAAGCGGGATCTGTTCTATTACCTAGTAGAAACCTTAGGAATGCAGCAGTAGGCAGGATTTTGCCGAAGCTGGGTATATCTTGTGTCATTTACCTTTCTGCATTTATTTTCTTTTGCATTATGTGGTCTGATATTTTTTATATCACACTTAGTTTTCAATAAACCCTATTCACCCCCATCTAGGGTTAATCTAGATCCAACAAGGTCCAGGTAGAAGCCTATCTGTAGACTCCCACCAATAAATCGGTGATCTACAGGGTCGTCCATACAATGCCTCGAAGGGTGCCATGCCAATAATAGCCTGATAACTGTTGTTGTAGGTGAACTCCACCAATGGAAGGTGCTCTTCCCAAGTCCCTCCATAGTCTAAGATAACAACCTCAAAAGATCCTCAAGAACTTTATTCACTCTCCCAGACCGCCTATTTGTCTGAGGGTGATATGCGATGCTCAAACATAACTGCGTACCAAGTGCCTCTTGCAAGCTCTACTAGAACTCGCTGGTAAAGATGAGATCACGATCACTCCCTATGCTGGAAGGTAATCCATGTAGTCGGAGTATCTCACAAAGATAAACTGATGCCAACCAAGTTGTTATTTTCTTGCGCTTAACAGGAATGAAATGAGCGCTCTTAGTAAGCCTGTTTACTATAACCCAAATGCTGGTATTGCCCTTCCTCAATCTAGGTAAACCATTAATGAAATCCATAGAGACGCTCTTCCACTTCCACTGTGGGACCTCCAAAGGGTGCAGTAACCCGCCAGGCTTTTTCTGTTCAGCTTTAACTTGCTGGCATATCAAACACTGAGTAACCGATTCTGTCACATCTTTCTTCATCCCACTCCAAAAGAAAACCCTCTTCATATCTCTATACATCTTATCGCCACCCAGATGGATAGTCATTCTAGAACGATGTGCTTCCTCAAGGACTGTCTTTAGACGACTCCCAACTCATGGAACACAAAGCCTTCCATCCCTTTATAGCCACCCTTTATCATCCGTGGAGTATCTACTAAGGTGACTAGAAGTCTTCCCTCTGCTGAGCCGATCCAATATGTCTGCTATTTGTGGGTAATCTTGCTGCGAAGATCCTATTTGATCCAAAAGAGTAGGTCGCACCTCTAATGATGCTAACAAATCAGGTGTAAGATCCGTAGAAGGCCTAAAATCGAAGGTCGATATATACTCCAAGCTCTGCCTCTCTGCGAATAAAGGACTCAAGGTCGTCCTCTGTCTATTCAATGCATCTGCCACCACATTACCCATGCCAAGGGTATAAGAAATCTCAAAGTAATAGGATGCTAGGAACTTCGTCCCTCCCTGCTATCTCAAATTGAGATCCTTCTGTGAGAACAGATACTTAAGAGATTCATGATCCGTGTATAACTCAAACCTCTCTTCAAGTAGGTAATGTCGCCAAGACTTAGGTGCAAACACTATAGCAGCCAATACCAAATCATGAGTGGGGGTAGTTTTTCTCATGAACCTTCAACTGTCTGCTCCCATAGCATACCACCCTTCCCTCTTGCATCAAAACGGCACTGAGTCCTGTACCACATGCATCAGTGTACACTGTGAACACCTTGCTCTCATCAGGCAATGTCAGAACTGGGGCTGTTGTCAGAGCCCTCTTTAACTGCCGGAAACATCCTCACAATCAACATTCCAAGCAAAGGTCAGATTCATCTTCGTCAGTCTGGTGAGTGGGGCTGATATTCCCTCGAAGCCTTTAATAAATTTCCTATAGTAGCCCAAACCTCCTCAAAAACATCAAGATACTCATAGACTACAGGTACAGATCACAAATCATCTACAGAAGCATCAAGCGGCTCTAGGAAATTGCATGACAGACCCCTTAGGGTCACAAGAAATCTCGAGAGTCCTCCCATGGAAAGTCACAAGTCTAATGACCCTCCTCTCACAGTCTAGAATGGCACTATACATGGCTAGCCAATCCATCCCTAGAATCAAACCGTCGACCATGAAACCGAGCACAAATGCATCGCACTCAAACTCGACGCCTAACACAGATATCCTCAAACCCCGACAAATCATAGACAGATGAGTCGTGCCACCAATAAGGTTTCAAATAACAATGGGATTAGAAACAATACTAGTACTAAGGTGAAGGGACTCAACCACATAATCATATATAGAAGAGTGAGAAATGCCAGAATAAAAAAAGAGTCCTAACTGGGTGATCGAAAAGAGAAATCAAACCTTCAATGGAAACTTTCCTACCTCTGTCTAGTCTACTAGCCTTGAGAGCATGTACTTGCCCTCCAGAAGGTCCCACCCTCTGCCTATGTCCTTGCTTCTTCGGGCATCCCCTACTATAATGTCCAGCTTCACCACAGTTGTAACAAGAATTCTTCCTCTTTCTGCAATTCTTCATCACATGACCCAAGCCTCCACAACCGTGACATTTCTCCTTATTCTGAGCTTTGTTGTTCTTTCCATCTTACTTTTGCTGTTCTTTCTTAGGACACATCTTCTTGTTTTGTGTCTTCTTGGTCTTTGCCTCTTTCTTTTCGCATGTCTCTTCTTCGTTCAACAATGCCATATCGACGAGCTTCCGGAAAGTTGCTCCCATCGGAACATGAGACATAGCCAGTCCATAGAGGGGTTCATTCAATCCTCTTGCAAACCTCAAAGCTTTCTTGTGTGGAGTATTTACCATCTCCAAACCAAACCTTGCCAACTAGTTGAAATTATTGACATACTCTTTGACCGACATGCTTTCTTGCTTATGTGTCGGAAATCTCTCCATCTGCATACTCTCTTCTGCCTGAGAGAGAAACTTCATCTCGAACCTCTAATGAAAATCACGCCAAGTATCAACTGGACGCCGTGCTTACGTCACTTTCCACTAGAATGAAGCCTTATCTTTCAGCTGCTATGTGGCCAACTGAATCTTCCTACGGTCGTCAACCTTGAAAATCCCGAACAAGTCCTCCGTCTCTTTAAGCTAGTTTCGTGCTTCCATAAAGCTTTCAGTTCCGTAGAATGGTTTATGCCCATAGCACAAAAGTCCTTGCATATATTAGAGAAATTATCCGCTCGTGGACGGGGAGGAACAATGGTTGCAGTTGGGGGAGGAGCGTCTGCTTGGCCTCCGGCAGGTGCCGTAGCCTCATGGTATCTACGGAACCAAGTCGGTATCTGAACGCCCTGGGGAAGATTAGGTTACCCAGACATGCTGAAAAGAAAAGGGATCAAACAGAGAATCGAAATATTTTTATATGGCTTTGGGACATATGTTTTTCAAAAACAGACGTTTCCTTGAAAACGCTTTCTTTCTGAAACCTTTCTGAAAACGATTTTAAAAATCTTTTATCCGATCATGTAACCTTCAGCTCTAATACCAATTGTGGCACCCCATGTCCGTTAATGCCACTCTTAATCAGAATGCATTAAGTTTCGTGAAGCGTTATGGATAAACATACATAGAATTACACAAGACAGATATAAAATAGCAACAGAAATATAATACTTTATTTTCCAAAAGAAAATATCATGGTCAAAAAATCCAGTTACAACATAAGTCTGAAATACTAAAAACCAGTAACATCAAATTAAAGTATTTGCTTGCACTAAAACCATCAGAGTACATAAATATAAATCCATAGTCCCCAGAAACAACCATAATAAGGTAGACAGGTAGTCAAAGCGACACATCTAAGCAAAGAAAAGAAAATCCAACTCCAACCAGAAATAAGAGAGAGAAACCTAATTAAGCCTGATTGTTCCCACCCTGAGAACCTGGAGGGAAAAAGGAAGAGAGAGAAAAGGAAACAAAACGGGTTAAACGTAAAGTCTGGTGAGTCCAGTGACTTTTAGAATATAAAGAGATAAAAGAACGAGACAATAAATAAACTGGATGAGAGATAACAACAGTATATAACAGGTATAAACAAGACGAATAGAGTGAATCATGCTTCTCAATTACTTTCTCTGCACCAATACTAGTATACCGCATTAACTATTTTTCAACTACTTAACATAAACAGAATGATCCCAACAAAGCATAAATGGTAGACTTGGGTGTACTTCTAACAACGTGTTTTACCACCAAACAGAATAACAGGTACCTAAACAGAGTATAATGGGTATTACCCCAAACATAAATAACAGGTACCTAGACAGAACTAGATGTACCCTCATTATTACCCCCGCGGTCGGCTCCCTACCATGTAAGCACCCTATGTCGACCCTACAGTAGGGTGTATTACTTCCTAAATTGGCAACCACTAGAAGGACAAAAACCTATTTACAGGTGTTATAGCGTCTTATTTTCCCTGGCAGAGCGGACCCATGCACGCATATAACCCCGTTGGAACATGCTATTAGAACAACCCATCCCAAATGAACCTCTTATAATTAGTCTCAGTAAGCGTGCCCTGACCCCTACCTACTGCGGGTCCTATTTTAATACCATAACGGGTTACTGACTAATATGGGTCCCACACAACAAATGATACAAACACGCCTAGACTTGTGTCCCCAATCAACTAGGCTTTACACAGGTTAACAATGTCCCTATAACCCCTCCAGATTAACAAGTTTACTTAACCCCCAACAGATCAAACAGAATACATAGGTGACATACAGTTCCATTTACATGTTCCTTTAATCTTTGTATTATGCCTAGAAGTTTCCATATTCATACACCCCATATTTCAGTTATATTGCATAGTACAATTTGTTCCCCAAACTTTAGTCGTATAAATAGTACAGGTTATGCCTCCAAAATACCATTCCCAATTAAACCCAATTTCGTTTGTATGCATATTTCAACGATATCGTCCTAGGCATATAGAAATAACTGAACAAAATAGGTGTATAGAAAATTTCATGTCATTATAGCAGATCTGTTTAAATATTAGTCAATATATTAACAGACATAAGTTTTAGATCCGATTTATTAACATGTCAAGATTACTTGTTAAATATTTATATCTATAAGCAATATGAACTCACAGAGACTGGATCTAAAGAACAAATAAAAGAATGTTAATGTTGTAGCAGAGATTTTTGTATACGTATAAGTCATTGTTGCAGAAGAATAGGCCAATTCAATCCAAGATGGGGCTGCATCTCATTGTCTCCATTGTTTTGGGTGAATAAAACAATAGAAATGTTGTCTTATTTATAGCCTACCACCAGTGAATCTTGTTCAAAAACAAGACCAGTTCAGTGTACGGACCAAGATGGATCTGGGGTGGGTCGACCCTAGGGTCGACACCCACTTGTGTGGGTCGACCCTTGTGTCGACCCCCATGGGGCATGGGTCGACCCCCAACGGGTCGAATTCCCGCCTGACTTCCCGGTCTTCGATTTTGATTTATTTTAAATTCTAGACTGGTTTTGTTTATATATATTTTACTTATATGTATACAAACTTCATACCTTAATATCTTCTTCATACGATGTCCGTTTACGCAAACTCAGAGTCTATCTTAAGCAGAATTCCGAGGCGAACGCAATGCTACAGTCTGTTTTGGTTAATTCTTAATGTTTAATTAAGTATTCTTTAGTTTATCCTTATATTATTCTTTAAAATTACGGGGTGTTACAAACCCAATCACCATGAGCAATTTTGCTCACATCGGCAACATCACAGGTAGTCTCTACTATAAGAGGAAGCGTCTTCGACTTCCATCTTTTCGCAACTACATTCCTCTCAATGACACCCCCGAGAACATCTACCTTGCAATGTCCTACCCTACAAAAGGCCAAGGCCTAAGGGTTCAACAAGCTCACCGAGAGGCTCTACGGAATACTGTTGGTTCCATAGCATCCACATACGCGACATAAACAACTATCGACACTTGCAAGACAACATCGAGAAACTCATCTACAAGGGTTGCCTTAAGCAGTATCGATAGGGTCCACAGCATGGGATCTCCGAGCCACTCAATGCTCATCAAAGATTCCAACTAACCAAGACCTCGACCGACAACTAAATCCCTCATGGTTGTCCCCATGGCCTATCAAAACAACAGAAACAATGAGAAGCCGCACCTCATGACTCATCTCATCTACAACTCTTATGAAATTTACAAACATTAGTCTCAGCTTCCAAGATTCGTTTGTCAAAGCACCGCTACCGTAAATACACTAAGTCCAATGGATTTAGCCCGACCTACCTACTCTTATGCGTACTTTGGCGGTGGTCTGTTAGCGCGACGACCCTGAAGACCAACAGACTTAGACGCCTAAACTACGCTTATGCGTACCTTGGGGTTGGTCTACTGGCATCATTTGACCTGAACTTCACACACCTCGAGCTAATCGAGAGTGAAGTTCATCTATTCGAACTCTGCCCGACTCCTTTGCCTTCCTCGTCGGAGGCGAACAGGAATGGAAAGCAAGCCTTCTTCTCAAAAGAATGGCTCCTTTTCGCTATACCAAGGCTATTTTCCTTCATCTGATGCTCCGGCCACCCTCCAGTTAGCTGGGGGAACGTCGGGATGTACTACTGGAGGCATGTTCGGAAGCAGGCTCAGGGGCACCAGTCCTCCACTAGCCCTACAACTGTCTTCTACGATTTAGTGGTTTCTGAGGTCGTCATCAGATATATTGGCTCGTGACTCATTCCCACCTTTGCCTCCCTCGTCGGAAGCAAAACGAAAACAAAAAGCATGCCCACTTATCCAAAAGACATCTGTTTGAGGTGTCGTAGCCATTTTCCTCCACTTGATGCTCCGGCCACTCTCCAGTCGGTTGGGGGCACGCCTTGAAGCATACCGAAGGCACGATTGAAAGTAGGCCCAGGGACGCCAGTCCTCCACTAGTCCTGGAACCGTCTTCTACGATGCAGTGGTCTCTAAGGTCGTCATCAGAGATACCGACGCGTGACTCATTCCCACCTTTGTCTCCCTCATTGGTAGTGAAATGGAAATGAGGAGCAAGCCCTCTTCTCCAAAAGATACCTCCGCTTCGTTATATCGTTTCCATTTTCCTCCACCTGATGCTCCGTTTACCCTCCAGTTAGCTGGGAACACTCCAGAAAGTAACACCAGAGGCACGTCCGAAAGTGGTCCCGAGGACACCAACCCTTCACCAACTCCTGCATTCTCATTAATGACATCCTCTCCGCCACTGTGGAGCGACCTTTTGGAAGCAAACCCACCGCGTGAAGGATATTGTTCAAGACTGAAGTCTTGGCACCATGGAAATCTTCTGCGACATCCCCGATGCTAAGGCCTCCTACATACAAGCATAGCAGAACGCGATGGCAACCTTTAGTCTTAGTGACTAAAACCATAGTCATCGCCGATCATCAGCATAACTCATGGATCGGACCACGATTATGACATGATTGGATTTAGAATCAAACCCCGAAATTGGCAATTCAACTATATATCTACATCTTATGTGCATATCCGAGCAGTTAGTCCAATTAAGTTCGTTTCTCGAATGTTATGCCGATCAGTTGTGTTACGTTCGACTTCAAGTACGATACAATCATGCGACATCGCTCGACGATCCTAACTTGCTAAATCATTCTTGGGATAAAACAAAATTTAGTAGGTGCACGGGCCAGAAGGTAGCCCTCTACCAATTCCTGCACTGGCCTAGCCATTGCAGGAACCGAGGCAAATCCCCACCAGTTCCCGCATTGGCATCATCTTCACCGCGGCCCTTGGAACAACTATCTTGAAAGCACGCTCACCTCATAGAGAAGGCAATCCAAAACCAAAGTCAAAGCCTCGAAAATTACCAACATTCCATTAGTGTCGAGACTCCACAAAAGTAAACACTTCGAAACGCGGTGACAACCTTTAGTCTCAACGACTAAAACCATGGCCATCGTCGACCACCGATGTGATGCTTATGTTGAGATGCGACTACGTTGTGATTGGTTTAACGATCAAATCCTGAAACAGACGGCTTAACTATATAACCAAATTCGAGCCTCCAATTCAAACAAGTCCACATCCTACAGCAAGCCAATCCATATCCTATCATGTGACGTCGTCAAACAATTCAAGTTTGTTAGATCAAGCTCGAAATCAAATAGATAGAGGAGCTAGGCGAAGTCTTTGGAGTACGAAATTCGTTTTCGTGTTCCCACGCACTTGCTAAGTTATCATGTCCCTCAAACCAAATTCGAGCCCCTAAAAAACCTGTAAGATTTACTAAGTGTCTATGATATGAAGTCCAATCCCATATACGCAATACTTGGCGACTTTTCGCTGAACACCTGCTTCCATTTCTCAAAATCCATCACCCCACATTCTTGAGTGCAGATATCGAAACCCTCTCATTTTTCTTTTATCTCTTTCCTTCTCCCAGAAACCCAAAAACAACTCGGACATTCGAGGTACAAAAGCTACATTTTTGTATCCTCCACGCCTTAAGTTGATTTTCTATCTGGAGAGAGAGGAAGAAAATACAATTCTAAGATCGGCTTGCTCCAATCGAACATTTCAGGATCGGAATTTTAGATCATACACTAAGCTATGGTCACATTCACTTGTCTTCGAGTTCCCGACTACCAAATTGATTTCGATGCAATGACTGCTCGTGTACTCACCTAATGTCCAACCATCTGAGTACACATACTTGGCATTTGGGTTCAACCTCATTTGGAAGGCAAATCTATGTGATCACATGCCATGACATACGCCAATTATTGTCCTTACAGCGACGTTCACGTATACGATCCTTCGAAACTTCGACTGTTGGAACCCACTTGGATTGTTGTACGATTGTGTACTCATGAATCCAGGTGATTCAACGGAACATGTCAAACGATCAAGCTCTAGTTCAACGATGTTTTGACAACCAACTTACGCAATCGCACGCCCAAGCTATGGCTACGGCTACGCATACACTATTTCAAAATCTCGGTCGATCAAACTAACTCGGTCCGTTATCCTATCATGCGCTCACAGGACCAAGTGATACAAGAGTGCACATCGAACGATTAAGTCTTGATTCGGCAACTTTACGGAAGCTAACTTGCGCGAACATTCACCTAAATGATGTTGTTTAATGTCATGTTACTTATCCCAACTTAGATAGCATCACGCAAAACCACATGCAAACGTATAAGTGCATACGCAATTCTGACCCGACAATGAACCATTTGCATTCAAATGCAATCGGGAGTTGGCGACTAACATTTAATTTCTTAAATCGATAGAGATTAGGTGCCTCAGACAGGTTCCTGCTAGAGTTACAAGATTTAAACTAGCCAAAACTCTTAACAATGTTGGAATCCCAAACTCATACCAATAGTCTTCAACAATGTGTCTCAACCTCTCTGAAGCAGCGCACTCTCGGCATATAACTCAACGAATAGGTAACAACCAATCACTAAGCATAGCATGGAAATCTTTACGGCCATCTCTAGACTTGTCTCATTTCAAAGCATGTCCCGTTAACACAAGATATACTATGGGGGAGAAAATGTTAACCGGCATTTTGGTCCGGTTACCAGAAGCAGTCCAGGCCCACACGACTCGGCCCATCATGTGGTTCAACGGCCCGAAGTGTTGCCAACATCTTCAAGGACCAAGCTAAGACATGATCGCACAAGAACGGTCATTATGGCTCATCAAACTTTTGACAACCCAAATTTCGGTATCCTTTGAGACGACCAAATACAACCCAAGTCCAACTCAAAGAACACCAAAACTTAGATGTCAAAGAAAGAAATTAGAGGATGAGAAAAGATAAGATAGAAAAGTTAGAATAGAGGAACATACACAGAATCAGAGTGAACACGAATCTCACAGCGGAATGAATAATATATAATCGATATATAATCACTTTTGAAATACAAACTGAATTTGAACTTACATACATCATCAGAGTACATAACATATACAACATAGCAGAAATTAAACTCTAAATATCTATCGTTGAAGCCTCCTGCTCCAATCTCCTCCAGAATATTTATAAAATCTTGAACTACTTGACTGCCCGTACAAATTTGGACACCCAAGAGTTTAGGGAAAACATATAAAAATAAACTCTAGGTCAGTTATGGACTGGTGTGAGTAAACGATTTTAAACATTTTGGTAATTAAAAACATCTCATAAGACTACGCCGTAAAAACAGAACAAGTTTTTTTCTCTTATGAGAATCTCAAGCATATGGTTTAACTTTAAAAACGTTTCGAAGGAAAAGATAATCGTAAGACCGATCCACACATAAATATGTATGGTTTTTACCTTACGATAACACAAAGCAATTTTTGAAAACAATATTATTATGATATTATAATAGTGTCTATCAATCCACAAATAAATAGCAGTCTAGTAGAACGCTTGCATCTCATGCTCTACATATATTGTATACAATCAAATCCGCGAGCGCTTATTAGAGATTGGATTCTGACTATGACAAGGTATGGAACCACCTTCCGATAGTGTATCTCTAGAGGGGAATACATTGGGTTCAACAAGAACGTCTTGCAACCCGGCCCACACATGACCGACCACTCATTTCTCTTGAGTGTATCAAATATATTATCACCTTACGGTTGGTACCAACATAATCATTCCCCGGAGATACAGAAGCGAAATAATTAACAAAGTGAATATTCTCTAGATAGTCACAATACATCCTAGTGGGAGTGACCCACATAGCCATGCTGCCTGCCCGATTTTTGTCATTTCTGGGTTGTGAGGCTTGAGGTCAAAATTTACCTTAAGATATATTATGTCTTCATTCACTTTGAATGCCACATCGTCAAACCCGTCAAATCAAAAATTGATTTCCCCAAAACAACGAGTATAAAGCTAAAAGAAACGAATTTCTCCGCCACCAAACGTAGTTTTGAAGAAATCAATTTACGTGATTTATTAGGTATACTCTGTCATACATTCGTCCATACAAGTTGTCCTGGGGCTGGACAAACCAAAGGCACTATTCTGTAAGTCCATCTTAGGCAATTTATACCTAGGATAAACAGAATAGCCCTTGCATAAATTCCGTCTTCAATGGTCTTCAATTTAACTCCAAATAACCAACGCCTAGGTCGAAACAAAGTGGTATTTGGATTTCATTAAGAAAACCAGTCCCGGTCTCTTTGAATCGGTGAACGTAAAATCTTTTAGGGACAAGTGATACTTAAATGATCAGGTTATCATAATCAACAGATTTCAGTATTTATTCTACCAGAACTTATCTAAAAAATTCCAGATTTCAACAGTAGTTTAATATTTTCTACCTATGACATGTAAATGATTAAATGAAACTGAACAAGTCTATTGGGTCATACCACAACATTAAAATCAAAACAAAACAACTATCATACAGATCCATCTTAATTCAATAATTCAAATAATCATCATTTATAAACCAGTTGGTCTTGGAAAAATAATTATTTCCAAATCATATTTATCTAAGGTTTTATTCGGTTAAGAATCCCATTTATTTTTATTGATTATAACAGTATTATTATAATCCATACTTCAATATATATACGACTTATTATTTATTCCTTTAGATGAATAATATATAATTAATTATTTATTTAAACCAGAAAGTGAGCGATACTTTCCTAAATCCAACTAAATTGGTTATTGATTCAATATCTCTATCCAATTCATCTTTATTCCATCTATTTTCTGAACTTCAGAATAAGTATTATGGTTATCTATCAACCAATTTCCTCTTACCAATATCTCCCACAACCAATCTTATCTGAAGACATTTACTTCTAATATTATCTACTTTGATTTTGAATGTCCTTCCTACTGAACTCTTTTTGGCCTATCAACTTGATTTCATAAATATTTAGTACATGATCTAACTATATAAATTTATATACACGTGAATTCCAATATTTGGTTTAACTGCCATAAATTCCACTTTTAAATCATTTCTTGATTTAAAATATATTTATCGACCTAAGTCGATTATAACATTTTAATTGTTCGTTATAACATGATATTACTAATGATCATACACCATTCATTTAATTACTACAAAATGTTGATTACGGTTCAATTTATACGACTTGAACTGATTATCTGGTTTTTAAAAACAAGTGGATAATTAATATATTTGAAAAGAAATAATTATAAAACTCTATTTATTTAAAATAGAATAATTTTCCATTAAATTCTGATGAAGTACATCTTCATTTACAATGATCACTGTCTGATCATCTGCCATTCTCATTCCCAATTTAGTCTCCATAATAATTGTTTGTCCTTTTATATCTTTTGTGTATGTATTCATATATATATATCTTAATATAGAATTTTTACTAAAAAGAAACCCTTTATTTTATTCTCTAAGAAATCTTTTTCCTATTTCTATACTTTTGTTTCTACTTCTTCTACTTATATTCTATTTACTAAAAAGAAACCCTTTATTTTATTCTCTAGGAATTCTCTTTACTTAACTGGGCCGAGCCTATGTGGCCTAATAGACAACAAGTTAAAACTGACGCCCATATTCAATTTCCTCCTCTGTTGCATGAACTCCCAGACCAATAATTAAGCCATTTATTTCCTTTTTTTGTTCCTGACCTGATCCACTTCACCCCCCTCCTTCCTTATATTCTTTTTCCTTTCTTCTTGATACATAGGCTTCTCCATTTCCAAAGTAATCTTCTTTGGCGTTTAAAAGTGTTTCATACTTCTGCACTTTAATAGCAACTCTAACAACCCCTATTTTATCAAAGATCCCAAGCCTACTTGCAAATCAGTTGACCAAACCGCCTCCCTCATGACACAGCATGTTATAGTTATTTAAGCTTATGTGTACGCTTTAGTTATATGAATAAAAGTAAATGTTTATTTGCACGTCTCCTTCCAAAAGCCAACCCTTCTTTCTTTTGTACTACAACAGGACCGTAGCCATGCCAGAATAAACATACTCCATGCACATGAACTGGTCGATGCTATTCCCTTCTTCTGTAATACTATCGGCCCACTTTTGTTTTCTCCTCTTCTTTGTTCTTCCTGTACTTACATCGTTCAATTCCTTTCTTCTTCTTTTTTACACAATCGATGTTAATGCTCAGTTAATTAGGTTTTAGTATATATACATAATAGGTCTATGATAAGTAATATCACATACAAATGTTCTGAGTTCTGGTGGAATCATCATCGCTTATAACAAAGGTGCAGGAAAGTAACCTACTGCGCTTTGTTCTTTTGAAATCCACAGCTTCCTCCATTTATTTGTTTCTTCTAGAGTTTGGGTATTCTTTTCTCCATTTAAAAATATCACACTTGTTTCAAACCCCTTCCCAGAGCCACGTCGTTACACTATATGCCTCGATTCATCCATACAGACTGATCCGTTTCTACCTTACAGTTCCATCCCCAAACCGAGATAACACCTCCACTATCAGCATCAAAGAAAAATGATGCTTCTGCCCACTAGAAAATATTCTTGTGAAAATTTTCACACTAGATAATATACCCATATAACATCATTCTTGGTGGGTTTAATATCCAGTACCGAGGCCTTGTACAGGTTTTAGCGGACTGTCCATCAAACTGGACACCTACATATATAGTTAATAGCAGTTGGCCTTAATAAGCTAGTTTTCTATTTATTTATTTCCTCTCAGCTCAATAAATAATAAATGGAAAAAATGTTTATCGCGTCTGCATTCATAAACCCAAGGTTTATTCTATGTCTAGTGTATTCGGAATATCATTACAATTACATTCATGTAAGAAACTTATATAGTTATGATGGCACATAATTTTATATAATTACGATATTGGCATTTACTTACTATAAATCCATATTTCTTGTTTTTTTCAACTTTATTTCTTATGAGACTGAATTTAAGATAAACTACATAAGAAATATATTAATGTTTGTCTTTGCATCAAATTTGAACACATTATATTTGGTGTAGTCGAATTTTTGAACATGGTGCATGTTTTTATGAACTAACAGGACATATATGTTTGTTTCCAGATATTCATTTCATTCCCAGATTTATCATCGGGATTCAATCAACTACTACAACACATTCAAGAGTATATGTATGTTAATATATAATCGCATATAACCAGAAATAGATTTAAACAGGGATTGTTTACCCACTTAATAACTCCTCTGTTCTCATGGTTTCATTCGCGGGTTTCATGTTGGTTTACATGCTTGTTATGAAGATTAAATAAAAAAAATACAATTCATTTAAGCCAGTATGCATATATATGATTCTACATAATACTATATAAAATCAATGCTAGTTTAAAATGAGGAAAATAAGAAGTTTACTAACTTTATGTTGCTCTCTGTTTATTTAGTTTTTCCTGAGTTCTTGCTTCAATTTCTACTGAGTATTTAGTTCGAAAACTTGTGAATGAAATGGGTGTCTGGCCATGTATTTATATAGGTGCAAGGAATTGATTAAATATTTCGCAATACATGGGTGTATGGGGAAAGAAATATCCTGGTGATGGAATATAACATAGCTGCTATGCCATGTTGATTGAAAGGAATACAGTATAGTGTCAACTGTGCATCTGATTGGAAAAGTATAGTTATGTCTATAGCTGGTTTTGATTAAAGAGGATATGCAATAGGCAGTGCATAGTGTGTACATGTAGTTGTTCTTGTGATTTAAGTTGAAGGAAAATGCTATGTTGTGCATTAAAATGAGTAGCTTAGTTGTGCGTATGCGCATAGGAACGAAGCAAGATAGGTGAAGGCTGTGTGTAGTTGATTTGAAAAGAATATGTTTAGTCACTCTCCATTGATTTGCTACTGTCTTTAATTGATGGAAATGATGTACCTATTTGTGCAAGGCCATGTGTTTATAGGTGGTAGCTAGTTCTAGATGCTTTTCTTATAAATGCAGATGCTCGGCCATGCAAAGGGGAGGACATGTATTTGAGGTACCACTTATGTACAGCCTATGTATGAAGTATAATAAAAAGCAAACTTGGTTGTTAAGCCAATTTGAGCCATTAATGTTTACAATATTTAAATGTTATAAATTTCAATTCCTGATACAATGTGCAAATCACCTTATTTAATGTTTTGGATCCTGAGTACAAAAATGTGAAATCTCATATTAATGCACATTTCTTTCCTATGAAGTAATCTACATTTTATTCATATTATATATTTTAAATTTACTTGATTTATATCTATTTTTAATTCATAAACTTAATACCATTTTAAAAACACAAAACAAAAATATAAACACTACTTGCTTGTTAATATTCATATACATACATAATTGTTAATGGACTAAACAATACAAATAATTACATACATACAGGACTTTATAAAAAGATTATTTAATTTAAATCCAATATTATTTATACGTACAAGGATTAGAACAATAACAAAAATACAAAACGAAACAAGAAAATTTTTGTTGCTTGTTTCACACTGGTTAGAATAATTTAACCCATATATATATATATATATATATATATATATATTATTACTGTAATTTCCCCAATATTTATTATTTTAACTCAATTACTGAATTAATCTATAATAAAATGTATTATAACTCAGTCAGTAACTGGGATGTTACAAAACTGCTCTCAAACAATACAAGTCACAGATAAAGTGTACGCACTTAGAACTGCATGATTGTATTAAGCAAATCATGGTTATGGCACCAGAAGATACGAGTTGGACCGTTGACAAAATCTCGTAGCCCTCAGATGTGAAATTCATAAGCATTGAAGATTGCTCGCCCAACACGCACCGATAACCTGCAAAAGCTTGTGCAACATGCACCGATCGGTTCCAGAATCCAACCTTGGCTCCACCTAGCTTCGCACCCATGCCTCGCTTCACTATGCTTCGCATCCCATGCCTCGCATCAGGATGCTTCGCACCATCGTGCCTCGCTTCACCATGCTCTGCATCACGTGCCACACATCATTATGCCTCGCACCACCGTGCCTCTCTTCACCATGCTTCGCATCCCATGCCTCGCATCACTATGGCTCGAACCATCATGCCTCACTTCACCATGATCTGCATGCCTCGCATCCTGTGCCTCGCATCACAATGCTTCACATCCTTTGTTTCGCATCATCTAACTTCGCATCACCGTGCCTCTTTTCACCATGCTCTGCATCCCATGCCTCGCATCCAGTGCCTCGCAGCACGATGCTTCGCATCCCTAGTTTGGCATCACCATGCCTTCACATCTCCAAAACCTTACCCCGCCAGCTCCAGGGATTTTGCATCCCTCAAGGATGCCATCTCGCATCCCTCCGGATGCGAAAAATCGCATCCCTCAAGGATGCGACACCGCATCCCTCTAGATGGGAAAAATCGCATCCCTCTTTAGGATGTGAAATTCTCCTTTTCCCACTCCAATTTCAACTACTCCCATATCTCTCCTACTCCCACCAATTCCACTTTCTATAAATACCCCTACTCATTCTTCACAAGGGTTGGATTTTTCTTGGCTTGAATCCTTGAGAGCTCCTAAGAACTCCGTTAATGGCAGCATAGTCCTTGGGGAAGAAGAACACCCCGGACCTCCGATTTTCCCGGTGCACCCTGAACCTTTGATTTTCCCGGTACACCCGGACCTCCAGAATTTCTGATACACTCCGGATCTCTAGAATTCGCGATACACCCCAGAACCTCCCGACACTGCTCGGGACACATAACCTCCCGGCATCACTCGGACCCCGGAACTTCCCGACTCATCCCGGACCTCGAAAACTCCCGGCACTCTCCGGACCTTGGAAATTCTTGACACCCTCCAGACCTCGGAACATCCCGACTCATCCCAAACGCCAGAAATTCTCCACACCCTCTAAACCTCGGAACTTCCCGACTCACCCCGGGCCTCAAAAACTCCCAACACCCTCCAGACCTCGGAATTTCCCAACGCATCTCAGACCTCGGAACTCTCGACACACTCCGGACCTCGGAAACTCCCGATACCCTCCGGATCTCGGAATTTCTCGATGCATCCTTGACCTTGGAACTCCCAACACACCTCGGACCTCAAAATTTCCCAACATACTCCGGATGTCAGAAATTCCCGACACCCTCCAGACCTTGGAACTTCCCGACTAACCCCGGACCTCGAAAACTCAAAACAAACCCCAGATCTCGGAAACTCCCGACACCCTCTAGACCTCGGTACTTCCCGAATCATTCTAGTCCATGGAACTCCTGATACATCCCAGATATTGGAATTTCCCTATGCATCCCGGACCTCGGAATCTCCTGACACCGCCCAGACCTCGGAACTTCCCGACACGCTCCGGACCTTGGAAACTCCTCGACAACTCCCGATCAACAAGGTAGCTCAACAGCAAGGATTAATTGAACATCGTCAATCATTGTAACTTCTTGTAATGAGACATCACTATACTTGTTGAAAGTGAATAAAAGCAGCAAAACCTTTAAAGTGGACGTGGGTTCAATCTGAACCAAACCACTATAAATTAACGTGTCCTTTACTTTCCCTCACATTATTACTGCATCTCACATACTTTTCCGCTCTAGTCATCTAGTTTTAAAAAGTTTAAACACTCGGGCTTTGACAACCATTTTAGGCGTCAACAATAGATAATCAAAATTTGAATTCAAAATAAATAAAATATGATGTATAAAGTTAATTTGAATTCTATTCTAACTCGAATAATGTTAATAAACTTTTGAAATTTAGTTTAAAATGAACAAATGAAATTTGAATATTTTATTAATGAACCTATTAAAATTGTTGGGTTTTACATGTCAAATTTGCAGCGAAAAAAAAATTAAATCAAACCCAAGTAAAAGGATCTAAGCAAAATTAATAAATGTGTTAAAAAGCATACAATTTTACTTTGCAAAATCACGAATCAAATAGCTTCTAGATTGAATCGAATGACGAACACTCACCAAATTTGGATGGCATCTTACTCAATCAAGAGGCCCATGGATACCATTACTTATGTTGTAGGGTTAAATTCCATCTAGATCAGTCAGATTATTTAATCGATTCGAAATGTATATGATAATCATCTTTATCATCTACTATGTTAAAAGTAACTTTTTATGATATCAAAACACACATATTCTAGAATAAAACATATAATGATTTTAAGTCTTAGAACCATTACATCATTATCACTACGAGAATTACTTATGACACCATTATTCATGCTCCATGAAGTTTACTCACGTTTGGGCCCGTTCAATACACTGTTCTCTAAAACGTATTTTCTATATTGACATTAACATCCATATATTAATGATCAATGAGATATGATCATCAATCAATTAACATACTAGTCTCAACGTTTCATTAATTGTCCTATATACAGTAAAACTTGACTAGGGACATTTGAGAATTACAATACTTATTATATTATATAATCCCGTGTTCAAGTCACTTACTTGAAACTATATAATTCTGCCTTATTGTTCTAAGGAGTTCTATTATGTAAATATTTATATTACGCAGTAAATATAACACAATAGAATCTTTTATTCAAAATAAAATATAACATCAACAATGTTATTAATCACACCAAACTGATTGCCTCTAGGGCACAAACTCTAACAATCCCCTACTTGCACTAGAATCAATCATTCATGTATCATATACCCATGAAACTAGTGTGACTATCATTCTTCTGCTACGATAGAGTTTTAGTCAGTGGGTCTGAATATATATTATCTATTGGTACTTTGCAAATATGTATATCTCCTTTGTGAACAATTTTACAGATGAGATAATATTGCCTAAGTACGTGCTTGGAGCGAGGTTGAGATCCAGGTTTCTTAACTTGATCAATACCCCATTTTTATCACAATATAAATTTACTGGATCAACAACGGATGGAATTAAGTTCAATAATGAACTTCCTAATCCAAACAATCCTATTTATGGAATCAGCAACTATTTCTTGTTTTAAACTAACATCGTTCCCAATAAGTAATATGTCATCAATATATAATATTAGGAATATGATGTCACTCCAACTAAATCTCTTCTATACACAAGGTTCTTTGGTATTTTTTGGTTCCTGAATCTGTTCGAGTTCTACTTTATTCCCATCGGTACTTCTAGAGACTAGTTCTCTTTCTAGAAAATTACAAATTCGAGCTACAAGCACTATATTCTCAGAAGGTTTGTAGAAATAATATTCTTTTGTTTCTTTTGGATGTCCCACAAATTACACTTATCTGATTTGGGTCTATGCTTATTAGAAGCAAGATGTTTAACAAACGCCTCACATCGCCAAATTTTCATAAAAGACACACAGGGATATTTCCCAGTCCACATCTCATATGGTGTCTTCAGAATCCTTTTAGTAGGATTACAATTAAGCATGAATGCAATTGTTTCAAAGGCATAACCCCAAAATTTACTAGAAGATCTGTATGACTCATCATTAATCATACCATATCTAATAAGGTGTGATTTCTCCTTTCAGACACACCATTTCAATATGGTGTTCCAGGTATAGTGAGTTGTGATATAATTCCACATTATTTCAAATAGTCATTAAATTCTTTTAGATTTGGTTTTGAACTTCATTTTAAATTCTTTAAACTTTGAAAAGGATTCTAATTTGTGTTACATAAGATACACATAACCATATCTACTGAAATCATCAGTAAATATAATGAAATAGTAAGATCTACCTTTAGTTGATGTACTCATTAGTCCACATACATCACTATGTATAAGGCCCAATACATCACTAGCCCGTTCACTGTGTCTAGTAAAAGATGCTTTAGTCATTTTACCTAATAAATTAGATTTGCATTCTTCAGATGATTTGAAATCAAATGACTATAACATTCCATCATTATGGGGTTTTTTATATGCATTTCTCGTTTATATGGCCTAGTCGACAATGCCAAGGTATGTTGAGTTTTAATCATTAAATTTAATCCACTTAGTATTTATGTTATAAGTAAGGACATCAAAGTTAAGAATATAAAAACCATTAACAAATTTTGCATTTACATAAAATATTTTATTTAAATACAATGAACAACAATTGTTCTTTTACTACAAATGAAAATCAAAGCTTATCCAAACAAGATATAGTAATAACATTTATTTCAGTGGAAATACATAATAACAATTTTTTGATTCTTAATGTAAGCTAGTAGGTACAATAAGCAACAGCTTCTTATGAGCAATGTAGCAACATTTGCTGCATTTCCATTTGTGAGTCTACTTCTCCATTTGCTAAATTTCTACTCTTTTGCATTTCCTACAAATTCACACAAATATGTGATCCACATCTAGTATCTAATACCCAAGATGTAGAAGTAGATAAATTGACACTTATAATGTTGTACCTGATTTGATTGAAGTCGTACTTCCCTATTTTCTTATCAGATCTTCTAAATACACAAACAACAGCGTTTTTCTTTTGTTTGAGAACAATCCTATGATGATAGTCAAGAAATTTGATTTAACGCATTTTATCCTTCTCAAGGATTGATATTAACGATAAATTATTGGTGTTGTTTGTCATTTAATATATATAGGAGATAAAATAATGATAAATGATATTACATATATACAAATTTTGACAATCAAAATTATACAGAACATAACATATTTATACAAATATATGAATTAAGTTAAAATATGCTCCCACTCAAATCAACATCCCACTATTTTAATGTATATACATATCAGTATATGTATATGTATATATATATTAAAAATTGGTTCACTTTATTATTAAAAGGAGTAGTACAAAAGACTGGTTAGCATACTAACCATTATAAACTAAAAGCGCAAAAATCATGACAATATAGGTAAATCTAAAACTAGCTAAGATAAAACCGGCCCATGATGAGGCCACTACCCACTTGTAACTCGCTACACCACCTGAGCCAAATGCTCCACACTCGCTGCACCACATCACTCGCCCTTATTGCATATCATACTACCATGATTTTACATGCAATAGCACCAGAAATATCACTCTGGTATAAACAGGGGAAGGAATTAACACCATTAGTTCAAGCGTACTTGGTACCAGAAAGCATTAGATCATCCAGTTCTAAATTCCTAAATATGTTATACTTCAAAAATGCAGCAGACAAGTCTTCAACTTCCCATGTTCATCTATCAGTAAAACAACAGCAAGTACCACAAGGTCGTATATAATAATAATGAAAATGTTGAAGTAGAATGTTAGCTTGATAATCCTTGATATTTCAATGACTTCTACTAGGAGTTTCCTTTTCCTGCACTGTTGTATATTGTAGACGTGAATGATGCCATATGTCACCAACATCATACCAAAATGAAATGAACAACCCAGTAGAACACTGCATTAAACTGGGTTACAAAACCTCTTGGCCCAAGCTATAAACTCCAACTTCTTCTTCTCATAGAACAAATTAAGGAGTAAATCAATTTGAACATGCTTGAAAACTAGTTTGGATCAGTACGCATGAGTTTAAAACTTCTTAACAACACTTGCTTGTCACGTTAAAATTATCAATCCAAGAGAAGGAGGAATTTCAGTACAACCGTCAACCCGATACCTATTTCTCAGTGAAATGAGCAGACCAAATTGAGCACTTGAAAAACAGTTTGTCAGTACGCATCAGATCCCCACGTTAAACTAAAATAACCGTGTATATTTCAAACATTAACTGAAACAATATGAAAAATCCTCAGTTTTAAATTATCCTTAAAACAGATCCATGTATATTACTCCAGAGCCGTGCCATGCAAATAACAAGTTTGTTGCATAAATCGTATTCGATAATTCTAACCACATGCAATCAAATAGAAAATTCTTACCAAATCGCTGAGAGACAATAATCGAGATTGTAAAAACCAGCTGATCGGTTATGAGAAGTCAAAAGTGAAACTTCACTTATGCTGGCAATTCCAGATCCCAACTCCCTGGTGGCTTGATCTCTTGATTTCCAACAAAACTCACATTTGTACTCAATGGTAGAATGGATCTGCAATTAAGTTTGGGTGAAAGTAGAGTATCCGATGCAATTACGGCTTGATCTGGGGTTGGAGAAAGTAGATCTAGAATTGTAGGATTGTTTTAGAAATTGATCTGCGGTAGGAATCTGAAGTTGGATTTGGATACTTGTCGAGGAATATAACTAAAATCTGATTTTAGAACTTGTGAATCTTCGAGACACTTAGATGGTTTTGCCGATTGAAATTAGATCTGAGATCTGGTTGTGAAAAGGAAGTAAAGTTAGACTTATCAACGAAATTTGAAATAGGAAATCGTTGAAAGTTGTCTAGAAGAAATCAAATAAAATTAAGGCTAATTCTATTCATACACCTATTATTCCTTAACATACGCCGTAAAACAAAATAAAATAGCATACATCAAAAATTTCTTTTCATACACCATGTCTTTCACAAAATTACCCTTTTATATTTTCATCACATTTCCTCTCTTTAACCTTAAAACTAAATTACATAAAACCGGGAATTCATTGCAATATATATACCTAAAACTAAAAAACTTTTATTTTAACACTAATATCTTAAATTATTTGATTGTTTTATGGAAATTTGAACTTATTTTTTTAAATATTAGAAAGTTAAACTAGTTAAATTTTGGTGTTAAATTTAAACATGATTAGATTTGAATGAAAGATTGAAGAATTTAGTGCTATGTATAACATTAATTTTAGTAGTTGGTTTTAAATTTTAATTTTTATATTTAATTAAACTGAAAATTGTTAAAATTGACTATTTATAAATGTTTCTTGTAACAATATGAATATATTTTAATCCTCAAAAGAAATATAAAATTAATTTAACCAGTGATATAAATTAATTTATAATATACTAACTTTACTAGGGAAATTATATTGAGTATAAATAATGCAAAAAAGGGAGAATTGTATATATTTTCATTCTTTAATATTGATTCTTTTTTAATAAGGTCATTTTGGTCAGAAATTATGTAACACCCCGTAATTTTATAACATTAAAATTCACAAATTAAAGTATACTTAATTTTTAGAAAAGAATTGAGTGAAATGGGTTGCGCTATTATGTTCATTTCAAAATTTTGGGTCAAGATAGACATTTGGTTTGCAAAAACGGATACCTTATGAAGATGTTATTAAGCCTTGAAGTTTGTATGCATATGAGAGAAGTATATATATAGATATATATAAAAAAATTAAATAAATAAATATGCAAAAAAGTTCAAAACAACGAATTAGGAGGAGAAATAACCGAACCGGCCCATTTTTGAGGTTGACCTGAGCCCTGCTGGGCCGACTAGGGGTTGATTCAGGGTGTTTGGCTGTCAACCCGTGGGCCGATTCGCTCAAAGGCAGATGTGGCATCTGAATGGTTCTCATGGTTCAGGGTTAATCTAATGATCCTAAGTAACTTTCTACACCTATATATACACCCTAAGACCTAATCCTAATTCATAAATATTATCTATGACACCATTATGCTGTCAAACTCTCTCTTAAACCCTAGCCGCCGCCTCTAAATCAAATCTCAAATATTCAACTTCAACTCAAATTAAAGTTTAGAGCTTCTACAACAATTCAAGAAGGTAAATCAGCAACACCGTAACGTTTCTACACCAATTTCAGTGTATAATTCTATTCTTTAACTATGAAAGGTGAGTACGGTGATTTTCACAATATAATGGGATTAAAAGTAACATGATGAAGTTGTAAAGAGGATTCATATGTATGTATGTAATTTAAATCTCATCTAAGTCTTCACCTTTTTTATTCATGTCATCATATGCCTATGTTTCTATGTAAAGTTCATACCTTTATTAGTTTATTCATGTTGAATCGTCATTATGCCTCTATGCCAGTTTACACGCCCCTTTATTTCATGATGTTGTGTTAATTCCAATTTTCTGTGATTTGATTCTCTCTTCTTATCCCTATTCCTTTTATTTTTGGATCTAGGCTACCTTCGAGTCTATTTTAAAAATATGCGCGAATGCAAATACGTGGGAACGATGGGAATATGTGAAATATGGAAAATTGGATATTATTGGATATTTTGGATAATTGGATAATATGTGAAATTGGCATATTTGGGTATGAATTACATGGAATTGATGAAATTTCCTATAATTGTAAATTTGTAATTGAGGCTAATTAATATGTAATTAGTCACAATTTGGAATATGCAATATTATAAACATGATTATATGTTTAATTGGATATACATGACAAGAAAAATGGGTATGGGTGAAATACGATTATTAATAAACCTTTGACACGAGGTTAGGCGCAATTGTGGCGTAAGACTGCCCAGAACCGCCTGGAAAATCCAGCTGCCACAATTGGATGTCTAATGTGAGAGGTCAAAGGAATGAATTGTAGGCGCAATGGTTAATGACACAAGGTTAGACCCGGTTTGTGGCGTAAGACTGCCTGGAACCGCCCGACAAATCCAGTGGCCACAAAGTGCTCGGTCTAATGTGGGAGGTCATGCAACTTTCGTCATAAGGAATGAATTAAGGAATACTAACAATAATAAGATATGGGTATGGTTAGAGGGTTAAGTGGGGTGACATGTAAATTATGACATGTAAATATGGACTTAACCGGTATAAGATAAGACATGTAAATTATGACATGTAAGTATGGACTTAACCATAGCATGAGTAAAACATGGACATTTAAATTAAAATTGTTAAGTGGGAGAAAAACCTAGTGGGGACCAAGCATAGGTGGGAGGCTTGTATCGGATGGGGGACCTGTTTCAACCAGTAACCCGTTTGAGTATCTAATTGGGCCTGGTACTAGATCGGGGTTGGGGCATGCTTACTGCACTTGAATGTAAGAGGTCAAAACGTGAATAACGATGGCATCGCGAGTCCAACGGGTTCATATGCGTGCATGGGTCCGGGCTGGTAGGTAAGACATTGCTGCATCGTGTAGGTATGGCCGTGCATTTTATGTTGGTATCGGGGTTGCCACTTTGGGAGTGATACACCCCATTGTGGGGCCAGCACGGGTGCCTACGGGGTTTAGGGAGCCGATCGAATGGGAAGGGTAAGGGTACCTTAGCGGTGGTAGGAGCAAGCCGGCACCTACTATAGCAGCTAGGTACAAGTAACTACCAAGTAGATGTGGGAAGGGATCAACCATTAGTAAATAGAGACTAGTAGATGTGCGGTGTAATTAAGTAATGTGGTGTAACTTAGCAAAAGTGCGGTGTAATGAAATACATGTTGGTTGAGTTGGATAGTCCTTTGGGTGCTAGTCTGATGTTAACTTCGGTCTTCGGGGTTAGTACTTGGAGGGTTGTTCACTTAGCCAATGTGTAGGATTGTCTTAGTACATAGGAACGGAATCATCTTGTCCATCCTTTTTATCTACCTTATCTATGTTACAGCCATATCATGATGCCTATTTATGTCTTGATCATTTACCTTACCTATTATTTGTTAAAATTACTGGCCTCGCCAGACTTTATGTCTGACCCATTTTGTTTCCACCTCTTTTCTTTCCTTCCCCCCCCCCCTCCAGGTTTGCAAGGAGGGAATACTACAGCTTAGTGCTGATTTCTTTCTGTTGCTTGAAAAGAGTAGAAGTATCGCTTTGGACTCTCTCATCTTTATGGCTTTGCTTATGCTCAGTGGGGATTTATGCATTTATGTTATTTAAGTATTTGCTTCTTTATGTACTTCGAAGTTTTTGGAAAAGACTATTGATCCTGTTGTAATGATTTTGGAGACTACTTATGTAAGCTTGTTTTGAGTTATGATGCTATGAAATAAGTTTTATCTTCCGCTGTGTTGTTTTATTTATTTATTCTAGTAATTTATCTGTTCTATACAACAATAACGCTTCATGGACATTGATGCATTCCCTTTGTGAGTGACATTAATGGACATGGGGTGTTACACGTGGTATCAGAGTTATGGTTACAAGAACAGATAAAAAGTTCTGAAAAGTGTTTTCAAAGGTATTATTCTCCTAGAAAGTATTTTCAAAAAAAAAAACAACTTGTTTTAAAGAAGCTATTTTCAAGGAAAGTTTACTTTAAAGAGCATAATCCCTGCAAGCCATACATCTCTCTTTCACTTCCCTTGCTTTGAAACTCTTTCTTTTTTCTTTTCAGCATGTCTGGAGCATCTGAGATACCAGAGGGTGTTCATGTACCCGGTTGGTTTCGTTAATATCTCGAGGCTAGGGTCGCTGCCATGGGTCGGGCCGACGTTCCTCCTCCTCCTCCCCCAGCTCCAGTCATTCCTCCGCGTGGAGATGCTTTCTCCAAGATATGTAAAGACTTTCGTTTGATGGGTGGAAAAACTTTTAGTGGGTCTGAAACGTTCATTGAAGCTAGAAATTGGTTGAAATAATGGAGGATCTGTTTGGAATTTTTGACTTGGACAATTGTAGGAAGGTCCAATTGGCAACTTGGTTGATGAAGGACGAAGCTTTGTTTTGGTGGGAGGTTACTAATGAAGAATGTGCTGTAGAGACGTGGGAAGATTTTAGGGGAAGGTTTGAGTTGAAATTCCTTTATCAAGCTGAAGAGAGTATGTACATGGAGAGTTTCTTGACATTGAAGCAGAAAAACTTGTCCGTGAAGGAGTATGTGACCGAATTTAATAAGATGACGAGATTTGGAATAGAGTTAGTGAATACGCCTCACAAGAAGGCCTTGAGGTTTGCAAAGGGCCTAAATGAACCGCTTCACAGTTTGGATATGTCCCACATTCCAATGGGGGCTACGTATGAAAAGCTTGTTGATATGGCATACATGCATGAAGAATAGAAGGGTGTAAGTACTTTTAGGCCGCAAGATAAGAAGGAGGATCCAAAGAAAGCCCAACAACAAAAGAAAGGTGGTAAAGAAAAGAGGAAGTGTCACAACTGTGGGATACCCGACCATTTGAAGAAAGACTGTAGGAAGAAGAAGAAGTTCGCTTGTTATCATTGTGGTGATCTAGGTCATGCTGTCAAGGACTGTTCTAAGAAGCAAGGGCAGTGGGCAGGTTCTACTTCGGGAGGGCAGGTTCACCCTCTCATGGCTCCGGGACAGGAAGGAGGTAGAAAAATTTCTGTCGAAAGTTTGATTTTCTTGTTTGATCATCCTGTCCGTACTTTATTCGATTCTGGCGCATCACATTCGTTTATCTCTACATCATTAGTTGAAACACTGCACTTAAATACTAGTCTCGTTGTGGATCCCATTGTAGTCTCAAATCCTATTGGTGGGTCGGCTCATTTATCCATGGTTTGTAGAGATTTGAGATTGTCTATCTTAGGCGTTGGTTTTGAATGTAATGCTTTTGTGCTTGGTTTCATGGGCTATGGGTTGATTCTAGGGATGGATTGGCTAGCCAGACATGGTGTCATCCTAGATTGTGAAAGAAGGGTAGTAAAATTGTTGACTCGTAGTGGAAAGACCCTTGATATTTCTTGTGACCCTAGAGGATCGGTGATGCTTAGTTATCTTGAGTCACTTGACGCATTCAATGATGATTTACATTCTGTTCGTATAGTCCGTGAATATGTTGATGTCTTCGATGAGGTGAGGGGTCTACCCCAAAACGTTAGATAGACTTTCATATTTATCTTGTAGACAATGCAAAACCCGTATCTCTGCCAGTACACCACATGGCTCCTCGTGAGAGGAGGGAACTCAATAAGCAAGTAGGGGAGTTGTTTGAGAAGGGGTTCATAAGACGTAGTATACCAGAGTGGGGTGCTCCAGTAGTATTTGCCACGAAGGCGGATGGGTCCCTTAGATTTTGTGTGGACTATAGAGAACTTAATAAGCTTACTAAGAAGAATAGGCACCCACTGTCGAGGATTGACGATCTCTTCGATCAGTTAGTTGGCGCCTCAGTATTTTCGTAGTTGGACTTAGCCACTGGTTTCCATCAATTGAGAGTGGCTGAGGATAGCATAGATAAGACTGCCTTTAGGACTCCGGACGGTTTCTGTGAGTGGCTTGTGATGCCCTTCGGTTTGACAAACGCCCCCGCATACTTTGTTGACTTGATGAGTAGGATGTTTAGGGAGTACCTTAATAAATTCTTGGTGATCTTTGTGGATGACATCTTGATCTTTTCTAAGAGCGAGGAAGAGCATGCCCTACATCTTAAGGAAGTGTTGGAGACCCTTCGAGCGCATAACCTTAAAGATAAATTTTCTAAATGTCACTTTTGGAGGAAGGAAGTGCGATTCTTAGGGCACGTGGTTTCCAAAGAAGGGATAACTGTGGATCCCGCGAAGGTGGTGTCCATCCAAGATTGGAAGGTCCCTAAAAATGCTACCGAGGTGAGGAGTTTCTTGGGGTTGGCTGGCTACTATAGGAAATTTATCAAGGACTTCTCAAAGATATCAGCCCCATTGACACGCTTGACGAAGAAGAACCTAGTTTTCAGGTGGGACGTAGATTGTGATGATGCGTTCCAACGTTTAAAGAGAGCTTTGACCACAACCCCAGTCTTAGTGTTACCAAATGGGAATAAGCCATTTACCGTTTATACCGATGCTTGTGGGATAGGACTAGGCGCAGTCTTAATGCAAGAGGGGAGGGTAATACCCTATGGAGGAAGGCAGTCGAGAGTGCATAAGAGAAATTATCCTACACATGACCTAAAGTTGGCCGCTATTGTTTTTGCGCTTAAGTCTTGGCGCCATTATCTTCTTGGCGAGAAATTCGAATTGTTCATAGACCACAAATCGCTAAAATACTTGTTCTATCAGAAGGACTTGAACTTAAGGCAGCAAAGGTGGATGGAATTCTTAGCGTCCTACGATTTCGAGATAGCATATACCCCTGGAAAGGGTAACGTGGTGTCAGACGCCTTAACTAGGAAAAGGTTGTCCTTGAGTCAGTTGTTTGTTGAGCGGCGAAGTTTACAGTTCATCTCTACGTTTGACTTTAGACCTTCCATAGACTTTGTACCCGGTTTGCTAGCATCCTTAGAGGTCAGAGCTATGCTTTTGGGATGGATTGGTAAGGCACAGCGAGATGACCCAAAGTTGGTTGAGTTAGTAGAGAATCGCATAAGGGGGGAGTCATCGAGCCATCTCAGCAGGTATACCCTAGATGATAAGGGTTGGTTACGTAGGGATGGTAGACTTTGTGCACCACGAGACGAGAACTTGAAGAAAACCATTCTTGATGATGCACATCATACGAAGATGACCATTCATCCCGATGGGTACAAGATGTACATGGACATGAGACGAGTTTACTTTTGGGCCGGTATGAAGAGGGATGTGGCCGAGTTTGTCGCTAGATGCTTGGTGTGCCAATAAGTAAAAGCAGAGCAAAAGAAGCCCGGTGGGTTGCTTCACCCATTGGAGGTCCCACAATGGAAGTGAGAGAGTGTCTCGATGGACTTTGTGGATGGGTTACCAAGTTCGAGGAAGGGTAATACGGGGATTTGGGTCGTGGTAGACAGACTTACTAAGAGCGTCCATTTCATTCCCGTGAAGAGTAAGAGGACTGCTCCATGGTTAGCCTCCGTATACATTCGAGAGATAGTTCGTTTGCACGGTGTTCCTTCTAGCATAGTGAGCGATCGCGATCCTATCTTTACTAGTGAGCTTTGGAAGAGCTTGCAAGAGGCGGTAGGGACTCAGTTATGTTTGAGCACCGCATATCATCCTCAGACGGACGACCAGACCGAGAGGGTGAATCGTATTCTAGATGACCTTTTGAGGCCATGTGTTTTAGACTTAGGAGGTACACGGGAGGAGCATCTTCCTTTAGTGGAGTTCGCGTATGATAATAGTTTTCAGTCTTGCATTGGCATGGCACCTTTCGAGGCTCTTTATGGAAGGCCGTGTCGTTCACCTATCTACGGATAAGATCTTGCTTGGGCCCAATATGATTAGAGAGACTTCGAAAAAGATCGATTTGATTCGAAGGAGGATGAAGACGGCGCAAGATAGGCAGAAATCTTGTGCGAACAAGAGGAGGACAGATCTTGAGTTTGATATTGGGGATATGGTCTTTATCAAGGTGTCTCCATTACGGAATGTTGTTCTCTTTGGGTCCGTTGGGAAGCTAGCACCAAGGTTCATAGGGTTGTTTCCTATTAAGGAGAGGATTGGACAGATGGCGTATAGAGTGGAGTTGCCCGAGAGACTTAGTGGTGTACACGGCGTATTCCATGTATCACATTTGAGGAAGTGCTTGCATGAGACCGCGGAAGTGGTAGAGCCGAGCTTGCTTAGAGATGTGGAGATAGAGCGTGATTCGACGATTTGACGAGCTCTTGCATGCATTCTTGGGTCGGAGATTAAGAAGTTGAGGAATCGAGAGGTCAAGCTAGTAAAAGTGCAATGGGGAGATGATGAGAGCGACGCTATTTGGGAGACGGAAGAGAAGATGCGTTCATTGTACCCTTTTCTTTTCGAGGGTATATCTTTTAATTTCTCCTTTATCGCTTAGCTTGTACTTGTTCTATCTTTAGCATGTCCTCTCGCTAGTATCTTTGACCTTTAGATAGGGTAGTCCTATGGTTGAAACATGTGTTTGAGACATGTTATGTATGGTGGATGCATGAGGATGCCAGTGTTTGCTAGCGGTTGCTCGTGGATGCATATACACACACTTTAGGCACTAGATCGGCTCAGTCACTTTCATATTGCATATTGCATATAAATGGATGTATTTAGTAAAATGAATGTACATTGAATGTGTGTATCATATGGATATTGCATTTAAATGAATGGTTGTGCACACATGTAGTAATAATATGTATAGGGTTCTTTGCATACATGATGGATACATGGCACTATCATTATTTGCATTAAGGAGGTCGAATGAATCAGTGGACCGCCTGATTTTGCATTAATATACAGACATATACACACACTGTGCATATGTACATGAAAAGCATTTGAAATCTTTTAAGGACAATGAATGCTTATGGATGATGGTTGAGTAGATAGATGATTGGATAGTAGGATACATTCTTCTTAACTTGAAGATTTCGGGGACGAAATCCTTTAAGGAGGGGAGAATGTAACACCCCGTAATTTTATAACATTAAAATTCACAAATTAAAGTATACTTAATTTTTAGAAAAGAATTAAGTGAAACCGGTTGCGCTATTATATTCGTTTCAAAATTTTGGGTCAAGATAGACATTTGGTTTGCACAAAACGGATACCTTATGAAGATGTTATTAAGCCTTGAAGTTTGTATGCATATGAGAGAAATATATATATATATATATATAATGCAAAAAAGTTCAAAACAACGAATTGAGAGGGGGAATAACCGAATCGGCCCATTTTTGAGGTCGACCCGAGCTTCGCTGGGTCAACTAGGGGTTGATTCAGGGTGTTTGGCTATCAACCCGTGGGCCGATTCGCTCAAAGGCAGATGTGGCATTTGAATGGTTCTTATGGTTCAGGGTTAATCTAATGGTCCTAAATAACTTCCTACACCTATATATACACCCTAAGACCTAGCCCTAATTCATAAATATTATCTATAACACCATTATGCTGTCAAACTCTCTCTTAAACCCTAGCCGCCGCCTCTAAATCAAATCTCAAGTATTCAAATTCAACTCAAATTAAAGATTAGAGCTTCTACAACAATTCAAGAAGATAAATCAGCAACACTGCAACATTTCTACACCAATTTCAGTGCATAATTCTATTCTTTAACCATGAAAGGTGAGTACGGTGATTTTCACAATATAATGGGATTAAAAATAACATGATGAAGTTGTAAAGAGGATTCATATGTATGTATGTAATTTAAATCTCATCCAAGTCTTCACCTTTTTTATTCATGTCATCATATGCCTATGTTTCTATGTAAAGTTCATACCTTTATCAGTTCATTCATGTTGAATTTGTCATTATGCCTCTATGCCAGTTTACATGCCCCTTTATTTCATGATGTTGTGTTAATTCCAATTTTCTGTGATTTGATTCTCTCTTCTTATCCCTATTCCTTTTATTTTTGGATCTAGGCTACCTTCGAGCCTATGTTAAAAATACACGCGAATGCAAATATGTGGGAACGATGGGAATATGTGAAATACGGAAAATTGGATATTATTTGATATTTTGGATAATTGGATAATATGTGAAATTGGCATATTTGGGTATGAATTACATGGAATTGATGAAATTGCATATAATTGTAAATTTGTAATTGAGGATAATTAATATGTAATTAGTGACAATTTGGAATAGGCAATATTATAAACATGATTATATGTTTAATTAGATATACATGACATGAAAATTGGGTATGTGTGAAATACAATTATTAATAAACCTTTGACACGAGGTTAGGCACAATTGTGGCGTAAGACTGCCCGGAACTGCCCGGCAAATCCAGCTGCCACAATTGGACGTCTAATGTGAGAGATCAAAGGAATGAATTATAGGCGCAACAGTTAATGACACGATGTTAGACCCGGTTTGTGGCATAAGACTGTCCGGAACCACCCGGCAAATCCAGCGGGCACAAAGCGTTCGGTCTAATGTGGGAGGACGTGCACCGTTCGTCATAAGGAATGAATTAAGGAATACTAACCATAATAAGACATGGGTATGGTTAGAGGGTTAAGTGGGGTGACATGTAAATTATGACATGTAATTATGGACTTAACCGGTATAAGATAAGACATGTAAATTATGACATGTAAGTATGGACCTAACCATAGCATGTGTAAAACATGGACATTTGAATTAAAATTGTTAAGTGGGAGAAAAACCTAGTGGGGACCAAGCATAGGTGGGAGGCTTGTGTCGGATGGGGGACCCGTTTCAACCAGTAACACGTTTGAGTATCTAATTGGGCCCGGTACTAGGGCGGGGTTGGGGCAGCTTACTGGACTTGAATGTAAGAGGTCAAAACGTGAATAGCGGTGGCAACGCGAGTCCAACGAGTTCACGTGCGTGCATGGGTCCGGGCTGGTAGGTAAGACGTTGTTGCATCGTGTAGGTATGGCCATGCATTTTATGTTGGTATCGGGGTTGCCACTTTGGGGAGTGATACACCCATTATGGGGCCAGCACGGGTGCCTACGGGGTTTAGGGAGCCGATCGAATGGGTAGGGTAAGGGTACCTTAGTGGTGGTAGGAGCAAGCCGACACCTACGATAGCAGCTACGTACAAGTAACTACCAAGTTGTCATGTGGGTACAATTAGTGGGAAGGGATCAACCTTTAGTAAATAGAGACTAGTAGAAGTGTGGTGTAATTAAGTAATGTGGTGTAACTTAGCAAAACTGCGGTGTAACGAAACACATGTTGGTTGAGTTGGATAGTCCTTTGGGTGCTAGTCTGGTGTTGACTTCGGTCTTCGGGGTTAGTACTTGGAGGGTTGTTCGCTTAGCCAATGTGTAGGATTGTCTTAGTACTTAGGAACGGAATCATCTTGTCCATCCTTTTTATCTACCTTATCTACGTTACAGCCATATCATGATGTCTATTTATGTCTTGATCATTTACCTTACCTATTATTTGTTAAAATTACTGGACTCGTCAGACTTTATGTCTGACCCGTTTTGTTTCCACCTCTTTTCTTCCCTTCCCCCCCACCCCCCTCAGGTTTGCAAGGAGGGAATACTACAGCTCACTGTCGATTTCTTTTAGTTGCTTGAAAAGAGTAGATGTATCGCTTTGGACTCTCTCATCTTTATGGCTTTGCTTATGCTCAGTGGGGAATTATGCATTTATGTTATTTAAGTATTTGCTTCTTTATGTACTTTGAAGTTTTTGGAAAAGACTATTGATCCTGTTGTAATGGTTTTGGAGACTACTTATGTAAGCTTGTTTTGAGTTATGATGCTACGAAATAAGTTTTATCTTCCGCTATGTTGTTTTATTTATTTATTCTAGTAATTTATTTATTCTATACAACAATAACACTTCATGGACATTGATGCATTCCCTTTGTGAGTGACGTTAATGGACGTGGAGTGTTACAAATTTTATTTAAAATCTCATGGTGTAGGTAAAGCAATTTGCGATTTTTGAATAGAATTTTCCTAGAATTAAACGATGAAGTTATGGATAGGGGAAAGCTTACGCATAACGAAATCAGGAAAAGAATCGCCTGTCAGCATTAACAAGCTTCCCCATATATATATATATATATATATATATATATAGATATATATATATATATGTATGTATGTATGTATGTATGTATGTATGTGTATATATATATACTTAGGTAGTCCAAGATCTGTATCTAATCATTCCTTGAGTTAGCTTTGGCTAATCCCCGAAGCACAATCTTTTAGGTAGACATATATAATTATATCACATATATAATTCTTGGATGGCATGATGAATAATGTTTGTTCATTTCAAATGTTGGATATTTCATGCTCTATGCCTCTAAACTCATATTCTATGGCAGCCTAGTTAAGTCTGATCCGGTTATATGTTTTGAGTATCACATTTACTCTATCGCATATAACCAAAATAAATTGTGCACTAATACTTTGACATTACCTACATCTATTGATTTTGGCATTGACGAGCGTATTCACTGGAAGGCATCACTTTATACTTAATATTAATATTTAGTTTGGAGGGATTCTATAACTGGAAGTGGCAAATCATATTTTCTTTTAAAATTGGTGTATGAGCAGAGTCTGAAGTATTAGAATGGCAATATGAATATGTGTGTGTGTGTATTGGCACAAGAACTGCAGATTCAACATTTAAAAAACCATGCATACAATACATGCTAAATTACACATGTTTGGGCCCTTTCAAAGAAGTATATGATAAATCAGATACATATCATATATGCACTGATTTATAGTTCAATAAGAGAAACTTAAATTCATACAGTACTCATACTTATTTTAATAGGCACAAGTCAATATACATATCAGAGCGAGTTTATATATATATATATATATCCTGCAACGTTATATATGGTAATATATTTATAGATCACCCATTCATTCTTATAACAATGCAGCTTCTACATACAAAAGATCTTAATGGTTCAAAAATAATTGCCAATATAAAAAATATTGATTCAGTGGTGTATATAACTATACATGTTAATTTTAGCATTTCACTCTTACACCATTTATTTACAAGCAGTATAAATACACAAGTTCACAACCATGCAGTAAGACACAAAATTTGTATATACAAACAACATGGAAGTAAAAACAAGTCATACTTTCTTATCTTTCAAAACATACTTGTACCATGTAGGCAGTGCTGACCATGACCTATAGGTTGCTCTAGGCAAAGCTGGAAGTAAGAAGAGAGTGGGAACAAAATTGAAAATAAATGCTCAGTGCTGGGCATCTAACACTAGTCTCACCAGTGATAATGGAAGTTGTTTGCAACTTGACTAGTGTTACCTTCGCTATTTTGTTGCTCCACCTACTAATTTAAGTATTCATAAAAGTAGCTAAGCACTATGGCTGCCCCCTTTGCCACTACCACCTGCGCTGCACTAAGTGAGTCGCTAGTCTTGCTTCTAGGCCGAGTCCACATGTTGGTATCAACATAAATAACAACAGATCTAACACTGAATTGAACATAAACAGTGTATCAAAGTATGCAATATATATATATATATATATATATATATATCAAATATATATAACACTGTGTGAACTCAAATATATATATATATATATATATATATATATGTATGTATATATATATATGTGTGTGTGTGTGTGTGTATAAGTAAGCAATACCGATCAATATTGTATGCTAGTAGATATATATGTTTTCAGGAATTTCATTTATGCAGGTATTGATATCCTTGTTATAACAAACTAATTTTAAAACCATTTCAGTATCTTAATATCGATGTGTGTGTGTGTGTATATATATATATATGTATATATATATATATATATATATATATATATATGCAACAAGTATAATAGTAGAAAGCAAGTCAAACTTGCTGTAACTTTGATTACATATTCGTAGTATGTATATGTAAATATTAATACCAACGACATTTAATCAATAGTTCATTTCTTATAACAATATTTATGCAATAGTACCATTTTAATCTTGCTTACTACAAGCTACACTACAGACATCAATTTCTACTCACTTATACAAACCAGTCCATACAAACATATTTATAAATGGCGTGTAGACTTATATAAATACATAAATATCATAGATTACATGCCACTGCAGATATATTGCCATAAAAAATTTGTGGCAATCATATATCAAAGTTATGTGCAAATTGAGGAGTTAAAGCTGCAAATCATATTTGCAGTAGAACTTCATTAATGTGCACATAAGAGAGATACATATATAGATCCATACACCAACACTTAAACCAACTTTTATAAAACTAATTCATCATTCAGTTGCTGAAACGTATACATATACATGTGTGAACAACATGAAAGGTAAAATAAGTATATAGCTTAATCTTCCACAGTATGTTTACTTCATGAATCGAAATAAAAACCAGCAGTGAATAGCATATTATCTAATGCGCATATACACTATTATATTGCCTATCCGGCATATCAAAGCAATAGTTAAGACTGGGCTTGGCAAAATGGTATACTATAAGGTCAAAATAGATGCATACATCAAAGGTGTAGCAGATATAAACATTCATATATGGCTAGGTATTTAGTGATGTGATTTAACTACTTATATAGTAGAAGAACATTCTACAAGTATATGTTACGAGGCAAATCATATTTGTAGCTTAACATTTTGAAATGACATAGTTTGTGCATACTGCAATTGTAATTTGTAGATTACATTTGCAGTAGGCTGTGCATTTCGAAATGCACAGCAGTGAGGGATGTAGCACATATTTCTAAAACATGTATTTTTGAAGTACACATTTCATTATTCTAAGTAAGAAACCGAGGAGTATTTAACAATTTCATACATACATACATACATACATACATATATATATATATATATATATATATATATAGATACATACATACATACATACATACATACATACATATATATAAGTGGGTGTGTTACTGTAGAATATACATGTAGAAACTTGACAACTTTTGTATACTGAAAGTATAAAAATGTGAGCCATTGTTTTATGCAACCAATGCATTCTGATTTCGCTGTGTGCAAAAGTGCATCAATATGAACTTCATTTTATGCAAAATCAGATACACAATTAATCAATCAACACATCATATCTGTTGCTTCTGGTGTATATCATCATATGTGATATAAGAGCAGTATAGCTGAAATCAAAATTCCAGTATATATTTATGTCACTACATACATGCAGTATACTCATATGAAATATATCTTATATAACTATTCTGGTAATTAGAAAAGAGTTAAAAGTATAACACAAAAGTGAACCAAACTTTATATTCCGTAAATATAATTACCAGAAGAACTCAGCTGTGATCATCTAACGCAAATACATTGATTAAAACTAGAGTGTTATTTTGATTTGAAATTACAACAGAGTAAGTCAAGTCCCTTTTTTATATCAGAAACCCAAGCGGTCTCTGCAGAGTATATCAATAGATCAATTGAATGCAACAGATTATTTTGACCAACACAAAATCATATATTCAGAGTCATCCAATTCAAGTGTGTGTTTTAATAGTGATGCCTCTAACAGGTTATTATAGTGGAAGGCTTTCTCATATTAATTAGTGAGTAATCCATATTAATTGGGTTCATGAATTAGATATGAAAAACAATAATTTAACATAGCATATAGTTTCAATGCCAAGATAAAATAAGCATCCAATTATTTTCATCAAACATGAACCTAATTTTTTTGCATGTTAATATACAGAAAACAACATTAAAAAAGAACACATTTTCAAGTGTGTTCAATAACTACAACTAGATTATCCTATCATATTCACTGCTTCAAATCAAAAGGGGAAGTTACTGTGATTATTTTTTATAACTGGAATTTCATCTTGACAGACAAACTCGCAAATCCAATCTTATCAATATGATTAATCCAATTTTTTAGAAATGAATAGGATAGGTATTATTAACAGAATTGATACCTAATATCAACCCATAAAACATTTTCGAATTTTTATCAAATATAAATTGTATTTTCGATGGAATTGATTCACACCAGAAATGAATTTATATTACAAGCATTTTACAAAATCGTATCAGTGTTCATAACATGTTTTCAGTTCTTGCAAGCAACCAAACATACAAACAATCAATAAATTCTTTTTGCAAGACCGCTCTGATACCACTGTTGGGTTTTATGTATTAAGTTCGTAGCAAAAAACAAAATTAAATTCAACCCAAATAATAGGATCTAAGAAAAATTAATAAATCGAATTAAAAAGCGTATCGAATTTACTTTGCAAAATCACGAATTGAATAACATTTGGATTGAATTGAATGACAAATGCTCCCCAAATTTGGATGGCGTCTCTGCGATATCCACACGAACAATTTTCTAATCAGTTGATGAAATCGAAAAGGGGGAAGAAAAAGGTATTAGCCATGGCCTATATCATTTGTTTTTATTATGTTTTGATTTTCTATAATTTTTGAAGGAGAGACTATCTCCATTTAAAATATATGTGAACCAAAAAGAATGAACGAATAATATGGGCTATTGTTTCTCTTTTAATTTATAAAATATCAATGGTTGATATTTTTAATTGTTTAAAGGACATTCTCCCCTTTTAATATTCCAAGCGTGTGAACCCTATAGATTAATATAACATTGGCAATAATTTTAAATCATATTTAAAATTATAAACAGCAAGCGACATCTAGTAATACATCGCGGTTACCCAAGTTATAATAAAATCAATAATTCGATACACCCTTTTCTATGACCAATGTTTCAGTGTGATTTAATCCTTTTAACCATTATATCCAATATTAAACTCAAGGCATGGAACGTATCATCATCTTTATAATTTAATCATTATATCTTGATTTATGAGCAGATTGTATAAATACAAATCAATATTTGAGCATGGCCATGCATTTCATAATCTTACTCAATCAAGAGGCCCATGGATATCACTACTTTTATTGTAGGGTTAAATTCCACCTAGATCATTCATATTATTTAATCGATTCAAGATGTATCTGATAATCATCTTTATCTTCTACTTTGTTAAAAGTAACTTTGGATAATATCAAAACACAAATATCCTTGAATAAAATATATAATGATTTCAGGTCTGAGGACCATTACATCATTATCACTATGAGAATTACTTATGATACTATTATTCATGCTCCATGAAGTTTTTTCACCTTTGGGTCTATCCAATACACTGTTCTCTTACACGTATTTATGCATTAACATTAAAATCTCATATATTAATGATCAACGAGATATGATCATCAGTCAATCAACATACTAGTCTCAACATTTCAATGTTGTCCTATATACAATAAAACTTGACTAGGGACATTTGAGAATTACAATACTTATTATATTATATAATCTCACGTTCAAGTCACTTACTTGTAACTTTAAAATTCTGTAGTATTATTCTAAGAACTTCTAATATGTTAATATTTATATTACGTAGTAAATATAACACAACAGAATATTTTATTCAAAATAAAATATAACATAAAAAACGTTATAAATCACATCAAATGGAATGCCTCTAGGGCACAAACTCAAATAAAAATAACCATTTTGCAAACAATCTTGGAATTCAATGAAACCGGTTTCATTGAATTTGTAATTATAAATAATTGTAAAATTTCAAATTTCGAGTCAATCGGAGTTGTTATGTGATCGTGTGCGATATAAACGCGTATCAATTAATGATTTGAGATTTACATAGCCATTTTACAAATGGCCTCAGATTTCGATGAAAATCGTTCCATCGAGTCAGGAATATTTGAATATAGGATAACGTCAAGTTTCACCGCGATCGGACGAGATATTTAGTCGTGCGAACTAAAAATGGTTGATGACAATTAAGTCAAAATAATAATAAACTTTTTTGCCAAAATATCTCTCCTCCTTTTCCTTATAACCTAATCAGCGCCTACTTCTTACGTTCTACTATCCATGGAAAAGAAGCCGCCTCCATTTTCTCTCTTCGATTAACTATATTTATTTCAATAATCGATGAAATAACTCAACTCCGGATCTACTGAGTTTGTAAGAACGAGAGCTTCAACCTAATAGGTAGGGTACGAAGTGCGATGCAAATTTCTCTGGATTGTGTTTTATATAGCATGGCCAAGGCATGACATTGACAGAGTTGAAGGAGGTGATAGCCACGATGTGTGTGGTGTTGGGTTTATAGAGGATAAGGGCTCGTATGGGCAGAAACTCGTGGAGTTTAAGACGTATTTTTGTCACAACTTTATAAGAGCTGTGACATGGGAAGTCAGATTTTTCCAAGATCAACCGGGTTGGTTTTGGTTGTGATAGGGAGGAGGAGATCGGGAAGAGGAAGCTGAAGGTGACATTGGATTTGAATTTCGTGAAAAATAGAGGGAGTTTAGATGGGGAGACATGCGGCCATGAATTAATGTTTCAAGTATAGGCATTTTCGAATGTAAATTTGGGAAGAAGAAGGGGGTGGGTTAGTCCGTGTGTGAGATAAAAGAGTGAGGATTTTCTTTTTAAGCTAATTATATTTTATCGCATATTAACCTGTAACGATTATATCTATGCCATACGGATTCAGATTCGCGAACAATTTTCTCCTTAGCGGTCCTATTGGAATACCGGAAAATACATCATTGGTTTTGATGGATTCTGAGGCTATTTAATTTTGGGACTATTTTGGGATTTCATACTCATTCAAAATCAAAGGCGAGTGATTAAACCCACTTATGCTTAAATAAAATATTCGATTGTTAGTTAAATTAAAGTCATGTTAAAATTGCATATTTATGTTAATTGGCATCGATAGTGTAATTTAATTTAAACATTAGTTTAAATTTTACTATTAAGTTAAAATTTGACATTTAATTGTTAATTTAAACAAAACACCTAATAATTAGTATTTTTGATGTGATATTGAACTATTTGGATGGATAGATGTTGATGAATGCCTAGGATTGATTTGTTTGATATATTGATGTTTAATATTGTGATTTTACCCATTATTTACATTTATTTTATATAACTATGTGGTCGCGTTGAATAACCCCAATCATTTACCTTAGATGTTATGAGCATCAAATAAATCTGGGATTTATCATTAAAATGAATAAAGAACGTACTTTGAAATGACAAATACCTATGACCTTGATTTGGATTAAAATGATATATATCCTTTTCGAAAATATTTGTAACGACCCGGTTTTTAGCGAATTTAGTCATCGACATAAACTCAATGACGACTAACCAAACATCGAAAAATACCGGTAGTTAATGAAAGAAGTTAGAGGGTGAGAATAGATAAGATAGAAACTTAGAATAAAAGAAGAAGAAGAAGAAGATACAACATCAGAGTAACACGAATCTCACAACGGAACGAACAACATATAATTGATAACATATCCTTGAAATAAAATCAGTATATGTATACAGTAACATTATCAGAGTACAACACTTACAACACAGCGGAAATAACTATAGCTATATAATCCTGAAGCCTCATACTCCAAGCTCTCCAAGTATATCTGTAAAATGCTGACTACTTGACTGCCCGTATAAAATTGGGCACCCAAGAGTTTAGGGAAAACAAAACAAAATAAACTCCGGGTCAATCATGGGACTGGTATGAGTAAAATCGTTTAATACAGGTTGAGCCATTAAACGATATCTCATAAGACCACGTCGTATAATGGAACGGGTTTTTCCCTTATGAGAATCCTAAATAATCTTTATATCAAAACTCATTGATATTATAATGGTGTCTATCAACCACAATATAATAATCATCTAGGAGAAACGCTTCCATCTCACGTTCTACATATATAGTATACAATCAAAACCGCAAGCACGTATTGGGTAATGGATTTCCAACTATGACAAGGTATGGAACCACCTTTCGCTAGTGTACCTCTAGGAAGGAATACACTGGGTTCAACAAGAACATCTTGCAACCCGACCACACATGGCCGACCACTCATTTCGCTTGAGTGTATCGAATGTATATCACCAACGATTGAGATCAACAACCGTTTCCCGAATGGGACAGCATTGACAATAGATTTTAGAAGTAAATGAAACTCTAGATCAGGTGATTATACACCCTAATAGGAGCAACCTACATAGCCATGTTGCCTGCCCGATTTTTGTCATTTCCCAGTTGTGAGGCTAGAGGCCACGCTTATCTCTGACAGATTACACGTTTATTCACTTTGAATGTCACATCGTCATACCCGCCAAATCACAAATTGATTTCCTCAAAAATACCACAGGTATACAGCTAAGAGAAATGAATTCCTCCGCCACCAAATGTAAATACGTTTGAAGAGATCAACTTACGCGATCTATTACATATACTCCGTCAGACATTCTTCCATACAGCTCATCCTGGGACTGGACAAACCGAAGGCACTATTCAGTACAACCATCTTAGGCAATCTTTACCTAAGATTTATACAATAGCCCTTGCACTTTACTCCGTCTTCAATTAGGGCTGTCAACGGGTACCCGAAAAATCCGATATCCGTCCGCATCCGTATCCGAAAATACGAAAAATATCCGTTATCCGAGATGCGGATACGGATATCCGATATCCGAAAATCATTTCGGATACGGATATGGTTATAGTGGTATCCGTATCCGAAAAATATCCGTCCGATTTTCTGATACGTGTATGTAGTATATATTATATAATTTTTAATTTATATTTAAGATTAAATTAATATATAAATTTCCTTAAAATAGCTAAGCTAAACTCAACTATTTAATTATAAAGGAAAGTTGTATTTTGTATTATGCAACATTTTAAATCATGTACTCATTTTATTTTGTGGTATGGTTATAATTAAAACATAATTGTGTATGTGCTTCTATGATTTATATTTTGTTTTATTTTAGTCTTAGGGTTGTGTATTTCATATTTTGAACACTTTATGTCTTAAAATATTTGTTGTAAGAAAATTATTTGATTGATGTCCTGCTTGTAATTTTTAATTAGATGTATTCACATTTTCAAAAAAAAATATTTTATGAGCCAAATTTGTATGTGAGTTATGTATTTGTAAACTTTTACTGTTTTATTTTCGGATATTTTTTCGGATGTTTTCGGATATTTTCGGATATACACATCCAATGTACAGTTTTAAGTTTCGGATACGGATATTTCGGATATTTTCGGATATCTGTATTCGCTAAGGCGGATACGGATATTTTCGGATATCCGAAAATATCCGCGGATACGGATACAGATATTTTTAACTGGTATCCGCGGATATCGGATACGGATTCGGATACGGATCTTCATTTTCGGATACGGATTCGGATACAGCACTATCTGTATCCGACTGCATCCGTTTACAGCCCTATCTTCAATTATCTTTGGCATATATGGTTCGCAACGCTTATGCCAATACGGAGTGGTTCTTCGGATAATAATCCAACCGGTCTCTCCATATTAACAACGTTAAAAGTGTCAAAACTTTGATAGTCTGTGATTTAACTAACAAAGAAAAACACGTGTAGCAAACAACGATATTATTTCCAGATGGAAATTATATCGATCAATCATTATTTAACATTTATCTCTCAATTTAACTTATTCGTTTTTCATCTCCTATTTCCCTATATTCAACATTTCTTATTTTCTAAATATAGAAAATATACGTTATTAACAATGGAAAACATTTCCATTTCTTGTTTTCTATATTAGAAAACATTTCTGATTCTTATTTGGAAAACATTTCCAAAGCTCCTTCACTTGGTTGAAACAAATGTTTAAATAAAACATCGCGACGCCAACACAAACCATTACACTCATTAACTAAATTCACTTAACCAGCCTTCACTATTAAACCTTATCATTCCTTAGTTAAGAAGGAAGTCAATCAAGTTGGGGTATAATTACCTATCAAACCTTAACTGAATAACATTTTAACTTCGAAATAGTCAAAGTTTATCTTTTAAATCTTTAACAAACTTCCTTACGAAACTCTCGGATTCTATTTACGAATCCACTTCTTTTACAGAACATTGGTTATAACGATAACATTATAATCCCTCCTTTCGAATTATCTAATTTCAATTTTAACCTTTATTCTTTAATGTGAATAAATAAATAAACACCTAATTTATAAATAAATAAATAAATCTTGATTTAAACACCGGAAAGTAAATAATACTTTCCCGAATTCGATATAATCGAATTCGACGACTAAAACTCTCTTTCGAGAAATCTCTGTTTGATTAACTCTCCTTCGAATATCTATATTCGATTAACTCCCTTTCGAATACCATATTCGATTTATTACTTTCGAATACCATATTCGATTTACTAATATTTGATTAACTAATGTGCGACTTAACTCTATTCGATAATCTTGACTCGACTAACCATACTCGACTAACTTATTTTGAATAACTATATTCAATTTACTTACCTTCGAATACCATATTCGATTTACTTATCTTTCGAATACCATGTTCGATTTACTCCTCTCGAATAACTATATTTGATAATCTCTATTTCGAATAAACTATATTCGATTAACTCACTTCGAATAACTTATATTCGACAGCTCTTTCTTTCGAATAAACGATATTCGAAAATCTCTCTCTTCGAATAAACTGTATTCGACAAAACTCTCTTCGAATAAACTATATTTGATTACTCCTTTTCGAATAACTAAATTCGATTTAATCCTTTCGATTAACCTAAAATCGATAATGCCTTTCGATTAAACTAAAATCGATAACTTCTTTCCTTAAACTTTATTCGAATAAACTATATTCGATACTCCTTTAACTCTATTCGAATAAACGATATTCGATGCTCCTTTAACTCTATTCGAATAAACGATATTCGATACTCCTTTGGATTAACTCAGTTTGATTAACTCATCTTAATTAACTCGACTTGATTAACTCCATTTGAATAACTCTAACTGGTCAACTCTAACTGAATAACTCTAACTGATTAATTCTAACTGGTTAACTCTAACTCTAATCGATTAACTCTAACTGGTTAACTCTAACTTTAATCGAATAACTCTAATTGAATAACTAATATTCAATTAACTCATTTCGATTAACTCAGTTTGATTTACTCTTTTGAATTAACTCCTTTGAATCATTTCCTTTTGAATTATCTCCTTTGAATTATCTCCTTTGGATTATCTCCTTTGGATTATCTCCTTTGAATTATTCCTTTTCTATTTGTTTACTTAACAAATAACTATTCCCTTTTCAATTCTATTTATTTAATAAATATTTCTTTTATCTTTTCTGTTTATTTAACAAATAAATATTTCTTTTATTTTTTCTATTTATTTAACAAATAAATACTTTCCCTTCAATTCTATTTGTATGTGTTTTACAAATATTTCCTCTCAATTCTTGTTTGGCTTTCCAAATATTTCCTTTCAATTCTTATTTGGCTTTCCAAATATTTCCTTTATAAAATCCTTTGATTTTATAAATAGTTTCTTTTATAAATTCTATTTATAAATAAATATTCCTTTTATAATTCTATTTACTTTCTAAGTAAATACCTTTTATAAAATTCTTTTCGTTTGATAAATATTTTATTCAAATGCATAGTTTGAAATCTTCCTTCTATATAAAATCTTTCGATTTCATATAATATTTTATTTCAATATTTCTTCTGGTATTTAACAGTACCAAATAACAAGACCATTGTCATTATAATCAATCACAGATTATACATCACATCATATAACACAATATATGAACAAAACAGTACTATAAATATTAAGGAACCCAATTGGGTCCGTCCAACCTATTTCCCTGCATCAAAGATGTTAATCAACAATAACACGAATATAAAGTATTCTGATAAATAGAATCAATATTCGATTAACGATATATATATATATATATATATATATATATATCGTTATCTATGATTTCAACCAATACACAAGTAATTCAACCAAACAGTTAACACACAGCAATCAATCATCATTTAGAAGTTCTAAAAATACGTTATAAAAATATAACTGTTCAGAGTTGGTGAGTTTTACTCACATTGGACTGTTATCGTTAAAAACGATTAACTGTCTTTGATTCAGACGGACAGTTTATTTTGCAATAAATTGTAACGAGCTTCGATGGACTTCTAGTCAGTTTTCGTGTAGTGTCCGTCCATACGATCCCAACGGATCTTGTTTTGTGAAATTCTGATATTGTATGCTAAAGTTATAACATTAACTAGTTTGTGTACATTATAAAAACTAAATTATATATATCTAGAATTAACTTTGGCCCAAACCTTAAGAACCCGACCCAAACCCGCTTGATTAAATCCCCTTCTTCCCCGATCAGTTTCCACCTACTCCTCCAACAGACTTTAATGCAACTTCATCCACCTACCGCCCTTCCATCTCTCCACCGTTCACCTCCAAACCAAACCCGTTATACTCCTCCTTCGAAGCTCTATCCACTCACGCCCTTAACACAGAGTTCGACTTCCTCTTTGTTGTCACGACAGAAGGTACACCCTCGACCAGAAACTTCACCGAAACCCTCATAAGCCTTCCTCCAATCTCGATTTCCCATTCTAAGTTCGAGTCTCAACTCAGTTCAAGCTAAAACTCCCTAAAATTTGCTCAACCCCAAACCCTAGGTACGGTACTCATATTTCATACGACAGTAACTCGCGTCGAACTCAGAAGAAACGGTATGGGAATGAAGATCGAAACATAGGGAGTTGGAAAATATAGGTTTAGTAATTTATAGGATTTGTTTGCATTTGTTTTTTACTTTAGAACTTGAGGATTTTTCATGTTAGAAACAAACTGGTGGCAGCTTGGAGTATTAGATTTTATAATGGGGATGAAAATCTTGTGTGGTTGAAACAAAGAGTGGGTGGCTAGTTTTGGTTCATCAATACTTAGATATTTTCGTTTTTAATATTCATTTCGCCTTCTAAAAATTCGTGTGATCACACACAATATTCAAAAATCACGAAAATGGTCATATAGCTACAGTTCGACATTACGGTCCCAACGAAGCTAGTTTCGTCGAATTCCGACTCCGTTTGCTCACACAGCGTATTTTTAATTGTCAAAATATCAACTGTTTTTCACGTTAAAAATCGGTACGGCCACATACTGACTTCAAAAATCACGGAAATTGAAATCTAACAATAATTTAACATTGCGGATCAAACAAAATTAATTTTGTCGAATTCTGAGGCCGTTTGCAAAACTGGATATTTTGAAAGCTCTAAATAACCCTTTTAAATATATAAATATATTTAAAAACAATTAAATTTAATATTTATAAATGAATATTTTTGTATGTATTCACAATAGAATATCATACAGCTCCACTGGGATTTTACAACTCGATATTCAAATACCGGTTGAATCGATATTCAAATTTATATTGAAATTCCTAATATATATCATTACAAATTATAAAGGAATTCCATAGCGACTTTTCTAAAATTTGATTTGGACATAAATCAAAATCTACACAATGAAATCCCTAATTTTCTATTCCACTAGAAAAATATACTTTGCCAGCTCTGAACGTTTCTTGTTTCAGAGAAATCCGACTTAAAACGGCTTCTGTATATTCTTTTAAAGTTCGAATTGCCAAATCGCGAACTACCGTGCCATTTCGAGCTCAATTTTAATTATAAAATAAATTATACATTCCGGCTTTGTTACTTATATATATTCGTTAATATAATTCAATATAAACTGAAATATATATATTTTAACTTGTCCAATTCACCAATATTGTGAATTCTGTTATTTCTGATTACTCCAGAAATATATTGTTCTATTATTTATATTAATTAAATATAATTATTATTTAATTCCACTTATCGATATCGCCAACTCGATATTTTATAATTAAGTTAATTAATTATTCGACAGTTAAAAATGCGGGTCATTACAATCTTTCCCCCCTTAAAATAATTTCATCCTCGAAATTGCTAAGGTAGAGGACGACCCTATCTATTGGGTAAAAATTTATCTATTTACTTCTTATCTCCTGTTTCTCTGAACCAATTAATATCGACTAAAATATTAATTCCTTCCGACTAACTAAAATTTTCAAAAATTCTGAAAATTTTCTAACACCTTAAAATTTCGGAAAATTTCGCCATAACCTCCTTTGTACAGCCCTATCGGTAAAACCACAACTCGCCTCTCTAGGCTTTCTCCAACCCAAAAGAAAATCAAACAACCAAGCGGCTTGCCAAATCGGCTCATAAATCACCAAACTCATATGAAATATAAACTTGTACCTTTTTGTCGGGTATATCATTATATCACTTTCACTTGCTTCTACTCAATACATGTAGACTATATATCCATCTATACCAATCAATTTCCAATCAATTTCAATCAACCAAATCTCAACACAATTATTCTCTTATATCGAGCCCAATTTCATTCTAACCCCAAATCAAAAAAATTCAAACTCTTAACTTATCCCTCAATTCCAGTTCAAATTATTCTCTGATCAATTCCAGATTTTAAATACTTTTATCAATCTCCTCTTACTAAACTTTACAAGCTAAATTTAAATTTTAGAAATTTTAAATTCCTGGGTTTTCTTTCAAATCAATTTGAAATCATAATACCAATTCAAAACCTTTGAATTTCTACACAGCTTGTTTCCTCAAAACAATTCGAAAACAAAATCTTTGGTAGTAATCCGTCACTTACAACTCGAAAATGAACACCGATGATGCAGCTGTCATCATCGGAATCTATTTTCCAGCGATCAAGTGAGTTCAATACTATACCACTTTCAAAATCATTTCCATATACTTCCATGTTGAAATTAGTTCAAAACGTCATTTCAATGCTTGTAACAAATTTAAAAATCCCAGGATCCATGTTTTTTTTCAAACACTTCTCCAAATTTTCAGGTTTAAATTTCAATTCTGATTTAATTTCAGATTTAACTCATTCGTAACACTTATACGTACCTTGATTGGTTATTTACATAACCGTTTCACTTTTATAATCTTACTCGATTATAATAACAACCAACACATCCAATACACTAATATTTCAAATATTAATAATTCATTTATATCAAAATATAATCTGGGCAAAATAATTCCATTTACCCCTTTTTCAAAACATACCATGTCGGTTCATCGTATTCGAGTGTATAGAAACTCCTATCGATACAATGGACCAAACTGATCGACCAGAATTCACAAACAACTCAACCAATAAATCTTCACAATATAAAATCATTTTAATATTGAATAACAAATACGCGCTCATATATATATACACTCAAACTCAATCTAGAGTATTACTAACCCCATCTCTACCGAGTCACGCCACAGAGCCATGGTAAATCGCTTAACCTTATGCTCTGATACCAACTGTAACAACCCGGTTTTTGGCAACTTTAGTTATCGACATAAACTCAATGACGACTAACCAAACATCGAAAAATACCGGTAGTTAATGAAAGAAGTTAGAGGGTGAGAATAGATAAGATAGAAACGTAGAATAGAAGAAGAAGAAGAAGAAGAAGAAGGTACAACATCAGAGTAACACGAATCTCACAGCGGAACGAACAACATATAATTGATAACATATTCTTGAAATAAAATCAGTATATGTATACAGTAACATTATCAGAGTACAACACTTACAACACAACGGAAATAACTATAGCTATATAATCCTGAAGCCTCATACTCCAAGATCTCCAAGCATATCTGTAAAATGCTGACTACTTGACTGCCCATATAAAATTGGGCACCCAAGAGTTTAGGGAAAACAAAACAAAATAAACTCCGGCTCAGTCATGGGACTGGTATGAGTAAAACAGTTTAAAACAGGTTGAGCCATTAAACTATATCTCATAAGACCACGCCGTATAACGGAACGGGTTTTCCCCTTATGAGAATCCTAAATAATCTTTATATCAAAACTCATTGATATTATAATAGTGTCTATCAACACAATATAATAATCATATAGCAGAAACGCTTCCATCTCAAGTTCTACATATATAGTATACAATCAAAACCGCAAGCATGTATTGAGTAATGGAATTCCAACTTTGACAAGGTATGGAACCACCTTTCGCTAGTGTACCTCTAAAGGGAATACACTGGGTTCAACCAGAACATCTTGCAACCCGACCACACATGACTGACCACTCATTTCTCTTGAGTGTATCGAATGTATATCACCAACGGTTGGGATCAGCAACCGTTTCCCGAATGGGACAACATCGACAATAGATTTTTAGAAGTAAATGAAACTCAAGATCAGGTGATTATACATCCTAATAGGTGCGACCTACATAGCCATGCTGCCTGCCCGATTTTTGTCATTTCCCAGTTGTGAGGCCAGAGGCCATGCTTATCTCTGACAGATCACACGTTTATTCATTTTTAACTTCACATCGTCATACTCGCCAAATCACAAATTGATTTCCCCAAAAATACCACGAGTGTACAGCTAAGAGAAACGAATTCCTCCGCCACCAAACGTAAATATGTTTGAAGAGATCAACTTACGCGATCTATTACATATAGTCTGTCATACATTCTTCCATACAGGTCGTCCTGGGACTGGACAAACCGAAGACACTATTCAGTACAACCATCTTACGCAATCTTTACCTAAGATTTATACAACAGCCCTTGCACTTTACTCCGTCTTCAATTATCTTTGGCATATATGATTCGCAACGCTTATGCCAATACGGAGTGGTTCTTCAGATAATAATCAAACCGGTCTCTCCATATTAACAACGTTAAAAGAGTCAAAACTTTGATAGTTTGTGATTTAACTATCAAAGAAAAACACGTGTGCAAACAACGATATTATTTCCAGATGGAAATTATATAGATCAATCATCATTTAATATGCATCTCTCTATTTAACTTATTCATTTTTCATCTCCTGTTTCCCTATATTCAACATTTTTTATTTTCTAAATTTAGAAAATATATGTTATTAACAATGAAAAACATTTCCATTTCTTGTTTTCTATATTAGAAAACATTACTGATTCTTATTTGGAAAAAATTTCCAAAGCTCCTTCATTTGGTTGAAACAGATGTTTAAATAAAACATCGCGACGCCAACACAAACCATTACACTCATAAACTAAATTCACTTAACCATCCTTCACTATTAAACCTTACCATTCCTTAGTTAAGAAGGAAGTCGATCAAGTTGGGGTATAATTACCTCTCAGACCTTAAATGAGTAACGTTTTAACTTCGAAATAGTCAAATTTTATCTTTTAAATCTTTAACAAACTTCCTTACGAAACTCTCAGATTCTATTTACGAATCCACTTCTTTTACAGAACATTGGTTATAACGATAACGTTATAATCCCTCCTTTCGAAATATCTAATTTCAATTTTAACCTTTATTCTTTAATGTGAATAAATAAATAAACACCTAATTTATAAATAAATAAATCTTGATTTAAACACCGGAAAGTAAATAATACTTTCCCAAATTCGATATAATCGAATTCGACGATTAACTCTCTTTCAAGAAATCTCTATTTGATTAACTCTCCTTCGAATATCTATATTTGATTAACTCCCTTTCGAATACCATATTCGATTTATTACTTTCGGATACCATATTTGATTAACTAATGTTCGACTTAACTCTATTCGATAATCTCGACTCGACTAACCATACTCGACTAACTTCTTTTGAATAACTATATTCAATTTACTTACCTTCGAATACCATATTCGATTTACTTATCTTTCGAATACCATGTTCGATTTACTCCTCTCGAATAACTGTATTCGATAATCTCTCTTTCGAATAAACTATATTCAATTAACTCACTTCGAATAACTTATATTCGATAACTCTTTCTTTCGAATAAACGATATTCGAAAAATCTCTCTCTTTGAATAAACTGCATTCGATAAATCTCTCTTCGAATAAACTATATTTGATTACTCCTTTTCAAATAACTAAATTTGATTTACTCCTTTCGATTAACCTAAAATCGATAACTCCTTTCGATTAAACTAAAATCGATAACTCCTTTCCTTAAACTTTATTCGAATAAACTATATTCGATACTCCTTTAACTCTATTCGAATAAACGATATTCGGTACTCCTTTAACTCTATTCAAATAAACGATATTTGATACTCCTTTGGATTAACTCGGTTTGATTAACTGATCTTAATTAACTCGACTTGATTTACTCCATTTGAATAACTCTAACTGGTTAACTTTAATTGGTCAACTCTAACTGATTAACTCTAACTGATTAACTCTTACTGGTTAACTCTAACTCTAATCGATTAACACTAACTGGTTAACTCTAACTCTAATCGATTAACTTTAATTGAATGACTAATATTTGATTAACTCATTTTGATTTACTCTTTTGAATTAACTCCTTTGAATCATTTCCTTTTGAATTATCTCCTTTGAATTATCTTCTTTAGATTATCTCCTTTGGATTATCTCCTTTGAATTATTCCTTTTCTATTTGTTTACTTAAGAAATAACTATTCCCTTTTCAATTCTATTTATTTAATAAATATTTCTTTTATCTTTTCTATTTATTTAACAAATAAATATTTCTTTTATCTTTTCTATTTAATTAACAAATAAATATTTCTTTCATCTTTTCTATTTATTTAACAAATAAATATTTCTTTTATCTTCTCTATTTATTTAACAAATAAATATTTTCCCTTCAATTCTATTTGTAAGTGTTTTACAAATATTTCCTTTCAATTCTTATTTGGCTTTCCAAATATTTCCTTTATAAAATCCTTTGATTTTATAAATAGTTTCTTTTATAAATTCTATTTATAAATAAATATTCCTTTTATTATTCTATTTACTTTCTAAGTAAATACCCTTTTATAAAATTCTTTTTGTTTTATAAATATTTTATTTAAATGCATAGTTTGAAATCTTCCTTCTATATAAAATCTTTCAATTTCATATAATATTTTATTTCAATATTTCTTCTGGTATTTAACAGTACCAAATAACAAGACCATTGTCATTATAATCAATCACAGATTATACATCACATCATATAACACAATATATGAACAAAACAGTATTATAAATATTGAGGAACCCAGTTGGGTCCCTCCAACCTGTTTCCCTGCATCACAGATGTTAATCAACACCAATAACACGAATATAAAGTATTCTGATAACAGAATCAATATTCGATTAACGATTTATATATATATCGCTATCTATGATTTCAACCAATACACAAGTAATTCAACCAAAAAGTTAACACACAGCAATCAATCATCATTTAGCAGTTCTAAAAATACGTTATAAAAATATAACTGTTCAGAGTTGGTGAGTTTTACTCACATTGGAGTGTTATCGTTAAAAATGATTAACTGTCTTTGATTCAGATGGACAATTTATCTTGCAATAAATTGTAACGAGCTTCGATGGACGTCCAGTCAGTTTCATCATGTGGTGTCCATCCATATGATCCCAACGGATCTTGTTTCATGAAATTCTGATATCGTATGCTAAAGTTATAACATTAACAAGTTTGTGTACATTATAAAAACTAAATTATATATATCTAGAATTAACTTTGGCCAAAACCTTAAGAACCCGGCCAAAATTCGCTTGATTAAATCCCCTTCTTCCTCGATCAGTTTCCACGTTGCTCCTCCAACAGACATTAACGCAACAACATCCACCTTCCGCCCTTCCATCTCTCCACCATTCACCTCCAAACCAAACCCGTTATAATCCTCCTTCGAAGCTCTATCCACTCATGCCCTTAACACAGAGTTCGACATCCTCTTTGCTGTCGCGACAGCAGGTACACCCTCGACCAGAAACTTCACCAAAACCCTCACAAGCCTTCCTCCAAGCTCGATTTCCCATTCTAAGTTCGAATCTCAACTCAGTTCAAGCTAAAACTCCCTAAAATTTGCTCAACCCCAAAACCTAGGTACGGTACTCATATTTCATACGACAGTAACTCGCGTCGAACTCAGAACAAATGGTTTGGGAATGAAGATCGAAACACAGGGAGTTGGAAAATATAGGTTTAGTAATTTATAGATTTGTTTGCATTTGTTTTTGAATTTAGAACTTGAGGATTTTTCATGTTGGAAACAAACTGGTGGCGGCTTGGAGTATTTGTTTTTATAACGGGGATGAAAATCTTGTGTGGTTGAAACAAAGAGTGGGTGGCAAGTTTTGGTTCACCAATACTTAGATATTTTCATTTTTAATATTCATTTCTCCTTCTAAAAATCCGTGTGATCACACACGATATTCAAAAATCACAAAAATGGTCACGTAGTTAGAGTTCGATATTACGGTCCCAACGAAACTGGTTTCGTCAAATTCCGACTCCGTTTGCTCACACAGCGTATTTTTAACTGTCAAAATATCAACTGTTTTCTACATTAAAAATTGGTACGGCCACATATTAACTTCAAAAATCATGGAAATTGAAATCTAACAATAATTTAACATATCGGATCCAACAAAATTAGTTTCATCGAATTCTGAGGTCGTTTGCAAAACTAGCTATTTTTGAAGCTTTAAATAACCCTTTTAAATATATAAATATATTTAAAAACAATTAAATTTAATATTTATAAATAAATATTTTCGTATATATTCACAATAGAATATCATACAGCTCCACTGGGATTTTACAACTAGATATTCAAATCCCGGTTGGATCGATATTCAAATTTATATTGAAATTCCAAATATATATCGTTATAAATTATAAAGGAATTCCATAGCGACTTTTCTAAAATTTGTTTTGGACATAAATCGAAATCTACACAATGAAATCCCAATTTTTCTCTTCTACTAGAAAATTTTACTTCACCAGCTCTGAACGTTTCTTGTTTCATAGAAATCCGACTTAAAACGGCTTATGTATATTCGTTTAAAGTTCGAATTGCCAAATCGCGAACTACCTCGCCATTTCGAGCTCGATTTTAATTATAAAATAAATTATACATTCCAGCTTTGTTATTTATATATATTCGTCAATATAATTCAATATAAACTGAATTATATATATTTTAACTTGTCCAATTCACCAATATTGTGAATTCTGTTATTTCCGATTACTCCAGAAATGTATTATTCTATTATTTATATTAATTAAATATAATTATTATTTAATTCCAGTTATCGATATCGCTAACTAGATATTCAGTAATTAAATTAATTAATTATTCAACAGCTAAAAATGCGGGTTATTACAATACTAAAATTAAATTTTGTATCACTTGGCTATAAGATAGAAAATTTTATACACACGTTGGTTGGTTAATAAAATTTGTTCCAACCTTGAATTTTGAAGTATTGTTTTAAAGACAATAATAAATGATGTTTATAAATCGATTTCTTTTGAAATTGGAACTTTGAATTTTGAAATATAAAATATAAAGGAAATTTGTTAACGTTGAAAACTGAAGTTAAAACTTGAAATGGGATACGGATTGAATCTATTGAAATTGAATTGTTTATTCATCTTTGAATTTACTTCATATTAATTTGATTCAAAGTAATATTGAATTGTGAACTCGAGATTTTTATAAACGCAAATAATTCAAAATGAAAAGTCTAGTTTGGAAACTTTAAATATTTGAATCCAATGGGTTGAATTGAATTGAGTTTGAAATGGGAATTGATTTGAAATCTCGAAATTGATTTGAATTGAATTGAATTTTGAATATGATTTCTAATTTGTTTAAAATTTAGAAAATCAAATCTAATTTAAAATATTTTATTTAAACCCTTATATAAACTATTTTACTAAATAACTATTTTCTTTATAAATTATTCTATATTTTAATTCATATATAGTAACTATTTTACTTTTTAAAACTGTTCAATTTTCTTTACTTATACTTATGCTACAACTATCTTAATAAACTACTTTAATAAATAACTATCCACCTTACAAACTATTTCTAACTTATGCATACATATTCTATTTTGATTTGCTATTTTAACGATCAACTATATATTTTATAAACCTCCTTAATATTTAACTATATTTAACTAAATTTTGATAATACTATTTTTATAGATTCAAAACTATTTATTTAAACTATTTCAAATACATCTAAACTATTTTAATACATGTATATAATTTAACTATTAAATATTTAAATTATTTAAGATTGGAATTACTTCAATATTATAAATTGGGTTCGAATTGAGATTTAATACGAAAGAATATCCTATTTTAAATATGAATGATTTGAAAGCTATTCTGCTATTTTGATATGAAGTATGAACCGTTTGAAATATAAAAATCCAACTGGTGTGAAATAAGCATTTGGTTATTAAAGGAACCGGAATCGGACATTGTGACACCCCAGGTCCATTAATGTCACTCTTTATCAGAATGCATTAAGTTCCGTGAAGTGTTATAGGTAAACAGAACAGAATCCCACAAGACAGATATATAAAGTAGCAGCGGAAATTTAAAACAATATTTTCCAACAGAAAACATCGTAGTCTCAAAACCAGTTACAACATCAAGCATAGAATAATGAAACTAGGTAAATCAAAACAAAACATTTGTCCTGCACTAAAAACCATCAGAGTATAGAAATGTAAAATCATAATCCCCATAAGTAGCCATAAACAAGTAGACAAGTAGTCAAAGCGATACATCGAAGCAGATCCAAATCCAAGCAGAAACCGAAGAAAGAGTCCTAATCAAGCCTGAGTGTTCCCACCTTGAGAACTGGGGGAGGGGGGAAAGGAAGAGAGAGAAGGAAAGAAAACGGGTCAGACATAAAGTCTGGCGAGTCCAGTGACTTTTAGCATATAAAGAAGTAAAAGTATCATGATAGGCATATAAACTGGATGAGAGATAACAATATCATATAGCAGGTATGAACAGGCTGAATAGAATAAGAAGAATAAATAGAGTAGATTATGCTTCTCAATATTTTTCTATGCACTAATACTAGTATACTGGATTAAGTGTTTTCCCATTACTTGACAGAAACAAAATGATCCCAACAGAAATATATGGCAGACTTAGGTGTACTTCTAGTAATGGGATTTACCCCCAAACAAAAATAACAGGTACCTAAACAAAAATAACGGGTGTTACCCCAAACAGAAATAACAGGTACCTAAATGAAAATAACGGGTGTTACCCCAAACAGAAATAATAGGTACCTAAACAAGACTAGATGTACCCTAATTACTACCGCCATCGATCGGCTCCCTACCACGTAAATAACCTGTGTCAGCCCCACTGTAGGGTGTATTACTTCCTAAAGTGGCAACCACCAGAAGAACACAGACCTATTTACAGGTGTTATAGCGGCTTACTTAACCCCCCACAGATTTAACGGGTTAAGTTTAACGGGTTCGTTTAACCCCTCACAGATTTAACATATTTACTTAACCCTACAGATTCAATATGTTTACTTAACCCCACCCACAGATTAAACAAGCCACATATTAACAGTTCTATACGTATATAACCCCCACAGATTAAAAAGGCTAAGTATTATAGGTTAACAGGTATGCATAACCCCCAACATGTTTCATAGGTTACTCACAGTTTCATAACATGTTCCGCTTAATATTTAAATTAAACCTACAGATTTATATGCCCAAATCTCAAGTCATAATTCACAGTATAAGATATGCCCCCAAATTTTAGTCATACTTCACAGTATAGGTTATGCCTCCAAATTCCAGTCATGAAACAAGTTATCCCCCCAAATTTGTCACTCCCAATCATTCCCATATTATCCCTATTTCGTTCATATTCATGTTTCAGCGATATTGGCCTAGGCTCGAAGGTTGCCTAGGCTATAAAATAAAAAGGGAATAAGAGAGAGAAGAACAGAATAGACATAAAACAAAATAAGCATATGACAACAGAGATGGGCATATGTCAGAAAAAATAGGCATATTAGAAATATGCATATAAGAACTGAACAGCAGACTGGGTGTACAGAGGAATAACAGAGCTATTTAGGTATGAATTAGATTCTTAACATGTGTAGTTTTAGATCCAGATTTATAAACATGTTAGGGTTACCGTTAAATTTTTATATATAAAAGTAACATGAACTCACAGATATTGGATCTAAAGAAAAAAGAATAATATGCCGATGTTGCAGAAGAGATTCTTGTATACATACATGTCGTAGTTGTAGAAGATAGTCTAATTCAATCGAAGCTGGGGCAGCATCTCATAATCTCCATTGGTTTTATGTAGAAAAACAATAGAAATGTTGTCCTATATATAGCCTTCTGCCAATGAACCCAGTCAAAATCGTGTCTAGATGCAGGAAAAGTGTAACGAACAGGATTTTTCGGCCCCCGAAAATCGACATAAATACCTTTACTGTAACTCATGCCGACCTTTCAAACACCGAAAACACTAGACGTTATTAGAAAGAAATTAGATGGTGAGAAAAGAAAGAAAGAAATATTAGAATAGAAGAAGAAGAAGAAGAAACACTACAACACAGAATCAGAGTCTCACATCGCAGTGGAACAAAATATAATACATAAATAAAACTATATTGAGAGCTTTAAAATACTTACAATTATCAGAGTACATCACACATCTGGACAGTTATAATAACCTTTCCTCAGATACCACACACAGCGGAATAGTAGCTATATAATATCACACGTCTGGACTTTTCCAGCTCATCTCTTCACATCCTTCGATAACCTGAACCTGTACACCCCAGGCTAACCCGAGCATTTACAAAACACCGGGTCAGTCTGGTGAAACAGAGTGAGAAAAATTCGCACAGTATTTAGGGTGTCACACAACTTGATTTTAAAGTCAAAACCTTCTCGAAAGAAAATGATAATCGTAAGACCAAATCCACACATAAACACGGACGGTTTTTACCTTACGATAACCGAAACCATTTTTGAAATCAATATCCTTTCTGATATTATAATAATGTCTAAATACAAGTAAGTAGCAATCTAGTGGAACGCTTGCATCTCACGCTCCACATATATAGTATATAATCAAAACCGCGGGCGCTTATTGGAGATCGGATTCCGACCTTGACAAGGTATGGGACCACCTGCCGAGTAGTATATCTCTAGAGGCGAATACACTGGGTCAACAAGAACGTCTTGCAACCCGGCCCTCACATGACCGACCACTCATTTCGCTTGAGTGTATCGAATGTATATCACCAACGGTTGGGCTCAAACCATTGTTTCCCGAAAAGGGACAACCTCGATAGATTAAAGAAGAAAAAGGAATTTCTCTTGATAGGTGATTATACATCCTAATGAGAGCGACCCACATAGCCATGCTGCCTGCTCGATTTTTGTCATTTCCCGGCTGTGAGGCTTGAGGTTTTAATTTCCTTTTGGAATATTTTAGTCACCATTCACTTTGAATGCCACATCGTCAGATCCGCCAGGTATCATTGAATATTGATTTCCACAAAAATACTCTGAGCGTTGAGCTAAAGAAGGTGTCCAGTCTTCTCTACCACCAACAGAAACACGTTTGTAGAGAGTCAATACACGTGATCCCTTTGGAAATACTTTGTCAGACACTCGTCCATACAAGTCATCCAGGAACAGGATGACCGAAGGCACTCTCCTACTGCATCCAATATAGGAATCACCCCATGGATCAGTAGCAAGAAGTCCTTGCAACCCGTGGATTCCAACCACGAAAGAATCACAGTGTATCTCGGGCCGCTAAGCTAGAGATTATAAGTAATCCTTCCGCTTATGAAGATCCACGGTCTTCAATGCTCCATCTCAACCGTCTTCTGATATCTTCACGTATTTGTTGGTCGGAATGGTTTTCGAACCTAAGTTCGATCCCGGTCTTTCCTTACCAACAATCGTATGGATCAGATTTGATAGTCGGTGAGTTAACTATCAAAATAATCAGTGTTTAAATCATGACAATCCAATGAGTTCACTGGTTCAATATTCAGCACCACTTGGCCTTTTTATTAAAACAAATGTAGATTTGAAACTCTTAAATAATTCAATATTATAATATAACTTATCGCTTCTTATTTAACATAAGATTATTCTATAAACAAATTCACTTTAACACTTTGGAAAATCTCATATCATATTTACACTTTCAAATGTTAGCCATGTTATTATTATATTGGAAAACCATTTTAACTTATTACTCATCAAAGATGTTATGAAATCTCATTTTATTTCATTACTTGAAACAATACCAATGCTTATTCTAATAGAATAAAACCCATCCTTTACCTTTCCTTCTGATTTGAAAATATCGTTATATTTTCGGCAACTCCAATCATTTCCCTTTTACTTTGAAATCCTCAAACCTTCATCACAAATGTTGCATTATTATTTCTCTAATGAAATGATAACTTTACCAATCTCTTTTACCATTACAACTTATACCATTCTCAGATAATTCTGAAGTCGTTCAAGTTGGGGTATTTAAATTACCTCTCAGACCTTGATCAACAACGTTCATATCTGGACATTGACACAAGTCATAATTCAAAACCCGATTCATCCTTCCAATATCAAATTCAAATACCATTAAACTATTTTATACAAAATACGATTTCATACGACCTTCTTACTCTTTGAAAATCCCTTTCTCGAATATAACATTCTCCTTAATTTAATAATTAAGTAATTCCTTATAAACACCCCTTTAACCTCCACCCTTTTTAAAACAATTTCATTTCTACATTTGGATTTTTGCTTACAAAATCCCACTTCCTTTACCAATTTAGTTTCACGAATTCCTTTCCAAATCCTTTCGGCCATTCCCCGTTTTGAATCTCTTATTTCAATTCCCTACCTTTCCTTGATCACATTATTAAATAACGTTAATTTGGAATTAACGATATAACGCCTCATCGTTTATAAACCTTGTAAAAATCCATTCCGATTTCGTCTAAACCCGTTCTTTTCACAATCCCCTTTTTACTTGATTCAAATATTGAATCAATCTAATTTAAGCAATCAATGGTCACTTAAATTTCTTTTATAACATTGTTATACAAATTCGGTTTTTAAAATATAAAAGTCGTTCACGAACTTCTTTCACCTTTCAATTTGATTTCATTTCAACCTTGATTATTTATTCAGTTAAAACTAATTTCCCAAATCACTATAAATCCGAATAATAATTTTCTTTAATCATTAACTGCTGTAAAAGTAGTTAATTCCTTTATTTATTAAATAGTAAATCCCTTTTTAAAACTTCATTAAATCTATACAAATATTCTTTTAAACCATTTTATTAGATTAATCCAAATAAGCTGAAATAATGATAATTCCAGTTAAAATTGGTCAATTTAGTCCACTCTAAACACGGTTATCTCGTTAATCGATTTCAAATTTGTTTTCCCTTTTAAATTAATTAATAATATAATTAATTTAAAATAATTACATTTAATTGTTTCTCAACAACATAATTATCCAAATTTAACCGTTACGTTAACTTCCCTATTCTCACCTTTACAAATCTGATTAACATCAGTTTTGACTTTATAAAATCAATTTACAATTGATTATAACCATGAATATTTATTCCCTTTTAATAAAGTTTTATTCAAAATATATATTTCAAAATCTATCTCCAGTTATAAAATAAATTTTATAACTTCAGTTCTATCAATTCACCTAACGGTAAATCAATATAAACAAAACAAATTTACTTTTAGGTCATTCACAGCTGATTACTCAACCAATATAGCCCATTGGTTAAAACACAACACAGGTTGACTTTTCAGTCAATGATCACTGCTAAAAACAATTACCCAATCATGACAGTTCATATTTGATAATATAAAAATAAATAATATATTTGAGGAATCCAGTTGGATCCCTTCAACCTGTTCTTCCCTGTATACAAAACGGTTATCACAAACCAGATCATTCAGTTCAAACAGATCAAACAATTCAAACCATTAAACATGTTTATTTTATAAACGTGACCAACAAGGAAAGTTACCTTTATTGAAACCAATCGTTAAAATAACGATTTGGTATTTTACTGAAATTAAACGACAGTTTAATTTCATCAGTTAAATCAGCAAGCAAACATTCAACCATTTGCAAACAGAGCACACAAAATCAAAACCCAATTTATATAAAATATAAATGGGAAAACTGAGTGAGTTTAACTCACCTTGATTTGTTCGTTTAACGGTGTTGTTACAGTTAAATTAAACAATGTTTAATTCAACTGTAAACCCCAGCTGTCTCAAGCACTGTCCAGGTCGGTTTGAAAATATAGTGCGTGATGGTGCGGTCCCAGTGCCACCGATTTCGTTCAATTGTGTTTTAATAAAAATGGCAGATTTCTGTTTCTTCCTTCCGCTCATTGTCCATGAAGGCGCCTCAATTCAAAGGATAAGATTGAACGGTTTAAATTCCTCCCAGGTCTTCCGTTCTCCTTAGTTCCAGCTATCTGAAAACCCCCTTTTTCTTTTCTACTAATCCCTAATCAAAATTTAATTAGATCCTAATTAAAAACTAATTACACATAAATAAATGAAGACCTAACCGTTTGCTTGCCTTCCTTAAAAACTGCTATGTCCCTGATGTTGTTTGGTTCAGCAGTACCCAACACTTTTCCTGCGTCAAATTCAGGGTTTGAACTAATACACTTTTTAATAAATTAATTAACTATTTTTAATCACTAATTACGTTATACTAGAAACGCAGCTGATTTGTATACCCTTTCTCCCCGAAACATCTTCCGTTCGTTATCGTTTATAGCTGCTCTTGAGCACGGAAACCACAGGTGAAACCAACGATCACCGCGGTGCTTTCTAGGACGTCAGACCCCAATCAAAGCTCGTCAACTCGACTATGCTACCATCCTCCATGTTCGAACGAAAATCCGCGTTCTCCAACATCCCCGTTTAGTTGTAGCACCCATAATATCGAATACACTTCCTGGCGCCGGTTTCCCCACTACTCCACAATTCGGCTTCCACGGATCCCATGTCTGCCACCACCAGACTTCTCCGCCTTCGGTTGAAGGTTGCGCCTCCTCTGGGCCTTGGGAATCCAGCAGTTTTCCCAGCTACTTACGGGATAAAGCCAAAGTTTTATATTATAAAATATTTTGTTTAATGTAGGGATGGTTTAAGTATGGGAGTAAGGAGGCATTTTCCTGCTTTTGATTTTCGAAAAAAAGAAGATGAGGCTGTCCTATTTATTTGTAGTAGTAAAGTCATGGTGGCCACGGTATGTAATTAATATATTTTATATAAAACATAGCTTTGCAGATAGAGTTCAGGGTAGCTGTAAAAATTGGAAGGCTTGGTCGGCACGTTTGCTATGTGCTGAAAAGAAATCACATGCAGCAGCAGTAATTTGGTTTGCAAGGAATTTGAATTGATTGGTCCGCACGGTTTGGCTGGGAAGGATTTTAAAAGTTTAAATATATGTATTTACTATACGAAGCTTCATGATGAAGTAACACATAAAACTAATCACAATTGACTTCTATTTACTGATAAAAATGCTAATCTTGATGTAAAAAGGTATTCCGGACCCAATGGGACAAGTTCCGTCGAAATCCGAGGTCGTATGAAAAGTTTTCCTTTATAAAACCAGAAATAAACATGCATTTAATTTTTTTACGATCAACAGAAAAATCAAATCAACTTGAAACTTTGCAATCCTAAAATAATTCTTCAATACGAACCCAACGGCACCAGTTTCATTGCATTCTGAGACTGTTTCCCCGGTAGGCTATTTTTACGTGCACCGCAATGCCATTCTGAACACCATATTTGCCGGTCTCTAAAAATAACAAACTATATATCTATCATGACTCTAATCGATGATACGAACTCAACGGGACTGGTTTCGTGGCCTAATTCGAACAACTGTTCAAGTTACACTCGAATATCCCTTTATTATATTAATTACGCATTATAGAAAATGAACGGGCGTTTACAGCTACCGTGGTCACATACGACACCAGTTTGCCATGCAGTTTGATTTTCTTACAATAATTTAACGATATGGTTCAAATGAAACTAATTTCATCGAAAACAGAGACCGTTTGCAAAATGACCATTTTAAAGGCCAATAGTGATTTCCATAGCGACTATTTCAAAATTTGATTTGGCCATAACTAACAATCTACAACATGGAATCTGGATTTTTCCCTTCTATATAAAAACTTTCGTCACTACGGTTCCAATGTTTCTCGTTTCACAGAAATTCGACTTATATTGGACTCTGTATATCCATTTGAAGTTCAAAACTCCAAATTACGAACTGCACGCCATTTTCAAGCTTGATTTATATTATATATGAATATATATATATATCGTTCAACTTCGTTTTAAATAGCGATTTAAATATTAAAATCCATTTATATTTCAAATAAAATATTTAAAACCAATTTAAATATTCAGATTCGTAGGGTCGAAAAACACGGGTCGTTACAAAAAGAATTCAGCCAGATCCTTATTGGGTCGACCCACTCTCACCTGGGTCGACCCACGTGGCCTTGGGTCAGCCCCTAAGTCGACCCAGCCCAGGTGTGGGTCGGACCCAATGGGTCTAGTTCCCGCCCAGATTTCACGCTTGTTGTCTTGATTAAATTTGAAAATTCTGATTTATATATATATAATCCTCTTATACGTATATAAACTTTTAACCTTCATTTATACCTCATACGATGTCCATTTTACAAAAACTCGGAGTCTAACTTAACCAGAATTCCAAGACGAACGCAATGGTATAGTCCATTTTACTTAATTCCCAATATTTTATTAAGTATTCTTTTGTTTATCGTTATAATGTCTTTTAAAATTACGGGGTGTTACATTCTCCCCTACTTAAAGGATTTCGTCCCTGAAATCTCCAAGTTTAGAAGAATGTATATCCTAACATCCATCAACCATCTACTCGTCCATCAATCACATGTATCCATTGTCCTTAAGAGATTTCCAATGCTTATATGAACATATGCAAGGTGTGTGTATATGTCCCTATGCTAATTTGAAATATCACGTGGTCTACTAATTCAGTCGACCTCCTTAATGCAATGTATGTTAGTGTCATGAATCCAACATGTATGCATATAGTCCTAGTTTATCATGTAAACTCAATATGCGTGCACAATCATCCGTCTTAATGCAATATTTATATAATGATACACCCATTTCCATCCATAAAAATTTAAATTGTACACACATCCATATGCAGTATGAGAGTGTTTTGAGCCAATCTAGTGCCTAGTGTGTGTATATGCATCCACGAGCAACCACTAGCAAATACTTGCATCCATCAAACATAACATGTCTCAAACACATGTTTACACCCATTGGTTTCCTACCTAAAGGTTGAAAGCAAGTACGAATAAAAGTTTGGAAAAAGAAGTTAAGGACATATCCTTGAAAAGAGAAGGGTACAAAGCGCGAATCTTGTCTTCAGCCTCCCAAGTTGCATCTTCTCAGTCTTCTCCCCATTGAACTTTCATCAACTTGACCTCTCAGTTGCAAAGCTTCTTAACCTATGATCCAAGTATATGGGTAGGAACCCGTCTAACTGTCACCTCCCTTTCTACCTCTACTTCCTCAAGCATGCTCGACTCGACTACCTCTGCTGTATCGTGCAAACATTTCCGCAAATGAGAAACGTGGAAAACATCATAAACTCCCGTTGATCTCTCTGGTACTCTCACCCTATAGGCCTTCTGACCTATTCTCTCCACTATGGGAAATGGCATTACAAACCTTGGTGCCAATTTCCCTACAGATCCAAAGCGGACCACATTCCTCAGAGTTAATACTTTGATGAAAATCATGTCTTCTACTTCAAACTCAATATTAGTCCTTCTCTTAACTGCATAGAATTTCTGCTTGCCCTGAGTTGTCTTCATGCGTCTGCGGATAAGATCAATCTTTTCAGAAGTTTCTCTAATCATTTCAGGTCCAAATAGAAGCCTACCTGTGGACTCCCACCAACAAGTCGGTGATCTACAAGGTCGTCCGTACAACGCCTCGAAGGGTGCCATGCCTATACTAGCCTGATAACTATTGTTGTAGGCAAACTCAACCAATGGAAGATGCTCCTCCCAAGTCCCTATGAAGTCTAGGATACACAGCCTCAAAAGATCCTCAAGAACTCAATTCACCCTCTCAGTCTGCCCATCGGTCTAAGGGTGATCCATGCTCAAACACAATTGTGCACCTAATGACTCTTGCAGGCTCTTCCGGAACTCACTAATGAAGATGGGGTCACGATCACTCACTATGCTAGAAGGTACCCCATGTAGACGGACTATCTCATGAAGGTAAACTGATGCTAACCATGCTGTCGTTCTTTTACTCTTAACAGGAATAAAATGAGCGCTCTTAGTAAGCCTGTCAACTATAACCCGAATATTGGTGTTACCCCTCCTCGATCTAGGCAAACCATCAATGAAATCCATAGAGACGCTCTCTCACTTCCACTGTGGGGCCTCCAAAGGATGAAGCAAACCGCCAGGCTTTTTCTGTTCAGCTTTAACTTACTGGCAAACTAAAAATCGAGAGACAAACTCCGCTGCATCTTTCTTCATCCCAGCTCAAAAGAAAACCCTCTTCATATTTCTATACATCTTATCACTGCCCGGATGGATAGTCATCCTAGAATGATGGGATTCCTCATGGAATGTCTTCAACAGACTCCCAACTCGGGGAACACAAAGCCTTCCAACACGTCGCAACCACCCTCTATCATCCGTGGAATATCTACTAACGGGACTAGAAGTCTCCCCTCTACTTAGCTTATCCAAGATGTTTGCTATCTGTTGGTCCTTTCACTGTGAAGATCCTATCTGATCCATAAGAGTAGGTTGCACCTCTAAGGATGCCAACAAACCAGGTGTAAGATTCGTAGATGGCCTAAAATCGAAGATCGATATGTAATCCAAGCTCCGCCTCTCTACGAATAAAAGAATCAAAGTCATCCTTTACCTACTCAACGCATCTGCCACCACATTACCTTTTCCAGGGGTATAAGCAATCTCAAAATCATAAGACGCTTGGAACTCCATCCATCTCTGCTGTCTCAAATTGAGATCCCTCTACGAGAACATGTACTCAAGAGATTTATGATCCGTGTATAACTCGAACCTCTCACCAAGTAGATAATGTCGCCAAGTCTTAAGCGCGAATACTATAGTAGCCAATTCCAAGTCATGGGTAAGGTAGTTCTTCTCATGAACTCTCAACTGTCTGCCACCGAAGCATACTAACCATCCCTCTTGCATCAAGACGGCACCAAGCTCTGTACCACATGCATCAATGTACACTGTGAACACCTTGTTCCCATCAGGAAAAGTCAAAACTAGGGTTGTTATCAGAGCCCTCTTCAACCGCTGAAAAGCATCCTCACAGTTAATGCTCCAAGGAAAGGTCAGATTCTTCTTGGTCAGTTTGGTGAGTGGGGCTGATATCTTTGCGAAGTCCTTGATGAACTTCCTATAATAGCCCGCCAACCCAAGAAAACTCTTCACCTCCATTGCATTCTTTTTAATCTTCTAGTCTTGAACTGCAACTACTTTCGTGGGATCCACCGCTATCCCATCCTTGGAGACCACATGCCCTAGAAATCTTACTTCCTCTCTCCAAAAGTGACATTTGGTGAATTTAGCCTTAAGCTGGTGCGCTCGGAAAGTCCTCAAAACTCTCTCCTAAGTGTAGGGAATGTTCTTCTTCGCTCTTCGAGAAGATCAAAAAGTCATCCACAAAGACCATGACAAATTTATTCAAAAACACCCAGAGCACCCTACTCATCAGGTTCAAAAAATTGGCGAGTGCATTCGTCAACCCAAAAGGCATGACTAGCCACCGAAAGAAACCATCTAGAGTTCTAAAAGTGGTCTTGTCTATATTGTCCTCGACCACCCTCAACTGTTGAAACCCCATGTCCATGTCTAACTGATAGAAAACAGATGCACCAACAAGTTGGTCAAACGGATCATTGATCCTCGGAAGTGGGTGCCTATTCTTCTTAGTGAGTTTATTTAACTCTATGTAATCGACACATAAGCAAAGTGAGCCGTCTGCCTTAGTTGCAAAGACGACTAGAGCACCACATTCTGATATGACTCACCTAATAAACCCCTTCTCAAGTAGCTCCCTTACTTACTTGCTAAGCTCCCTCCTTTCTCTAGGAGCCATGTGACGCACATGCAATGCGACTGGCTTTGCATTATCCACTAAGTATATCCGGAAATCAATCCCGCGCCTTGGAGGCAATCCCCTAACCTCCTCAAAAACAACAGGTACCGATTGCAAACCATCAGAAGCATCAAATGTTCTTGGAAACTAAGCATAACAGACTCCTTTTGGTCACAGGAAATCTCAAGAGACTTCCCTTGGCAAGTCAAAAGTCTAACGATCCTCCTCTCACAGTCTAGAATGGCACTATACATGGCTAGCTAATCCATCCCAAGTATCAGACCATAGCCCATAAAACCATGCACATATATGTCGCACTCAAACTCGACACCCAAAACAGATATCCTCAAACCCTGACATATCATAGAAAGATGAGCCGTGCCCCCAATGGATTTTGAAACAATAAAGGGATTAGAAACAATACTAGTACCAAGTTGCATAGACTCAACCATAGGATCAGATATAAAAGAGTGAGAAGTGCCAGAATAAAAAAGAGTCCTAACAGGATGATCGAAAAGAGAAATCAAACCATCAACAGAAACTTTCCTACCTCTAACCGGTACACTGGCTTCGAGAGCATGCACGTGCCCTTTGGCCATGTCCTTATTTCTTCGGGCACTCCTTAGAATAATGTTCGACTTCACCATAGTGAAAGCCAACATTCTTCCTCTTTTTGCAATCTTTGACCAAATGACTCAAGCTCCCAAAACCATGACATTTCTTCTTGCCTTGAGCTTTGTCGTTCTTTACACCCTTCTTTTGTTGTTGTTTCTTGGGCCACACTTTCTTGTTTTGCGTCCTATCAGTCTTAGCCTCCTTTTTCTCATATTTTCCATCTTCGTGCATCAATGCTATATCAACTGGTCTTTCAAAAGTAGTCCCTATCGAAATGTGAGATAATGCCAATGCCTGAAGGGGATAATTTAATCCTCTTGCAAACCTTAAAGCTTTCTTGTGCGCGGTATTCACCAGCTTCAAACCAAACCTCGCCAAATGGTTAAACTTATTGACATACTCTTTGACATACATGCTTCCTTGATTAAGTGCCAGAAACCTCTCCATCTGCATACTCTCTTCTGCCTAGGAAAGAAATTTCATCTTGAACCTCTGTCAAAATCATCCCAAGCATCAACTGGATGTCATGCTTGCGTCACGTCCCACCAGAATGAAGCCTCATCCTTAAGTTGATGTGCAACTTGTATCTTTCTATGGTCATCAACTTCGAAAAGCCCAAACAAATTCTCCGTCTCTTTAAGCCAATTCCATGCTTCCACAAAGTTCTCAGTTCCTCAGAATGGCTCTCCTCCCATAGCACAGAAGTCTTGCATATCTTAGAGAAATTATCCGCTCGTGAAGGAGGAGGAACAGCAGCTGCAACTGGGAGAGGGGCATTTGCTTGGCCTCCGGCAGGTGCCGTAACCTCAAGGTATCTACGGAACCAAGTCGGTATCTGAATGCCCTCGGGAATATTCAGCTCCCCAGACATGTTAAAAAGAAAAGGAAAAGGGATTCAAATAAAGAATCGAAAGATGTTTTATTTGGCTCTAGGGAATATGTTTTTGGAAAAACAGACTTTTCTTTGAAAATACTTTCTTTTTGAAACCTTTTGAAAAAAAAATCAAAACATTTTATCTTATCTTGTAAACTTCAGCTCTAATACCAAATGTGACACCACACGTCTGTTAATGTCACTTTTTATCAGAATGCATTAAGTTCCGTAAAGCGTTATAGGTAAACTGAACAGAATCTCACAATACAGATATAAAAATAGCAGCGGAAATTTAAAACTTTATTTTCCAACAGAAAATGTCGTAGTCTCAAAACCAGTTACAACATCAGGCATACAAAACTGAAACTGAGTACGTCAAAACAAGACATCTGTCTTGCACTAAAAACCATCAGAGTATAGAAATGTAAAATCATAATCCTTATAAGTAGCCATAAAAAAGTAGACAAGTAATCAAAGCGATACATCGAAGCAGATCCAAATCCAAGCAGAAACAGAAGAGAGAGTTCTAATCAAGCCTGAGCATTCCCACCTTGAGAACTGGGGGAGGGGGAAAAGGAAGAGAGAGAAAAGGAAACAAAACGGGTCAGACATAAAGTTTGGCAAGTCCAGTGATTTTTAGCGTATAAAGAAGTAAAAGTATCATGACACGCATATAAACTAGATGAGAGATAACAGCATCGTATAACAGGTATGAACAGAATAAGCAGAATAAACAGGGTAGATTATGCTTCTCAAATGCTTTTCTCTGCGCCAATACTAGTATACCAAATTAAGTGTTTTCCCATTACATAACAGAAATAGAATGATCCCAACAAAAACAAATGGTAGGATTAGGTGTACTTCTAGTAACGGGTTTTACCCCAAACAGAATAACAGGTACCTAAACATAAATAATGGTTGTCACCCCAAACAAAAATAACAGGTACCTAAACAGGACCAGATGTACCCTAATTACTACCCTAGCGATCGACTCCCTACCACGTAAATACCCTGTGTCGGCCCCATGGTAGGGTGTATTACTTCCTAAAGCGGCAACCACCAGAAGGACACAGACCTATTTACAGGTGTTATAGCGGCTAATTTTCCCAAGCAAGTCGGACCCATGCATGCACATGACTCCATTGGAACGCGCCATCAAAACACCTCCACCTAAATGAACCTATTATAATTAGTTCAATAAGCATGCCCTGACCCTTACGTAGTGCGGGGTCCCCCTTTCATACCAGAATGGGTTACTGACACAAGTCACCCCTTAGGCTTGTATCCCCAATTAACTAGGATTTTGACAGGTTATGTCTAATAGATTAACAAGCCTGCATAACCCCAACAAATCAAACAAGTTAAGTTTAACGGGTTTATATAACCCCCCACAGATTTAACTTATTTACTTAACCCCACAAATTCAACATGTTTACTTCACCCCACCCACAGATTAAACAAGCCACATATTAATAAGTTTACATATATATATATATGTAACCCCTACAGATTAAACAGGTTAAGTATTATAGGTTAACAGGTACGGATAACCCCCAACATATTTCACATGTTACTCACAGTTTCATAACATATTCCGCTTAATCTTTAAATTAAACCTACAGATTTATATGCCCAAATCTCAAGTTATAATTCACAGTATAAGATATGCCCAAAATTTTAGTCATACATCACAGTATAGGTTATTCCCCCAAATTCCAGTCATGATTCATATCAAAAATTATGCCCCTAAATTATCATTCCCTATCATTCCCAAATTATCCCTATTTCATTCGTACGCATGTTTCAGTGATATTGGCCTAGGCTCGAAGGTAGCCTAGACTATAAAGTAAAAAAGGAATGAGAGAGAGAAGAACAGAATAGGCATAAAACAAAATAAGTGTATAATAATAGAGATGAGCAGATGATAGTAGAAATAGGCATATCAGAAATAGCCATATAAGAACTGAATAGCAGACCAGGTGTGCAGAAGAATAACAGAACTGTTTAGGTATGAATCACATTCTTAACAGGTATTGTTTTAGATCCAGATTTATAAACATGTCAAGGTTACTGTTAAATTTTTATATCTAAAAGTAACAAGAATTCAAAGAGATTGGATCTAAAGAACAGAGAATAATATGCCATGTTGCAGTAGAGATTCTTGTATATGTATATATCGTAGTTGTAGAAGATAGTCTAACTAATTAGGGTAATCTAGCTAATGAGCTTGCTAATATACGTTCATCATCGCTACTCTGATTATATCCAGTATTTTATAAATAAAAAACTGCAACATCTTTCAAACAACTTATTCGATTTTTTCATATGACCGTTCTACAAAATGAGAAACCACAATCCCGAAGCAATGAGACAGATTTGAGCATTTAAATTTGAATCCAATCCTAATTTATGGTCAAATAAGACTTTCCAAGGGAAAATGATCGCACAAAAATTCAGTAGAAATCATGGATATGTATAATATCTGAAAGAACCATACCAAAATATTAGAATGATATGACCATTTGTGAATTATATAGAATTATTTTATGATCATTCGATATGTAAAATACAGGTATTCATATCTAGGATGACTATACTGGGCAATAATAGCCTCATACCACTTATTTGTACGTGACCTAAATTGGTCTTTAAGCACGCTCTAAGTCGAATGTCTAAGACAAATGATTATTATATTTTCTAGTTCTATTTAATTTGAATATTTGGCTTTTGAAAAATCCACTTGACTGTGATGATTGATATTGATTGCAGAAATTCCCAACTAGAGATGGAACAAAAGTGTAGGGTGCAAGTTCCCTTACTAGAGAGTGATGGATGAACTTGCGTGAAAATTAAGTCCCTCCAACCGAAGAGTGAGCAGATGAGCTTGCTTGGCTGCTGGGTCCTCTAGTCGAAGAGGGAGCAGAACGGACTCAATAGGAATCCAAAGAGATCAAAAGTAAACCCCCTCACTGAAGAGTGAATATATGAGATTTCTTAACCGATGGATCCTCTCGTCCGAGTGAAGGAGGATTAGACTCAATAAGAATCCATAGAGATTGAAACCTTATATTGGTTGGACAATCCAAAGAGATCGAGATTCTAAATTGGAAGATAAACGATCCAACAAGATCACATCCAAAAATGGAAGCGACTTTGACAAAATGAATTAAATTCCTTACAATAAGTCCTGGGCGATTATGGGATGGCTTGGATACATGAAATGATATGTTTGAATGATTCACTAAGGTTGGTATAACATGAGAGCTCAACTATCGAAAGTTGAATGTTAGAGCTTATTCTTAAGCCAAACATACCTTACATTTGAAAGGTATACTTTATGGGGCAAGTATTAACTCTTCCTTTAGACCAAATAGATTTCAACTGGATTTAGATAACCAAAATGAAAATAAAATGATTCACGGACTTGGAAACACACTAATAAAAGGTAGAAATGTCATTGGAAATAAGACTAAGTACAAAACTCGGTATTGAATCATTTAGCTTGAAAGTGATTTTTTTCCCTCACCGTTTCACCTCTTGATCTTCATATATCTCATATATTATTTCAACTACTTTTGATCTAGTAGTGCTTCTAAAGTTTGGTATGAACTATTCTAAGGATCATTGAGAAGAATGCAAAGAAAGCAAAATGATCCAAATTATATGGCAGATTGCTAGAATCAATTCAAAGTCAATGGGAAAAGTCTTAGAACACGTCAGATAGAAGATAGAAGAGAAAGCAAGTAAAAGAATTAACTTTCAATAGACAAAACATATTCATGTCGTGTTAAATAGGTTGGTACCGAGTTGTTTTATTGGTTCTTTGGCCTTTATGCTCACTTGTACAACATTGGTTTATCTTCTGGAATTCATTGCAAGGGGGATTCTTACTCCATGCCATTGTTTCCATATAAATATAACCCCTGATGCAACAAAAAGATTACACACTTGATCCTTCTCATACTTTGAAACTTTGAATTTGCATCTTCTTCGCTCTTACTCTCCTTTCTTAGAAACAATCTATAAAATCCATTGTAAATATAAGATCAATTAAACTGTGATCAGATCTAATATAACTAGTTGTAACTCAAGGAGAAAACAACTTATAGAAGAGATTAAAATGGATATAAGTCGGAGATTACACTAAACTACTATAAACTTTGTTTCTTCTTTACTACTTCTACTTTTATTTTACTAAATAGGTGCTTTTAATTGGTTCTAGGGTGTTGGTACCATTATTCTCGTCAACACAAAAATTCACACACACACACTCACATATATATATATATATATATGTGTGTGTGTGTGTGTGTGTGTGTGTGTGTATGTGTGCGTGTGTGTGAGAGAGAGAGAGAAATTGTGTGCAAGCATTGAGAGAATATTTTGTTATACATGTCTTACGTTGAGGGTAATAATAGCTATACGTGTGATGCTGCAACTTTGAAAACTCAAATTTGGATTGGTCATATATACTATCCATTTTTTATAATGATATATTATACTCCAATCGTATGATGTGTACATGACTTCATTGACTAATTTTTACTGTTTTACTTCTACCTCTTAGATAGATGCCTAAGTATCGAGACATTCGATTTTTTGAGGAACATATCAGTTATCAATTTAAGATATCAAAATAGAGGTTTATTACACCTATAGCCACCGATATGTCAACCCTACCACCATTCTATGGTCGCCACCTAGGACTACAAAACTCATCATAACACTACAAAACAAAGAGCAATTTGCAATGGCTAAAAGGCATTGGCGGCTGTCGCTACCCATTGCAAATCTAGTCATCCACAACAGAAAAACGACAGAAATAGCGACAGCTCCGTCGCTAGATTAACAATGGATTGCAATGGCTATGCGTCTACATGGCATCCAATGTGGCAGTTAGTTTGTTTCCTGGGTGTCTATTTCAAGCCCTTGCTAATTCAAAACAAAAAGCCATTGCAAACCATTGATATATGTGACTTTTTTGTTGTTGCTCCGTTACAAATCTGAGTGTTATTTGTTGTACCATGCAGCAACTTCATTCCCTCAAGCCACACATACTATTATTCATCACAAATATTATCAGTCCCATCAATATCAATACAGTATCACATCCCATCTTTATCATTCCATCAACATTCCATCCTTTATAAAAACCACCAAAATTTACACAAGAAATGTTAAATTCAAATGAAATAAGTACGTATGTCCATATAACATACATAAAACAACTACAATATATCAAGTGTCAAAACCATCCGAAAAACAACCAAAACCATCAACCAACACTAAGTATCATCATCGTGCATCAATCGAACTACAATATCAAAGCTAGTCGAAATATGTACATACACATAAGAAAAGTCAAATAATGTAGCATAATCGTCGTTGGCGTCATAATCAATAGCAGCTGCATCTCCCTCCCTATGCATTGACCCATGCTCTTAATAGTAAGTTGCAATATGTTCATCTATTTACTGGACCAGATAGCTCTTTCGCCAATCATTGAGCTCATCCAACTGTCTTTACATACGAGCAATATCCTCCTCCTCGATGGATCTCCTATAAGCTCTTTGAAAATTAAGTGTCTGTGAAATAATTCAAGTTAATATTCAAAAACAAAACAGTATGATATTGTTTAATTAAAGATTACATATATGATTGCATTATTCAAGTTAATATTCATTTAAATGAATTCTGAAAGCTAATGGTATAAGGTCTGAACGTAACTTCATTTTTGAACTATATATATCAGGTTATAAAATGATTAAATAAAATTATAAAAACCATTTTAATACTTATAACGTACCAATTTAAATAAAATTTTCAAACCAAGTTTGATAAAAGTCTTAAATATTTTATTAACTATTGTGTAGGTTCAATTGTGGAGGTACATGATGCTAGATAAAATTTCAACCATGGACTTTATTAACTATTTTTCTTCCTTAACAAATGTTTTATTTGATAATTTGATTGTGTAGGTTCACTTATATAAAGAATATTATTATACTTAATTAAAATATATACAAGTTATTAAAAAGTTTTACCTCCTGATTACCAAAACCGTATAGCATATTTCGACTTGGCGGTGCAACGATAGAATCCCATCGCAATTGGACTCTTGGAGCGTAATCTCATCCCGTCCACTAGGTTGTGTCGTTCTTGCTTGCTCGACTTCATATCTCTCTTGCAATACGAATATAATTTTAACATAATTGCTATACAATTTACTTATATATTGTTATATGAACGAATATGAAACATTGTCATTACGGATAATCATATTTACCATTACTTCTACAGCTTTATGGTCCGACCAATCGTAGGAAACATTCCGCTCTTCACCCTGCTCAACCGCATGTGTGACTCTAAAAACCTTAATCATTGAACGCTCCCTTCCGTACTTTGCAAACAGATGATATACATTAATAAAATATTAAGAATGAATGATATACAAAAGGATATACATGAACATATGCTAAATATATTGAAAATTTATACCAATTCCCTCCTATGCTGTTGGAAGGATTTGGTTCCACCACGATGTAAAGCCGGATTCTTATTCTTATTCGACGCGTTCCTTGCTGCTACTTCCTATTAATTTTGATACATGAGTAATTAAAATAATGCAACTAACAAAAATGTAAATAGTCTCATTATAGCTTACTTTAGCTGCTTCGATTTCGCAATTTCCAAGAAATGCAGCCCAAATGTCATCACCCATCAAATTTGGTTTTGTCCCAACTTTTTTTGTCCTTGAAATTGTCTCTCTATCATTTTTCCGCATTTTTTAGTTCCATTGATTCATAAAAACATCCAGATCATGCGGCTTTACACGTACTATAACATGCATATTGAATTTATTTTGAATTGTATACTGCAATATATTAATTTTCAATAGTATTTTAAAAATATATTTACCGTTAAGCCGACCCATATAGCATTTTTAATTTGAGGTAGGATGTTATCCCAATGCGGCCAACATCCTGACATTCTACTCTTATATGATTGCTTGAACACGTCTAAAATAAAGGTGGACGACTCCACCTCAAACCCCCGATATAAATGTTGATGTAGATATTCAACATATTTCAAATATTATAATTGAAATAAATTGGATATTTACCCTCACTCTTAGGAACAATCTCCACAACTCGGCGTAGATCTGACTCCGAGCTGCTAGGACCTGCTCCAACTGCAGGAGATTGTGAACGAGAAGGATAAGGCGTAATCCTTGATCGTTTTCTATCAGACATATCTGCCAAAATCAAATGTGGAAAATCATATAATTATATCATATTATAATCATTAGTCAACACAGAATCATTAATCAAGTGATAATCATACAACATATCATAATCATACTAACATAATCAGCACATAACCATACATGAAAAGAATAATACTTAACTCAGGAGAATGCATAACATATATTGTCATTATTATTATTACATAGCTCAGAATAGTACAGAACATAAGTATATTCATAGATAAGAATAGTCATCATCATTATTATTACATAGCTCAGAATAGTACATAACATAAGTGAATTCATATCTAAGAGTAGTCATCATCATTATTATTACATAGCTCAGAATAACTAAAACTAATATATTATACAACAAATGATGTCATCTATGACCAGTCTTCATCATCTTTTGATTCATACTCAGTCTCATACTATATATTGTCTTCTTCGGTACCTACAAATGCATCTATTAAAACATTCGCTTCATCTTTCGATGATCCTACATCAATGTCATCGGCTATTATTATTTCAGTATTTGGCTCAAGATCCGCTTGATACGCTGCTTCGTTTGGAATATTATTTCCATCAAATGAAAATCTTGTTTTGTTTTAAAAATAAACCAGACTTCTCCGCCTTCGGTTGAAGGTTCGCCTCCTCTGGGCCTTGGGATTCCAACAGTTTCCCCCGCTACTTACTGGCTAAAGCCAAAGTTCTATATTATATAATATTTTGTTTAATGTAGGGATGGTTTAAGTATGGAAGTAAGAAGGCATTTTCCTGCTTCTGATTTTCGAAAAAAAGAAGATGAGGTTGTCCTATTTATTTATAGTAGTAAAGTCGTGGTGGCCACGGTATGTAATTAATATATTTATATAAAACATAGCTTTGCAGACAAGGTTCAGGGTAGCTGTAAAAATTGGAAGGCTTGGTCGGCACGGTTGCTATGTGCTGAAAAGAAATCACATGCAGCAGCAGTAATTTGGTTTGCAAGGAATTTGAATTGATTGGTCCGCACGGTTTGGCTGGGAAGGATTTTAAAAGTTTAAATATATGTATTTACTATACAAAGCTTCACGATGAAGTAACATGTAAAACTAATCACAATTGACTTCTGTTTACTGATAAAAATGCTAACCTTGATGTAAAAAGGTATTCCGGACCCAATGGGACAAGTTCCGTCCAAATCCGAGGTCGTATGAAAAATTTTCCTTTATAAAACCAAAAATAAACACGCATCTAATTTTTTTACGATTACCAGATAAATCAAATCAACATGAAACTTTGCAATCCTAAAATAATTCTTCAATATGAACCCAACGGCACCAGTATCGTCGCATTCTGTGACTGTTTCCCCGGTAGGCTATTTTTACGTGCACCGCAATGCCATTTTGAACACCATATTTGCCGGTCTCTAAAAATAACAAACTATATATCTATCCTGATTATAATCGACGATACGAACTCAACGGGACTGGTTTCGTGGCCTAATTCGATCGTCTGTTCAAGTTACACTCGAATATCCCTTTATTATATTAATTACGCGTTATAGAAAATGAACGGGCATTTACAGCTACCGTGGTCACATACGATACCAGTTTGCCACGCAGTTTGATTTTCTTACAATAATTTAACGATACGGTTCCAATGAAACTAATTTCATCGAAAACAGAGACCGTTTGCAAAATGGCCATTTTAAAGGCCGATAGCGATTTCCATAGCGACTATTTCAAAATTTGATTTGGCCATAACTAACAATCTGCAACACAGAATCTGGATTTTTCTCTTTCATATGAAAACTATCGTCACTACGGTTCTAATGTTTCTCATTTCACATAAATTCGACTTATATTGGACTCTGTATATCCATTTGAAGTTCAAAACTCCAAATTACGAGCTGCACGCCATTTTCAAGCTCGATTTATATTATATATATATATATATATATATATATCGTTCAACTTCGTTTTAAATAGCGATTTAAATATTAAAATCCGTTTATATTTCAAATAAAATATTTAAAACCAATTTAAATATTCAGATTCAAAGGGTCGAAAAACACGGGTCGTTACAAAAAGAATTCAGCCCGATCCTTATTGGGTCGACCCACTCTCACCTGGGTCGACCCACGTGGCCTTGGGTCGGCCCCTAAGTTGACCCAGCCCAGGTGTGGGTCAGACCCAATGGGTCTAGTTCCCGCCCAGATTTCACGCTTGTTGTCTTGATTAAATTTGAAAATTCTAATATATATATATATATATATAATCCTCTTATACGTATATAAACTTTTAACCTTCATTTATACCTCATACGATGTCCATTTTACGAAAACTCGGAGTCTATCTTAACCAGAATTCCAAGACGAACGCAATGGTATAGTCCATTTTACTTAATTCCCAATATTTAATTAAGTATTCTTTTGTTTATCGTTATAATGTCCTTTAAAATAACGGGGTGTTACATTCTCCCCTACTTAAAGGATTTCGTCCCTGAAATCTCCAAGTTAAGAAGAATGTATATCCTAACATCCATCAACCATCTACTCATCCATCAATCACATGTATCCATTGTCCTTAAGAGATTTCCAATGCTTATATGAACATATGCAAGGTTTGTGTATATGTCCCTATGCTAATTTGAAATACCACATGGTCTACTAATTCAGTCGACCTCCTTAATGCAATGTATGTTAGTGTCATGAATCCAACATGTATGCATATAGTCCTAGTTTATCATGTAAACTCAATATGCGTGCACAATCATCCGTCTTAATGCAATATTTATATAATGATACACCCATTTCCATCCATAAAAATTTAAATTGTACACACATCCATATGCAGTATGCGAGTGTTTTGAGCCGATCTAGTGCCTAGTGTGTGTGTATGCATCCACGAGCAACCACTAGCAAATACTTGCATCCATCAAACATAACATGTCTCAAACACATGTTTGCACCCATTGGTTTCCTACCTAAAGGTTGAAAGCAAGTACGAATAAAAGTTTGGAAAAAGAAGTTAAGGACATACCCTTGAAAAGAAAAGGGTACAAAGCGCGAATCTTGTCTTCAGCCTCCCAAGTTGCATCTTCTCGGTCTTCTCCCCATTGAACTTTCATCAACTTGACCTCTCAGTTGCAAAGCTTCATAACCTATGATCCAAGTATACGGGTAGGAACTCGTCTAACTGTCGCCTCCCTTTCTACCTCTACTTCCTCAAGCATGCTCGACTCGACTACCTCTGTTGTATCGTGCAAACATTTCCACAAATGAAAAACGTGGAAAACATCATAAACTCCCGCTGATCTCTCTGGTACTGTCACCCTATAGGCCTTCTGACCTATCCTCTCCACTATGGGAAATGGCCATACAAACCTTGGTGCCAATTTCCCTACAGATCCAAAGCGGACCACATTCCTCAGAGTTAATACTTTGTTGAAAAGCATGTCTTCTACTTCAAACTCAATATTAGTCCTTCTCTTAACTGCATAGAATTTCTGCTTGCCCTGAGTTGTCTTCATGCGTCGGCGGATAAGATCAATCTTTTCTGAAGTTTCACTAATCATTTCAGGTCCAAATAGAAGCCTATCAGTGGACTCCCACCAACAAGTCGGTGATCTACAAGGTCGTCCGTACAACGCCTCGAAGGGTGCCATGCCTGTACTAGCCTGATAACTATTGTTGTAGGAGAACTCAACCAACGAAAGATGCTCCTCCCAAGTCCCTATGAAGTCTAGGATACACAGCCTCAAAAGATCCTCAAGAACTCAATTCACCCTCTCAGTCTGCCCATCAGTCTAAGGGTGATACGCCGTGCTCAAACACAATTGTGCACCTAATGACTCTTGCAGGCTCTTCCAGAACTCACTAGTGAAGATGGGGTCACGATCACTCACTATGCTAGAAGGTACCCCATGTAGACGGACTATCTCTTTAAGGTAAACTGATGCTAATCATGTTGTCGTTCTTTTACTCTTAGCAGGAATAAAATGAGCGCTCTTAGTAAGCCTGTCAACTATAACCCGAATATTGGTGTTACCCCTCCTCGATCTAGGCAAACCATTAATGAAATCCATAGAGACGCTCTCTCACTTCCACTGTGGGGCCTCCAAAGGATGAAGCAAACTGCCGGGCTTTTTCTGTTCATCTTTAACTTACTGGCAAACTAAACATCGAGAGACAAACTATGCTGCATCTTTCTTCATCCCAGCTCAAAAGAAAACCCTCTTCATATTTCTGTACATCTTATCACCGCCCGGATGGATAGTCATCCTAGAATGATGGGATTCCTCAAGGAATGTCTTCAACAAACTCCCAACTCGGGGAACACAAAGCCTTCCAACACGTCGCAACCACCCTCTATCATCCATGGAATATCTACTAACGGGACTAGAAGTCTCCCCTCTACTTAGCTTATCCAAGATGTCTGCTATCTGTGGGTCCTTTCACTGCGAAGATCCTATCTGATCCATAAGAGTAGGTCGCACCTCTAAGGATGCCAACAAGCCAGGTGTAAGATTCGTAGATGGCCTAAAATCGAAGATCGATATGTAATCCAAGCTCCGCCTCTCTACTAATAAAAGACTCAAAGTCATCCTTTGCCTACTCAGCGCGTCTGCCACCATATTACCTTTTCTATGGGTATAAGCAATCTCAAAATCATAGGACGCTTGGAACTCCATCCATCTCTGCTGTCTCAAATTGAGATCCCTCTACGAGAACATGTACTCAAGAGATTTATGATCCATGTACAACTCGAACCTCTCACCAAGTAGATAATGTCGCCAAGTCTTAAGCGCGAATACTATAGCAGCCAATTCCAAGTCATGGGTAAGGTAGTTCTTCTCATGAACTCTCAACTGTCTCCCACCGAAGCATACTACCCATCCCTCTTGCATCAAGACGGCACCAAGCTTTGTACCACATGCATCAATGTACACTGTGAACACCTTGTTCCCATCAGGAAAAGTCAAAACTGGGGTTGTTATCAGAGCCCTCTTCAACCGCTGAAATGCATCCTCATAGTTAATGCTCCAAGGAAAGGTCAGATTCTTCTTCGTCAGTTTGGTGAGTGGGGCTGATATCTTTGCGAAGTCCTTGATGAACTTCCTATAATAGCCCGCCAACCCAAGAAAACTCCTCGCCTCCATTGCATTCTTTTTAATCTTCTAGTCTTGAACTGCAACTACTTCCGTGGGATCCACCGCTATCCCATCCTTGGAGACCACATGCCCTAGAAATCTTACTTCCTCTCTCCAAAAGTGACATTTAGTGAATTTAGCCTTAAGCTGGTGCGCTCGGAGAGTCCTCAAAACTCTCTCCTAAGTGTAGGGAATGTTCTTCTTCGCTCTTCGAGAAGATCAGAATGTCATCCACAAAGACCATGACAAACTTATTCAAAAACACCCAGAGCACCCTACTCATCAGGTTCACAAAATTGGCGAGTGCATTCGTCAACCCAAAAGGCATGACCAGCCACTGAAAGAAACCATCTAGAGTTCTGAAAGTGGTCTTGTCTATACTGTCCTCGGCCACCCTCAACTGGTGAAACCCCGTGGCCATGTCTAACTGATAGAAAACAGATGCACCAACAAGTTGGTCAAACAGATCATTGATCCTCGGAAGTGGGTGCCTATTCTTCTTAGTGAGTTTATTTAACTCTATGTTATCGACACATAAGCAAAGTGAGCCGTCTGCCTTAGTTGCAAAGACGACTAGAGCACCCCATTCTGATATGATTCGCCTAATACACCCCTTCTCAAGTAGCTCCCTTACTTACTTGCAAAGCTCCCTCCTTTCCCTAGGAGCCATGTGACGCACAGGCAATGCGACTGGCTTTGCATTATCCACTAAGTATATCCGGAAATCAATCTCGTGCCTCGAAGGCAATCCCCTAACCTCCTTAAAAACATCTGGATACTCACAAACAACAGGTACAGATCGCAAACCATCAGAAGCATCAAGTGTTCTTGGAAACTAAGCATAACAGATTCCTTTGGGTCACAGGAAATCTCAAGAGACTTCCCTTGGCAAGTCAAAAGTCTAACGATCCTCCTCTCATAGTGTAGAATGGCACTATACATGGCTAGCTAATCCATCCCAAGAATCAGACCATAGCCCATAAAACCATGCACATATGTGTCGCACTCAAACTCGACGCCCAAAAAAGATATCCTTAAACCCTGACATATCATAGACAGATGAGTCGTGCCTCCAATGGGTTTTGAAACACTAATGGGATCAGAAACAATACTCGTACCAAGGTGCATAGACTCAACCATTGGATCAGATATAAAAGAGTGAGAAGTGCCAGAATAAAAAAGAGTCCTAACAGGATGATCGAAAAGAGAAATCAAACCATCAATAGAAACTTTCCTACCTCTATCGAGTACACTGGCTTCGAGAGCATGCACCTGCCCTTTGGCCATGTCCTTATTTCTTCGGGCACTCCTTAGAATAGTGTTCGACCTCACCATAGTGAAAGCCAACATTCTTCCTCTTTTTGCAATCTTTGACCAAATGACTCAAGCTCCCACAACCATGACATTTCTTCTTGCCTTGAGCTTTGTCGTTCTTTCCACCCTTCTTTTGTTGTTGTTTCTTGGGCCACACTTTCTTGTTTTGTGTCCTATCAGTCTTAGCCTCCTTTTCTTATCTTTTCCATCTTCGTGCATCAATGCTATATTAACTGGTCTCTAAAAAGTAGTCCCTATCGAAATGTGAGATAATGCCAATGCTTAAAGGGGATAATTTAATCCTCTTGCAAACCTTAAAGCTTTCTTGTGCGCGGTATTCACCAGCTTCAAACCAAACCTCGCCAAATGGTTAAACTTATTGACATACTCTTTGACAGAGATGCTTCCTTGCGTAAGTGCCAGAAACCTCTCCATCTGCATACTCTCTCCTGCCTAGGAAAGAAACTTCATCTTGAACCTCTGTCGAAATCATCCCAAGTATCAACTGGATGTCCTGCTTACGTCACTTCCCACCAGAATGAAGCCTCATCCTTAAGTTGCCGTGCAGCTTGTATCTTTCTATGGTCATCAACTTCGAAAAGCCCAAACAAATTCTCCGTCTCTTTAAGCCAATTCCATGCTTCCCCAAAGTTCTCAGTTCCTCGGAATGGATTTCCTCCCATAGCACAGAAGTCTTGCATATCTTAGAGAAATTATCCGCTCACGAAGGAGGAGGAACAGCAGCTGCAACTGGGAGAGGGGCATTTGCTTGGCCTCCGGTAGGTGCCGTAACTTCAAGATATCTACGGAACCAAGTCAGTATCTGAATGCCCTCGGGAATATTCAGTTCCACAGACATGCTGAAAAGAAAAGGAAAAGGGATTCAAATAAAGAATCGAAAGATGTTTTATTTGGCTATAGGGAATATGTTTTTGGTAAAACAGACTTTTCTTTGAAAATACTTTCTTTTTGAAACCTTTTGAAAAGAAAATCAAAACCTTTTATCCTATCTTGTAACCTTCAGCTCTGATACCAAATGTGACACCATACGTCTGTTAATGTCACTCTTTATCAGAATGCATTAAGTTACATGAAGCGTTATAGGTAAACTGAACATAATCTCACAATACAGATATATAAAATAGCAGCGGAAATTTAAAACTTTATTTTCCAACAGAAAATGTCGTAGTCTCAAAACCAGTTACAACATCAGGCATTAAATACTGAAACTGAGTACATCAAAACAAGACATCTGTCTTGCACTAAAAACCATTAGAGTATAGAAATGTAAAATCATAATCCTTATAAGTAGCCATAAAAAAGTAGACAAGTAATCAAAGCGATACATCGAAGCAGATCCAAATCCAAGCAGAAACAGAAGAGAGAGTTCTAATCAAGCCTGAGCATTCCCACCTTGAGAACCGGGCGAGAAGAAAAAGGAAGAGAGAGAAAAGGAAACAAAACGGGTCAGACATAAAGTTTGGCAAGTCCAGTGACTTTTAGCGTATAAAGAAGTAAAAGTATCATGATACGCATATAAACTAGATGAGAGATAACATCATCATATAACAGGTATGAACAGAATAAGTAGAATACAGAGTAGATTATGCTTCTCAAATGCTTTTCTCTGCGCCAATACTAGTATACCAGATTAAGTGTTTTCCCATTACTTAACAGAAATAGAATGATCCCAACAAAAACAAATGGTAGGATTAGGTGTATTTCTAGTAACGGGTTTTACCCCCAAACAGAATAACAGGTACCTAAACAGAAATAATGGCTATCACCCCAAACAAAAATAACAGGTACCTAAACAGGACTAGATGTACCATAATTACTACCCTAGAGATCGGCTCTCTACCATGTAAATACCCTGTGTCGGCCCCATGGTAGGGTGTATTACTTCCTAAAGCGGCAACCACCAGAAGGACACAGACCTATTTACAGGTATTATAGCGGCTAATTTTCCCAAGCAAGTCGGACCCATGCATGCACATGACTCCATTGGAACGCGCCATCAAAACACCTCCACCGAAATGAACGAATTATAATTAGTTCAATAAGCGTGCCCTGACCCTTACGTAGTGCAGGGTCCCCCTTTAATTCCAGAATGGGTTACTGACACAAGCCACCCCTTAGGCTTGTATCCCCAATTAACTAGAATTTTGACAGGTTATGCCTAACAGATTAACAAGCCTGCATAACCCCAACAAATCAAACAAGTTAAGTTTAACGGGTTCATATAACCCCCCACAGATTTAACTTATTTACTTAACCCCACAAATTCAACATGTTTACTTCACCCCACCCACAGATTAAACAAGCCACATATTAACAAGTTTTTATATATATATATATATGTATGTAACCCCTACAGATTAAACAGGTTAAGTATTACAGGTTAACAGGTACGGATAACCCCCAACATATTTCACATGTTACTCACAGTTTCATAACATATTCCGCTTAATCTTTAAATTAAACCTACAGATTTATATGCCCAAATCTCAAGTTATAATTCACAGTATAAGATATGCCCAAAATTTTAGTCATACTTCACAGTATAGGTTATTCCCCCAAATTCCAGTCATGATTCATATCAAAAGTCCTAAATTATCATTCCCTATCATTCCCAAGTTATCCCTGTTTCATTCGTACGCATGTTTCAGTGATATTGGCCTAGGCTCGAAGGTAGCCTAGACTATAAAGTAAAAAAGGAATGAGAGAGAGAAGAACAGAATAGGCAAAAAATAAAATAAGTGTATAATAATAGAGATGAGCAGATGATAGTAGAAGTAGGCATATCAGAAATAGCCATATAAGAACTGAATAGCAGACCAGGTGTACAAAAGAATAACAGAACTGTTTAGGTATGAATCAGATTCTTAACAGGTATAGTTTTAGATCCAGATTTATAAACATGTCAAGGTTACTGTTAAATTTTTATATCTAAAAGTAACATGAATTCACAGAGATTGGATCTAAAGAACAGAGAATAATATGCCATGTTGTAGTAGAGATTCTTGTATATGTATATGTCGTAGTTGTAGAAGATAGTCTAACTAATTAGGGTAATCTAGCTAATGAGCTTGCTAATATCAGTTCATCATCGCTACTCTGATTATATCCAGTATTTTATAAATAAAAAGCTGCAACATCTTTCAAACAACTTATTCGATTTCTTCATATGACCGTTCTACAAAATGAGAAACCACAATCCCCAAGCAATGAGATGGGTTAGAGCATTTAAATTTGAATCCAATCATAATTTATGGTCAAATAAGACTTTCCAAGGGAAAATGATCACACAAAAATTCAGTAGAAATCATGGATATGTATAATATCTGAAAGAACCATACCAAAATATTAGAATGATATGACCATTTGTGAATTAAATAGAATTATTTTATGATCATCCGATATGTAAAATACAGGTATTCATAACTAGGATGACTATACTGGGCAATAATAGCCTCATACCACTTATGTGTACGTGACCTAAATTGGTCTTTAAGCACGCTCTAAGTCGGATGTCTAAGACAAATGATTATTATATTTTCTAGTTCTATTTAATTTGAATATTTGGCTTTTGAAAAATCCACTTGACTGTTGTGACGGCCCGCCCCGCACCAGCCTGCATTTCCTCCGAAAGTGCGCTGTACACATGCCCAACTAGTACGGGACGGTCGCCAGGAGAAAGGAAAGAAGAGGATGAACTAATCAAGGAACCTGTAGAATGTCTCACAGCGCATGGAATAAAATATAATAATAACATACTTGACATAAAACAGGCAAGACAGTGCATAAGCTGATAACTAATAATCAATGTCAACATCAGAGCAGCGGAAATCCAAATACAGCTTATTACAACTTTCCAAATTTACTGTCTCTAACAAAAGAAAACTAAAGTAGAAGATGCACCACCAATGCCCAAGCAGTGATCTTCAACAACACAGGGAGAATACTATATATATTACGTGGAAGCCTCCTGCTCGTCTCCGGATCATCTACCCATGCATCACCAGCTAACCTGTCTCTAGTCTACTCGTGTGAGCACCCAGAGTAATAAGAAGAGACATAAAACTCTGAGTCAGACATAAAGCCTGGTGTGAGCGATAAGCATCTAAACAGAATGATAACAGGTATACTAAACCATACCCGAACTTGGACCTGCAACCAAAGAGTTAGTACCACATACCGTACAATACTCCAAGGTGCCATAATGAATAGTGTAAAGAATACGGGGGTGGGGTGTGTATGTCATAATGATAGCAAACAAACCATCCATAGCAACCATCCTCACATCTCTCACTCAGTGCGTAAAGCATACGACATCTACCACTTTGGAACACTAGACAAAATTGAGGTAACGACGAATCCCGAATTGTAGAAACCCTGCTATGACCAAGCTAAACATATGGAGTCATGACCAAACATTTCAATGACCCATTTCATTGATCGTAGCCCTTGGTTCTACCGATGCCATAATGGCCCTGAATCCGCCTTCGTACCTCCTACCATAGTGGTCCAAAGCTATAGACGTCGATAACCCCTTGGCACGCGTCCCGCAGCAAAGCCCAATCATGAAGCCCACTCATTGGTTCCCAGCTGGATCCCGAGTCAAAGCTCCTCATTTGGACTTCCTTTGCATCTCGGGTTTTGATCGAATTGGAGTGGGTCTTCAGAAGAGTTGTCGTGCAGTAGCAGCCCTAGAATACGGTTCGGTTCGGCGGTCATTACCCTCGTCGGTTCGGTTCGGTCCTCCTTCCTTGTCATCTTTCCATTCGGTTCGGGTCGGGTATTCCACTTCAGGTCGGGTCGGTGTCCTCCTCCGGGTCGGGTCGGGTGTCCTTCCTTCCAGCGCTCCGATCCGCTCCCTTATTTCTTCACGTATTTCGATCCGATCCCTCCTTGCCATCTGATCCGCGTGGCCTTCCCTCTTGCTAGTTCTCCCAAATGTTTACTTCCGATCCGAGCCCTACATCTCCAAGTCGATCCGATCTGGCCTCCAATTATTCTTCCGATCCGATCCCCTTGTCCACTCCAACTCCAAGTAAACGGCCTTCCTTCTCGCCAAGCCTCCTCCAGTGACAAGTTCCAATCCAGTTCGAATTCCCTTGGTCAGTTCACAAATCCGATCCGACCCCTTTCTCCGATCCGAACCGGTTCGGAACCTGCACCCTTCTGCAACTTTCCAGCGAGCTTTCTACGCCATTTGACGGCATTTTCGACCAATCTAACTATTCTAATCAATCATAAAACATACCATAGAGTCATAGCAACATGTAAGAACAACCACAAACACCTAACAACAATTCAAATGAACCAAAATGGATCAAAAGTGGCTAAAACCTCACATTTTCCTATAATCCCTCTTAATCATGTTTAAGCATACGATTAACAAAACACATCGAAATTAACCCAAATTTCTAACAGAGCCTTAAAACATTATTTTAGAATTTTAAGAATTTTTCCAGAATTTATTTACGTATAAATTCGCTAATCTTCACTAATTACCCTTAATCACCGTAATTAGTGCAAAAACTATGCAAATCACTCACCTTGGCCACAAATGAAACACCAAATCTGAAATACTCTCTGTTTGGGTCGAATTCCTATGTATAGCAGCAGCTTCAACCTTGCTTTGTTGCTATTTGGCCTTGCTTTGATGTAGTTTAGGCTTAATCTTCACTAAAATGTGTTTTGGAGTGGTTTTAGAGGATGGAAGCCATTACTAAGGTCTCAAGAAGGTTTGTGGCGGCTCAAAACTGAAATGAAAGTGATAACCTAACCCTAATCAGTCTTCCTATACCTCTAAACCCGAAATTCCCCTGTGGGCCTAGCTGCTAATCACCCGGTTAAGCCCAATTAAGCTGTTTTTCACCATCTGAAACTTGTTTCAGCCATATCTCCCAAACGGTGAGTCCGTTTGACTAATGTGACCACTCTACGGAAAGAGAAACCATCATCCGGAGCTAATGGAAGTGGTTTCAGGTCAAAATTCCTTTCCAGTCAAAAGTTATGGCCAAAACAGTGCCAACTAGGGGTAAAATGGTCATTTAAAAATCGGGAAAAATCATGATCATGGGAAATGACCCCAATAGTCGTCCCCCAAAGTTACATGACCATACGACTTCGTATGTGAAAGAAATAAATATTCTACGATCCTGTGATGCGTAGAATGCGGGTCGTTACACTCTTCCCCCCTTAAGAAATTTCGTCCCCGAAATTCCTTAACCCAAAACATACAAAGGATCCCGCATGCCTAACAACCACATACAACAATCAAACATGCAAAACAAGCAAACAAGCCTATCCTAGCATGCGGAAAACTAAATCGAAGTCAAAATCTTACCAGGCAAAGAGTTCTGGGTGTGTCTTCCTAATGTTCTCCTCTGTCTCCCAAGTACAATCATTCTCGTCCTCGCCCCACTGAACCTTGACTAGTCTCACCGCCTTCCTTCGAAGTTGCTTCATGTCGTACTCGACAATACGGGCCGGCTTGCGGTTCCTAACCGCCTCGGGTTCTACTTCGAAGTCGTCCAACTGATCAGGTGAAATAGTCATATCTGAGTCGTGAACGAACTTCCTTAGTTGGGAAACATGAAGTACGTTGTGAACTCCCGCCATCTTCTCTAGTAAGTTAATTCTATATGCCAAATTCCCGACTAGCTCAAGAACAGGGAATGGGCCAACAAATCTTGGTGCCAACTTGTCTCTCCTGCCAAATCGTATTACGCTCTTCAACGGAGAAATCTTGACAAACACCAAGTCGCCAACGGAGAATTTTAAGTCTCTTCTCCTCTTATCAGCATAACTCTTCTGCCTATCTTGGGCAACCTTCATTCGTTGTTGAATGATCTTAATCTTATTTGAAGTTTCCCTCACCACATCTGGTCCAAGCATAAACTTCTCGCCAGTCTCTATCCAACATGATGGTGAGTTGCACGGGCTTCCGTACAAAGCTTCAAACGGAGCCATACCGATACTGGATTGGTAGCTATTATTATATGCAAACTCTACTAGATGCAAATGGTCATCCCATGATCCACCAAAATCCAATATACATGCTCTCAAGAGATCTTCCAAAATACGGTTCACCCTCTCCGTCTGACCGTCGGTCTGAGGATGATAGGCGGTACTGAGATGTAACTCTGACCCTAGAGCCTCTTGTAAGCTCTTCCAAAACCCACTAGTGAACAACGGGTCTCGGTCACTCACGATGCTTTTAGGTACTCCATGAAATCTCACTACCCACTTCATATACAATTCTGCTAACTTAGCTGCCGTTCTGGTCGATTTGACTGGTATAAACCTTGCGCTTTTAGTCAATCGATCCACAATCACCCAAATGCTATCATGTCCCGATCTAGTCCTTGGTAAACCATCGATGAAATCCATCGAGACTTGCTCCCATTTCCATTCGGGAATTCCTAAGGGCTGTAACAACCCACTAGGCTTCTTTTGCTCGGCTTTAACTAGCTGGCAATTCATGCACTTGGATATAAACTTCCCAACGTCTCTTTTCATCCCTTCCCAGTAGTAAGTTTGCTTCATATCTCGATACATCTTGTTACCACCGGGGTGTATAGTCAGCTTTGAGTGATGACATTCTCTAAGCACTTCATCCCTCAATCCATTGACATTGGGTACAACAAGCTTTCCATTCTTTCTAAGCCATCTATCTCGATCAAGCCCATACTTGTTCATCTCCTCATCGATACCCATCTCTAACTTGGAGATGATTTCCAATAGGTTAGGATCGTCCCTCTGACTAGAGCCGATCCGCTCAATCAAAGTGGGTCTGATCGTCACACTTGCTAACATTTCTGGATCCAATTCGCACTTTGGTCTGAAATCAAACCCCGCGATAAACTCCAGTTGCTTCCATTCGAGGAACATAGCCCCTAAGCTGGCATGTCTTCTACTCAATGCATCAGCCACCGCATTGCCCTTTCCTAGTGTGTACGCGATGTCAAAATCATAGGAAGCTAAGAACTCTAACCATCTCTGCTGACGGAGATTCAGATCTTTCTGAGAGAAGAGATACTTTAACGACTTATGATCTGTAAACAGCTCAAATCTTTCTCCCAAGAGATAGTGTCTCCACATCTTTAACGCGAACACGACTGCTGCCAACTCTAAATCATGGGTAGGGTATCTTCTCTCGTGCGGTTTCAATTGCCGACTTGCGTAAGCTACAACCCTACCGCTTTGCATCAATACAGCACCCAGTCCGGTACCACAGGCATCCGTGTATACCGTCATCTCTTCATCCCCCTTAGGAATGACTAACACTGGTGCGCTTGTCAACTTGTCCTTTAGACTTTTGAATGCATTCTCGCACCTTTCATCCCAGACAAAAGCTTGATTCTTCTTGGTCAACTGGGTCAATGGTGCTGCTATCTTGGAGAAACCTTGGATAAACTTACGATAATATCCAGCTAATCCCAAGAAACTTCTTACATCTGTTGCATTCCTGGGCGTAGGCCAATCCTGTACTGTAGCCACCTTCGTCGGGTCCACGGCAATCCCATTTTCTGATACAACATGGCCCAAGAACCTCACTTCCCTCTTCCAGAAGTGACACTTAGAAAACTTTGCTTTCAATTGGTGTTTTCTCAACACCTCCATCACTATTCTTAAATGTCCCTTGTGTTCTTCCTCTGTCCTCGAGTAGACCAAAATATCATCAACGAACACAAGGACAAACTTATTCAACTGATCTCTGAATACCCTATTCATAAGATCCACAAAATATGCTGGGGCATTGGTCAGCCCGAATGGCATGACCAACCACTCATAAAACCCAGACGGCGTCCGAAATGCCGTTTTAGCTATACTCTCAGCTTCCACTCTAAGCTGATGAAAACCTGTCGCGAGATCCAACTGAGAAAATACTCTCGCGTCACTCAACTGATCAAACAAATCATCTATCCGCGGTAGAGGATACTTGTTCTTCCTCGTCACTTTATTCAACTCGCGGTAGTCTACACACAAACGAAGGGAACCATCCGCCTTGGTAGCAAACACAACTGGTGCTCCCCATTCAGAAACACTCCTTCTGATAAATCCCTTCTTCAAAAGATCGCTGACTTGCACCTCGAGCTCTCGTTGCTCTCTTGGTGCCATACGACGAAGTGGCATCACTATAGGTCTGGCATCTTTTACCAAATCAATATGGAACTCAATCTCTCGGTGTGGTGGAAGTCCGGTCACTTCTTCGAGAACATCCGGATACTGGCCAACCACGAGAAAACCTGACAACTCACTATGCGGAATGTCGAGGGAGTTTAGAAAAATAGCCAATACCCCCTTACTGGGTAGACCACCAAACACTATCCTCCGCCCATCATCCGCTCTAGCTGTCACCAACAAGCCCTCACAGTCTACCACCACCCCATATCTTTGGAGCCAATCTACTCCCAAAATAATGCCAAACCCAGTAAAGCCCAAAACAAAGCAATCACAAACAAACATGCATCCATGACTCGATATGACCACATTACGACAAATCATGCTAAGGCTAGTCGAACCACCAATCGGGTTCGTCACTACTAAAGGTCTATCGACAATCTCGGGCTCCAATCCCAACCTATCTACCAGGTCACTAGATATGAAAGAACTGGAAGCTCCGGTATCAAACAAAACTCTAACAGGGACATCGTAAACAGAAAGCATACCTTGAATGACGACATTCTTTCCCTTCTCCGCCGCTGTTGGGGCATTCGACGAAGAAGGAATAGCATTAAGAGCGTAGGCTTTCACCATTTGCTTTTCCTTAGGGGGCTGTGGACACTTATCCTTGTGATGTCCCATTTGGCCACAGTTGAAGCACTTCCTATCCGCTGGCTTGGCCCGACAATTACTAGCATAATGGCCCTTCTTACCACAGCTGAAGCACTCAACATCTTGCTTATTCTTTTTCTTCTGGCCATCCTTAGCTTGGTTCTGCTTTCTCTTATTCTGGGAACCACCCTTGCCTCCACCACTTGCTTGTGGTTTTGGCTCTTCTGCAGATGCAACCTCAGTCTTCGACTTAGGGTAGAGACTTTCTGATCTTAATGCTTTCCCCACAATCGATTCAAACGTCTCATCGATGTGGTTAATAAGTTTTTCCCCCAAGTACTGATCCAAACCAGTTATGAATTTCTCATTCTTTTTCTCGGCAGTATCAATAAGAGATAACCCATATTTTGACAAAGTGTCAAATTCAGCAATATACTCCGAGACAGCTCTGCCATTCTGCTTGAGCTCTAAGAACTTCTTAAACAACATTGACTTCTGAGCAGCTGGAATGAACTTCTCACTAAAGCGAGACTTAAACTGCTCCCAAGTAATCTGATCTTCGGGAGTAGCTGCCTTTATAGCATTCCACCAATTCATTGCCCGCCCTTGCAGCTGACGGGACGCTAGCTTTCTCTTCATCGCATCCTCGATACCCAAATCCTCGAAGATACGTTCGCAACTATCCAACCAATCTTGAACATCCGTGGCCGACTCCGTTCCATGGAACGGCTTTCCACCAAGGCTAGTATAATCCTTATTCAACTTGGCGAAGTCGACTCTTGGCGCCTGCACTATTGGACCACCACCATTTCCACCATTTGGAGCTGCCCTCTGCACATCTCTAAACATCTCTCTCATGAGGTCAGTAAACATCGTCCTCATGTCAGCAGCATTCCCATTATTGGCTCCCCTACCGGTACCTCTAACATATCGGCTCATCGTCAATCTGAAAAAGGAAATGATTAACGACTCCATAGTGGTGCTAGTGCAGTACGACTTCATCCTTATACTACTAATAGTATATATATATATATATATATATATATATATATATAGCTTTTAAAAACCAAAGTAATCACAAATACACTCTCTCGTATACGTATATTATCTCTCCCTGATAACTTCCCTAGGTTAACTACGCAACCTAGAGCTCTGATACCAAGTGTGACGGCCCGCCCCGCACCAGCCTGCATTTCCTCCGAAAGTGCGTTGTACACATGCCCAACTAGTACGGGACGGTCGCCAGGAGAAAGGAAAGAAGAGGATGAACTAATCAAGGAACCTGTAGAATGTCTCACAGCGCATGGAATAAAATATAATAATAACATACTTGACATAAAACAGGCGAGACAATGCATAAGCTGATAACTAATAATCAATGTCAACATCAGAGCAGCGGAAATCCAAATACAGCTTATTACAACTTTCCAAATTTACTGTCTCTAACAAAAGAAAACTAAAGTAGAAGATGCACCACCAATGCCCAAGCAGTGATCTTCAACAACACAGGGAGAATACTATATATATTACGTGGAAGCCTCCTGCTCGTCTTCGGATCATCTACCCGTGCATCACCAGCTAACCTGTCTCTAGTCTGCTCGTGTGAGCACCCAGAGTAATAAGAAGAGACATAAAACTCTGGGTCAGACATAAAGCCTGGTGTGAGCGATAAGCATCTAAACAGAATGATAACAGGTATACTAAACCATACCTGAACCTGGACCTGCAACCAAAGAGTTAGTACCACATACCGTACAATACTCCAAGGTGCCACAATGAATAGTGTAAAGAATACGGGGGTGGGGTGTGTATGTCATAATGATAGCAAACAAACCATCCATAGCAACCATCCTCACATCTCTCACTCAGTGCGTAAAGCATACGACATCTACCACTTTGGAACACTAGACAAAATTGAGGTAACGACGAATCCCGACTTGTAGAAACCCTGCTATGACCAAGCTAAACATATGGAGTCATGACCAAACATTTCAATGACCCATTTCATTGATCGTAGCCCTTGGTTCTACCGATGCCATAATGGCCCTGAATCCGCCTTTGTACCTCCTACCATAGTGGTCCAAAGCTATAGACGTCGATAACCCCTTGGCACACATCCCGCAGCAAAGCCCAATCATGAAGCCCACTCATTGGTTCCCAGCTGGATCCTGAGTCAAAGCTCCTCATTTGGACTTCCTTTGCATATCGGGTTTTGATCGAATTGGAGTGGGTCTTCAGAAGAGTTGTCGTGCAGTAGCAGCCCTAGAATACGGTTCGGTTCGGTGGTCATTACCCTCGTCGGTTCGGTTCGGTCCTCCTTCCTTGTCATCTTTCCATTCGGTTCGGGTCGGGTATTCCACTTCAGGTCGGGTCGGTGTCCTCCTCCGGGTCGGGTCGGGTGTCCTTCCTTCCAGCGCTCCGATCCGCTCCCTTATTTCTTCACGTATTCCGATCTGATCCCTCCTTGCCATCTGATCCGCGTGGCCTTCCCTCTTACTAGTTCTCCCAAATGTTTACTTCCGATCCGAGCCCTACATCTCCAAGTCGATCCGATCTGGCCTCCAATTATTCTTCCGATCCGATCCCCTTGTCCACTCCAACTCCAAGTAAACGGCCTTCCTTCTCGCCAAGCCTCCTCCAGTGACAAGTTCCAATCCAGTTCGAATTCCCTTGGTCAGTTCACAAATCCGATCCGACCCCTTTCTCCGATCCGAACCGGTTCGGAACCTGCACCCTTCTGCAACTTTCCAGCGAGCTTTCTACGCCATTCGACGGCATTTTCGACCAATCTAACTATTCTAATCAATCATAAAACATACCATAGAGTCATAGCAACATGTAAGAACAACCACAAACACCTAACAACAATTCAAATGAACCAAAATGGATCAAAAGTGGCTAAAACCTCACATTTTCCTATAATCCCTCTTAATCATGTTTAAGCATACGATTAACAAAACACATCGAAATTAACCCAAATTTCTAACAGAGCCTTAAAACATTATTTTAGAATTTTAAGAATTTTTCCAGAATTTATTTACGTATAAATTCGCTAATCTTCACTAATTACCCTTAATCACCGTAATTAGTGCAAAAACTATGCAAATCACTCACCTTGGCCACAAATGAAACACCAAATCTGAAATACTCTCTGTTTGGGTCGAATTCCTATGTATAGCAGCAGCTCCAACCTTGCTTTGTTGCTATTTGGCCTTGCTTTGATGTAGTTTAGGCTTAATCTTCACTAAAATGTGTTTTGGAGTGGTTTTAGAGGATGGAAGCCATTACTAAGGTCTCAAGAAGGTTTGTGGCGGCTCAAAACTGAAATGAAAGTGATAACCTAACCCTAATCAGTCTTTCTATACCTCTAAACCCGAAATTCCCCTGTGGGCCTAGCTGCTAATCACCCGGTTAAGCCCAATTAAGCTGTTTTTCACCATCTGAAACTTGTTTCAGCCATATCTCCCAAACGGTGAGTCCGTTTGACTAATGTGACCACTCTACAGAAAGAGAAATCATCCTCCGAAGCCAATGGAAGTGGTTTCAGGTCAAAATTCCTTTCCAGTCAAAAGTTATGGCCAAAACAGTGCCAACTAGGGGTAAAATGGTCATTTAAAAATCGGGAAAAATCATGATCATGGGAAATGACCCCAATAGTCGTCCCCCAAAGTTACATGACCATACGACTTCGTATGTAAAAGAAATAAATATTCTACGATCCTGTGATGCGTAGAATGCGGGTCGTTACAACTGTGATGATTGATATTGATTGCAGAAATTCCCAACTAGAGATGGAACAAAAGTGTAGGGTGCAAGTTCCCTTACTAGAGAGTGATGGATGAACTTGCGTGAAAATTAAGTCCCTCCAACCGAAGAGTGAGCAGATGAGCTTGCTTGGCTACTGGGTCCTCTAGTCGAAGAGGGAGCAGAACGGGCTCAATAGGAATCCAAAGAGATCAAATGTAAACCCCATCACTGAAGAGTGAGTATATGAGATTTCTTAATCGATGGATCCCCTCGTCTGAGTGCAGGAGGATTAGACTCAATAAGAATCCATAGAGATTGAAACCTTATATTGGTTGGACAATCCAAAGAGATCGAGATTCAAAATTGGAAGATAAACGATCCAACAAGATCACATCCCAAAATGGAAGCGAATTTGACAAAATGAATTAAATTCCTTACAATAAGTCCTGGGCGATTATGGGATGGCTTGGATACATGAAATGATACGTTTGAATTATTCACTAAGGTCGATATAACATGAGAGCTCAACTATCGAAAGTTGAATAATAGAACTTATTCTTAAGCCAAGCATACCTTACATTTGAAAGGTATACTTTAGGAGGCAAGTATTAACTCTTCCTTTAGACCAAATAGATTTCAACTGGATTTAGATAACCAAAATGAAAATAAAATGATTCACGGACTTGGAAACACACTTATAAAAGGCAGAAATGTCATTGGAAATAAGACTAAGTACAAAACTCGGTATTGAATCATTTAGCTTGAAAGTGATTTTTTTTCTCTCACCGTTTCACCTCTTGATCTTCATATATCTCATATATTATTTCAACTACTCTTGATCTAGTAGTGCTTCTAAAGTTTGGTATGAACTATTCTAAGGATCATTGAGAAGAATGCAAAGAAAGCAAAATGATCCAAATTATATGGCAGATTGCTAGAATCAATTCAAAGTCAATGGGAAAAAGCTTAGAACACGCCAGATAGAAGATAGAAGAGAAAGCAAGTAAAAGAATTAACTTTCAATAAACAAAACATATTCATGCCATGTTAAATAGGTTGGTACCGAGTTGTTTTATTGGTTCTTTGGCCTTTATGCTCACTTGTACAACATTGGTTTATCTTCTGGAATTCATTGCAAGGGGGATTCTTACTCCATGCGATTGTTTCCATATAAATATAACCCCTGATGCAACAAAAAGATTACACACTTGATCCTTCTCATACTTTGAAACTTTGAATTTGCATCTTCTTCGCTCTTACTCTCCTTTCTTAGAAACTATTTATAAAATCCATTGTAAATCTAAGATCAATTAAACTGTGATCAGATCTAATATAACTAGTTGTAACTCGAAGAGAAAACAACTTATATAAGAGATTAAAATGGATATAAGTCGGAAATTACATTAAACTACTATAAACTTTGTTTCTTCTTTACTACTTCTACTTTTATTTTACTAAATAGGTGCTTTCAATTGGTTCTAGGGTGTTGGTACCATTATTCTTGTCAACACAAAAATTCACACACACACTCACACCACACACACACACACACACACACACACACATATATATATATATATGTGTGTGTGTGTGTGTGTGTGTGTGTGCGTGTGTGTGCGTGTGTGTGTATGTGTGTGTGTGTGAGAGAGAGAGAGAGAAATTGTGTGTAAGCATTGAGAGAATATTTTGTTATACATGTCTTACGTTGAGGGTAATAATAGCTATACGTGTGATGCTACAACTTTGAAAACTCAAATTTGGATTGGTCATATACACTATCCATTTTTTATAATGATATATTATACTCCAATTGTATGATGTGTACATGACTTCATTGACTAATTTTTACTGTTTTACTTCTACCTCATAGATAGATGCCTAAGTATCAAGACATTCGATTTTTTGAGGAACATATTAGTTATCAATTTAAGATATCAAAATAGAGGTTTATTACACTTATAGCCACCGATATACCAACCTAACCACCATTCTATGGTTGCCACCTAGGACTACAAAACTCATCATAACACTACAAAACAAAGAGCAATTTGCAGTGGCTAAAAGGCATCGGCGGCTGTCACTAGCCATTGCAAATCTAGTCATCCACAACAGGAAAACGACAGAAATAGCGATGGCTCCGTCGCTAGATTAACAATGGCTATGCGTCTACATGGCATCCAACGTGGCAGTTAGTTTGTTTCCTGGGTGTCTATTACAAGCCCTTGCTAATTCGAAACAAAAGGCCATTGCAAAACATTGATATATGTGACTTTTTTGTTGTTGCTCCATTACAAATCTGAGTGTTATTTGTTGTACCATGCAGCAACTTCATTCCCTCAAGCCACACATACTATTATTCATCACAAATATTATCAGTCCCATCAATATCAATACAGTATCACATCCCATCTTTATCATTCCATCAACATTCCATCCTTTATAAAAAGCACCAAAATTTACCCAAGAAATGTCAAATTCAAATGAAATAAGAACGTATGTCCATATAACATACATAAAACAACTACAATATATCAAGTGTCAAAACCATCCGAAAAACAACCAAAACCATCGACCAAACACTAAGTATCATCATTGTGCATCAATCAAACTACAAGTATCAAAGCTAGTTGAAATATGTACATACACATAAGAAAAGTCAAATAATGTAGCATAATCGCCGTTGGCGTCATAATCAATAGCAGCTGCATCTCCCTCCCTATGTACTGACCCATGCTCTTAATAGTAAGCTGCAATACGTTCATCTATTTACTGGACCAGATATCTCTTTCGCCAATCATTGAGCTCATCCAACTGTCTTTACATACGAGCAATATCCTCCTCTTCGATGGATCTCCTATAAGCTCTTTGAAAATTAAGAGTCTATGAAATAATTCAAGTTAATATTCAAAAACAAAACAATATGGTATTGTTTAATTAAAGATTACATATATGATTGCATTATTCAAGTTAATATTCATTTAAATCTATACTACACTATTAAAGCTGAGTTATTTTTCGATGGCTCTCAAGCCTCCTCTAATTTCTATTAGGGCTTCATTAGAGCTTGACACGTGGAAAGTTTACTGAACCGTCTTTGCCTTTTCCTAATCCTTCTTTCGCGTTTTTTTTCCGTTATCATCCTCCTCTTTTTCTCACCCCTCTACGCCCTTCGCATTCATTATGACCTGCAGCTCATTCATACCAAAGCCCTAATTTCATTTCTACACACAAAGTTTTCAGTATGTTGTTTATCTCCATTTTTCCATCGTCGTCCACTTATTAAGTCTCCGACCCCAGCGGTTTTTACCTTCCCTAACCCTAAATTAACTTGGGGCTTTTCAATTCCCTATTACCAGTGTTGGTTTGCAAACATGGCATCAAACTTATGTGTTAGGCCTTTGTCATACTACTTATTCTGCGTTCTAACTCTGAACGCCCAATTTGAGGTAAGAAACAAACCCTAAATTCAGTTCGTTCCTTTTTCTGTTCTGCCTGCATTTACAATCTGCTCTACCATCCGATTAACCTATTCATTTTTGTATTTTCTATTTTTTTGTATTCTCCAATTAGGGAAATCTGATTATTGGCCAATTAGCTCTGAATTTTAAAATACTATAATTTAAAGTATACCGTTGATGTTTTCTTAATACCTTGACTTTTTGATTAGAGAATCACAAAATGCTTTATGCATTCATTTATTACAGATATGCTGACCATTCGATACAATTAGATCTCATTTTTAGGAAGTTTAAAATAGTTTGGCACTAAATTTAATTTATGAAAGATTTGTCCATTTTTTGATAAAGTCTAAAATCTGGCTTTTTCCCCAAAAATATTGACTATTCAATACAATTGAAATAGATATGTTTTTGGGATAAGCAAGCTTTTGACTATTATTGGAATGACTACCATGCTCATTATGCTTATTTTCTAGCTTTCAAATCTGGCAATGAATTTTGTTGCAATTTTAAGAAATTGCGACATTTCATTTATTTTCAAGTCTTTGCTTTGCTTTAAATATTTTGCACCTCCTTTGAGAATTTGTTGGTATATAGGAAAACATTCATGTCTTTTGAAAAAATATATTATTATTTGATTTACTATGGTATTTTTCATTTTTCAATTGGTTTTTGTACACTTTTACAAAAAAGCATCAATTTTTTTTTAAACTTTACCTTTAAAATTAGTTGCAACGTATCTTAAAAGTTCGGTTATTGCAAATATTTTTCCTATTCAAAACAACTGAATTTCACTTTTAGGAATTCCATAATATTCTGACATTGACTATAAATTGTTTAAAGTTTGGGAATCTTTGGAGAAAACCTGCATTTTAACAACTTTTTTTAGAATACTGATTATTCATAGAAAACGAAAAAAGTGATAATGTTTATTTGGCCAAGTAAGTTCCTTTGACTCTTATCAAAAAAACTTCCCAACAATTTATGATTTTTTTTATCAATTATTCACATTTGGCATAAATATGTTCAATTTTAAAGAATTACAATTTCAAATTTAATGCCAAATCATTGAACTGCTTTTAAATAGTTTTCACCCCCTTTCAGACAATATTTGGTATAGTGAAAAATTCATTCTTTTACAAATATAGTATTAATTGATTTACTATGAAAATTTATGTTTTCATCATTTGATTTTTTTTTCTTACAGCCCTGACTGAAATACATTGCTTCTCGGTTACATAACTACGAAATATTTTTAACATTTGCTCATTATGACCATTTTGGCTCTTTTAAGCAAATATATTACCTTTTTTCCGACTACCTTTTCAATCAGTTTTCCCTCTTTGGAAAAGGCTTAAGTCTTAGCGTTTTTCCAAAAAAACTGGTTCTTCACAGCTAAGTGGAACCTAAACATTCACGTCCCACTTCCTTTTCCTCAAGCGTAGATGTCTATGGTCTAAAATGGATATAAGCGTATACTGCAAGATACTTCTAAGTTCATGTCCTCAGTGGTTTTGATGTCCTTATGCTATTTTTTTTCTTTTTTCCTCTACTGGGCCCCAATTTTATGGTAAATTATGGCATATGTAACATTGTTTTTGTTCCATTTCCTCACCTAAGTATCGATTATGGTTCTTATAATATAATAATTTAACCACTAATGAATTTAAATGGAAAAGGGGTTTCGGTTGTTTATGGAATTTTGACGATTGATCATTACTACCAGCTTTAATTTGGAGAGGGTTTAAGTTTTATTTGTAGATTAAAAATTATCGTCTTATTGCTACTTTTTAGTAGGTGAACTGACGTTTCATTTGCAAGCCAATTTGCAACATTATTTTTTCCTATCATATAGAGTTTGAATGCACAATTTCTAATCTGTTCCTATGGATTTTGGTCATATGATTTTCTTCACTTTGTTTACTGCTACTGTAATCGACCAGTTTGGTTAAAAAAACAATAATTCCAGTCGGTATGCAATGCTGGATTTATCTATAATTCCCAAATTAAACATAATATTTATTCACACAAGCAGATACTTAAAAAAATTATAACTTTGAAGTGACTATTGTTGCAGCCGTGTAGATAATGGATTATGGATGCTCCTTTTGTGTAGTACAGAACAAATATTTCAATTGTCAAATTCTTCTACTAGAAGAAGCATGTGTAAATTTAAGCACCAAGGATTTGAACTAATTTCAAATATTTTATTTTGATAAAACCAACGATGGTTACCCATCACAATTAGTATGCTTTTGAGGATAAGGAGCTAAATGAAATACATAGTGGGACGAAATAAACCACAGCTTAACAAACTGATTAAAAACCATGTTGAAAGCTGACACATATAGCTGAACGTAGGATTCGATATGCAAAAATATATAGCAAAAAAAAGGAGAAGGAAAGAAAACATTCCTTATTTCTGACATGTAACTCTTTTAAGTTGGATGTGAGATGAAGACAAAAGGATAGCATAAGCTCTTTCATAAATGTATGTCTATTATAATGTACATCAAACACACCTGCCAGTTTATTTGTTTTGTCCAAGAATGATTATCAGATGAGTTCAATTGTTTCTGTCCGAGAATCAACATAAAAATGTCATGTTTGACATAATTCAAGGACAACTACATATATATTTTTTATTTTGAAAGGAATATCCAACTTTAGCATAATTGCTGCCGTTTACCATGCCATCAATTTCGATTTTACGCTGCTGCCATAAATTTTGATTTTATGGTTACTTCTGATATCATAAATCTTTATGTCAATTTAATCTGGATGTTATTTCAATCAACAGAGTAAAATTTATCAAAATGAAATTATTGAAGGTGACCACACATGATCAATGACAAACTAATGTATTTGACTCAGCATAACTAAGCTTGCTTACAATCATTTACAAAAAGGGGCTTCTATCAATATTTTCATGATCAGAATATGTAAAACATGTATGGCCAGTTGAACATTTTTACACACAAGTTGTTAGTATTTTTATCTCTACGAAATAGTAGTATGTGATTTTGTTTAAATTAGCATAAACAAAAATTATTTTTGTTGTTTATACAGTTCACTATCTCTATTTTATTGTATTCGCCAAGGTTAATCAATAATGCTTTCCAATGGTTAGTTTTTTCTTTAGCCAGGTGATTTTATATTGGCATGATGGAAGTTATGAAAAAAAAATAACATCATATACTGTAAAACTACCTGAGACGGGTATATATTCCACAATTCATTACAAAGGTGATGCATAAATTCTTTACTCTGATATGTTTTTGATGTATGATGACATATTTTTTAGTTATGCAAATGTACAGTGCATAGTGGGTTTTGGGTATAAAAGAAAAGAACTTGCATTCATGCTAACAGGACTGCCAGTGGAGTACTTGCCATAATTTATCATTGATGCAGGAAAACAAGTTGAGATTTATTGACCAAACAACCGCAAAAACTGATGGAAAGTATAAAATTTTAGATGTTGGGCAAGAGGTGACTTTCATGGGATGTAGACCTCCCTTTCTAAAGTGAAATTTTAATTCAGTAGAGGCACAAACGTCTTTTTTCTATTTTAATAGTCACATTCATATACTCCCAAACCAACATTTAGAAATTATGCTATGCTGTTTGTGTATAATGAGGCCTTATATTGTTAATTTTGAATAGTGATTCAAGATCACTCGAAGTCTTAAATGAGAAGAAATAGCGGCAACAATCCTTTATGTGTATTGAAAAAGTAGGTTTTCTATAGGTAAAACAAAAACAAGATGTGCTCTTTTTTATATATTATCGATAGAACGTCCAGGTATTTAACTTTTATCCTTGGATCGAAGTAATGCATGATGTCATAAATTTGTATCTAATACAATTTTCATCTAGGTACCATTTAGAAATTGGTGCATATGTACATGGACGGAACTATTGTGTGTGCGTTTGTCTTCATAGCATGCTATTTGGAAGTTTTTTTTGTTGCTGTTTCACTACTGTTCGATTTTTTGTATGAAAGATGATGCTTACTCATAGGAGAGTCCTCATGTTTTTTTATTATTAGAATACAAACCAGAAACCACTAACATTCGTGATAGGTGACCGCGAATAAACAACATTAGAGAACTGGGTCATGAATGTGATAAATTCATAACTGCATATTATACATATATGAACATAACACACGCGCACACACACACACACACACACACACACACACATATATATATATATATATATATATATATATATATAGTTGAATTGTATATCCTAATAGCAAAGCAATGTACTAAACTGTTGAAGAATTGAGAAAGGCAATCCTTTTGGACTATGAAGAATGTGAAGCAAACATGCGGGATGCTTGACATGCAATCGAACATCTGAGGCTGATTACAAAGTGATTTCATGATGGGAGCATGTTATTGCAGTTCATTGTGTGTGCATGTTACAGTTCATTATGTGTGTAGATTACAGTTAACTATGTGGGCAGATTGCATCGTCTGCGGGCTGCATGGTGATAGCGTGATGAACATTTGAGGTTGTAGTGGGTTAGTGACTGAAAAAGCAAGAGAGTTAGACTGAAAGCGGCTAAATTGAAGTCTGAAAAATTGTTGATACTTGATATGCAAGGCATAGCTGAAGTGCCCAAGTGTACTAGGATACCTGAATTGCTACTTGCTTGATGAACATACTGATATATGTAGTAAGTTGGTGAAAGTGAAGCTGCTGATAGGTAAAGCATGAATGGCGGGCGGTGTCAGTAGAGCATTAAATACAACACGTGCGATAGCAGCTGAAACGTGCATGGTAGGGAGTGTCATTGGACACAACAGAAGGAAGTATAGCATGAATTATAGCAGCAGATGCATGCATGATGGAGAATGTCATTGTTCAGCTTGCACTGGGAGTTAATATGTAAAACCTTGAGTTATTTATAATTGTATTTTCAAGACCTGTTAAGTATATAACATGTGCGATAGTATTACATAATTATTTTCTATTACATAATTGTTTTTCTTATACTATGCCACAAAGAGTGGACATGTTTTGAGTGTATGTTCCTAAAAAGCTGTAGTGCCCAAGTATGATCTGTAATTTATTTTTAATCCAGTTTGCAGGAAGTGTTTGCTATTCGTTTTAATCTTTCATGGTAAGGTTATTTTTAAACAGAAAATATATGAAGTCTTGCTTCTTATCTTGAAATGACATATTTTTTCTATATCATATTCATGCGGTTTTACCTGTCAAAATTAAAGTGATTATCATGATTTTGCGGTTTGGGTTGTATCTTATTATTTAGCAGAAGAGTATGTTACAAACTCAGATAGAACAAATTTAATGTGTTCTGCTATGAACTCGCATATTACAATTTTTTTTATAGCCATTATATACAAGTGTCTGACCACGTTGATTCATACTTTTTAATAAACAGCAATGAAAGCCAACAATTAAAAAAAAGGATTATGTAGAAGAATAATTGTTTATGCCTTTTATAAAATTCATATAATAGGTCGAGCAAGGGTTTATTTCTAATTACAAAGAATGTATAACTGCAAACGTGTGCGTAGCACGGGTTCACACTAGTGAATTCTGAAAGCTAATGGTATAAGGTCTCAACATAACTTCATTTTTGAACTATATATATAAGGTTATAAAATGATTAAATAAAATTACAAAAACCATTTTAATACGTACCAATTTAAATAAAATTTTAAAACCAAGTTTAATAAAAGTCTTAAATATTTTATTAACTATTGTGTAGGTTCGATTGTGGAGGTACATGATGTTAGATAAAATTTCAACCATGGACTTTATTAACTATTTTTCTTTCTTAACAAATGTTTTATTTAATAATTTGATTGTGTAGGTTCACTTATATAAAGAATATTATTATACTTAATTAAAATACATACAAGTTATTAAAAAGTTTTACCTCTTGATTACCAAAACCATATCGCATATTTTGACTTGGCGGTGCAATGATAGAATCCCATCGCAATTGGACTCTTGGAGCGTAATCTCATCCCGTCCACTAGGTTGTGCCGCTCTTGCTTGCTCGACTTCATATCTCTCTTGCAATACGAATATAATTTTAACATAATTGCTATACAATTTACTAATATATTGTTATATGAAAGAATATGAAACATTGTCATTACGGATAATCATATTTACCATTACTTCTACAGCTTTATGGTCCGACCAATCGTAGGAAACATTCCGCTCTTCACCCTGCTCAACCGCATGTGTGACTCTAAAAACCTCAACCATTGAACGCTCCCTTCCGTACTTTGCAAACAGATGATATACATTAATAAAATATTAAGAATGAATGATATACAAAAGGATATACATGAACATATGCTAAATATATTGAAAATTTATACCAATTCCCTCCTATGCTGTTGGAAGGATTTGGTTCCACCACGATGTAAAGCCGGATTCTTATTCTTATTCGACGCATTCCTTGCTGCTACTTCCTATTAATTTTGATACATGATTAATTAAAATAATGCAACTAACAAAAATGTAGATAGTCTTATTATAGCTTACTTTAGCTGCTTCGATTTCCCAATATCCAAGAAATGCAGCCCAAATGTCATCCCCCATCAAATTTGGTTTTGTCCAAACTTTTTTTGTCCTTGAAATTGTCTCTCTATCATTTTTCCGCATTTTTTAGTTCCATTGATTCATAAAAACATCCAGATCATGCGGCTCTACACGTACTACAGCAAGCATATTGAATTTATTTTGAATTGTATACTGCAATATATTAATTTTCAATGATATTTTAAAAATATATTTACCATTAAGCCGACCCATATAGCATTTTTAATTTGAGGTAGGATGCTATCCCAATGCGGCCAACATCCTGACATTCTACTCTTATATGATTGCTTGAACACGTCTAAAATAAAGGTGGACGACTCCACCTCAAACCCCCTATATAAATGTTTATGTAGATATTTAACATATTTCAAATATTATAATTGAAATAAATTGGATATTTACCCTCACTCTTAGGAACAATCTCCACAACTCGGCGTACATCTGACTCCGAGCTGCTAGGACCTGCTCCAACTGCAGGAGATTGTGAACGAGAAGGATAAGGCGTACTCCTTGATCGTTTTCTATCAAACATATCTGCAAAAATCAAATGTGGAAAATCATATAATTATATCTTATTATAATCATTAGTCAACATAGAATCATTAATCAAGTGATAATCTTACAACATATCATAATCATACTAACATAATCAGCACATAACCATACATGAAAAGAATAATACTTAACTCAGGAGAATGCATAACATATATAGTCATCATTATTATTACATAGCTCAGAATAGTACAGAACATAAGTATATTCATAGATAAGAATAGTCATCATCATTATTATTACATAGCTCAAAATAGTACATAACATAAGTGAATTCATATCTAAGAGTAGTCATCATCATTATTATTACATAGCTCAGAATAACTAAAACTAATATATTATACAACAAATGATGTCATCTATGACCAGTCTTCATCATCTTTTGATTCATACTCAGTCTCATACTATATATTGTTTTCTTCGGTACTTACAAATGCATCTATTAAAACATTCGCTTCATCTTTCGACGATCCTACATCAATGTCACCGGCTATTATTATTTCAGTATTTGGCTCAAGATCCGCTTAATACGCTGCTTCGTTTGGAATATTATTTCCATCAAATGTGAATCTTGTTTTGTTTTAAAAATAGTCCACCAATCCACTTTATCTTTTTTTAAGGACGGATATGAAGCAAAATAGACTTATAATGCTTGCTTAGCTAATACGAAAGAATCATACTTATAGTAATGTGATGTATGCCTTATTTCAATTAGCTTATAATTTTTGTGCGCCTTAATTCCAAAACCAGGAATATTGCCAACCAACTGCATTTGAATAAAAAAAAACTTCTTCTATAGGAAGTACATAATATATCAACTCTGAAACTTGTGTTAAGACGCCGTAAAAATCTTTTATATGCTCCTTTGGATTATCACTACCTTTGACAACGAATGTCTACGTTATTTCGATTATTAGATTTAGCAAATGTAATAAATTCTAGGACATTGTTACAAAAATGTTTCTTTATTGATCCTTTCCTACCAGTTCCGATTCATACATCCAACTATGATCGAAAATATAATCGAACTTTTTCCTGATTTGCAAAAAATATGTTAGAAAATTCAATCAAACACTTCATATTAAAGTCTTGTAAAAATTCAATTATAACACTTCACTACTGTAACAAATTCAGATAATTACTTCATTTTTTTTTTTCAGTTTATTGTTTTTTTTTACTTTGACGGCCAATCATCCTACTTCCCATTACAAATACAGCAACGTAATCACATTTTATAAATCATTTCAGGTTAAACAATTCAACAAAATTTCGGCAGCACTTCCCTTTAGTTTCTGTATCGTGCACAAATGCATGTACATATGGAACAAAAGGAAGTGCCATCGAAATTTTATGAAATGTTTAAACTGAAATGATTTATAAAATATAACTATGTTATTGTGTTTATAACTTGTCCAATACTAGGACAAATCCAATATATATTGTATCAGATGAATACATATTTCCAATATGTGTAAAATCAAATATCCTTATAACGATCATATGCAAAACTTGTCAGACATTGCCAAAAATCTCTAAGGGTTTCACATAAGTAAAAAAACACATTTTATAATTTCTATTTTAACGTCTACAAAATATTTGTTAATACGTTCAATAAATATTTGTTAACTAAAGTTTAAATTTTAAAATGTACTTTAACTTTCATTCAACTACAATATATTCCTATAGAATATTTTATTGTTGTTATGCTCATTTCAAAATTTAATACTTCATTCAACTATTTATATATTTTACTTAATAAATTTGAAATATTAACATGTACTTTAAAATTTAGCTAACTACGTCAAGTTTTAAATTACAAAATTTTACTAAAAATTCAGAAGCTAGCACTTTTAATAAATTAAATTATATTTATTTTAACAGATGCTAATACATACAACTAAACACACTAGCAATTTTAATATAGTACACATCTTTTTGCCTAAATGTCAACAGACATTATTTTAAAGTTTAACAAATATTCGCACAAACTTATCAATAAACATGTTAATAAAAAATACATGCTAATTTTCAAATCACACAACAAATCAATAATTCTACATTAACTAACACAATACTATGACAACAACTACGTAATAATCATCGTTTTCAACCTCCTAATAAACTACATTACTCTCAAATCAGCCTACAACACAATTATCATCATACGTATCCCACATAACAATCAATTTCAAATCCACAAACAACCAATTTTCAAACCCATAAACATCCTACTAAACCCCATAATTAACACTAATTAAGCATAACTTAGGGTTAGAAGATAGGCCAACAAGATTTTAGAAGCCTGAAGGTGTGTCAGGAGGCCCGGGGTGTTGGAGCAACGAGGGTTGGGGTTTTGGAGAAAATTTGACGGTTTGGAAATGAGGAAGATGATGTTTCGGTTGTTGGTCTATATCAGTAGGTGGTGCAAAGGCTTGCAACGACCGCTTTTTTTAGCTGACCCTAACCGTTGCAAGGTTTCGTCGCTAATCGACCGACATTTTATAGTGTAAAAACCTTAATTCTTTAGAATCAGACCAAGTCGCTCATCTCAGTGACTGCAACATCATTTAGGTTTGCCAACTGATTGTATAACAAAATTTCACCGTCTTTTATGCTATTTTTGTTGAGTACAACAATGTGTTGTATGATTTTTGTTTGATGATAACAAACATATGATATTATTATTTAAATGTGTTTGTAATTGTATTATTTTGTTTTTCATTTCATAGGAATAAATATTTATTGAATAATATACTAGTGTACACAATCGTATATTCACAGTATATTTGTTCAGTTGATTGTATATTCACAGTATATTTATTCCATTAAATATTTTATTTCAATATTTAAAATAATACAACATTCAGACTCCACTATTGAATATTCATAGATATTACTTTACATGAGATTATACTTGTAAATAAACTAATATGATAGACAAGTTTATTTGACAACAATATAATAATATTTTATTTCAATCAAATATGTTTATTACAAATAACAGTACAATCTTATTCACGTCTATAATCAATTTCATATACACATATTCCTCATTACGTACATCACTCGTCACTCAGTATATTTACATATATACACACACTGACACTCTATCTTCAGTCTTCTGAATCTTCACGTGCTCCAATCTAGTTTACCATGTGCATACCTGTCACATACAGAAGAACACACATAGTAGACTGCAATAAAAATAAAAATAATACAAACAAATAAAAATTTATTTTTAAATTTTATTTGCCTCAGAATTACGGTGTGTTTCTCATCATTTTTTTATACTTGGTCTGATATGCAGGGACAGAAAATCAATCTGATGGCAGACCAAGTCGCTCATCTCAGTGACTGCAACATCATTTAGGTTTGCCAACTGATAGTATAACAAAATTTCACCGTCTTTTATGCTATTTTTGTTGGGTACAACAATGTGTTGTATGATTTTTGTTTGATGATAACAAACATATGATATTATTATTTAAATGTGTTTATAATTGTATTATTTTATTTTTCATTTCATAGGAATAAATATTTATTGAATAATATACTAGTATACACAATTGTATATTCACAGTATATTTATTCAATTGATTGTATATTCACAGTATATTTATTCAATTAAATATTTTATTTCAATATTTGAAATAGTACAACATTCAGACTCCACTATTGACTATTCACAGATATTACTTTACATGAGATTGTACTTGTAAATAAACTGAATATGATAGACAAGTTTATTTGTCAACAATATAATAATATTTTATTTCAATCAAATATGTTTATTACAAATAACAGTACAATCTTATTCATGTCTATAATCGATTTCATATACACATATTCCTCATTACATACATCACTCATCACTCAGTATATTTACATATACACACACACTGACACTCTATCTTCAGTCTTCTGAATCTTCACGTGCTCCTATCTAGTTCACCATGTTCATACCTGTCACATACAAAAGAACACACATAATAGACTGCAATAAAAATAAAATTCAATACAAACAAATAAAAATTTATTTTTAAATTTTATTTGCCTCAGAATTACGGTGTGTTTCTCATCATTTTTTTAGACTTGGTCTGATATGCAGGGACAGAAAATCAATCTGATAGCTGCATATACACACGTGTATAGATATACACGTGTGCACTGCCATGCCAATCATCGAGCAACTGAGGAGTAGCCACAAGGACCGTCTCAACTCAGTGCACATTAAAAAATTAACCAAGAACAAATGCAAAATGGACAAAAATAATCCAAGCACATTAAGGTAGAGATGGCAGCGACAAGTGAACAGGACAAATGCAAGTGCAAAGTGGTTGAGCACAAAGTATGGACAGCATATAAGTACCATATTGCAAGATCATGAATTACAATAGCAAAGTGATTCATGTGTGAAAATGGATCAAAACAAGCCTACCAAATGTTTCAAGTGCATGGTTGTGCATGGAGCAAAGCTCAAGTCAGTGCAGAGATGAAAATGATTGTTCAAGCATGTACATGAAGGGTGGTGCAGTACATAGCACAAGTCAGCATGCAACACAAAAAAGAACAGTAATGGTTCAACTAAATCAAGTGCTACATATTATAAGTGGACTTGATCAGGTGTTTAAAATGGTGCATCAAAATGGTCGAGCTCAACATGATGCAACAATATACAAATGATCAAAGAATGATCACAACAGTCGAAGAGTGCAGGAAGATTAGAAAATAAGCAGCATGAGATTGTCACACACATGCAAGAATACATAAGTCTGTAGGCATCGAACAAGTGGTGAAACCAATACAATGCAAGTATACACCAAAGTTCAAATGGCAAGACTCAAGTGTAATAGTGTATACATAAACATGGACACGGTGCAACATTCAAATGGAAATCTACATGACTGCTAGATCAATGGTGCATATACAGGTCATGACACAAGTTTCAGGTTTGAGCATTTACAAGTAAATACATGGTGAATGGAGCTATAGCAAAATGGTTCAGCGATGTGATAGCATGTCAAAGCAACAAAAAATACAGCATCAATTAAATACTTTGGCAAAACAAAGCAGTAAAGTTGTTTAATACAAAGCGAGACAAAGCAACATGTACATGAATGACATGGCAAACTAACAATGCAACTCGAAGTACCAGAAATTATGGGTATTAACTGCAGTAAAGTTATCTTAACAAGTTCAAGGTGCACAACAATACTGAATGTATAAATAGCATATGGCAATGAATGGATAACATGGCAGAACTGTTCTTTTTAATAGTACAAACTTGAAAGATCAGGTGTTTAAGCGAGTGACAGATCACATCAAACATTGGTGAAACAAAATGGACAAGCACACGGCAAAGTTCAAAGAGTAGTATCAGGTCAAAAACTGATCAAGTATAATATCCATTCTTATCAGTTCAAATAAGTATGGTCAAGATGAAATAGTTCAGTCTAGAAATTCGAAGACCACAACAAAATGGATACAGCATGGTCACAACAACAGTAATATACAAGACTTTTCAGAAATAACAAAAGATTCATGAACACGGTTTTGGGTAAGTATTTAATTAGAAGTAAAAGAATTTTCTTTTATGGAACATTTGTTTTTTGGCAAGTTTGTTTTCGAAAGAAATCAATCAGGGAATTGCCACAAATCAACAAGAAGATTCACGCAAGTATTTATTCAAAGGGAACAATATAACAAACAATTCAAGGCAATGGCGTGTTTAATTTTAAAAGGCCAGGTTGAAAATTTCAAAGATCAAAGTTCCACAATAATATATGCAGCAATTATTTTAAGGACCAATTCAAAGTAACAAAGTCACACGCAAGTATCAAATAAAGGTTGAAGTTTTCGAATCCAAAGATTTTAAAAAGCCCCAATATTTTCGTATATATCATAACCAAATCAACATATCGAAATCAGAGATATTTAAGGATTTTAATCTTATAAATACACCAATCATCGTCTGCAGATAATCATCCAAGTTCAAGAAAAAAATAGAAGAAATTTCTGATAGAAAATTCCAAAATAAGAAATTGCTTGGATCCCAAATCAACGTTCATAGATTCAATCGAAGAAGAGATTGCAACTGGGATTGATACTCAACATCGCGCAAACCTCAAATTCGAAGAGATTGGAAACCCTAGGAGAAAAAACAATTTCAGGAAACCCTAGGAGCCGCCATATTTTTTCCAGAGAGAGACAAAGAGATCGAGCCAAACAAAATGATGGGTGAAGCACAAATGGGAAAGAGGCCGACCAAGATTTACAAGGGCTAAAAGGAGTTTATTAAACTAGGTTTTTTTAAAGGGGTTTTAAATTATTTTTAGTTTTGTTTTGTCTTTAATTTCAAATTGTAATCAAATTTGAGTTTTCTAGTTTGTCTTTAAAACTAGGGAGACGAATTACGGGATTTGTAATTCGGGGAAATATGGTTTTGCAGATAGAAACTTGTGCAAGGTTTTGAGCGTAGGGTTAAGAACAGTTGGGAGCGAGTGACGCGAGTTTACAGGGGATTGTAAGCATAGAGATTGTTTTAACTCCTAGTAGAAACCTTGGGGAATGTAGCAGTAGGCAGGGTTTTGTCGAAGCTGGGTATATCCGTGTGTTATTTATTTCCGCATTTACTCTGATTATTATCTGTGACTAGTATTATGTAATTATTCTGCAAAAATCTACGATAAACCCTATTCACCCCCCCCCCACTAGGGTTAATTTAGATCCTACAAGTGGTATCAGAGCAGGTAATTTTATTTTAACTCTAGAGTCATGAATCTGTCTAATAACGCGTTTTCTGAGGGTCAGTCCATAGCTAGGCCACCAATGTTTAATGGAATTGATTATGCATATTGGAAAGCTAGGATGAATATTTATTTGAGTTCATTCGACTATGATGTGTGGGATATTATTGAAATGGGTTATAGATCTTCCATTGTTATTGTTAGTGGTGTTGAAATTCCTAAATCAAAAGACAGGTGGGATGATAATGATAAAAAATTATTTTCAGCTAATGCTAAAGCAATGAATGCTTTAATTTGTGCTCTTGATAAAACGAATTTAACTGAATTTCTCATTGTGAAGCTGCACTGAAAATATGGCATACGTTGGAGGTCACACACGAAGGTACATCTCAAGTGAAGGAATCTCATCTCGCTCTACTGAGCAACGAATATGAAATTTTCTCTATGCAAAAAGACGAAGATATAAAAGAGATGTATGGACGCTTCTCATCACTAGTCTATAATGCAAAAGCTCTTGGCAAAACTTATACCGAAGTGGAATTGATCAGAAAAATATTGAGAGTTCTACCGATGAATTTTGAAGAAAAAGTGACGGCGATTCAAGAATCAAAAGATCTGAATAAAATAAGCATGGAGGAGTTGATTGGAAATCTCATCACTTACGAGATGGAGTTAAAAGCAAGAGAAGAACGAAAGAATTCTGGATCAAAGTAAATGACGATCGCTCTAAATAATACAGTTGAAAGTGATGATGAAGATCCCGTTAAAGAGATAGCTATGGTTTTGAGAAAATGGGCCAAAGGAAATTACAAATCACAAAAGAAAAATTCAAAAACTAATAAGTTCGGAAGTTCAGAAAGTTCAGACGATGAAGTGTTTTGCTACAATTGCAAGAAACCGGGACATATCAAACCTAATTGCCCACAGCTCAAAAATGAAAAAAAAAAAGTTCAGAAGAAAGAAGAAGACTTTTGCTGCTACATGGGATGACGAGGAAGGAGAAGAATTTTCTAAAAGTGATGAAGAGGAAGCTAACTTGTGTGTTATGGCTCAATCTGATTCGGAAAGTAGTGAAGAGGATTCAAGTGAGGTATCGAATTTCGCTTATAAAGATTTAATTTTAATGTGTCACGATCTCAACAAAACTGCTGATTCTCTTGAACTAAAAGTTAAGAAATTGAAATCTGATAGGTCAAAACTAGTTCAAGAAAATAACATTTTAGAAAGAAAACTTGGAAAAGTTAAGAATTCGTCGTTTTCAGAATGCGAAAAATGCCAATTTTTGAGTAACGATTCTTTGAAATTCAAAACTGATTTTGAGTTACTTAAAAGTGAAAACATGAATTTGAAGAACGAAAATCGTGATTTTGAAGAGGAAATTGAAAAGCCTAAAGAATCTGAAAAACTTGATTTTGAAAAGCGAAAACAATTTGAAATTGAAATTTCTAGGTCCAATGCTATAATCAAAGCACTTGAAAATGAAATTTTGATTTTAAAACAAACTGATGCTGAAAAGAGGAAAATCGCTATTAATCGTTGTTCAAATTTAATGAAAGAAAATAGCGATCTTAAATTTAAAATTCAACGACTTGAGTCAGCTTTGACTAAATTTTCTAAAGGAGAAAAATCATTGAATATGTTGTTAAAAAATCAATTTTTTGTTCAGAATAAAAAGGGACTTGGTTTTGGACTTGATCCAGTTGAAAAAAAATCCTAATGATTTAAAAAATCCTTTAAATGACTTCTAAATTGATCAAATTGAAATTTTGAACTCTAATGATTTCAAAGGGTTTTTAAATCATGAACGATATAGAAACTCGTTTAGAAACAATTCAGTTAAACGAATTCAAATTCCAAAAAATAATAAAATGAATTTGAATAAATCTAAACGAATTTGGGTTCCAAAGGGTACGCTAGTGAATACTAATGGATTGTTATATAAACGGGTTTGGGTACCAAAACGTGTAATCGAAGATAAAAGTGGTAAAACAATTTTTGTTAGACCACTCAATTCCATAAACATTTAGGTACCAGGGAAAGGCTAAGGAACAATTGTGTTTAAGAGAAAAATTCAATTTGTTCCATTTTTATTGAATTCGTTGATGTTCCTTAGCCATAAATTCAGAGTTGGAGATTCATTGGATCACATCGATTACGGTAAGTCAGGTATGATCTCTAAACTCATATTTTTTAATTCCTTTTTCTTAGTTTGTTTTCTTTCTTTTTTAGTTTTTATTTCTTTTATTTTCTTTATTTTTTACTTGGCTAATTTTGAAATCATTCGTTATTGATTGTTAAAATTCTTGGATTATAAAAATTTGATTCTTTTTTCAAGTGATTTTAAATAATTATCTTCAGATTTGATTATTGAATGTTTCTTGTGCTTGTTTAAAAATTCTCAGAAAAATTTCACTTGTGATTCTTACTTTGAAAATGATCTTGTGCTGCTCTGATCAGGAAATTGATTTGATTCATTTGAATATCTTGGTGACTGCACGATGAGTTGAAAAATCAGTGATTAAATATCTTTAAATTCCACAGACAATTTGAATTAAATATATAAGTTGTTTTAAAATTGTCTAGGAACAATCAACATTAGAAATATTAGATAATTCCATATTCTACTGATTGATTTTTAAAACTGATTTTCAAACTCGCATTGATATTTTTCAAAACTCCTCTTGAAATTGATATTTTCAATTTTAAAATTATTTTTTGATTATTTATTCAAAAATTGAAATTATTGATTGATTTGAACCGTTTAGTGACTCATCAAAATTATTAATAGATTTATGAATTTGTGATGAGTCGTGACTATTGTATAATTCATAACTAGAGGAGATGTTATTTTAAATCTCATGATGATTGGACAGATTTTATAATATCTTTGAATTAGAGCTTATTTAACGACCATCTTATACATCTACCATATTTCTGTCATTCATCATGGTTTTATTTAATTTGGGGAGTTCTAATTATTCTTGGAAATAAAATAATAATAATAATAATAAAGAAAAAGAAATATATATATATATATAATTTATCCTTGGTATTCACTCCCATTTAAAAGTCCTCGCGGTTATGCATGGGTGAAATACCTTAATCTCTATGTGCTTTTATTCTCACTTAAAAGACCTTTGGGCTGTGCATGGATAGAATTCATTAGAGAGGATAAAGTTAAGTTACTACTAATCCCATTTAAAAGACCTTTGGGCTATGCATGGTTAGCAAGTGCTTAACACATTTTAAAGCTTATTTAAAATCTTTGAAATTCATATTCAAATATTCAATTTTATTGAACTCTCCTCATTCTATAAAATCCATCGTAAATCCATTCATTCTGAAAGTGAAATTTGCTTCTGATTTAAAGATTATTATGGTTTTTGTTTGATTAAATGGGTTTTACGATATATATTCTCTCTCTTAATCTGAATTTATATTTATGGTCTATATTCATCACTGTTTCAATTTCTATTATCCTTTTGATGATGACAAAAGGGGGAGACTAGTTAAGATTTTGATTGATGAGTATTTAATTCAAGAATATTTTAAAATTGAAAATTAAATATCTAGAGGAAGAATGGACAATTGAATTCCATTGTTTATATTTTCCACATATATATGGGAGTTCAGTTGTAGGGGGAGCATACAAATAGGGGGAGTAATATATTCCACGTTCAAACACATTTAACACATTCAAAATCTAATATATGTTTGTCATCATCAAAAGGGGGAGATTGTTGGGTACAACAATGTGTTGTATGATTTTTGTTTGATGATAACAAACATATGATATTATTGTTTAAATGTGTTTGTAATTGTATTATTTTATTTTTCGTTTCATAGGAATAAATATTTATTGAATAATATACTAGTGTACACAATTGTATATTCACAGTATATTTATTCAATTGATTGTATATTCACAGTATATTTATTCAATTAAATATTTATTTCAATATTTAAAATAGTAAACATTCAGACTCCACTATTGAATATTCACCGATATTACTTTACATGAGATTGTACTTGTAAATAAACTGAATACGATAGACAAGTTTGTTTGACAACAATAAAATAATATTTTATTTCAATCAAATATTTTTATTACAAATAACAGTACAATCTTATTCACGTCTATAATCGATTTCATATACATAGATTCCTCATTACATACATCACTCATCACTCAGTATATTTACATATACACACATACACTGACACTCTGTCTTCAGTCTTCTGAATATTCACATGCTCCAATCTAGTTCACCATGTGCATACCTGTCACATACAGAAGAACACACACAGTAGACTGCAACAAAAATAAAATTCAATACAAACAAATAAAAATTTATTTTAAAATTTTATTTACCTCAGAATTACGGTGTGTTTCTCATCATTTTTCTAGACTTGGTCTGATATGCAGGGATAGAAAATCAGTCTGATGGCTGCATATAGACACGTGTATAGATATACACGTGTGCACTGCCACACCAATCAGCGAGCAACTAAGGAGTAGCCACAAGGACCATCTCAACTCAATGCACATTAAAAAATTAACCAAGAACAAATGCAAAATGGACAAAAATAATCAAAGCACATTAAGGTAGAGATGGCAGCGACAAGTGAACGAGACAAAGTGCAAGTGCAAAGTGGTCGAGCACAAAGTATGGATAGCATAAAAGAACGATATTGCAAGACCATGAAGTACAACAGCAAAGTGATTCATGTAACACCCCACCTCTGCTAGGGTCATTCGCAAAGGGAATGCACTAGTTTTGGTGGAGTATTATCTAGGTAAACATACACAGAGATATCACAAGGCAGAACATAAATAAAGCAGCGGTAGAAATTAAAAACCAAATTTTTATTACTTTCAAGAAAAGAGTCAAAACCCCATATATCCAAGGTACAAATTATTCCATTACATCAAGTTCCAAATAAAGAAGCATAAACTTAAGATAACAAAAGTAAATTATTCCCCATAAATAGAAGAAATGCAGCCATAGCATAGCTCAAGACCAAATACATGAGCTGACAGAAAGAAATCTAAATCCAAGCTAAGAGCTAGTGTTTCCTCCCAGAGAACCTAGGGGGAACGAAAGAAAAAGAGGCGAAAGAAAAAGGGTCAGTCATAAGACTGGTAAGCCCTACTGGCTTTCAGTATAAAAACTAGTAAAGGTAACATGACATGTGAAAACTGGAATTAAACATAAGGATGATAACAAGACTGGTATGATAATTAAGATAACAAGATAAGTCAAGTCTAGCATCGCATATTCAAGATTCGCTGCACCAACTGTACTAGTGTTCTAACCCATGTCAAGTATTTATCATGAAATGCTCCCTTGGCCCAATATCATGAAGTGACCCATTACGGGGTCCTACTGTATGATCTACTAATCGATCGGCTCCCTACAAGTTCTAGCTCGTCAAGTGTCTGTGTCATACGACCCTATCCTGAAATGTAGTCACCTGTGCTAGGTCCACCATAGGGTGTATCAAGCCCTATGGTGCCAACCACTGACACGAATCAAGCACGCATAAGGTAAACCTACTGGTGCCCAATGCCTACTTTTCAACTCCGGACTACGTGCATGACCATAGTCCGCCTGAACCTACAATGGCGCACCTACTCAGTCGTCGTTCTGGTCGCTTACAATCAGCCCAGTAATCGTGCCCTACCCTGCCTAGTCCCAGGGTATCGTGATACATCTAAGTGGGTTACTGCTGAAAAGGACCGCGTAACTAGGGTTTCTAATGGGTTAAGTGTTGCCATTCAAATTCGTGACTTAACCCTATCCAAATCATGTATCAAGTTGGTTAAGTGTGTTCAAGCAGTTCATGACTTAACCCTATCAAATCATCGTGTCAAATTGGTTAAGTATATTCAAGTGGTTCATGACTTAACCCTATCATGTGACATTAATTCATTAATGCACCCCAACCTCTCACATTAGACTAATTATTGTGGTCACTGGATTTGCCGGGCGGTTCCGGGCAGATTTACACCATAACATAGTCTAACCTCGGGTTTTACGTGCGATATGACCAACTACCCACATTGGATCCTATTGTTTGCAGTCACTGGATTCGCCGGGCGGTTCCGGGCAGATTTACACTGCAAACTCAACCCAACCTCGAGTTGGCCATTTTCAGGTTTATCTAAGTGTCATGTCCAGATTCAAGGTTTCGAGTCTAAATTCATGTCAAGTTTTCAGGTCATGTTTCATGTCAAATCGTGTCAAGTTCATGTCCATATCCAGGTTCAAGTTATAACAACGTTCATGTTCAAGTTCAAAGCCAATTCATGTTTTACCTAACCTACCCAAATCGTATTCCCATCGCACGTAAACTCGAATCGATACAAATAAATCTAATTAGGGAATAACATAAAAATGGACGGGTATAAGGTGGCAAAAGTGATTACTAGCATAGCATGTTATAACTTGAGATAAATGATTATAACATTACTGGCATATGGAATATTGGCCTCAAACATAAAGATGTCAAATCTAGCAAAATAAGGTACTAGTCAAGATAACAGTTGACATAAGGTGATAGTCATGGTAACGGTTGACATAAGGTGATAGTCATGGTAATGGTTGACATAAGGTGATAGTCATAAACTTGTGACTAATAGCAGATTCAACATTGTAGGCATGATAATATGAGGGGTTTTTCTTTTTGATTTACAACATGAATAGGCCCAAAATCAATGTCATAGTAATATACCCAAAAGTCAAGATCCAAGATGAATAAGAATGGATATAAAACAGTCATCATACACAGGTCCAATTTCAATTTACAACATATTCATATTACGTTTACAGTTTAAATCTAAAAGTAACTGGGGCTTACAGATCGTGGTTCGAGAATTAGAAAAAGAAAGTCGATGTTGAAGCTTTATATGCTTAGTCGAGTCCTAACAGAAATCCCCAAATCAGCAATTCTCTTCACGTAGTTTCGACGTAGAAGAAGTAGTCCCTTTTTCTAACTTTTCAACCAGAATTAGAGCAGCATAAGGTCAGAGAGAATTTTGTGTAGAGAGACTAGTGTTAGGGGTTGTTTATATAGGGTCAAGTCAATGAATGTAGACAGAAACAAAGCCAGAAACACCAAAGTGAATCCGGCTTCAAAATTGGGCTCGGCCACCAGGTCGACCTGGTCCTGGGCAAGTCAACTCTATGGTCGACCTCCAGGTCGACCTGGTCCTGGGCGGGAAATTTCCCGCCCAGTCTGTTCTGTGGTTTGGATTCGAACTTTAAATTCGAATTCTGAGCTGTTTTGAACTTGAAATTTTCTGAAAACTTCGAAGGGTCATAACTTGGTCATACAGACTCCGATTTTCGAAAACTCAGACTCATTTCCAAGAAGAATTTCGAGACGAACGCAATGGCATAACCCGTTTCCCTTGATTCTCATTTTAAAAAATTAATTCTTCCTTGATTTATAGTTATAACACGTTATCAAAATACGGGTTGTTACATTCTCCCCTCCTTAAAGGATTTCGTCCCCGAAATCTCTAAGTTAGGGAGGATGTGTCCTACCATCCATCATCCATCTACTCAAAACATCATCCACAAGTAACCATTGTCCTTAAAAGGTTTCTAGTGTTGTATGAGTGTATATGTGCTTATCTAATGCAAAAGATCAGGCGGTTACTGATTCAGTAGACCTCCTTAATACAAAATATGTTAGTGTAATGAATCCAATCATGTATGCGAAATTCCTAACATACTTTATAATCTCTACATGAGTGCACAAGCATTCATTCATATGCAACATCCACGTGATAGCATAGCAAGTTCCATCCATGTACATGTATCAGCACTCACGCATATGCAACATGAAAATGTGACTGAGCCGATCTAGTGCCTAATGTGTGTCATGCATCCACTAGAAATCACTTGAAACCATTTGCAAACATCAACGATAACATGTTTCAATCACATGTTTACATCCATATGGTTCTACCTAAGGTTTTCAAGATAAGATCGAGGGGATAACAAGACAAACATAGGTAGTAAAAGCCTGATACGAAAGGTTTTCAAGTTTATAGGAAAAAGAGATCGAGAATGTACCCTCAAAAAGAAATGGGTAAAGCGCGCGTATCTTCTCTTCGGTTTCCCAAGTTGCATCTTCTTGGGCTTCACTCCACTGAACTTTAACTAGCTTGACTTCTCGATTCCTTAGCTTCTTGATCTCCGTTCCTAAGACACGAATCGGAACTCGCCTCAATGTTGCTTCATTTTCCACTTCTACATCTTCAAGGATGCTTGGCTCAACCACTTCGGTCGACTCATGCAAGCACTTTCGGAGATGCGAGACGTGAAAGACATTGTGTACTCCAGTCAGCTTCTCGGGTAAGTCTACCTTATAGGCCATTCGTCCAATCCTCTCAGTGATAGGGAACGGTCCTACGAACCTTGGTGCTAGCTTTCCAACTGCTCCAAAACGAACTACATTGCATAACGGAGAAACTTTTATAAAGACAATATCTCCGACTTCGAACTCTAAGTCTGTCCTTCTCTTGTCCGCATAAGATTTCTGTCTATCTTGGGCCGTTTTCATCCGTCTTCGTATCAACTCAACCTTCTCAGAAGTGTCCCTTATCATGTCGGGCCCAAGTATAAGCCTATCTGTCATTTCCCACCAACAAGTTGGTGACCTGCATGGTCTTCCATACAAGGCTTCGAACGGTGCCATCCCGATGCTAGCTTGATAACTGTTATTATAAGCAAACTCCACGAGAGGAAGATGGTCTTCCCAAGTACCACCAAAGTCAAGAATGCATAGCCTCAGGAGATCTTCTAGTACCCTATTTACCCTTTCGGTTTGTCCATCCGTCTGTGGGTGATAGGCCGTGCCTAAACTCAGTCGTGTACCCATGGTTTCTTACAGACTATTCCAAAACTGGCTAGTGAAGATCGGGTCACGATCACTAACTATACTAGAAGGAACCCCGTGCAACCATACTACCTCTCGAAGATAAATAGACGCTAGCCATGATGCGGTCCTCTTGCTTTTTACCGGAATGAAGTGAGCACTTTTTGTGAGTCTATCAACTATGACCCATATGCAAGTATTTCCCTTCCTTGACCTAGGCAGTCCATCCACGAAATCCATCGAGATACTCTCATATTTCCATTGAGGAACCTCCAAAGGATGTAATAGCCCACCGGGCTTCTTCAACCCGGCATTTACTTGTTGGCACAACATGCACTTGGAAATGAACTCTGCCACGTCCTTTTTCATCCCAGTCCAAAAGAAAATGTGTTTCATATCTCTGTACATCTTATCCCCTCCAGGATGTATGGTCATCTTCGAGTGATGCGCCTCTTCGAGAACTTTCCTTACTAGGTCTCCCACTTGTGGGACACATAGCCTTCCATCGCACCTTAGCCATCCCTTGTCATCTATGGCATACCTACCGAGGTGACTTGATGCCTCACCACTAGTCAGCTTGTCCATGATTTCGACTATCTGTGGGTCTTCCTTCTGTGAAGTCCCTACTTGATCTAGAAGTGTAGGTCTTAACTCAAGAGATGCTAACGTAGCAGTCAATGACTCAACAGCAGGTGTAAAATCAAAGGTTGCTATAAACTCAAGGCTTTTCCTTTCAACAAACAAGGGGCTCAAAGTCAACCTTTTTCTACTTAGCGCGTCTGCCACCACGTTACCCTTGCCAGGGGTATAAGCTATATCGAAGTCATATGATGCCAAGAATTCCATCCACCTCTATTTTCTCAGATTCAAATCTTTCTGTGAGAAGAGGTACTTAAGCGATTTGTGGTCGGTATACAGCTCGAACCTCTCCCCTAGAAGATAATGGTGCCAAGCTTTAAGCGCAAAAACAATCGCGGCCAACTCCAAGTCATGCGTGGGATAGTTTTTCTCATGAACTTTAAGTTGTCTGCCCCCGTAGCATATTACTCTTCCATCTTGCATTAGGACAGCGCCTAATCCCATGCTGCACGCATCTGTGTATACCGTAAACACCTTGCCTCCGTCGGGTAATGCCAAAACTGGAGCTGTGGTGAGGGCTCTCTTGAGTCTCTGAAAAGCAACGTCACACTCTATGTCCCATGCAAAAGCTAGGTTCTTCTTTGTTAACTTAGTAAGAGGGGCTGAAATCTTAGCGAAGTCCTTAATGAACTTCCTGTAGTAGCCCGCCAAACGGAGAAAGCTCCTCACCTCCGTTGCATTCTTAGGAGTTTTCCAGTCTTGTACCGCAACTACCTTTGCGGGATCCACGGCTATGCCTTGCTTAGAAACTACATGTCCAAGAAACCGAACTTCCTTCCTCCAAAAATGGCATTTGGAGAACTTAGCCTTTAACTGGTATGCTCTAAGCATTTCCATGACTTCCTTGAGATGTTTAGCATGCTCTTCTTCATCTTTTGAGAAGATCAAAATATCATCCACGAAAACTACCAAAAACTTGTTAAGGAACTCCCGAAACACCCTACTCATCAAATCTACAAAGTACACGGGTGCATTCGTTAACCCAAACGGCATGACGAGCCATTCGAAGAACCCATCTAGAGTCCTAAACGCAGTTTTGTCAATGCTATCCTCAGTCACTCTAAGCTGATGGAATCTTGTGGCTAGATCGAGTTGAGAGAAAACAGATGCTCCCACAAACTGGTCAAACAAATCGTCGATTCTTGGTAGTGGGTGCCTATTTTTCTTAGTTAGCTTGTTTAAGTCACGATAATCTATGCATAAACGAAGCGAACCATCCGCCTTAGTAGCGAATACCACCGGAGCACCCCATTCAGAAATGCTTTGTCTTATGAAATTTTTCTCAAGCAACTCCTTAACTTGTTTACTGAGCTCTCTTCTTTCTCGTGGGGCCATGTGCGTAACGGGCAATGAAACTGGCTTGGCATTATTAACAAGATAAATTTGGAAGTCTATCTCGCGTTTAGGAGGTAACCCGCTCACCTCATCAAAGACATCTGGACATTCTCGGACCACTCTTACAAATTGCAAATTATTGATGGACAAGTCAAGAGATTCAAGATAACACAACATGACCGGACCCTTAGGGTTACAAGAAATTTCAAGGGTATTACCAAGGCGAGTCATGAGCCTCACTACCCTTCGTTCACAATCAAGAATGGCTCCATAATTGGACAACCAATCCATACCTAGGATCAAACCGTATCCCATAAATCCGAGAACATAAGCATTACACGTGAATTCTACGCTTAAGATAGAGACCCTCAAATCCACACACATCATAGATAAATGGGCGGAGCCCCCCATTGGATTTGAAATTATAACGGGATCCTCAACCAGACTAGTATTTAGGTGCAGATTTTCAAAAATATCAGAAGAAATAAAAGTATGTGATGCGCCAGAGTCAAATAAGGTTCGAACAGGAAAGTCAGAAATGTAAACAAGGCTTTCTATGGAAATATTACTACCTCGGTCAAGTGCTAGAGTGGTGTTGAGAGCATGCAACTGCCCTCCAGAAGGTCCTGCTCGCTGGGTCTACCCTTGCCCTTGTCCTTGCTTCTTAGGGAAATCCTTGCTGATGTGTCCAGTATCTCCACAATGAAAGCATTCACCCAACTTTCTCTTCTTCTTTCTACAATCTTTAGCTAGATGTCCCGTAATACCACAAAAGTTACATTTCCTTGTCTCACGTGCCTTGTTATTATTGTTGTTGTTGCCCTTGTTATTCTTGTTGCCTCCCTTCTTGAAGTCAACTTTCTTATTATGAGTCTCATTAGGCTTAACCTCCTTCTTGCTATTCTTGTCTTCCTCATGAAGTAGAGCCATATCCACCAAACTTTCAAAGGTCGCCCCCATGGGTATATGAGTTATGGCCAAACTGTGTAATGGCTCGTTCAATCCTCAAGCAAAGTGTACAGCCTTTTTCTGGGCCATGTTGACCAAGTCCAAACCGAACCGAGCAAGCTGATTAAACTTATTCACGTACTCCCTAACAGACATGTCCCCTTGCTTGAGTGCTAGGAACCTTTCCATCTGAAGGTTCTCTTCTGCTGACGATAAGAATTTAAGCCCAAACCTCTCTCTAAAGTCTTCCCAAGTCTCAATTGGCCTGGTAGCGTTGGTGACTTCCCACCAAAATGTAGCTTCCTCTTTCAACAACCATGCTGCCAAATGAACTTTTCTATGGTCCTCCACATCAAGGATAATAAACAAGTCTTCAGTCTCCTTTAGCCAGTTTCGGGCCTCAACAAAGGTTTCGGTTCCAATGAAGTTCTTGTCGCCCATTGCTTTAAAGTCTTTGCATATTTTGGCAAAGGCGGAACCAGGAGGAGGAGGAACCGCGACCACTGGGGGAGGAGGAGGAGGAATGTCTGCCGGGCCCGCGTCGTTGGCCCTAGCTTCTAAGTACCTTCGGAACCATCCAGGTACGGGTACTCCCTCTGGAAGGTTAAGATCAGCCACGCTGAAAAACGAAAAGAAAAAGATTCAAACGAGGGAACAAAGGAAAGTGCTAATGGATTTTGGGGAATAGCCTTTTTAAACATAAAACTTTTCTTGAAAAATGCTTCTTCATAAATGGTTTTGAAAATAGTTTCAGAAGGTTTTTAAAACTTTTGCCCAGCCTGGTAACCTTCTGCTCTGATACCAAATGTAACACCCCACCTCCGCTAGGGTCATTCACAAAGGGAATGCAGTAGTTTTAGTGGAGTATTATCTAGGTAAACATACACAGAGATATCACAAGGCAGAACATAAATAAAGCAGCGGTAGAAATTAAAAACCAAAATTTTATTACTTTCAAGAAAAGAGTCAAAACCTCATATATCCAAGGTAAAAATTATTCCATTACATCAAGTTCCAAATAAAGAAGCATAAACTTAACATAACAAAAGTAAATTATTCCCCATAAATAGCAGAAGTGAAGCCATAGCATAGCTCAAGACCAAACCGTACATGAGCTGAAAGAAAGCAAGCTAAATCCAAGCTAAGAGCTAGTGTTTCCTCCCTGAGAACCTGGGGGGAAACAAAAGAAAAAGAGGCGAAAGAAAAAGGGTCAGTCATAAGACTGGTAAGCCCTAGTGGCTTTCAGTATAAAAACTAGTAAAGGTAACATGACATGTGAAAACTGGAATTAAACATAAGGATGATAACGGGACTGGATGATAATTAAGATAACAAGATAAGTCAAGTCTAGCATCGCACATTCAAGATTCGCTGCACCAACTGTACTAGTGTTCTAACCCATGTCAAGTATTTATCATGAAATGCTCCCTTGGCCCAATATCATGAAGTGACCCATTACGGGGTCCTACTGTACGATCTACTAATCGATCGGCTCCTTACAAGTTCTAGCTTGTCAAGTGTCTATGTCATACAGCCCTATCCTGAAATGTAGTCACCTGTGCTAGGTCCACCATAGGGTGTATCAAGCACTATGGTGCCAACCACCGACACGAATCAAGCACGCACAGTGTAAACCTACTGGTGCCCAATGCCTGCTTTATCAACTCCAGACTACGTGCACGACCATAGTCCGCCTGAACCTACAATGGCGCACCTACTCAGCCGTCGTTCTGGTCGCTTACAATCAGCCCAGTAATCGTGCCCTACCTTGCCTAGTCCCAGGGTATCGTGATACATCTAAGTGGGTTACTGCTGAAAAGGACCGTGTAACTAGGGTTTCTAATGGGTTAAGTGTAGTCATTCAAATTCGTGACTTAACCCTATCCAAATCATGTATCTGGTTGGTTAAGTGTATTCAAGCGGTTCATGACTTAACCCTATCAAATCATCGTGTCAAATTGGTTAAGTATATTCAAGTGGTTCATGACTTAACCCTATCATGTGGCATTAATTCATTAATGCACTCCAACCTCTCACATTAGACTAATTATTGTGGTCAATGGATTTGTCGGGCAGTTCCGGGCAGATTTACACCACAATATAGTATAACCTCGGGTTTTACGTGCGATATGACCTACTACCCACATTGGATCCTATTGTTTGCAGTCACTGGATTCGCTGGGCGGTTCCTGGCAGATTTACACTGCAAAATCAACCCAACCTCGAGTTGGCCATTTTCAAGTTTATCTAAGTGTCATTGCCAGATTCAAGGTTTCGAGTCTAAATTCATGTCAGGTTTTCAGGTCATGTTTCATGTCAAATCGTGTCAAGTTCATGTCCATATCCAGGTTCAAGTTATAACAATGTTCATGTTCAAGTTCAATGCCAATTTATGTTTTACCTAACCTACCCAAATCGTATTCCCATCGCACGTAAACTCTAATCGATACAAATAAATCTAATTAAGGAATAACATAAAAAGGGACGGGTATAAGGTGGCAAAAGTGATTACTAGCATAGCATGATATAACTTGAGATAAATGATTATAACATTACTGGCATATGGAATATTGGCCTCAAAAATAAAGATTCCAAATCTAGAAAAATAAGGTACTAGTCAAGATAACAGTTGACATAAGGTGATAGTCATGGTAATGGTTGACATAAGGTGATAGTCATAAACTTGTGACTAATAGCAGATTCAATATTGTACGCATGATAATTTGAGGGGATTTTCTTTTTGATTTACAACATGAATAGGCCCCAAATCAATGTCATAGTAATATGCCCAAAAGTCAAGATCCAAGATAAACAAGAATGGATGTAAAACAGTCATCATACACAGGTCCAATTTCAATTTACAACATATTCATATGACGTTTACACTTTAAATCTAAAAGTAACTGGGGCTTACAGATCGTGGTTCGAGAATTAGAAAAAGAAAGTCGATGTTGAATCTTTATATGCTTAGTCGAGTCCTAACAGAAATCCCCAAATCAGCAATTCTCTTAACGTAGTTTCGACGTAGAAGAAGTAGTCCCTTTTTCTAACTTTTCAACCAGAATTAGAGCACCATAAGGTCAGAGAGAATTTTGTGTAGAGAGACTAGTGTTAGCGGCTGTTTATATAGGGTCAGATCAATGAATGTAGACAGAAACAAGGCTAGAGACATCAAAGTGAATCCAGCTTCAAAAGTGGGCTCGGCCACCAGGTCGACCCCCAGGTCGACACTATGGTCGACCTGGTCCTGGGCAGGTCGACTCTATGGTCGACCCCCAGGTCGACTTATCCTTGGGCGGGAAATTTCCCACCCAGTCTGTTCTGTGGTTTGAATTCGAAATTTGAATTCGAATTCTGAGCTGTTTTGAACTTGAAATTTTCTGAAAACTTCGAAGGGTCATAACTTGGTCATACGGACTCCGATTTTCGAAAACTCGGACTCGTTTCCAAGAAGAATTTCGAGATGAACGCAATGGAATAACCCGTTTCCCTTGATTCTCATTTTAAAAATTAATTCTGCCTTGATTTATAGTTATAACACGTTATCAATATACGGGTTGTTACAATTCATGTGTGAAAATGGATCAAAACAAGCCTACTAAATGTTTCAAGTGCATGGTTGTGCATGGAGCAAAGCTCAAGTCAGTGCAGAGATGAAAATGATTGTTCAAGCATGTACATGAAGGGTGGTGCAGTACGTAGCACAAGTCAGCATGCAACACAAAACAGAACAATAATGGTATAACTAAATCAAGTGCAACATATTATAAGTGGACTTGATCAGGTGTTTAAAATGGTGCATCAAAATGGTCGAGCTCAACATGATGCAACAATACACAAATGATCAAAGAATTATCACAGCAGTCCAAGAGTGTAGGCAGATCAGAAAATAAGCAGCATGAGATTGTCACACACACATGCAAGAACACATAAGTCTGCAGGCATCAAACAAGTGGTGAAACCAATACAATGCAAGTATAGACCCAAGTTCAAATGGCAAGACTCAAGTGTAATAGTGTATACATGAACATGGACATGGTGCAACATTCAAATGGAAATCTACATGACTGCTAGATCAATGGTGCATATACAGGTCATGATACAAGTTTCAGGTCATGACACAAGTTTCAGGTTCGAGCATTTACAAGTAAATACATGGTGAATGGAGCTATAGCAAAATGGTTCAGCAATGTGATAGCATGTCAAAGTAACAAAAAGTACAGCATCAATTAAAGACTTTGGCAAAACAAAGCAGTAAAGTTGTTTAATACAAACCGAGACAAAGAAACACGTATATGAATGGCATGGCAAACTAACAATGCAACTCGAAGTACCAGAAATTATGGGTATTAACAACAATAAAGTTATCTTAACAAGTTCAAGGTGCACAACAATACTGAATGTATAAACAGTGTAACACCCCACCTCCGTTAAGGTTACTCTCAAAGGGAATGTCTTAACTTCGGTGGAGCGTTTTAAGGTACAAGATACTAATAAATTACAAGACAGATAATTAAAGAAGCGGAAAAGAAACCAACTTCATTGCATAAATACTTGTTCAATACAACATTTCAAAAAACAGTTTCAATCTTCCAAATTATTACATCTGTCTTGAAAACATAAAGAAGCAATACTGAAAATAAAATGACATAAATCCCCAACATGTCTTTTACCATAGCCATGGCCCAAAAAAATGAAATTCCAAGCCTCACATCTACGGTCTTCAAGCTTTGATTTGATCTGGTCAAGCAGAAGTGTTCCCTCCCTACGGACCTAGGAGGGGGGGAACGGAAGAAAAGAGGCGAAATGAAAATGAGTCAGACATAAGTCTGGTGAGCCCAGTTATTTAATAACATGTAAACAAGTAAAAGACTGTGACATGAATTAAACTGAACTTAGAATGATACCACAAGGATAGGGTAGTCCTAAAACAAGATAAGGTAAGACTTAACTAGATTTGACTATCGCACCCACTTTATAACGACCCGGGAAAAAGCGACCTTGGTTATCCGATATATAACACCTATCGAACAATCAAAAGTCGAAATTACCGGATAGTCCAAGAAAGAAATTAGAGGGTGAGGATAGATAAGATAGAAAATTAGAACAGAAGAAGAAGAAGAACACAACAACATCAGAGTAACACGAATCTCACAGCGGAACGAATAAAATATAATAGACAACATATCTTGAAATCAAAGTAGTATATGTATATCATACCATTATCAGAGTACAACACTTTCATCACAGCGGAATAATCAATAGCTAGAAAAATCTTGAAGCCTCCTGCTCCAAGCTCTTCAAGCATACCTGTAAATCCTGACTACTTAACTGCCCGTACAAATTTGGGCACCCAAGAGTTTAGGGAAAACAAAACAAAATAAACTCTGGGTCAGTCATGGGACTGGTGTGAGTAAACTCAAATCATTTGGTTTAACTTTCAAAATCCTTCCGAAAGAAAAGATAATCGTAAGACCAATCCACACATAAACACGGACGGTTTTTACCTTACGATAACCCAAAACACTTTGGAAATCATATATTATCTGATATTATAATAATGTCTAATCACAAGTAATTAAAATATAGTAGAACGCTTGCATCTCACGCTCTACATATATAGTGTACAAATTAAACTCGCGGGCACTTATTGGAAATTGGATTCCGACTTTGACAAGGTATGGGACCACCTGCCGATAGTGTATCTCTAGAGGCGAATACACTGGGTTCAACAAGAACATCTTGCAACCCGGCCCTCACATGACCGACCACTCATTTCGCTTGAGTGTATCGAATGTATATCACCAACGGTTGGGATCAGCAACCGTCTCCCGAATGGGGCAGCATCGATAGATTTAAGAAGCAATTGGAATTTCTCTAGATAGGTGATCATACATCCTAATGGGTGCGACCCACATAGCCATGCTGCCTGCCCGATTTTTGTCATTTCCCGGTTGATGAGGCTAGAGGTCATAACGTATCTTTTGACGGATCACACCTCCATTACTTTGAATGCCACATCGTCATACCCGCCAAATCACAAATTGATTTCACCAAAAATACCACGGGTATACAGCTAAGAGAAACGAATTCCTCTGCCACCAAACATAAGTACGTTTGAAGAGATCAACTTACGCGATCCTTTGAATATACTCTGTCAGACATTCGTCCATTCACGTTTGTCCTGGGACTGGACAAACCGAAGGCACTATTCTGTAAATAGGATAGCCCTTGCATAACTCCCTCTTCAATACATTCAACATACTTGATTCGCAACGCTTATGCCAATACGGAGTGGTTCTCTGGATAATAATCCAACCGGTCTCTCCATATTAACAACGTAAAATGGTCAAAAACTTTGATAGTCGGTGATTTAACTATCAAATGAAAACATGTCTGTGTGCAAACAACGATATTATTTCCAGATGGAAATTCTATCGATCAATCATCATTCATCATCAAATTATCATAAATTTACCCTTTTCCTTATTCTTGTTTTCCTATATTTCTTATTTACTATATTTAGAAAATATACGTTATTAACAATGGAAAACAATTCCATTTCTCATTTTCTATATTCAGAAAACATTTCTGATTTTTCATTTGGAAGACATTTCCAAATCTCCTTCATTGGGTTTAAACTGATGTTTGAATAAACATCGCTATGCCAACACCAACCATTTCGCTCATTAACTAAATTCACTTAACCACTTTCACTCTCGAACCTTATCCACTTCTTAGTTAAAACGAAGTCAATCAAGTTGGGGTATAATTACCTCTCAGACCTTAACTGAACAACATTTCTAACTTCGAAATAGACAAAGTTCAAACATTCACTCTTTAAGAAACTTCCTTGCGAACTCTTGGATTCTATTTATGAATCCACTTCCTTTACTGAATCATTTGATTATAACTATAAATGTTATAATTCCATGCTTTCAAAATATGTTAACTTAAATATATTTCCATATCTTAATTTGGATAAATAAACAACCAACTACTTTATTAAAAGATAATTAAAACTTGATTTGAAATGGAAAGTAAACATTACTTCCCTTGATTCGATATAATCGAATTTCCATGTATGATTCACTCTCGAATAATCACTATCCGATAATTCTCTTTCGAATAAACTATATTCGATTCCCCTGTTCGAATAACTAATATTCGATAATCCTTTTCTTCGAATAACTAATATTCGAAAAATCTCACTTCGAATAAACCATATTCGATAATTCTCTCCTTCGAATAACTATATTCGATTTAACACACTTCGAACAAACTATATTCGATTACTCTTCTCGAATAAACTATATTCGATAACTCTACTTCGAATAGGTGATATTCGATTAATTCCCTTTTTGACTAACCCTACTTAATTTACTAATACTCGACTAACTCGACTTAATTAACTTCTATTGATTAATTACTATTTGATTTAACACCATTTGCTTGACTCTAGATCGCAGCGATCACAATGGTTACGCCTGATTCCCTCAGGAAACATCCGACCGCCGTAGGCTATCTGCAGCCCTGCGAATTACGCTAGCAGTCGTGCTAAATGGAAATTCATCCTTAAATAACTTTGTCTATTTTTAACTCTATCTCGAATAATTAGATTCGATCAATTTTAATTGAATAACTAATATTCAATTAACCCTTATTCGATTACTATATTTGAATAACTCTAGTTCGATTTGACTCAAAACGATTAACTCTAACTGATTAACTCTAACTGGTTAATTCTAACTGAATAACTCTAACTGGATAACTCTAACTGAATAACTCTAACTGGTTAACTCTAACTAACTAACTCTAACTGTTTAACTTTACGGTTTAACTCTGACAGTTTAACTTCAACGGTTTAACTCTAATAGTTTAACTCCAACTGTTTAACTCTAACAGTTTAACTCCAACTGTTTAACTCTAACAGTTTAACTCCAACTGTTTAACTCTAACAGTTTAACTCCAACGGTTTAACTCTAATAGATTAACTCTTTTGAATTAATCCCTTTGACTTTTCTCTTTTGAATAATTCCTTTGGAATAATTCCTTTGAATTACTTCCCTTGAATAGATTCTTTTTCTATTTGTTTACTCAACAAATAACTATCCTCTTTTCGCTTCTATTTATTTAACAAATAAATATTCCCTTTAACTTTTCTATTTATTCAACAAATAAATATTTCTTTTAACTTTTCTATTTATTTAACAAATAAGTACTTCTGTCAACTTTTCTTTATTCCCTACATGAATATTCCCTTTTCAATTCCATTTGTAAATACTTTTACGAATGTTTCCCTTTTTATTTCTATTTGTAATCGTCTCACAAATATTTCCCTTCTATTTGATTTCACCAATATTTCCCCTTCTATTTGATTTCACAAATATTTTCCCTTCTATTTGATTTCACCAATATTTATTTTTTTAACAAAGGCTTTGATTCTATAATCATTTTCTCTCATGAAATTCTCTTCCTTTTATATATAAAATCTATTGATTTTATATAAATAATTTATTTTCAAAATAAACTTTGAAAATCCCTTTTCACTTTCTAGTTTCACTTATGGTATAAAAATACCAAATTAAAAGGTTCAATCATCATCCAAACACACAGGTTCAACAACAGATGATATAACACATCATATATCAGAATATATGAAAAACGGTAAATAAATGTTGAGGAATCCAGTTGGATTCCTCCGACCTGTTTCCCTGCATCCACAGATGTCAGTCAACATAAATAACATGGAGGTAAAATATTCTGATAAAGAGAATCAATATTTCGATACGATTTATATATATCGTTATCGATATTTTCAATCAACTGACTAGCAGTTCAACCAAACAGCCAATACACAGCAAATCAGCCAATATTTACCAATTCTAAAAATACTTTAGAGAAATATAAAGTGTTCAGAGTTAGTGAGATTTACTCACATTGGACGGTTTATCGTTGAATAACGATAATCGGTCATTGATTTGGTTCAGACGTTTAATTTTGCCATAAATCCAAACGAGCTCCAATCCACTTGCGGTCAGTTCCATTGCGTAGTGCTTGTCCATAAGATCCCAACGGATCCTATTTCGTTAAATTTCGTTAATGTATGCAAAAGTTATGCTATTTACAATATTTACCTAATTTAAATGAATATATATTTAATTAAATTAATTAAATTATTCTTATCTTAATTAATTTCTAATTGCGTTATAAGCCAAATTACCTTTCTTGCCCTTCTAAAAAATCCTACTTTCCCATCTCTAGCCATATCCAATTTTTCTTTAAAATTGAAAAACCATTTTAATATTAATTAAATTTAATTTTCAAATAAAATATTTAAAAATATTCATTTAATTATAACTTAAAAATTTTAACCCGGATCAAAAATCTGCTTCCACTCATTTTAAAGTATTTTTCGATAAGAATCCAATGGTCCTTGTTTCGTGGAAATTCGACTTGTTTTGAAAAAGTTATAAGCTTTTAAAGTTTATGGTTAAAAATTACGAAAATGCCCCTGGTCTGTTTTAAATTCAAATTAAATTTAAATTAATCATCCCATCCGTCGGATCAGTTAGGGATAGCCAGGGAGAGCAGGAAACTATATTTTCCAAACTCAAGCCTTAGACACTATCCTCTCTGTCACCCTTAGAATGTTCTGATATTTATTTTTACAAATTCTATTTTAATTATAATATATATATATATATTACACAAATAAATAAATAAATAAATATTATTTAAAAACTTACCCTGCGAAACCCAAGCCTCTGCCTAAGAGTCCCTAGCTCCCCGTCTTGCCCTCTTTTCTCCCTTCCTTCCCTTTTCCCTATTTCCTAATATTTTATTATTATTTCTTCCATTGCCAAAGCTTGAAAGAGGAGGAGGAGGAGTGAGTTTAAAATGAAGGGGGGGGGCTATTTATAGCCGAAGGAGTCACATGGATTGCTGAGGTGGCGCGAATCCAACGGTCGAAAATGGATGGCTAGGATTAATCCTTAAATTTATTAAATTATAAATAAATTTAATAATTTATGAATAGTAAAGTGTGTTTTCTCAACCCTATTCGGACGTTAATTTGACTTACTTATTGATACCTTATCCAAAATCTTTTTCAACCATGTTGTTCAATTTTTCTTGCTCTTCAATAATATATAAAAATATTTAAATTTTGAATTCGTTTGAACTTTCAAATAATTTAAATTCAAATTCAAAATAGTGTTTTGTGTTAGTTTCAACACCTTCCGGTCTCATGTTGGAGTATCAAACGATAACGGTTTTCAGAAATTCTTCCACCATCTAGTCCGGTTTTTAACGTACTTCAATCCTATGTATTCAAATCAAAAATCGGAGTTTGTTTAGATTTTCAAATAATTTATTTAAATTTTGTTTCCTTAATAACTTTCTATATTCATTATAGGATTTTCCCAGATTTCATATATAGCTAATATCCTATGTTTAGAATTTTCCTGGATAGGTCTCAGGTTCCAGTTTTGCCGTTAGCATTAGCAAATTCCAATTCCCGTCAAAATTTAGTTCAAATTTTGGCCTTTTATTTTTTCTTTTCCACATACGGATGCCATTTTTGACGTAACTTGGTTGGTTACCTAATTTCATCATTTCAAATTTAATGAAACTGATTTCATCGAAATCCGAGTTCGTTAGCTACTACATCCTTTGTAAACGTACTATTTTAAATTAAAAATTTATCCTTTTATACTGCCAGTTCACATTATATTGCAGATCCACTAAATTTCTACCATTTCGGAATAAAATAAAATATTCAAAATTATTGAAATTAAACCATTTAAACTTCCAAAACAATAAAAAAACATTTTTAAATAATAACTAAATGGTCAAAAAAATCTGGGCCGTTACATTCTTTCCCCCTTAAAATAATTTCGTCCTCGAAATTGCTAAGGTAGAAAAATGAACTTTATAACTAGGTTAAAATTATTTATTTACTCCGGTTTCACTAAACCAATTAATTCTAATTAATTTATTAATTTATTTCTATAAACGAAAATTTCAAAAATTCTGAAAATTTTCTAACATTCGAAATTTCTGAAAAATTTCGCCAACATCTCCTTTGTACTGGTCAATAGCTCAAACTCCAACTCGCCTCTCTAGGCCTTCTTCAACCCAAAAGAAAATCAAACAGCCAAGTGGCTTGTCAAACAGGCTCATAAATCTCATCCAACTCATATGAATATGTACGTGTACCTTTTTGTCGGCATTCAATTCTGCTATCAATTTAGCATATACCACTATCATCCCAATCAAACTCCCAATCACTTTTATCTTCAGCACGACCATCCGCTTATAACCAAGCCAAATTTCAATCAAACTGCAATTCCAATCTCAATTCAAATTTCTTACTCGACCATCCATTTCTATCCCAGATAATCTCTAATTCAGTCCAATTCTACTTGATACCATTTTATTTCAATTCAACTCAATTTCCACTGAACTGCCTTCAATTCAATTTCAAATTTTCTTTCACAAATTTCTATTTAATTTGTGTTTATTTCAATAATCTGTACCTGGGAGTTTCAAATAGCTTTGCCTTTTCCAAAAATCAAATATCCCTTTGGAATATCAAAACAACTCGGTTTTTCAAAACAATTAAAAACAAAATCTTTGGTAGTAATCCGTCACTTACAAACTCGAAAATGAGCACCGATGATGTCCGGATCAACATCGGAATTTATTTTCCAGCTATCGAAGTGAGTTCAATACTATACTTTCAAAACCCATTTTAAACATTTTCATTTTGAAATTCATTTCAAAATATCCCTTTTCAATGCTTGTAACAAATTTAAAATCTCCCAGGATATTAAAATTCACATATATTCAATTTAATTCCATTTACAACGCTTATTCAAATTTTAGCAATTTTAATTCCAATTCTGAACTTAAATTCAGATTTAAATTCAGATTTAATTCATCTGATTTCATATATTTCACTTATATGAATTTTGATTTGTTATTTACATAACCATTTCACATTTTATAATCTTATTCGATTATAATCACAACCAACACATTCAATATACTATAATAATTTCAAAGATCTGTACTTTGCTTATATCAAAATATAATTTGGGTAAAATTATTTCATTTACCCTTTTTTTTCAAAACATATCGTGTCGACCCATCGTAATCAAATGTTTATAAACTCCTATCGATACAGTGGATCAAACTGATCGACTAGAACTCATAAACAACTCAACCAATAAATCTCCACAATATAAAACCATTTTTATATCAAATAACAAATACGTTCACTCGTATATATACACTCAAACTCAGTCTAGGGCATTACTAACCCCATCTCTACTGAGTCACGCCACAGAGCCAAGGTAAATCACTAAACCTTCAGCTCAAATACCAACTGTAACGACCCAGGAAAAAGCGACCTTGGTTATCCGATATATAACACCTATCGAACAATCAAAAGTCGAAATTACCGGATAGTCCAAGAAAGAAATTAGAGGGTGAGGATAGATAAGATAGAAAATTATAACAGAAGAAGAAGAACACAACAACATCAGAGTAACACGAATCTCACAGCGGAACGAATAAAATATAATAGACAACATATCTTGAAATCAAAGTAGTATATGTATATCATACCATTATCAGAGTACAACACTTTCATCATAGCGGAATAATCAATAGCTAGAAAAATCTTGAAGCCTCCTGCTCCAAGCTCTTCAAGCATACCTGTAAATCCTGACTACTTAACTGCCCGTACAAATTTGGGCACCCAAGAGTTTAGGGAAAACAAAACAAAATAAACTCTGGGTCAGTCATGGGACTGGTGTGAGTAAACTCAAATCATTTGGTTTAACTTTCAAAATCCTTCCGAAAGAAAAGATAATCGTAAGACCAATCCACACATAAACACGGACGGTTTTTACCTTACGATAACCCAAAACACTTTGGAAATCATATATTATCTGATATTATAATAATGTCTAATCACAAGTAATTAAAATATAGTAGAACGCTTGCATCTCACGCTCTACATATATAGTATACAAATCAAACTCGCGGGCACTTATTGGAAATTGGATTCCGACTTTGACAAGGTATGGGACCACCTGCCGATAGTGTATCTCTAGAGGCGAATACACTGGGTTCAACAAGAACATCTTGCAACCCGGCCCTCACATGACCGACCACTCATTTCGTTTGAGTGTATCGAATGTATATCACCAACGGTTGGGATCAGCAACCGTCTCCCGAATGGGGCAGCATCGACAGATTTAAGAAGCAATTGGAATTTCTCTAGATAGGTGATCATACATCCTAATGGGTGCGACCCACATAGCCATGCTGCCTGCCCGATTTTTGTCATTTCCCGGTTGATGAGGCTAGAGGTCATAACGTATCTTTTGACGGATCACACCTCCATTACTTTGAATGCCACATTGTCATACCCGCCAAATCACAAATTGATTTCACCAAAAATACCACGGGTATACAGCTAAGAGAAACGAATTCCTCCGCCACCAAACATAAGTACGTTTGAAGAGATCAACTTACGCGATCCTTTGAATATACTCTGTCAGACATTCGTCCATTCACGTTTGTCCTGGGACTGGACAAACCGAAGGCACTATTCTGTAAATAGGATAGCCCTTGCATAACTCCCTCTTCAATACATTCAGCATACTTGATTCGCAACGCTTATGCCAATACGGAGTGGTTCTCTGGATAATAATCCAACCGGTCTCTCCATATTAACAACGTAAAATGGTCAAAAACTTTGATAGTCGGTGATTTAACTATCAAATGAAAACATGTCTGTGTGCAAACAACGATATTATTTCCAGATGGAAATTCTATCGATCAATCATCATTCATCATCAAATTATCATAAATTTACCCTTTTCCTTATTCTTGTTTTCCTATATTTCTTATTTACTATATTTAGAAAATATACGTTATTAACAATGGAAAACAATTCCATTTCTCATTTTCTATATTCAGAAAACATTTCTGATTTTTCATTTGGAAGACATTTCCAAATCTCCTTCATTGGGTTTAAACTGATGTTTGAATAAACATCGCTATGCCAACACCAACCATTTCGCTCATTAACTAAATTCACTTAACCACTTTCACTCTCGAACCTTATCCACTTCTTAGTTAAAACGAAGTCAATCAAGTTGGGGTATAATTACCTCTCAGACCTTAACTGAACAACATTTCTAACTTCGAAATAGACAAAGTTCAAACATTCACTTTTTAAGAAACTTCCTTGCGAACACTCGGATTCTATTTATGAATCCACTTCCTTTACTGAATCATTTGATTATAACTATAAATGTTATAATTCCATGTTTTCAAAATATGTTAACTTAAATATATTTCCATATCTTAATTTGGATAAATAAACTACTTTATGAAAAGATAATTAAAACTTGATTTGAAATGGAAAGTAAACATTACTTCCCTTGATTCGATATAATCGAATTTCCATGTATGATTCACTCTCGAATAATCACTATCCGATAATTCTCTTTCGAATAAACTATATTCGATTCCCCTGTTCGAATAACTAATATTCGATAATCCTTTTCTTCGAATAACTAATATTCGAAAAATCTCACTTCGAATAAACCATATTCGATTATTCTCTCCTTCGAATAACTATATTCGATTTAACACACTTCGAACAAACTATATTCGATTACTCTTCTCGAATAAACTATATTCGATAACTCTACTTCGAATAGGTGATATTCGATTAATTCCCTTTTTGACTAACCCTACTTAATTTACTAATACTCGACTAACTCGACTTAATTAACTTCTATTGATTAATTACTATTTGATTTAACACCATTTGCTTGACTCTAGATCGCAGCGATCACAATGGTTACGCCTAATTCCCTCAGGAAACATCCGACCGCCGTAGGCTATCTGCAGCCCTGCGAATTACGCTAGCAGTCGTGCTAAATGGAAATTCATCCTTAAATAACTTTGTCTATTTTTAACTCTATCTCGAATAATTAGATTCGATCAATTCTAATTGAATAACTAATATTCAATTAACCCTTATTCGATTACTATATTTGAATAACTCTAGTTCGATTTGACTCAAAACGATTAACTCTAACTGATTAACTCTAACTGGTTAATTCTAACTGAATAACTCTAACTGGATAACTCTAACTGAATAACTCTGACTGGTTAACTCTAACTAACTAACTCTAATTGTTTAACTTTACGGTTTAACTCTGACAGTTTAACTTCAACGGTTTAACTCTAATAGTTTAACTCCAACTGTTTAACTCTAACAGTTTAACTCCAATTGTTTAACTCTAACAGTTTAACTCCAACTGTTTAACTCTAACAGTTTAACTCCAACGGTTTAACTCTAGTTGATTAACTCTTTTGAATTAATCCCTTTGACTTTTCTCTTTTGAATAATTCCTTTGAAATAATTCCTTTGAATTACTTCCCTTGAATAGATTCTTTTTCTATTTGTTTACTCAACAAATAACTATCCTCTTTTCGCTTCTATTTATTTAACAAATAAATATTCCCTTTAACTTGTCTATTTATTCAACAAATAAATATTTCTTTTAACTTTTCTATTTATTTAACAAATAAGTACTTCTGTCAACTTTTCTTTATTCCCTACATGAATATTCCCTTTTCAATTCCATTTGTAAATACTTTTACGAATGTTTCCCTTTTTATTTCTATTTGTAATCGTTTCACAAATATTTCCCTTCTATTTGATTTCACCAATATTTCCCCTTCTATTTGATTTCACCAATATTTTCCCTTCTATTTGATTTCACAATATTTATTTTTTTTAACAAAGGCTTTGATTCTATAATCATTTTCTCTCATGAAATTCTCTTCCTTTTATATATAAAATCTATTGATTTTATATAAATAATTTATTTTCAAAATAAACTTTGAAAATCCCTTTTCACTTTCTAGTATCACTTATGGTATAAAAATACCAAATCAAAAGGTTCAATCATCATCCAAACACACAGGTTCAACAACAGATGATATAACACATCATATATCAGAATATATGAAAAACGGTAAATAAATGTTGAGGAATCCAGTTGGATTCCTCCGACCTGTTTCCCTGCATCCACAGATGTCAGTCAACATAAATAACATGGAGGTAAAATATTCTGATAAACAGAATCAATATTTCGATACGATTTATATATATCGTTATCGATATTTTCAATCAACTGACTAGCAGTTCAACCAAACAGCCAATACACAGCAAATCAGCCAATATTTACCAATTCTAAAAATACTTTAGAGAAATATAAAGTGTTCAGAGTTAGTGAGATTTACTCACATTGGACGGTTTATCGTTGAATAACGATAATCGGTCATTGATTTGGTTCAGACGTTTAATTTTGCCATAAATCCAAACGAGCTCCAATCCACTTGCGGTCAGTTCCATTGCGTAGTGCTTGTCCATAAGATCCCAACGGATCCTGTTTCATTAAATTTCGTTAATGTATGCAAAAGTTTTGCTATTTACAATATTTACCTAATTTAAATGAATATATATTTAATTAAATTAATTAAATTATTTTTATCTTAATTAATTTCTAATTGCATTATAAGCCAAATTACCTTTCCTGCCCTTCTAAAAAATCCTACTTTCCCATCTCTAGCCATATCCAATTTTTCTTTAAAATTGAAAAACCATTTTAATATTAATAAATTTAATTTTCAAATAAAATATTTAAAAATATTCATTTAATTATAACTTAAAAATTTTAACCCGGATCAAAAATTTGCTTCCACTCATTTTAAAGTATTTTTCGATAAGAATCCAACGGTCCTTGTTTCGTGGAAATTCGACTTGTTTTGAAAAAGTTATAAGCTTTTAAAGTTTATGGTTAAAAATTACGAAAATGCCCCTGGTCTGTTTTAAATTCAAATTAAATTTAAATTAATCATCCCATCCGTCGGATCAGTTAGGGATAGCCAGGGAGAGCAGGAAACTATATTTTCCAAACTCAAGCCTTAGACACTATCCTCTCTGTCACCCTTAGAATGTTCTGATATTTATTTTTACAAATTCTATTTTAATTATAATATATATATATATATATATTACACAAATAAATAAATAAATAAATATTATTTAAAAACTTACCCTGCGAAGCCCAAGCCTCTGCCTAAGAGTCCCTAGCTCCCCGTCTTGCCCTCCTTTCTCCCTTCCTTCCCTTTTCCCTATTTCCTAATATTTTATTATTATTTCTTCCATTGCCAAAGCTTGAAAGAGGAGGAGGAGGAGTGAGTTTAAAATGAAGGTGGGGGGCTATTTATAGCCGAAGGAGTCACATGGATTGCTGAGGTGATGCGAATCCAACGGTCGAAAATGGATGGCTAGGATTAATCCTTAAATTTATTAAATTATAAATAAATTTAATAATTTATGAATAGTAAAGTGTGTTTTCTCAACCCTATTTGGACGTTAATTTGACTTACTTATTGATACCTTATCCAAAATCTTTTTCAACCATGTTGTTCAATTTTTCTTGCTCTTCAATAATATATAAAAATATTTAAATTTTGAATTCGTTTGAACTTTCAAATAATTTAAATTCAAATTCAAAATAGTGTTTTGTGTTAGTTTCAACACCTTCCGGTCTCATGTTGGAGTATCAAACGATAACGGTTTTCAGAAATTCTTCCACCATCTAGTCCGGTTTTTAACGTACTTCAATCCTATGTATTCAAATCAAAAATCGGAGTTTGTTTAGATTTTCAAATAATTTATTTAAATTTTGTTTCCTTAATAACTTTCTATATCCATTATAGGATTTTCCCAGATTTCATATATAGCTAATATCCTATGTTTAGAATTTTCCTGGATAGGTCTCAGGTTCCAGTTTTGCCGTTAGCATTAGCAAATTCCAATTACCATCAAAATTTAGTTCAAATTTTGGCCTTTTATTTTTTCTTTTCCACATACGGATGCCATTTTTGACGTAACTTGGTTGGTTACCTAATTTCATCATTTCAAATTTAATGAAACTGATTTCATCGAAATCTGAGTTCGTTAGCTACTACATCCTTTGTAAACGTACTATTTTAAATTAAAAATTTATCCTTTTATACTGCCAGTTCACATTATATTGCAGATCCACTAAATTTCTACCATTTCGGAATAAAATAAAATATTCAAAATTATTGAAATTAAACCATTTAAACTTCCAAAACAATAAAAAAACATTTTTAAATAATAACTAAATGGTCAAAAAAATCTGGGCCGTTACACACTTTTACTTCTCTGCACCCACTAAGAACTTGTTTAACAAGCAATGTATGTTCATGATAAAGTGATCCCATTCATGTATTGATCGGCTCCTACTCACATTCATGTATTCTCGGTGTCATGTGGCCCCACGTGATTATAAAGTACTTGTGCTGGTTCCATTATAGGGTGTATCAAGTCCTATAATGGCAACCCCTGACACGATTCTAGATGCACAAGTGTACGCCTGGTGCCCAGTGCCTGCATTTTCCACTCCGGAGCCCATGCACGCCCGTACTCCATCGGAACCTACACCGACGCACCTAACCGCCGCCCTTTTTGACCGCTTATATTCATCCCAATAATCGTGCCCCACCCTGCCTAGTTCAGGGTACCTTGATACGTTCATGCGGGTTACTGCTGAAACGGGTCCCCGTTACTAGGGTTTTTCTAGTCAACATGTTAAATTGGTTAAGTGTTCTTGACTTGACTTAACCCCTATCAATCTTTCCTAGTTAACATGTTGATTTGGCTAAGTGTTTTCTAAATTACTTAACCCCACCAATCTTGTCTTGTTCACATGTTAGGTTGGTTAAGTGTTTTCTTAATTACTTAACCTCACCACTCTTGTCTTGTTAAGTTGGTTAAGTGTTTCCTTAATTACTTAACCTCACCATTTCTAGCTTGACTGTTCATGAGCTTTAACTAATTAATTAATTAAAGCACCAACCACTCACATTAGACAGGTATTGTTGCGGTTACTGGATGTGCCGGTCGGTTCCGGGCAGGTTTACACCACAACTCAGTCTAATCTCGGGATTTTCTGGGCTTGATGCACTAACCTCTCACATTAGACAGGTATTGTTGTGGTTACTGGATGTGCCGGTCGGTTCCGGGCAAGTTTACACCACAACTCAGTCTAACCTCGGGTTAGGCATATTCATCTCTTCTAGATTTACATTTTTATATGTGCAGATTTCTACAAGTATTTCATGTCACATGTTTTAATTCTAGACTAATGGTATATAAATTATACCATTCATGGCCTTAACCAATTACATGGTTTTGGGTCAACCTGCATATTTACGTGTTTTGGTTTAATAATTACCCCCAATGTTACCCCTGCTTGTTCATTCACATTAATCACATAAAGACATTGGGCCCTCTAATTGGCCCAATCTATAAACGAGAGATAAAGGAGGGAACATGCATAACATAGGTTCAATCAACATATATCATGTAATCTGGCATAAACATCAGTTATAGACTAGCATGTGACATAATCATGACACGTCTAATTCCAAAACATGTATGATTATAACATTACCATATAGGTGTAAACTAGATCTAATAAGGTGAACTTGCATAAATTCACTTCACAAACTTGCATATAAATAAGGATCCAGTTCAGGATCTAACATGTAACTTGCATATGACATATATATATATATATATATATATATAATTAGATCGTAACTTGGATCTATCATAAATTATATAACTTGCATTAATCATGCGAACCTAAATGGATCTTGACATGGATCCAATCATAAAGTTTGTAACTTGCATATGGACATATGAACATAGGCATGTGGATCTAACATAAAACTTGCAACTTACATATGAACATATGGATCTAACATAAAACTTGCAACTTGCATATGAACATATGGATCTAACATAAAACTTGCAACTTACATATGAACATATGGATCTAACATAAAACATAGGAATATGTACATGTAGATCTTGACTTGAATCTAATATAAAACTTACAACTTGCATAAAAACATATACATGTAGATCTTTACATGAAACACATAACTTGCATATGATAATGATAGTTTCAAATAGATCCAATACCAAATCCAATAATCCACAATCATTCCAATTCATGATAAAATCATCACAATCAATCGATATGAATTAACATGGTATAATTCTAATTTCACTTTATATCAAATCATGTATTAGATTTATTTACGTCTAAAAGATAACTGCGCTTACAACGAACGAAGGTCTTGATTTCTGGATTCTGAATTCTGGAGTTGAAATGCTCGCCTTTGATGTAGACAATCGTTGTTTTTATTTAGTTTGGTCCGTCTCTATGTTAGCTTCAAGTGGCGGCTACTCTAGGTTGTCTAATGGCAGCATAACGACTCTAGGTTCAATTTTTAATATGATTTAGGGGTGAGGAATTATGTTGCATTTATAGAGATTAGATTGAATAGGAGCCGTCAGATCATCTCAGAATAAATCAAAATCATTAAGACAAGATAGAGTTATCTAGAACAGCCAACTCAGCCCCTAATGACTCAGCAGTGAGTCATAATTCTTCTTTTCTAAATTCACATATTTTCTATATATGTATAATTATATATGTAAATTAATCTTAATTTAATCATGCCATAATCATTCTTTTAATTATGCTCACAATAAATGGTATACCAAATATACCATTTCATGAACCAATCTATGCCAAGAAATTTTCATGTTTTCCCTTGATTCTCGCATTTATAATTAAGTATTCTTTAATTTGTTATTACAAAATTAACAGAAAATACGAGGTGTTACAAACAGCATATGGCATAGAATGGATAACATGGCAGAACAGTTCTTTTTAACAGTACAAACATGAAAGATCAGGTGTTTAAGCGAGTGACAGATCACAGCAAACATTGGTGAAACAAAATGGACAAGCACACGACAAAGTTCAAAGAGTAGTATCAGGTCAAAAACCGATCAAGTATAATGTCCGTTCTTATCAGTTCAAATAAATATGGTCAAGGTGAAATAGTTCAGTCCAGAAATTCGAAGACCACAACAAAATGGATACAGTATGGTCACAATAACAGTAATATACAAGACTTTTCAGAAATAACAAAAGATTCATGAACACGGTTCTGGGCAAGTATTTAATTAGAAGTAAAAGAATTTTCTGTTATGGAACATTTGTTTTTTTGGCAAGTTTTTTTTGGGCAGAAATCAATCAGGGAATTGCCACAAATCAACAAGAGGATTCACACAAGTATTTATTCAAAGGGAACAATATAACAAACAATTCAAGGCAATGGCGTGTTTAATTTTAAAAGGCCAGGTTGAAAATTTCAAAGATCAAAGTTCCTGAATAATATATACATCAATTATTTTAAGGACCAATTCAAAGCAACAAAGTCACACGCAAGTATCAAATAAAGGTTGAAATTTTCAAATCCAAAGATTTCAAAAGCCCCAATATTTTCGTATATATCATAACCAAATCAACATACAGGGATATTTAAGGATTTTAATCCTATAAATACACCAATCATCATCGGCAGATAAAATCCAAGTTCAAGTAAAAACAGAAGAAATTTTTGATCGAAAATTCATACCAAAATAAGAAATTGCTTGGATCCCAAATCAACGTTCATAGATTCAATCGAAGAAGAGATTGCAACTGGGATTGATACTCAACATCGCGCAAGCCTCAAATTCGAAGAGATTGGAAACCCTAAGAGTGAAACCGATTTTAGGAAACCCTAGGAGCCGCTATATTTTTTCCAGAAAGAAACAAAGAGATCGAGCCAAATAAAATGATGTGTGAAGCACAAATGGGAAAGAGGCCGGCCAAGATTTACAAGGGCTAAAATGAGTTTATTAAACTAGGTTTTTTAAAAAAAAGGGGTGTTAAATTGTTTTTAGTTTTGTTTCGTCTTTAATTTCAAGTTGTAATCAAATTAGAGTTTTCTAGTTTGTTTCTAGAACTAGGGAGACGAATTACGGGATTTGTAACTCGGGGAAATCTGGTTTCGGTGATAGAAACCAGTGCAAGGTTTTGAGCGTAGGGTTAAGAACAGTTGGGAGCGAGTGATGCGAGTTTAGAGGGGATTTTAAGCATAGAGATTGTTTTAACTCCTAGTAGAAACCTTGGGGAATGCAGCAGTAGGCAGGGTTTTGCCGAAGCTGGGTATATCTATGTGTTATTTATTTCCGCATTTACTCTGATTATTATCTGTGACTGGTATTATTTAATTATTCTGCAAAAATCTGCGATAAACCCTATTCACCCCCCATTCTAGGGTTAATTTAGATCCTACAATTTTCTCCCCTGTCTATTATAACATTTATATATATAAAAGAGTAACTGACTTATTACATTGTTCCCACAATTCTTCTCAACATATATATTACTTATAACCAATATAATGGATTATCTGTGTTTACACTTATATAATCCGATTTTCATACATCATGGTGTCAATGATACCATCAATGCTTGTAACATACACTGCAAAGATTAATAATACCATTCATGCTTGTAGTTTATATGACAAAGATTAATGATACCATTAATGCTTATATCATCCATGATAAAGAATAATTATCATTAAGGCTCTTAAAGTAATGTATTTGTAATATATCTATTTTACCCTATTACACACTCATTCATATGTACATACATACAAGCATGCGTACATACAACAATACGTACATGCATACATACATATTATATAAAATTAAGTTGTTTTTTGCTTGTATTATTACTTGTTCTACTACAATCATGCATTCATTGTTCCCTTATAATCTGACGACCACTCTCTTCTTCTCTCTATGTTTTCAATACCATACTTTTTATATTTCGTCATTCATTTCACGTCTTCTATTTTTTTCACTTTTGTTTCATTTTCTCATAATTTTGTCTTTTTCCTTCTTCTGATACCAGTGTACGCTTCAATGCAAAAACAATTCCATTCTAGCTATAATTTTATTGAATTAGTCAATAGTTATTCAAGTCGTATTCATCTTGAAATGTTAATGATTCTATTCATGGTTTTTCGCAATTGTATTTCTGCTAGTTGATTTCAATATTATTTTATTTATAGAACAATAACATAAAGGGCCAACAAAATACCTTAATCCATCAGATCAACCCAGTTTCAAGGGTTAGATCCTTTTTCCCATTTTCTATTTAGTTTGATTTTCTTTTTTCTGTTCTAGTTTCCAAATTTAAAACTTTGCAACAAATTGTGCAATAAACATTGTTTTCTTTATTTATCTATAGAAGGTTACTGGAGTTAAAAATACGTGAATACCAAAGAATCTATTTCTAATTGGTAAAATCTATCACAAGTAATATTTAACTCTTTGTTTTATTCTCAAATTTTGCGTCAAAATAGACTTCCATTCATATTATTTTTAATATACTCTAGGAGAACTCGGTGAATCGGTAAACATGCAAGGGGAATTAATTCGTTTTTGTCTGCTTCAACTCGTGACACCTATAATTCCCGATTATAATTTTTTGTGAGAAGTGTGTGCAAGGCAGAGCTCTAATCTAAGTGTAACACCCCACCTCCGTTAAGGTCACTCAAAAAGGGAATGCCTTAACTTTGGTGGAGCATTTTAGTAAACAGAACAGAAACTTACAAGACAGATAAAACAGTACTTGAAAATTTTTAACTTTATTACAGCGGAAACAGAAATTAATATGGTTACATCCTTTCAAATTTCAGAATTCAAGTACAAAAAATCAGTCTTGTACAAAAGCCTTCAAAATGCATGGTTTAAAATCATAATCCCCATGGAACGGAAGCTATACAGAGCCAAGCAATACTTTAAGCACTTCAAGCAAATAGAAATCCGGATCAAGCTAAAGTATTCCCTCCTTGGATAACCTGGGGGGGGAAACGGAAGAAAGGAGGCGAAACAACAAGGGTTAGACAAAAAGTCTGGCAAGTCCAGTGACTTTCAGCATATGAACAGATAATAATAATATGATATGAACATAAAACTGGATGTGATATAACTGTAACAGGTGTAGCAGATATAACAGAAAAACAGAATGATATAAACTATTGTTTTACACTTCTCTGCACTAATACTAGTATAGCAGAATTAGGTGTCACCCTAATGTCTAAATTGAAGCAGGAACGGGTACAGAATACTTTAACAGAAACAGAATGCTAATAATGGGCCTTTACTACCCAATCAGAAACAGACAGAAGCAGAAACAGATTTATCCCTACGGAAACAGAATGTAGAATTAGGTGTACACTAGTAATGGGCCTTTACCACCCGAACAGACGGTACCACACAGAAACAGACAGGTGTTACCACCCAACAGAAACAGACGGTACCAACAGAAACAGACTAAACTAAGCGTACCCTAAAACCCTACCCCAAGCGATCGGCTCCCTAATACATAAATATCCTGTGTCAGCCCCACAGTAGGGTGTATCACTCCCTAAAGTGACAACCAATTGGCACAGACCTATTTACAGATGTCACGGCGTCTTACATCCTCAGAGGCAGACCGGGATTCATGCACGCACATGACCCGGTTGGAACGCACCATCAACACCCCTCGCCATTATCAGAATGAACCACTTATAATTAGTTCAGTAAGCGTGCCCGGACCCTACCTGCTGTTGGGTCAAAGTTTTGATACCAGAAAGGGTTACTGACTAATATGGGTCCCAAACAACATATGACACAAGTAATTCCCCTCCTAACCTTGTGTCCCCAGACTAACAGATCTCAGATTAACTTGTTTACAAGTTCAGACATACAAAATTCAGATTTACTAGTTCACAGATTAAGTTAACAAGTTTTCAGACTAACAGATCAGATGTACAGATTTTTCAGATTTGTCTAACTTTGTATTGGGCCTACAGATTCATGGACGGGTTTACTACACCTGTTAATCCAGTTGGTTTAACCCTATTTTCCCCCAATACATTTTAGACGTCATTCTTATCTTAGATTTGCATTAATTAATTATTAATGCCCGGACCTCTCACATTAGGTCGCTAGCTTGTGGCCGCTGGATGGGCCGGGCGGTTCCGGGCAGACTTCTGCCACAAGCCAGACCTAACCTCGTGTCTTAAGCAGGTTATGACTAACTTCTCACATTAGAACCTATTGTTTGCGGCCACTGGATGTGCCGGGCGGTTCCGGGCAGAATTACGCCGCAAACTCATTCTAACCTCGAGTTAGTCACGTTTATCTTTGCGGCCAATTAATTAATAATTTACCGTTTATGCGCACGCCCGATATATATGCCAATTCAGATTATATCAATAACAGGATGATTATATCAACACAGCAGATAACAGATTTTAGCAGATAACAGATTTTATATGACTTAACGGATTTAACAGATTTAGCAACTTAGCAGATTTTGGCATATAACAGGTTAGGCATTTCAACCGACAAATTTAACAGATTAGGCATTTCAATCTAATTAGCAGTCTAGGCAATATAACAAAACTAGCAGTTTAGGCAACTTGGAAAATTAGCAGATTTAGCAAATTTAATATTTCTAAAGGTTCTATTTACATGCCTTGCCTAATCATAAATTGGCCTAAATTCATATGCCTACATAATTGTCATGATTCACAACATATACTCCATGTTTGCATAAGCGCAGAATATGAACATAATTTGCCATATAACATATGTTCCAATTTTTGTTAAACTAGCATTTTACAGCAGATTCACATATAAATTATACCAAATATAACCATTAATTTCAATGCATGCCATATATCCAAAAATCCCTATTTATGTGTAATCACAATAATAGATATCCTAATTAATGTAAATCTTTACACCTAAGTTTCCATATCTTCTTCTTTTTAAGTCATGAATCATTATGCAAACTATACCCAACAATCTAAATCTTTAAATCATATCTTCTAAAAATCAGATCTTGACTTTTATATGCATTTTGTCCAAAGTCTCAAATCATATGTAATCTTACAGTGGTTCCTCTTCTTCTTTTATCACAGAATATGCATAGGTCTAAAACTAGTTTATAACATATGCTTATTTTTCTAATTAATTACAGATCTAAATAACATATGTTCATTTCTCTAATTAGTTACAGATCTAGATTACAACGTACACTATGCATACAACATATATAAATTATATGTTTACAGTCAAATTCATGCATCCAATCCCAAGTCATATGTCAATATATTTTATGCCTCAGATTTAAAGTCATATGTTCAATTCAGTCTCGTCAAATTTCGCATCATTCATTATTTATCCCAAAATTTGCGTTCATACGTTAATCTCTTATGAGATTAGGCACAGGCTCATGGTAGCCTGGCTATAGAAACAGAAAGGAAGCAGAAAGGGATACAGAACAGTCACAGAAAAACAGATCTGACAGATATACAATCTCAGATTCAGATTTAAAAGCATATCAGAATTATAATTAATGTTTATAGCAGAAAATAACTGTACTTGCCTTGATTGGATTAAAGAAAGAACTTTAGTTGTTACAGAATTGTTGCAGAAGCTTTTATCTCAAATTTGAATTTAGGATGATGTTGATTGACTTCTAGTTTTGATTCTAGCAGAGTAGCGACGCCATTTTTATTTTTAATTAGAAGAAGAGAGCAATGGAGGCTAGAGAATTGTGTAAGAGACTTAGGTTTAGGTTAGGGATGTATTTATAGGAGGATAGGGTGATTTAGAGCCTTCAGATTAGTCCAGAAGTCATCAGAATCGCACAGCTCGAATACACATCATCCAGCCACTCAAAAGAAGACACGTCACCTCAGAACACTCCAGAATTCGGTGCTGGATTTGTATGGGCGCACTTGGCAGGTGCGCCAGTGTATTTTTGTACTGGCGCACTTCACAAGTGCGCCAGTGTATTCTGGCCTGTTTCCGGTTTTTCTGCCTAACTTCGTTCGTCCATATCTTCTTCATACGGACTCCGATTTACGCAAATTCAGACTCTATTTCGCGTATTTTTCCGAGACGAACACAATGGCGCAACCCGTTTCCCTTATTTCTTCTCCTAAAAATTAATTATACCTTGATTTTTAACTCTTATGTTTACAGAAAATACGGGGTGTTACACTAAGTTAGTTACCTTTTTTCATTGTGTTACACATTTGGACTCATTCAAAAAAAAAAAAAAATGTAAGATTTTGACAACTATCATTTCAATTGTTTTGTAGAGTGTAATCAGATTATTGCTACATAAATCAACTTTTGTTTTGAATAGACCATTAGGGATAAAATTTATATTTTTCAAATTAGGAATTATACGAAAAACAAACCCATGCCAAAATTATTATGTATGAAGTAAAAGAATATTAAAATTTGTACTGTATTTTGAATATATTTGTAGCACATTCGATTTAGTTATAGTAGACAATTTTGAAGTTTTGTTAAAAGTTTAATTAAAAAAATGCATGCAATAACCTACACTTTAATATGCTCGAACTTCAAAAAAATAGAAACCCAAGGGCACTAGGGTACGCATCATTGGTTTAGTAACATATAATAAACATAAGTATATCCGAGAGCAAACTCACAGTAGAATAACAAAATACACATGCCAACTACGAACTCTACATTTAAATCAGTATTTTTTCTTAAGTATCTATTTACCTTTTAAATGGCGAACATGAATGAGAAGATTTCTCCATCTATCGCTCTCGTTTTACATTAAAGCTTTTCCATCTAAATCTATAATGCGCATTGCAATAAAAAGTGGATCAAATGGCCCACGAATAGAAAAACTTCTAAAACAAAATGAGAAGCAGCTAACCAATTTGTAGGACATACATAATTAACTGCAGTGACCTTGGTACCTACGTCACTTACAGAATTTAAAGAACATAGAAGAGTCTAAGTCATACTCCGTGGAACGTTATTCTTGTCAAGGTTGTATATTTTTATTTTCAACCTACTCAAATCCAAACCATTAGGACTCCATAGAGGTTCTAATTAGGGAGGGCGAAGATCTAAAAAATGCATAGTTTCTTCTTTAAAAATAATCTCTCGCATGGAAAAAATATCGCTTGAATAACAGGAAAATTACATACTTTATCCGCATTACAATTTTATGCCGATTGATTTCTATTTAACATGTTTGGATACTAGAAGTCAAAAATTTGACTTTAGCCCACTGGCCGACCACAAAAAATTTCCTTGACTTATAAATCAACATTTTGCCTGGGTGCGTCCGTTAACACCCCCATCATATGCTTTTTATCCCCCAGTAATTAGAAAATAAAATGTGCACCCCACCATATTCTCTTCCCACTCCGATTAATTTGAAAATGCCCTTATTGTATTTTCACTTTCAGTATATTTTTTTTTTCTAGTTTCCAGCTTGCAATCTTTTCCAGTACTCTCTCCCCTATTTTATTTTATTTTTGAATTAATTAACATTTGTAGGTGGTGTCGTTGATTGAAATAAACCGACGCGCATTCCTAATGTTGGTTAGAGTAATCAACGCTCAATCATAGCGTCGATTTATTTGAACACCATTTATATTGATGATTTATCTATTTACTGTTTAAGTCTTTGCAATTTCTGTATACTGATAACGTCTCGGTCTCAAAATACATAATGATACACATCGCTGATTGTACAGTTTTTTTAATTTTTAATCATTGTTTTAATTTTTTTTTATCATTATTTGTAATATCTATCTTTAATTTTCATTTTTTTAAAGATCATGTACAATGCTGATTTTAAATTTTAAATTATTGTTTGCAATTTAACTATATGTATATGCGGGTATATTTGACAATAAAATTCTAAAATTTTAAGGGGGATGAAGAGTAGACTTGGTTTCATCGCCTATAATCTCCTTAAAAGAGTACAGCGCAAAGGAAACCGAAGTCGCTAAGGGCATCATGCAAATTGTTTTTTACATTACGGTCAATGGCAAATGGTCCAAAGAAATCAATATGCGTTTGAATAAAGAATAATTCATCAAGGGTTAATCATCACCAATTGGTGGGAATCAAAACAAAGATTGTGTTTATCGATTATTATTTACGAAGTCGGAAGGTAAATCAATACTGTTAATAATTGGATATATCAGATTGCTTAATGCTCGATTCGCATATTTCGATCCGGATCCCGACGTCGACCAGGTAATGCTTTTTCAATCATCATTTTCTTATGGAGTATTTTCTAAAGGTTAAAGTTGTATTATTATATTACCATATAAATGTGCGTTTATTCTAAATTTATATGATAAATGCGACTTAGTGCCTTAGTTTGTTTAGCGTGAAGGGTATGGATTATAAAGATACTACTCAGCTACAGTTGCTGCAAAATTTCCACTCATTATCTTTCTGTTGTCTAGAATATGACGGTTATCTAGTTTTGAATTTTGTCTCGTCGTGACTGAAATATGATTAGCTAGAGATCAGTGTCCAATGTAGGTTAATCGTAGATTATATGTTGCTACAATAATTCTTTGGATAAATCCAGCTTAAACATTTTTCCTCGCCACAGAGAATTCTTTCAATAAATCCGACTAAAACTTCTTTCCATATTATTTTGCTAGCCGATTGTTTGGAGCATTTTAATTTTGATACAAAAAAGCTGCATTAAGTTTTGATGCAACCTACGTGTTTAACATCTGTAGTATGTAACAATTTTTTTTTTCTAAAACCATTTTGTTTGATAAATTCAAATATTTGGCATTTAGTAGACTTGGTGGAATTTAAAGGGAGATGTATCTGAATTTTCATACACCCTTTTATATCATAATTTATTTGTTGTTTGGAAAGCAAAGGACACCATGTTTCTTGAAACTTTACCGTGTGTACTAATTTCGATGAATTTTAGGTCTATGCTTGAGGGAAAAAAAAAAAAGAAAAAGAAAAAAGAAATTCATCCGACTTTAGACTTTTTTCAGGCTTTATTACAGAAATAAATTTGATTTTCATCAGGTCACTTTTAATGTGTGAAAATACAAATTTATAGTTAGAGTTCATGTTTCCGCACTTCACAAGTGCAAAAAAAGAAAAAAAAGTTCACTTCTTAAAAATTGTGTTTGCAGCAAATACAAAATGTTGACACTTAGGGTGCGTTTGCGGTAAGCAGAAGCCAGATATTTGGGGAATTTTAGCGGACCATTTAGTTAAGGGAAGAATGCGTTTGCGGGTTTAAGCGGACCATTTTATTTTTGTTTTTTAATTTAATTAATTTATGTTTAAAACAGAACAATATCATTAAAACAGAATAACACAGTAAACCAAACAGAACAATCCACTAAATAATAACAATACATAAACTGATAAAATGCAGAACTACAACATATTACTGTCGACCACGGAAATTTCACACTTGATAACTTAGATAACCAAGCAAGTCTTCGTCAGATAGTACCTCCACCATATCCAAGACCGACGGATCAGTGCGAAAAATCTCCATAATCTCTCATTTCTCAACGTCAGTAACGACAGACAGAAGAGAAAAACAATGCGTCACCGTGTCTGTAAAACGCTTTGTTAGAACGAAGAGAATTGAGAATGAATTCGATAAAGAAATGAAAATGGGAAGAGTGTATTTATAATGGGAGGGAGAAGGAGCCGAATTATAACCGTTGGGGCAATAGTCCAGTTTGGACCGTTACATGCTCCGACGCGTCCGATGCATCGAAGCAGGTAATGGTCCAAATTGGACCACCGAACGCACCCTTAATTAGAGGGGTGAGCAATATTCAGTTCAAACCGAATTAACTGACCAAACCAGTTCATTTCGGTTGGTTTGATTTGGCTTTAAAACTAAATCAGTTTGAATTCGGTTTGTAAATTAATTAAATTTTTTGTTATTGGTTTAACCAGATTAATCAAACTTTTAATTTATCATATAATTTGACGGTATTGTAGTACTTTAAATAATTAGTTTAATTATATAATACAAAAGTGTTTGTTGCAAATAGATCAAATCTTACCATAAACATAAAATTTACTATATCAATTTTTTCCCAATATGAATTTATGTTTTACTTTAAGTGAATTCATCTTTTAAATAATAGTACATTCTTCAAGTTCGGTTAAATTAATTACCGACCGAATTAACCGAAATTAATTCAGTTCGGTTTGGAAAATTTTCGGTTTCAATTCAGTTTAAGTTTTTTTACCTTCAAACCAACCGAACTGACCGAACGCTCATCCATACCCTTAGAGAAAACCAGACTTGTTTTTGTAATAACTTTGGTGGGAAATTTAAAGTTAAAATTGGTTTTTCTTGAATAAGTATTCCTTGTTTTGAATACTATATTTGCACGCTATAAAATCGTGCAAATACAGATTCCAATTTTGAATTTGAATACTTAATAAATTTCCAAGTAGGCCTATTCTTGCGATAAGTTTTCAAAGCTTGCTTGGTTTTGTAATTAACACTTCTTTTTACCTATTGTGAGTTTAGTTTGCTGATTACCCGTTAGAAGATCCTTCTTGCCTTAGACAAGGATTCAAACTATTAGTTTAAGCATTGTTATTTCTGCTATTTAACTCTTAAAACAACTGCTGTATGAATGTATTGAATATTTATGATCAAAGTCCTGCTTCTTCTCTGCCTCAAGCGATTTTAACTGAAAATTTAATTTGTGAGTGCAAAATATGAACATTACATCGTGAATTTTTGTGGAAAACAATAATTTTGGATGTTCAAGTAATTAATACCGTTGTAGGGCATTTAAAAAAAACGATGAAACTGGTTTGATCTGGTTTTCATATAAGAAAGGCATAAACATGATGCTAGAACGCGTGAGTGCCTGCATGCAAGAGGTATTTACAAATGGAAAATGATCATTTACCATTATTTATCGTTTTGTCTATTTTACAGAAGTGGCAGATGCCCATTTGATTTGGTCTGTAAGATAATACCAAGGTGTTAGTTGCTTGTAAGGCTCTGATGCATTATTTTCTCAAAGCTCATATATAGATGCGTGTAGGGAGACAAACCATGATAGGATATCATGCTTCAATGTATATCTCTGATACTTACAATAAGAATATTCTTTAAAATCAAAATTGTAGATATTTGTTATCTTTAATTATTTGTAAAGTGCTAATACATTAATGTAAAGTAGGTTCATATATAGGCATATCGGGGGAGATAACCTGTGATTGGATATCATGCACGCATATCTGGCACTGCCTGCAATATTATTTTTGTATTCTGAATACATTATATTCTATCAGTGGAATATTTAAAAAGCAAGTTCATTTAAATAGGGTATGAGTGGTTGTTTGACTCACTAATATTTGAATAACTTTCTCTGACAATGGTACAGTGAACACTTTTGGGTTTTGGCCTCATTTATGCTAAAATTTACTTTTGTAGTGTGATATTTTAAACTTAACTGGTACTGATTCAAATACTAATTACCAGGATGGAAAGTCTGGTCTTCTGTAATGCAAGAATAGATATTTCATCTGTTACTTCCTAAGGAAGAAATGCAAATGCCTTATACAATAATGATCCTTCTCTCTCGGGAGTGAGGCCAGATGTGGTATCAGTATTAGCAAATACAAATATGCTGAGAATAAGTAATGGGGACATGGATATAGCCAGTGTTTGTGGCAGTCAAGGTTCTGGGAATGATGAACCTGAATCTTTAAGTGATATTTATACTTGGGGAGAAGTTTGGAGTGATGTTATGTCCAAATTCACAATAACAGATGTTTTGACTCCAAAACGTTTGGAATCAGATATAGTTTTAGAAGTTCGGCAAATTGTTTGCGGTTTCAGGCATGCTGCCCTTGTTACGAGACAAGGGGAAATATTTACATGGGGAGAAGATTCAGGTGGTAGACTTGGACATGGAAATGCCAAAAATACAAGTCGGCCTAGATTATTAAACACAATGGCAGTTTGCATTACTGATACAATTTTTTGTGGTGAGCATCATACATGTGCTATTTCTACTGCAGGTGATCTATATAGCTGGGGTGATGGAAAATATAACATTGGTCTTCTTGGTCATAGCAATTCCCTTAGTCATTGGATACCTAAACGAGTCGCGGGTCCACTCGAGGGAATTCCAATTCTATCAGTTGCATGTGGGTCATGGCACTCAGCTTTGATTACTTTAAGTGGGAAAGTGTTCACATTTGGTGATGGTACATTTGGTGTTTTAGGCCACGGAAATAGACAAAGTTTTGCTAATCCGAAAGAAGTTGAATGTTTAAGCGAGTTAAGGACCTTTAAGGTTGCATGTGGAGTCTGGCATACAGCTGCAATAATTGAAGTGTTAGGACAACAATCAGACACCGGTTCAGTTTCAAGAAAACTGTTCACTTGGGGAGATGGAGATAAGTATAGACTTGGTCATGGGGATAGAGAACCTCGGCTTGTTCCTACATGCATCTCTTCACTTGTTGATTACAATTTTCATCAAATATGCTGTGGATATAGTATGACTGTATCTTTGACTACATCAGGCAAAGTTATGACATGGGGCAGCACCATACATGGTCAGTTAGGAAATCCACGATCAGATGGTAAATTACCATGCGTAGTTCAAGATGGTATATTAGGCGAGTTCATCGAAGACGTAGCTTGTGGGGCTTACCATGTCATGGTTTTGACCTCAAAAAACGAGGTGTTTTCATGGGGATGCGGTGCCAATGGAAGATTAGGTCATGGAGATGTAGAAGATAAAAACATACCTACTACTGTAGAAGCACTGAAGGATCGGGATGTGAAAAACATATCATGTGGATCAAATTTCTCTGCTTGCATTTGTACTCACAAATGGGTTTCTGGTCCGGATTATTCGTCATGCTCTAGTTGTAAACAAGCGTTTGGTTTTACTAGAAAGAGGCACACTTGTTGTAATTGTGGATTGCTATACTGTCATAACTGCAGTTCTAAAAAAATTGTTAAGGCTGCGCTTGCTCCAGCACCATCTAAACCAAATAGAGTTTGTGATACATGTTATGAGAATCTGAAAGCTGCAGAGATGGATTCTTCTTTTGCTGCAAGTAACAGCCGATCTGTTGATACTGAAGAGACTGTTAATATAAAAGGTACTAATTCGTCAAAAGTTTTACTGACCCACAAATCTCTAGTGTTGCGAGAGGGAAAAAATGAGATGACATCAGATCATCTTTCTGAAATGCCGTCGACTATGCGTCTAAAAGATCAAATCTCTGTCAAACAAGTATCGACACCTAAGCCACCTACTCTGCCAGTTAGTAGTTGTTCTAAACCATCGTCATTGTCTCCACGTACCAGAAAGCCAAAACTTCCTCATTTATTTTCTGCAAATGCTGTCACTACCCTGAAATTGACTACCGAGCGCCTTGATAAGGAGGTGTCTGAACTACAAACACAAGTAAGAATACTGAAATATATTTTGATTCTCATTGAATAAATACAGGTAAAAACACGCTACCTTTGTCATGTACTGTTGCATGTTTTGTAGGTTAATTTTTTGAAACAGAAATGTGAATCTCAAGAGATTGTCATTAAAAACTATGAAGAAGAAGTCGCTGAAGTTACATCTCAAGCTGCAGAGAAATCAAGAATGTGCAGTGCTCTAGCAGAATATATTCAATCTATTGAAGTTCAGGTAATCATTACTTTTTGCTAGCATTATTCTATTGAGAATGTGTATAATACAATGCACGCTAACTTATGAAACCATTTTTATTATTCTCTCCTTTTCAAAGCTAGCTGATATGGCCGAAAAAGCACCACCTGAGATTGGAAACGACTTAAAAGTTGTTATTAAACAAGCAGAAACATTCCTAGCAAGTTACAGTATGAAACATGCAGATGTTACCTTAGTTACTGATAGTAGGGAGAGTACGAGTCATCGACGAATGGATTATGGTTCTTCTAGTCAAGGAATAGAAGTGACTGAGGCATATGAGCCTGGTGTGCATGTCACCCTAATTCTGAACAGAGATGGTACTAGAGATCTGAAAAAGATTCAGTTCAGGTATTCTCTTGCTAGTATGATGTGTACAGATATCCTAGCATAATTAAACCACGTTAGATTGGAGATAAAAGTATTTTCCTTCTAGATATGTTTGTTCATTTAAAGAACAACATAAATTGAAGTTTCAGTGTTTTGGTGATTCAATGCTTAACCTTTTGTTTTCCACTACTTAAAATGCCAAATAGAGTGAATTTTGAAGCCTTCTTTGTCATAATCTTCCAAAATCCTCGTTTTTTAACAAATTAAGGATTCTTCGTGCATATCTCAATTTAACAAAGAATGTTTATATCCTTCAGTCAGTTTTTTTTTGAAAAATACTCTTTTCTTAGTAATAAACACAAAAATGTTTAATTGTAACATGTCATGCAGTGGATGTTTTTTTTTTTTTTAAATTTACAAATGCAATATCCTGGCATAATAACACTGAAATGGCCACTGATAACATTGGTGAGACACTCAGCTATGCAGCTAAAGACTTGAGATTGAACCCTTAGACATACGCAATTGCCTAAAATAGGAACAAGTAGACTGAAGATCCTTTTTACTATAATAGCATCGTATCATTACATTGTCAAAGACATCTGTTATAACAGCACATCCACCCACCCACCCTCTCCCCCCATCCAGGGGGGCGCCCCCACGCCCCTGCTCGTGCACACACGATAATTAGACTGTATAAAACTAGTGTCATCTGCGATGCATGTGCATGAAATTTGTTAGATATAGAAAATTTAAGTTACGTTGTCTCTTTATATTCGAACTTATATATTTATGTATTGGTTTAAATCATTGTTTATTCATGCGAAACCTCAAAATTCCCTATTATTTTGGATATGTTTTGAGTCTTTTGATGTTTCTGATATGAGACTAGTCTAATTTTCTTAGTACCGGCTAGAATCAGATAATTGGAAGAAAAAATCTGACATGAAAAAGTAAGCTGAGGTGAAAAAGAACACAGAAGAGAAAAGAAGAGAACAATAAATGTATTGATATGGGAGGATATTTTCTTGCAGGGGAAAGAGATCAGAGAGGAACAGACATCATTTCTCATCTTGCTTTTGTTTCCCACAAGAGAAGAAAAGTGACAGAAAGCGCCAGAATTAGGGTCTGTTTGGGAGTCTTATCAGTTTTAACTCTCTATGGCTGAAACCATTGATGAAAGGTTTACAAAATTTATAAGGCCTGTTTGATTCGAAAACAAGTTTTGTGTTTTTCATTTTCAACAACATTAGTAAAAATGCACGGAATATGGAAATGAGGAAAAAACGATCACCCTGGAAAATAATTCTAGCATAAAAGATGGAAAACGGTGTTTTGTTCTTTTCGCTTTTTGGATATAACAGAAAGTATCTTCTTCCCTCTTCTCCTCCTCTTTGTTATAACGATTAGGATTTCCACCTTTTCTTCCATTCTTACGCCTTTGAAGTACATATTGAAAATGCAAAACTCAAAAAAGTGTCCTGAAGCCAAACATGCCCTAAGCTTGTGAGTTTTTAAAAGCACCTAGTTTTGATTATTTTAATAAGAAATAAAAGTTGGTGTAGTGCATTTTTAATATCTAACCATCAAATTAGTGGCTTCTACCTGTTTACAGGCTTTTTTCCCCACCTTATCCCTTGAAATAACTATTTTCAAAACAGCTGTATTCTCATATTTTTTCGTGATCATTTTAGAAAAGTATGTTATTGCTGGGAAAAAAAAATTGTAACTGGAAAAACACTTTCTTAATTTTTTTTTTTTAAACTATTGTTTCTTAAAGAACTTGTGTTGAAAAATGGCAATTTTACCATTAGTTTTTTGGAAGTAATTATAGGTCTGCTGGATTATCTTTTTTATTTCTAACTAAATTTAAAATCTAGAATTTCTTGACTTTTATATTTCGATAAAAACAACATTTTTGAATGATGCACTATTTTAAAACCAACATTCAAACCAATAACCATGGAGGATTGTTATTTCTTTCCTTTTTCGGTTTGCTTTTTTTCTTTCAATTTTTTTGGTTCTTTTTTTGCTTCAGAAGTTTGCAATATATTTAAAACCTTTTATTTCCTTAACTTTTTCATCAATTCAACTTTTCTAAATGCAGATATTGTACTCTTGAAATAGGTTAATTTGTAGCCTTGTTAAAATGAACGAGCTCCCATGTTAGAAAATAACATATGTCATTTTATAGAGTTGCGAGTACCAATCTCCAAATACAACAATTGTGATTAAATAAGAAACTCTGAAAATGGATGAACACAATAGTTTTAAATGGAAATCAATTACTACAAATTAGAGCCTGAAAAATAAGGACAAACTGTAGAAGACAATTATTACAGCAGGATAGGGTATTTTCCTAATATAAGAGGATGCAAAACTCTTTTTCATTATATTAGAAACGTTAACACTTTCTCATTGCCATCATTTTTTTTTTTTTTTTTTGAAATGATTGGAATCAGGCACGTATTTCTTAATTTTTGTAGTTTTCTTTCTTGAGTAATGTCTCTAGTTAAATTTATTATTTTAAATCATTTTTTAATACCTTTTTATCAAAACATTACTTGACACACACTCTCTCTCCTTAACTAGAAGAATACAATAACATTATGAGTGAACATTTATGTGTTAAAACGAAATAAATCAACCAAACCAAAAAAGTTTTGTGTCGTCGGTTTTGTTTGGTATTTGGATTAGTTTGGTTTTCATTTTCATATTTATTTGGTTTTGGTTTTCAATGTTTAAAAACCAAACTAACCAATTAAACCATAAGTAGAACTTAAATTGTTCAAAGAAACATATTTTTCAATGTCAAAATTATTATAAATAAATAGTATTACATTAATGATTATATTATTTTTCTTCAGTTCATATTAATCTCTTCAGATGAGTTTGTTTCTAAAGTTATAGCATTATCGTATCTTTATGAACTCAATCGGTTATTTCAATGATTTATTATGTTAACAACTTGATCCGCGCCATTTAATGATGAATCAATTAAACCAACCCAAACAAACTAATTATTTTCGATTTGTTTTTTTTTTTGTTTTTTTTTTTTTTTTTTTTTTTTTGGGATTTGGGGGGGGGGGGGGTGTTAGGTTCAGTTTTTTTTTTCAAATGGTTAGCTTGATTTTGTTATTTCTTATTGGTTCAAACCAAACTAATCATGTGTTCACCCCCAAATAACATAAAGCTCTATCATTATAACGAACATAATAAAATAACATAAACTATGTTTATAACAAAGATAATACAATAACATAAACCCCTTTATGATAAGAATAGACTAACAATAACCTTGTTTAATACGAGAAACTACATAAGCTTCCATGTATTTTTTAACCTTTTTTTTTTCAAGTACAAAATGTGGTGGTAATTCCCATTTATATGCTAGTAAACCTCGTAGTGTTTGTCTGCTTGCATAGATGGACAATTTCATCAGAACGTCACCTCATATTGCTCCAGCTGAGCATATCCAAGTCGTTATATTTGACTTCTTTCTTGCCCGTAAGATGCCTCAAGCATTGTTATCACGTCGACGACAAGTCGGCAAGTCGCCCGAGCAGATTCGACAATGCTCGACTTATCCAATTCGACGATAATGGGCTTAACCGACCTAAAAAACCCTAAATTGACATCGATCGGCCCAAAAAAAAAAAAAAAACTAAATCGACATCGATACAACCAAATTGCTCCTCGTCGCATAACAGATCAGATCGATAAAAACCCTAAATCGCACATAAAAAAAACCTAATTGCTTGAGTTCATACTCATTTTATGATCTATTATGGATATTATGGGTATCATTATGTTGTGACTAGGATCTATTATGGATATTTGTTGAATTTGACCCTATTATTATGTTATCTTTGTTGAATTTGAACTTATTATAAATTTATAATTATATCTAGTTATATTATATATTTAAGTCTAATAAATATATGTATATAAAAGACTTGTCGACTAGTCACGACTAGTCTGGCGATTTGTCGACTAGTCTTCTAGACGGTAGTGGCTCGACTTGGCGTCGTGATAACCTTGGCCTCAAGCATTAAATGCCTTAAATGGTAAGAAAATGAAGCCAAATTATAGTACCAGTATCCACTTATAAATCAATTTTGATTTTTGTCCCTTCTGTTTCTTTTACAATCGCTGTTTCCACGGCCTACATCTCGTATAAAGGGATATACCCAACTTACTCCGAAGTACTCGTTGATATATATGGTATCTTGTAACTCTTAGGAATATAGTGGTTGCTTTGGAGACATCCGCAAAGCATGCCATTATTTTTCTTCAACATCCTAGCTGGAACGTAAATTTTACGTCCATTACCATCTCGCCGTCTTAAAGACAATGTTTTTTGTTGCATGTGGTGCATTGAGACGTAAAAAGCCTTCCTGGAGCTTGGCCGCCACGACAGATTAATGTACATCCTTTTGAAATACTGAACTTTTGTTAGAAACTTTTATATGCATACCAGATTTAGTAAAAAAGAGTCATATAATTTCGTTTTGTTAGTATGATGTGTTTACTTTGCATTGCCATATTTGTTCGATAAGCTTTTAATGGTTCATACAGTTATGTGATATATTATCAACATATGAGTATAATTTTACTTGCAACACGATTTTTCCAAATAAAAGAGAAAATTGTCATATCATCGTGTGAGTAATCATATAATTATTCAAAATCACATTAGATTTAATACATCATATATCATATAAAAATACTTTTGTAAACGGGAATGCTAATCGGTTTGTAACAAACCGATTAGTTTAAAACTTCGCCGTATGTGAAATGATAATAAGTCTGCAAAGAGACGATAATGTTTTACATGCTATGGCAATAAATTATGTAGATTTATTTAAAAATATTGCCAAAAAATAATTTAACTTTTCTATATCGAGTAATGTATTAGTTTGTCTTCAAATGTATTGAATATGGTAATTCTTTTTAGTCCTCTACAAAGTGCAAAAAATTAAAGCCGTTTTAAAAAACATAATTATACAACAAAAACATTTTCTATATCTTTTGGATTCATGAAACAATGGAAAAAAAAGCTCAAAGAGGTCGAAAATAACAGAATGTGTTTTTTGCCATGTACATCATTTGCTACCTTAAATATCGTAATATTTGGTGCATCTTTTGGATTAATGCGTCTTCTAGGTTGATAACTCAGCTTTGCTAATTCGGCTTTCCAATTTGGAAGGGGAAGGAGAAAATGTTAATCGGGATTTTATTTGTTAGGTTGATGAGGACGTTGTCATATAAATTATGTTCGTTTAGTAACTCAACTTTGAAAGCTTACAAAATGATGTATCAGTGGTACTCATTTGTTCAATCATAGGACAATAAATAACATCTTCTCTGAGTAGTAAAGGGAACACATCAAATACAGCCACCGCTACTCGTTTATAAGAAATACGTTCAGCGTCAACTCTTTTATAGGAGATACAGCACCCTCTTTTTGTAATGAAGAGAGACAATGTCAATAACCTTCGCTCTATTAATAAAAACTGTGTTAAAACACGTATAAAACAAATTTTATTGTTCTCTTCTAATGAGATATATCATAGTGGGTAGCAGTGTAAAGTTAGACCTTGTTTGCCGACATAGGAAGAAAGCTTCCTAGGAAAGTTAAGTCTACACTTGCTGTAATTGTATAAAGCCAAATAATCATACTTGAGTACACCCTTGAAACGCCATGAAGAACTTCAACCATCTAAAGTGCCTTAAGCATGAAGTATGTTTAATACGAAAGTGGTAGAAGAATGAAACAGTAATGAGATTTAATACTAAAATAGCGTGGACTCCGGGCTGGTCTAGCTACAGACCCGAGGCTAGTAAGGAGGTGGCCTTGGGTTATAGTCAGGGGCGGCCCTGGGGTAAGACTACCAAGGCGGCCGCCTAAGGCCTCCGATCTCATATTGCGTATGTTTGGACATTCTGATAGCCTAAGGGCCTCTATTATCTTGGTTTGCCTAGGGCTCCGATTATTTTCTATGTTTCAGGACCGGTCCTGTGTATAGTAAAGCGGGCCTATAAAATTTTGGACTTATGATTATTCTCTGACTTATATGTACATAAAATATAATATTCTATTTAAATTTTATTTGCAACCTTTCAGTAATTGAATGGTTTACAAGGCACCTAAACAAAGTGTTATGAGTTCAGTTTCCGTAATCGTTATTTTGTCTCTTTATTTTATTTTATTTTAATTTGTTTCTAATAACTTATGCAACTAGTCTTAGAATATATATTCACCTTGGGTCACGTAAAGTTCGTGTCTATGGCCTGTCACTGCATGGGTTGAAAGGTTTTTAAAATGCATGTGAATCTCTATAAACAATAATTTTGTGAATAAATAATTGAATGGTACACAGTATACTTTAAAGTATGATCAACACTTCTTTCATACTTAGTAGAGATAATTTTCAGATGTTTATCATAACTCAATTTTACTACAAACTGCACTGTAAGTCTTTGGAAGAAGATGGTAATTACTTCTGGTTAAAAGAAATAAAAAACATTAAGTGTAACAGTACACTAGTTCAGCCTTTTATCCTGAAATATTTACCATGATTTGAAACTGAAATATAATAAGAAATCTATAAAATGAAATAAAATAAAATAACCCTTTGAAATTTCTAAGCCATCTAATGAAAACCAAGACCAACATAGTTTTTGCACTATGTAAATGCGTCTTCTACTTATCCAAATTTACCAATGGTGTGTGCAGCAAGAGTAAATTTGGGATGGGGCAGGCGGAAAGTTGGTGGAGAAAAAATCAAGAAAGAGTGCTGGAAAAATACAAGAATTGGACACCAAAAGCAAACAGCGGTGTCTCGTTGCCACTTAGCATAAATGATATGTAAAAACATTATTACTGAGGAAAGCGTAACTTTATGTGAATCATTCCCTAATTGCAGCGTAGGCTAACCAAAGATGTGGTATAGTATTTTGAGCATGTTTGACGCAATGATACTTGATTTTTTCTTATTTTTTATCAGCACTTGTTTAATTTACCATATTTTGTTCTCTTGTAGTTTGACTGGAAAGTGTATAAAATGTTATATAATTATAAATTTCTTTCTGCAAACTAACAAAAAATGTGTGCTATATGTGTACTTGTACATATGTTCAAATGATGTCCTAAGTAATTAATAAAATGAATCAACAATGTAGCCATGGTAACCCAATGAGGCAAAAGATTAATTGAGTCTCTTTATGATTGTGATTTCTTAACCGTTTTACTTTCACCATGCAATTTCAATTTATATGCTAGTCAGCGGTCAACTTTTCTTTTGGTGTTTTGTGGGTTGTTCGATAATGTTTGATGATGATTTAAATTAGCACGGTACATTTTTATCATATTACCACTTATTGCTATTATCAACCGCTACCAATTAAAACAGTATTGAAAAAACTGATAACTAATTTGTTGGTACGATTTGCCGAACTATATGAAATTATACGGTATGATAACGATATCTAACTATCGAATATGATAATTACCATACCTACCCATACATACGTATATATGCATATGTGTATATATAATATTTCTATTATGTAACACCGCATTTAAAGTATAATGATTTAATAGAAAATATAGCAAAATACTATTATGTTACCAAATTTAACATAATTTTTATTGTGTATTTTTTAAAGATAATATGACTTTGTATAATATTTTAACTTATTGCCTACATAAATTAAAAGCGATAAATAATCATATAATATAAAATAACAACTTTCAGTATTTACTTTTTTAACAAGAAAAATTGTAAACAAGTAGATATCAAACTTGCAAACGGTGAAAAGTAATTATCGACCTCTACCAACCAAAACCAAATTATTGGTTTATCGATTAGTCTGATTAGTAATGAAACGATTTCCTCCCCCTCCTTCTTCTAGCTCTCCTCCTGCTTCGAACTTAAACTGTAAGACAACTCATCCGGATTTCACTGCGGATGAGGAAGGATTCATTACGGTGAGAAATCGCAAATATAAAGCAAGATCAGATTAGAATCTGCAGAATTCTAATTAGTTCAGAAAAGGCATTGGCAAATCTCAAGAATACCCAATGAGGGTTAACAAAAAACCATATCCAGCATCGAGCGGGAATCGATTTCAAGGCAAGAAACTCATCAATCAAGCCAAGAAACCCATTGAGCAAGCCTAGAAACCCGCTGATCATATTCAGCATCGAGCGGCAACCTCTACATGGGCGGACTTAGTCAAGAAAGGAGGCCAAGATTCAGATCTAGACGTAACATACATAGCTCTGACTTCTACTATAGGTGAAGAGAATATTGTTATTGTTAATGAGGAAGTCGGTAATCGAACGGAATTTAAATGGGGATTCTCTGTTGTTGCTTATGTATTTGGAAAACGTCCACCATATAGGCCTGTAAACGGATGCAAACGGATGCGGATAGTGCTGTATCCGTATCCGAAAATAAAAATCCGTATCTGAATCTGTATCCGTATTCGGTGGATACCTACTAAATAATATCCGTATCCGTATCCGTATCCGCGAATATTTTCGGATATCCGAAAATATCCGTATCCGGCTTAGCAAATACGGATATTTCCGGATATCCAAAAATATCCGAATCCGAACTTAAAAATATGTAAGTTACAATATGATGCATATTTCATTTGGTACTAAACAATAGCTGAAAATTTTGAAATAATACATAAATGATAAAACATACCGATTTAACAATAGCACATTCAATCACATAAAATTCAACACTAATTTAAATGTGTTTTGTTACTTACTTTTTATCCATCTGTTTATAAAATAATAAATTACTATAACCTAAATATAAAAATACAAAACTATATATTTTAATAGCGGACGGATATTTATCGGATACGGATATTGCCATATCCGTATCCGTATCCGCTAAGCATTTCGGAAATCGGATATCCATATTCGCTTTTCGGATATCGGATATTTTTCGTATTTTCGGATGCGAATACGGACGGATTTCGGATATTTCGGATATCCATTGACAGCCCTACCACCATATTATCATTTTAGAGCTTTTGTCGATAGAACATGGAACCCAAGTGGTTCTTTTGAAATTATTACGAGGGAAAATGGATTTCTCATTATCCGATTCACTAAGATTGTGAGAAACTTCTAAGAGGAGGTCCCTATTTTATTAATGAAAAGCTGATAATACTGAAAAAGTGGAACAAGAAATCAGTTCTTGACAGAGATTTGCTAAGTACTATGCCAATATGGATAAGGCTGCCTGAACTAAGCCTAAGATTATAGGATAAAGAAGTGTTTAGCGCTATCGCCAATGTTATAGGGATACCACTAAAATTAGATGAGCAAACGGCGAAAGAAACTAGATTGAGTTACGCTAGAATTTTAGTGGAGATAAAAGCTGATGCGGATCTACCAAATGAGGCCACGATCTATCTTTATGATGGTGAAATTATCTCACAACCGATCACGTATGAACAGATACCTGATAGATGCAAGGACTGCAAATGCTTTGGTCATTCAACTGCAAGTTGTGAATTCAACAAAGGTGCAGTGAAAAAACCAAATGAAGCTGCAAAACTTGACAACTCGGGGAGTGAAAAAAATGGTATCAACTCATATGAGACACAGTCTAAAACCACTGATCCTACATTGTTTTCACATACTGTTGAGGATGACAACATGATCATAGATCCTCTGACAGTTTCAAAAAAGGATCAAATTAATAGCGCTACGGCTGGTACTGGAAATCCTCAAGATAATGTAAGGATAATTGAAAAAATGCAATCTGATGTGGCTCATAATAACTCTGAGAGTACTATGAAGACAGTACACACAGAGTTGATGGAGCAAAATGTTTCAGCAAAAGATTCAATTACAAACGCAGAAGGGAAAATAAATAAGCAGTTCATTGGATCCTCTTCTCATTTGAAAGATCCTAGATTATTTACGAATTCTGAAAAAATCAGTCCTAATTCCACAGTAATGGAACAATGCTCTGATCTCCTTGCAGCCGAACCAATATTCACCAATTCTGATTTGCTCTCTAGAGATCTTGCCCCTTCTAATTCCTGTATTTCTCTGGAAGGTATCCAAAATGATGTGAATAAATCCATGGCTTCTCCTAAAGCAACCCTAAGCCTGCATTACAGAAAAAGAAAAGGACCAAAACCAAAAGTCTCTTTGACATAGGTGCAATTGAAGGGGTCGAGGATAAGAAAGATCATGACTTTAGGAAAAAATTCAATGCAAAAAAATCAAATTGGGAAAAGCAGCTGAAAGCCACTGCCAAAACTAATTTCAAGAAAAGTGGTAAGCAGTCTGAAGTGAAGGGGGATAGTAGCAAGCACAGTGACCCACTGTAACTTGCAGTGTATCCTTTGTTGTATCCTTACTTTTCATTTTTTTTAATATATTTATGGATATTATAGTTTGGAACATTAGAGGTTTAAATTCTCCTGGTAGGAAATTAGATCTGCTCAATTTTTTGAGCAAGTATAAGCCTAGCATTATTGGTTTGATTGAGCACAAGCTCAATGATATTAATATCGCTAACTTTCATACTAGAAGCTTATCTAATTGGCACATGATTAATAACAATCATATGGGGGTAATGGTAGAATTTTGGTTCTCCATAATCCTAATGTTTGGTCTTTAGACAATTATTTTGTTGATCTTCAATACATTTACTGCAGTTTTAAAAATAAAGGTGGTTTTACTTTAAAAATCACTTTTGTTTATGCCTCTAATCTGGAAACAGAGAGGCACACTCTTGGGAATAGTATTGAGCTTTTCAGTTTGAATATTAACTGTCCTTGGATTGTTATTGGTGATTTCAATACTGCTTTTCATGGTTTTGAAAAAAGGGGTGGTAATCCCATTCCATTTCATAAACTTGAGAAGATTGCTAACTTCATTATTAGGTCTAGATTGATAGAACCTCCAATTAGTGGAAACAAATTCACCTGGAAATCATGTGAATTTAGGAATATCCACTGTAAATTAGACAGGATTTTATTAAATCAGAATTTTGTTAGCACTTTTTCTAAAGTTTGTTGTTGTACTCTTCCTCAGAATTCTAGTGACCACACTCCTATTATGGTTACCTTTAATAATAAAGATAAGGGGTGGGGGGGGGGTGTTAAGTCCCCTTTCAGATTTGTTAATGGTTGGGTATTTGAAGAGGGTTATAAAGAGATTGTCTCTAACAGTCTTAACAATAACCTTTTTGGAACTGCCCAATATATACAAATATCTACAAATTATTAAAGGTAATCTTAAAATGGGTAATTAATTTAGAAGGACAAACGGTATTAATATTTTATCCATAAGGACACGCGTTTAAAATTTTATCCAAAAGGTCATAACCCTAAAAATCTCCGTCGCTCTTTCTCTCCTCTCTGATTTCCTCTTCCTTTCCTTTTTCTCTTCTCCGATTTCTTCTTCCACGAAATCATCAAATCAAAATTAACGAAATCATCTCAACCGGAAATCGAATCAAATCAAATCCGCCTATATCTTACAGTCGAACCTCAATCATCAATCGAAACAGCAAAATTTAGGGCATGAAATCGATCTCAGAAATCAACCTCGATTGGATTTTTATTTGTTGCTATAATCATTATAATTTAATGATAATTTCTGCCGATTAGTTTTAGGGTTATTTCGCAAGGTGATTCGTGATTTTTTTTTTTGTTTTGCAATTTTAATGTTCAACTTTTCAGCGCGTGGGTATCATTTTTATATTTTTTTAGGTATCATTTTTGTTTATTTAACACTGTTTTATATTCGTTTGTTATGTTTTTAATGTTGTATTTATTTTGTAGTTGTATTGTTGCACTATCTATGTATTACAGTCGAAATTATTTTGTTATAATCAACCAAATTGTGATGTAAGTAATTTTAGTTTTACTTTTTTTTTTTTTAAAACAATACATCAGTTTCTAGGTATCATTTTTATATTTTTTGGGTATCATTTTTACTGTATTCACTATGCTATGTTTTTTTTAGTTACTTCTTGTTGTTGTATTAATTTTGTTCTTGTACTACTGCATCAGTTTTGCTACTCAAACGAATTTATTTCATTTTAAACAACCAAATTATGATTCAAACATTTTCTGTAATCGTTAAAATATTAAAGCAGATTTTAGTTATCATTTTTATATTTTTTTAAGGTATCAGTTTTATATTTTCTAGTTGAATTTACATTGTAGCAGTTTTTAGGTATCATTTTTATATTTTTTTAGTTATCAGTTTTATATTTTCTAGTTGAATTTACATCATAGCAGCTTTTAGGTAGATTTGTGTTGTTTGCTTTGGCAATTGACTTTTTTTTTGATACACAACATTAAATTCTAACTGATAACCACTGATAAAAAAATAACACCCACCTACTCAATTCAAATCTCACAAAAATAATATTTATTCGCAATAATACCTACTGATTAAAAAAAAAATAGCAATCAATTCAATTCAATTGTCACAAAAATGAGATTATTCTCAGTAATACACAATAATACCCACTTGTATCATATGATACCTACAATGATACATAACTGATTTAGTGGAATACATTTTTTTCCTACACAATCTAAGTACACTGCTCCCCATTCCAAGCATGCATTCATGCATTTACTTTTACTTGTACGCAATCCAGTCTTGAATCCAAGTAATCTCCAGCAATATGCAGTATCTGCAAGTATTTCATACACAATCAAAACTTATACCAACATAATACTGGAAATTCAACTAGAAAATACAAAACTGATACCTAAAAGAAATATAAAAATGATACCTAAAAGCTGCTATGATGTACATTCATGTTGAAAATATAAAACTGATACCTAAAAAAATATAAATATGATACCTAAAGCCTGCTATGATGTAAATTCAACTAGAAAAAATAAAAATGATACCTAAAAAAATATAAAAATGATACCTAAAAATGGCTACGATGTAAATTCAACTAGAAAAAATAAAAATGATACCTAAAAAAAATATAAAAATGATAACTAAAAACTGCTATGATGTACATTCATGTTGAAAATATAAAACTGATACCTAAAAAAATATAAAAATGATACCTAAAAACTACTATGATGTAAATTCAACTAGAAAAATAAAAATGATACCTAAAAAAATATAAAAATGATACCTAAAAACTGGTATGACGTAAATTCAACTAGAAAAAATAAAAATGATACCTAAAAAAAAAAAACGATACCTAAAAACTGCTTTACTATCTTAAATTAAAACTAATGAATAAAAATGTTTACATCCCACTTTGATTGATTAAAATGACATAATTTCGATTGAGTTGCAAAGTTAATGCAACAGTACAAGTACAAAACTAATATATCAAGAAAATAAATTAAAACAGAAGCATAACACTGTTATTACAAGAAAAATGATACCTTAAAAAATAGAAAAATGATACCTACGAACTGCTACTAAATTCACCATCCAAAAAAGTAACTTCCGTCGTTCATCTCCGTCGCTCCTATCTCTCGGTCGATTTTCTACGACGAATTCACAAAATCAAAATCACGAGATCATCTTTACAGCCTATCGAATCAAAATCTGCGTGTCCTTATGAATCGACGAAGCTTTTCACACGATAAAATTAGGGCAAATCGAATAAATTGAGAAGCTCGAACGATTCTGAAGATGATCGAACAAGAGAGATGTTTGAAAATCAAATCATGGAGTTAAATTTGCACTGGAGAAAAATTGAACGAGGAAAAAAAGCACGCGAGATAGAAGCGACGGGGAAGAAACGGAGCACGTGATTTAGGAAATTAAAATGTATTAGTGTATTGTCCTTCTGAGTAAAATTTTAGTGGGCTGTCCTTATGAATAAAAAAGCCCTTAATTTTGTCCTTGTGATTATTTTCCTGTCTTAAAAAACTGGAATTTCTCAAGGAATAAATCTGCTATTAAATTCAGTACGGATGAATGTGAGAGGCTTCGGAATGCTTTAGATAATAATAGCTCAGATAGTAATATAGCTTCTCAATTTTTTGAGGCTCAAGCTAATCTGGTCAAATCATTGCATATTCATTCAATTAATATTAAGCAAAAATCCAAGATTGACTGGTTAACTACAGGAGATGAAGCTAGTAAAAAATTTTATGCTAGAATGACTAGTAGGAAAAATAGAAATGATATTGGGAAATTGATAAACACAGATGGTAAAATAATTAATGATGTTCTTCTTTTTGAAGAAAAAGCAATTGATTACTTTAACACTATGTATAATTCTGAAAATATCACTAGCAATTTTCCTAATATTACTTTAAATACACTGTTAATAAAAATAGTGCTGATTTACTTCTTGCTCGTATCAGAGAAGACGAGATTAAAAATATCATCTTTAATGCTAAAGATGATAAAAGTCCTTGCCCAGATGGATTTGGTGCTAAGTTCTATAAGACCCATTGGACTGATATAAAAACCCCTCTGGTTGACTCTATAAAAGAATTTTTTAACTCTGGTAAGATTTTAAAAAAAATCTAATTATACTTATATTACTTTAGTGCCTAAGGTGGAAGCTCCTGTTAGCTTGGAGGACTATAGACCAATAGCCTGCTGTAATTTTGTTTACAAAATTATTTCTTCTATTCATTGTAACAGAGCTAAAGGCTTTCTGAAATTCCTTATTTCTGAAAATCAGAGTGCCTTCATTCCTGATAAGCTTATTTCTGGAAACACTTTACTTGCGCTTGAACTTATCAGAGATTTCAATAAGAAGGATAAAAATATTATGTGCATCAAAGTTGATCTTCAAAAATCCTTTAATAAGATTAATAGAAAATTTATTATCTTTGTCATGAAGCAGATGGGTTTTAATAACAGATTTTGTGACTTAATTGAAGAATGCATTAATAATGTTACTTTTTCAGTGATGAGTAATGGATCTCCAAAAGGATTTATTCATAACAATAGAGGTACAAGGCAGGGAGATCCATTATCTCCCTACTTATTCTCTATTGTTATGGAGTACTTCTCAATTCAAATGGAGGCTGAATTGCTTAAAGGTAACATAAAACCTATCAGTAGAAATAGGCCTCACATCACACATCTGTTATATGCAGATGATATGCTTGTTTTTTGCAAAGCTGATAGAAATAGTGCTTCTTCAATTAAAAGCATTCTTGATAATATGGATAAATATGCTGGGCTTAAAGTTAATGAGAATAAGAGCAAAATTTATTTCAGGAAAGATCCTGTTTATAAATATGATGTTCTTAATCTCCTGAAATTTAAAGAAGGAAAGTTACCAGTCAAATACCTTGGTTTGCCTCTTAATATTAATCAATTAAGGAAAGGGACTGTTCTAGACTTTTTGATATTATTCATAGTAAGATTGAAGGATGGTCAAGTAAGCTCCTCTCTATGGCTGGTAGAATGGAGCTTACTCATACTATCATCACTGCTATCATTATCTATTGGGTTCAAACTCACAACATCCCCATCAATGTGATACAAAAAATTGAGAGAATTTGTGCCAATTTTATTTGGAAAGGTAAGTATCACAAAATTTCTTGGTATAAAGTTTGTAAGATAAGAAATTTGGTGGTTTGGCCTTAGAAATATCAGAGATCTTAATGAAGTTAGCAAGTTAAAAACTGTTTTGGAAATTTTTGGATGGTAAATCTCTTTGGGCTAGATGGATGAAGGCTAAATATTTGAAATCAAAAAAGAATTGGACTGTAAAAAAAAGAAAACCACCATTCTTATGTTTGGAAAAATATTTTGGACTGTAGAAATATTGAAAAAAGATTAATAGAGAGAAAACTGAAGGATGGAAGTCAAACCAGTCTATGGTGTGACCCATGGATCTTTGGCAACTCTCTTATTAATCTTTTGGGATGAAATAATTTACACATTCTAGGAGGTGTAAATGATACAATTCAAAGTATTATTCAAAACAGTTGCTGGTCCTTAAATTATAGTCAAGCTGCATCCATTTATAAATCTGCTATCCACAAAATCTCTATTGATAGTGATTGCTTCAAAGATCATTGGAACTGGAAGTTAAAATCCAAAGAAAAATTCTGTTTTAAAAAAGCTTGGGAATTTTTTATTAGTAAGGATGTGGAGGTATATTAGCATAAGGTTATTTGGTGCAAATCTAATTTCCCAAAAGTGGCTCATTATGCCTATTTTGCTCTTCTTAACAAACTTCGTACTACAGATAAATGTGTTAAGTGGAATAAAGACTCAGATGTGAACTGTCTTTTATGTAAAAATGGTTTAGAGTCTTCTAATCACTTTTTTTTGACTGTCCTTATTCTCAGATCATTTGGTTTAATGCTCAATGCAAACTGAATTTCAATTTAAATATTCCTACTTTAAACATAAGGGACAGTGTTGACTATATTATGAAGTACTTTAATCCTAAATCCCTGCCTTTTAAGAGGGCCTGTGTTATATTCACTATTGTTATATATCACATTTGAAGAGAGAGGAATCATAGACTTCATACATTAAAAGAAGTCATTTGCAATCAACTTTGGAATAACATTGTTACTGATAGTCAGATCATTATTAAGAAAGCCTATAGGCTTAGTAATAATCAGAACACTAATCAGACTATGCTTTGCAATGAAGAATTTCAAGTTGAGAATTTTTTACTTAATGAGAGACTTAATCTGAGCAAATTCAAAAATCACCAGTGCACTTCAGGAAGCTGCTCAAATAAGCTATCTGGTAGTTATAACCAAGCTAAGCAGATTGACTATGCTGGTGGATGCAACCCCATTCTCAACATCAGTCCAACCTACAAGGGGAGTAATCAAATATTAGTTAACAATAATGCTCATATTAGTTATAATATGGATAGTAATTGGTTTGATTTACCCGATGCAGAGAAGGGCAGTGGCCATTCAACCAGTACAATTAGAAAATCTGGGAATAATCAGCACATTTGCACGATTAAAAGCAGCAAGCAATTTGAAAAGCTCTCTAGTTTCCTTCCTGGGAATAGCAGCCCTAACCTCTGTACCAACAATCTAAAGGGAAGTAAACAAGTTAATATGATAAAGTGCGACTTTATGGGTAATAAATTGAATATTAAGCACTCTTTTTCACCTGATGTAGATATTAGGGCTTCGCCTTCCTCCAGCAGTGATCCGGAGCGAGCCTTACTACTGCTATTAGAAGAAAAAGAGGATAAAGCTCGTAGCTTTCTTAACAAAGTGGGAGACAATCACTATAAAAGCGAGATTAATGGGCATATATATATATATATATATATATATATATATCACTTATCTTGCTGGCAAGTGGGTGAAAGAAGTGGTGTCAAGAGCTTAAATGAAGATCGAAGCTTAAAGAGGCAAGGAGATAGCTTGACAAGCTCATGGAGTATGAAGAAGGGTAGATCTGAAGACAATGGGAGCTTTGAAGATAGGGATTGCTCATTTAACTCAAACCCTAACTTATATAGAGGCGTAACGAAGATGAATGAAGACTATATCTGGCAGCCGCCATGATTTCATTGTTTTTAGAGGGAGCAAATTGTGGATTCTTTGTTCGTTTGCCATTTTTGTTATCTTATTTTTCATCGAGAGAGTTGTCTGATGTCAGCTAGGGTATCCTACGACTGTTTTATGTGTTGTGTTACGGTTTGTACCCGTTTTCAATGGGCTTTAGGCCTAGCTTTTTATCTATTTCCAAAAAAAAAAACTCGAATGCAAAGTTGTTCAATTCTTCTAAATTCCTAAGTCTCCATAAAGCCCCTAAAGTTCACCAATTCATTTTCTAATTTTTAATTTTTAAATAAATCAAAAGGAAGAAGTGAATGACGTAAATTAATTTGGCTTATGAGGGACACAGAAATAGGGACTACGTAATGTGAGTTGAACAGATCAATTACTTTTTTCTTTTATTTATGAATAAATTTTCATGAACCTTCAAGAAAAATTATTATAAGTTTACGCATCGTTCAAACATGCTTGATTTGTATAAAGCTTCCGCTTTCGCATTTATGAAATGCGCAAGCTATATTTAAAATAAACAAATTAACATGTGCATTCATCAATGATTAAGTATATATTTTATACTTGTGCATTTATAGAATGCACGTATAATATAGCAAAACTCTATTAATTCATTTCCAAATTTTTTACTATAACTTTATAAGAAATCTAATGATTCTTTCTTTCAGTTGAATATTACCTAAGGAAAATCATAGGAATATAATTTTTTTCCTGAAGTAAACGTACAAATTTAGTAAATTTTAGTCCAGCTTTTTCACAAATCAAGATTTTAGATATAGTGTTCTAATTTTTTTTCCATAGATAATGTAACATTAAGTTTCACAAATTAAAGTATAATTAAATTTTAGAAGAATAGTTAAGGAAAACGGGTTACGCCATTTCATTCGTCTCGAAATTCTACTTGAGATAGAGTCCGAGTTTGCGTAAATTGGACTCTGTATGAAAAAGATATTCTTAAATTAAATATTGCAGCAAAACATGAAAAAAAAGAGGAATGAGAAAAGAATAATGTTTAGCATTGTTCTAACTTTTGTAAGCAAATGACTTAGTAGCTCATTTGGTTTTAACACATGACTTGCATACAAGAGGTACAGAGTTCGATCCTCGCTAGTGCCTTATTTTTGTTTTAGGTGAATGACTTAAAATAGCCTAGTGTGAACGCAGTTCAAAAAGTGGTTTAGTGTGAAAATGAGTAATTGGGAAGAATATATATATATATATATATATATATATATATATATATATATATATATGACATGTTCGCATCCTGAGGCGTACGTTGCGCATTTTTGGTTGCCAAGAATTGTTTTTTTAAAGTGGCCTTCTCTGATTTGATTTAAGACAAATTAAAGGAAAGAAAGATTTAACATATTAGTACATATGTGCATTTATGTCATAAACATACAAATTTAATATAAAAAAAGTGTGGATGCATGCAGTGTAAAGGAAGATTTATGCATAGATATTTGTATACAGTAAATGGGGATTTTTAAAGAGGAAGAATAAGAATAGGTTAGACTTAATTTTCTATTAATAGGAATGTCATTTATAAACCTGCAATTGACATCAATGTGGCACTGAATAAGAAAAATATGGTATGTGATATTATTTTGTGAACATGACATGCAAGCATATTAATATGACGAACATTTATCTGGCATTTAATTTGAAGATATGTCTATAGGGCATTGATTTGAAAACATGCAATTAACATTAATCTGTACTTGTTAATTTGAGAAATATATAAATATGTTGAGAAATATATAAATAGGCTAATTTACAATGAAAAGGATACATTAATATTGTCATTCATTGATATGTATATATGAATAATTAATGTATACGGTAAAAAGGGAAGATGTATCTATTAAATACATATTTATGTTTGATGGATTGACAATAAATAATAAATGTTGATAATGAACATTAATAGAGTAGTTATGGCATAAGTAAAGTAGGAATTATTTACATTTGTCCTAAATGAGAAATGTGTACGTTGTAGGAAATATATATATATATATATACACACACATATGCTAAAATGTGAAATTACATGTAATTGGAATAGTAATTATGACACAATTTAAAATGAGGGTAATTTACATGCATAGTAATTATGACATAATTTAAGATAGTAGTAATTTACAGTCCTTAATTGTGAACATAATTGGCCTCTTTTGAAATTGATGGCTTTGATTAACCCTGGCTTCATCGACGGCTCTAATTAACTTTCAACTATATAAAAACACCCTAGGTCTCCAACTAAAATTCACATAAGAATAAGAACTCGAGCCGCCATGATGTCAGAAGAAAACTAAGGAGAGCCTCCGCTCAAAAAGAGACGAACAACGATTCAAGAAACAAAAGTCTAATCTAATTTCTACGCAACGTTTTCTACTCCAAGGGAAAGCTATGCAAATTCAGAATAACAGAAACCAGAAAACAAGTTTCAGTGCCCGTTGTAAGTATAGTGGTTTTCTGAATATAAATAGAAATTGCGATGTGATTCGATGTGAATGAAATTGGGGTTTTACTATTGTAAAATATTGATGTAAATTCTGTGTTTTGCATTGATTATGTCATATTTTGTATTGGGTGTTTGTGGCATAAATTGGTTGATGCAGGTCTATTGACATTTGTATATGAAAATAAATATCACTTGCAAGTTTGTAGTAAAAACTAGAATTGACATCTTTATGTTATGTCGTTAACATGATTAGCATACATTCTTTTTAGGCCTAAGCTGAGACTCATGTAAACATGTTCCAAGTTGAAACCTTTTTATACATTATTATGTTTATTTGCAAGTGATAATTGGGTTTATGCAAGTACCATTTGGTTACACAAATTATACTAGTTTCATGTTGAAATAGACTACTTGATGTAAAGTTAGTTTACACCTTTGGGTTATGTCAAAAAGTGGACATTTTTATGTAGTTTGGTGTTTGGCATTATGCCTAGTTATATGTGTATAAAACCATTGTTTAAACAAGTCTAAAAGTACGCTATCTCATGTGACACCAATTTAGTTATATCCTTATTGAATGCAAGTTCACATGACCCACAATCTATGTTAGTGAAAATGCTACGTTACAAGTTTATGCGCCACACACTTTTATGTATTCTAGAACAATTCATGATTCTGTGCTTCCCCTTTTTATGTTTATGAGTTGGGCTGAAATGTTAAGCCCAACATATGTTATAATGCTGCATACGTACAAACGGGGGAAACAAACGTTGGGTTTAAAATAAAATACATGTATTGGCATGTCTGACACATGCCAATGACTAGTGACATTTAAAGCGGTATAAATTGTTTTACCCAAAATTAGTTGTAATGACCCGCATTGGCAGAGATATTATGATTATTTTATTTTATTATATAAATGGTGGTTTAGTGAATTAAATGATCGTGGAATTTAATAATAGTAAATATTTAATTTAAATAATATATTTAATTTTGAAATAATCAGAATCGGCCGAAATGGCGATATAGTGTGAACTGGATCATCTGTGATTTTTAATTCAGCTTGGAATTGAATTTGAATAACGAATATATTTAATTAACGATGGTTGAACGTATAAATCATAATATAATTAAAATAGAGCTTGGAATAGCGCTGCAGTTCGTAAATAGGCAATTCGAACTTCAACTGAATGTACAGGGTTCGTTTTAAGCCGGATTTCTGTGAAACAAGAAACGTGTGGAGCTGGTGGAGTATATCTTTCTAATGGAAGAGAAAAATCAGGATTTCGTCGTGTAGATTTTGAGATATGTCCAAATCAAATTTTAGAAAAGTCGCTATGGAATTCCTTTATAATTTAAAAAGGAATTATTTATATTTTAAAAAGGAATTTCAATATAAATCAAATATCCGGTTGACCCAGAAGTGAATATCGATTGTAAATACATACAGGAATATTCTAAAGCTGTGTGGTATGCCACTGTGAATATAGACGATAATATTTAATTTTAAATATTTAATTTAATTATATTTAAATATATTTATATATTTAAATAGGCTATTTAGAGCGTTAAAAATAGCCACTTTTGCAAACGAAGTCAGAATTCGACGAAACCAGTTTTGTTGGATCCGCAATATCAAATAGTTGTTAGACTTCCAGTTTCGTGATTTTTAGAGTCACTGTGTGGCCGTACGGATTTTTAGAGTGTAAATTAGTCAGTATTTCGACAGTTAAAAATACGCTGTGTGAGCATACGGAGTCGGAATTCGACGAAACCAGTTTCGTTAGGACCGTAATGTCGAACTCTAGGTGCATGCCAATTTCCATGATTTTTGGGTATCGTGTGTGGTCGCACGAATTTTTAGAATGGAAGAACGAATATAAAACAATAAAAGAAAAATATCTAAAACTCATTTGAGGTAAAAACAAAGGCCACATGTTCTCTGTTTTCAACCACACAAGAAACCCGTCCCCCCTATAAGATCAGATTTATCCACCTCCATCAGTTTTTCTTCAAACGTGAGGATGTTCAACTTCAAAAATACCCAAATAAATCGAATAAAAATCTATAAATCAAAAGAATTGTATTTATGGATTCAACGAGGTATGAGCTTCATTTCTATATGAAAATGGTTGGGCGCGATGCGTGTTTTGGCAAGGGGGAAAACGTACAGTAAACCTAGGGCTGATGATTTCGAGAGATGTAAGCATCGATTTGAAATTTAGAGTTCGTAGTTGGACTCACGAGATCGAATAGCATCACATAGCAAAAGTTTGTGGAATTCTGGAAAGAAAACCATCGCTCGAAACACCTGGTGCGTGGAATGAGGGCATGCGACGGAAATTGCCTGGGTGAGGCGAGTTCGAATCTTTTGATATGGGGTTAAAGAGAAATGGATGAGGAGAATATTGGTAATTTTTATTTGAATTTAAGTGAAGAGGGTTGGTGGTTCTTGTGGAGGAAAGTAGGCGAATTGGCCATTTGAAAAGCATCAGGAAGTCACGGCCATTTGGGGAAGAAGCATTCGTATGGGCGGGTCTGGGCTGTTTGGGCCGAAGTGGAAAGGTTAAGCCCAATTAGAAATGAAATTAGTTTAGTTTTATTTTAATTTAAAATCAATGTATAAACTTGTATAATAGATATCTTTCCCATACGATATCAGATTGACGAACCGTAAGTTGCGTTGGGACCATATGGACGAGAGCTTCACAATGAAGCTGACTGGAAGTGGATGAGTGCTCGTTTGAATTTATGGCGAAATAAACTGTTTGATTCAAATCAAACAACAGTTTATCGTTCTTTAACGATGAACTGCAAATGTGAGTAAATCTCACTAACTCTGAACAGTTTATAATTTCATGTTGTATTTTTAGAACTGTTAGATATTTGCTGATTTAATGTATGTTGACTGTTTGATTGAACTGCTAGTCAGTTGATTTAATTTCTATATTGATTCTGTTTAACAGAATATATCATATGGAACTGAAAGTGATGTTATCTATATTGTTTAACATCTGTGATGCAGGGAAACAGGTTGGAGGAATCCGACTGGATTCCTCAACATTTATTTTACTGTTTTTCATATATTGTGATATATGATGTGTTATATAATCTGTTATGGATTATGTATGTTGGAATGATGTTGATCATTTTTATTCGATATTTTTAATATCATAAAAGACCCTGGGATGTAAAAAAAGAAGTATTTCAATGTATATTGAAATAAAGGAATTTAATAAAATCACAGGATTTTATAAAAGGAAATATTTATAAAACGAACACGGTTTTATAAAAGGAATATTTATTTAGAAAATAAATAGAAGTTACAAATAGGAAATATTTGTAACGGTAAATAGAAGTTATAAATAGGAAATATTGTAACGGTAAGTAAACGTTATAAATAGGAAATATTTGTAACGGTAAATAGAAGTTATAAATAGGAAATATTGTAAAGGTAAGTAAACGTTGTAAATAGGAAATATTGTAACGGTATGTAAACGTTGTAAATAGGAAATATTTGTAACGGTAAGTAAACGTTATAAATAGGAAATATTTGTAACGGTAAATAGAAGTTATAAATAGGATATATTTGTAACGGTAAATAGAAGTTATAAATAGGATACATTTGTAAGGGTAAGTAAACGTTATAAAAAGGAAATAGTTGTAACGGAAAACGTAGTTTATCAAAAGAAGTTAATCGATGTTAGTTAATCGATTAGTGTTAAAGTTAAAAAGAAGTTAATCGATGTTAGTTAATCGATTAGTGTTAAAGTTAAAAAGAAGTTAATCGATGTTAGTTAATCGATTAGTGTTAAAGTTAAAAAGAAGTTAATCGATGTTAGTTAATCGATTAGTGTTAAAGTTAAAAAGAAGTTAATCGATGTTAGTTAATCGATTAGTGTTAAAGTTAAAAAGAAGTTAATCGATGTTAGTTAATCGATTAGAGAATAAAGTTAAAAAGAAGTTAATCGATGTTAGTTAATCGATTAGAGAATAAAGTTGAAAGGAGATAATCGATGTTAGTTTAATCGATTAGAATAGAAGCAAGTGAGTTAAATCGAATATAGTTATTCGAATAGAAGCAAATGAGTAAATCGAATATAGTTATTCGAATAGAAAGTAAAAGGAATTATCGAATATAGTTTATTCGAAAAGAGTAAGTGAAATGAGTAAATAAATAGCGTTAGTCAAATAGTGTTAGTCCAATAGAGTTAATTGATAGGGGTTAGTCCAACAGAGTTAATTGATAAGAGTCAATCGAATATAGCTATTCGAAGGAGGGTTAAGTAAGGAAGTTAGTAAAAGGAATATAAAGTGAACTTTGCCTATTTCACAGTTAGAAATGTTGTTCAGTTAAGGTCTGAGAGGTAGTTCTACCCCAACTTGATTGGCTTCGTTTTTAACTAAGGAATAGTTAAGGTTCGGCAGTAAAGGAAATGGTTTGAGTTGGCATCGCGATGGTTTGTTTAAACATCTGTCTAAGTCCAATGAAGAAGCTTTGGAAATGTTTTCCAAATAGGAAACCAGAATTGTTTTCTAATAAAGAAAACAAAGAAATGGAAATGTTTTCCATCGTTAATAACGTATATTTTCCCAATTTAGAAAATAGGAAAACATTGAATATAGGGAAACATGAGATAAGTAAATTAATGGAATAAAGAGATAAAAGTGGAATGATGGTTGATCGATATAAATTTCCATTTTTGAAATAATATCGTTGTTTGCACACCTGTTTTTATTCGATAGTTAAATCACAGACTATCGAAGTTTTGACCATTTTAACGTTGTTAATATGGAGAGACCGGTTGGATTATTATCCAAAGAACCACTCTGTATTGGCATAAGCGTTGCGAATCATATATGCCAAAAGATAATTGAAGACGGTGTTATGCAAGGGCTATCCTGTTTACAGAATAGTGCCTTCAGTTCATCCTGTTCCTGGATGACTTGTATGGACGGATGTCTGACAGAGTATTTCCAGACGATCGCGTATATTGATTTCTCCAACTGTACCAAGAGTGGAAGCGGAGAAGGAAACTTCTTTTAGCTAACACATAATGCATTGTTGAGGACGTCAATCGGTGTTTGGATGGATTCGATGATGTGGCATTCAAAGTGAAACTGATGTGATGATAAAGCGTAGCTTCTAGCCTCAGCATCCGGTAAATGACAGAAATCGGGCAGGCAGCATGGCTAAGTCGGTCGCACCGAAGTAGGGTGTATAATCACCTGATCTAGAGTTTCATTTACTTCTAAAAATCTTTTGTTGATGCTGTCCCATTCGGGAAACGGTTGCTGATCCCAACTGTTGGGGATATACATTCGATACACTCAAGCGAAATGAGTGGTCGGTCATGTGTGGCCGGGTTGCAAGATGTTCTTGTTGAACCCAGTGTATTCCTCTCTAGAGGTACATAAGCGGAAGGTGATTCCATACCTTGTCATAGTTGGAAATCCATTACCCAATACGTGCTTGCGGTTTTGATTGTATACTATATATGTAGAACGTGAGATGAAAGCATTTCTGCTAGATGATTATATATATACTGTGGTTGATAGACATTATTATAATATCAAAAGGTTTTTGATATAAAGATATTTTGGATTCTCATAAGGGAAAAACCCGTTCCGTTATGCGGCGTGGTCTTATGAGATATCCTTTACTTGTTCAACTGTTTTTAAACTGTTTTACTCATACCAGTCCCATGACTGACCCGGAGTTTATTTTGTTGTTTTCCCTAAACTCTTGGGTGCCTAAATTTGTACGGGCAGTCAAGTAGTCGGGATTTACAGATATACTGGAAGAGCTTGGAGCAGGAGGCTTCTGGATCATATAGCTATAGTTATTTCCGCTGTGTTGTAAGTTCTGTACTTTGATAATGATATGTATATTCAAGTACTGATTTGTATTTCAAAGTTATGTTATGAAATATATTTATTCGTACCGCTGTGAGATTCGTGTTACTCTGATGTTGTGTTCTTCTTCTTCTTCTATTCTAATTTTCTATCTTATCTTTCCTCACCCTCTAATTTCTTTCACTAATTACCAGGATTTTTCGGCGTTTTGGTTATCGACATCGTGCTTATGTCGATAACCAAAGTCGCTCGAAATCCGGGTCGTTACAGTTGGTAACAGAGCTTAAGTTAAGAATTACTTGGCTCTGTGGCGTGACTCGGTAGAGATAGGGTTAGTAATAACCTAGACTGAGATTGAGTGTATATATACGAGTGAACGTATTTGTTATTGATATAAAAATTTGTTTTATATTGTGGAGATCCATTGGTTGAGTTGTTTGTGAATTCTGGTCGATCAGTTTGATCCACTGTATCGGTAGGAGTTACTAAACACTTGAATACGATGAACCATCATGGTATGTTTTGAAAGAGGGTAAACGAAATAGTTTACCTAAAGTATATTTGATATATATTGGATATATTGGTTGTTATTATAATCGAGTAAGATTATAAATTAAATGGTTATGTAAATAACCAATCAGAATTCATATAAGTGAAATACGTGAAATCAGATGAGTTAAATCTGAAATTTAAACCAGAAATTGAAGTTAAAACTCTGGAAAATTGGATAAGTGTTTGTAAATGGATTTAAATTAAAAATAAGGAAAATTTAAGATCCTGGGAGATTTTAAATTGTTTTACAAGCAGTGTGAATTATATTTTGATATGAATTTCAAAGTGGAAATGTTTAGAAATGGTTTTATAGTATTGAACTCACTTCGATCGCTGGAAAATAGATTCTGATGATGACATCTGCATCATCAGTATTCATTTTCGAGTTGTAAGTGACGAATTACTACCATAGATATTGTTTTGAATTTGTTTTGGGAAAGACAAGTTGTGTTGAATTTCAAAATGGGATTTCAAATATAGAATTTGAACTTTTAAATAGATTTGAAATATTAACTCGTTTTAAAAGAAATAAAACGAGAAGTTCCTTTATAAACGAAGTTTATAAATGAAGTGAAAAGAATTATCATTGGATAATTCAGAAATAAAAATACAAATGTGAAGTTGAAAGGGGAACCTATTTTCCAAAGGTAGTAATATCGATTTCAAAAGGAATTGAAATCGAGACTTATGTAAAGAATGAATAAAGAAAGTTTGAAAAGGAATTTGAAGAAAGGGGGTTCAAACATAGAATTTGAATATAGAAAATTCAAAGGGGATTTGAATATAGAAATTCAAATGAAATTTGAATAAAGAAGATTTAAATAATGGAAAATTGAATATAGAATTCATATAGAGTAATAATGAAATTTGAATATAGAATTCAAATAGTTTAAAATGGAATTTGAATATAGAATTCAAATAGAGTTGAAATGGAAATTGGAATATATAATTCAATGGAGTTTGAATATAGGATTTGAATAAAGAAAGTTTGAAATAGAAATTGAATATAGAAATTCAAGGGAGTTTGAATATATGAAATTCAATGGAAGTGATATAGAATTTGAATATAGAAATTCAAATGGAATTCAAATATAGAATTTGAATATAGAAAATATAAAGGGATTCAAAATATAGGATTTGAATATCGAAAGTGAAATGAAATTTGAATAAAGAAGATTCAAATAGAATTGAAAATGAAATTTGAATAAAGAAGATTCAAATAGAATTGAACTTGACATTTGAATATAAAAAATATTGAAATGAAATTCAAATATAGAATTTGGATAAGGAAATTGAAACGAATTGAATAAGAGACTTGAAATGAAATTCAAATATAGAATTTGAATAAGAGAATAAAAAAAATGGAATTTGAATATAGGAAATTCAAATAAAATTGAAATGGAATTCAATTAGTTGATAAAGAAGTTAAAATATATTCGAATATGACATGTTCAAATATAAAAGTGAAATAGACTAAAGAGTTAATTAACAAATTAATTAGCAAATTGAGTTAAAACAATCAGGTATAGTTAAAATAGATTGGGCAGGTATAAATATACATGAGATAGGTATGGATAAGGTATGAAGGTATATAAATAGAGTGCTCGACGAAAAGGTACGTATTTAATTCATATATGATATTTTATGCGCCGTATCGGCTACCCGCTTGGCTTTTTCTTTTTCTTTTGGATTGGTGAGGGCCATGGGAGGCTATTTGAAATATCCCGATGCTCCTAGTACAAAGGAGGTTATGGCGAATTTTTCCGGGAATTTAAGGAGTTAGAATATTTTTAAGATAATTTGATAGTTAGAAATCAACGTATCGATAAATATATAGAAGTCGATAAGAAAGCAAACTTAAAAATAGAATAGTAAAATCAAAAAGGAAATCTAGAATAAAATCTAGTAAGAATAGAAAGAGGAAGCGTATACGTGTTTAAAAGTGAATAAGTAGTTGTATGGTATTGATTATTCGAGTAAGTAGTCATATCTGTTTTGACGTTATAAATGATTATTCAGTCAAGGTCTGAGAGGTAGTTATACCCCAACTTGATTGATTTCATTATTAATAAATAAATAAATAGTAAGATTTCAGGCTCGAAGATCAATGTTCAATAAGAGTTAGTTGAATATAGTATTTGGGTTGTCGTAACGATGTTTTACACAACATCTGTTTTAACCCAAATAAGTGTAAGCTTGGAAATATAATAAAGAATATTTCCTAAGTATAGGAATAAACGGGATCGGAAAAGAGATAAGTAATTGGAATATTTTCCGATTATAAATAGGATTATAAAGGTTATTGGTTTAGAAAATAAAGGAAGGCGATATCCGGAAATGTTTTCCAAATAACATAAAAGGCCAATAAGGTAATTGAAAATATTTGGTCAACAAATATTGATAAAGAAATAGAGAAGTGATTTAACTAGTGGAATATTGATTATGGGCTCAGTTGAATTTCAAAAAGGAAAATTTGATTTTTGAAAAGAGTAAACTATTTAAAAATTCCCAGGGAAAGACTGTTTAAATTAAAAACAAATTTAACAGAAATTTATGAAAGCAGATTTGAATTAAAGTAAATTCCGTTAAGTGGTAACTGAAGTTGAATTGAAATCGAATAAGATTGGATTGGTGAAATTAGAATCCGAAATGGTATTGGATTGAGGAATTAAGGAATTGAAAATCAAGAGTTGAACTTAAGTTAAAAATGATATTTGGCTTGGTAAAAAGGTGATTGGTTTTATTGGAGATGAAAGTGATTTCAGAATTTGATTGGGATAACATTGGTATATGCTGGCTTGATAGCATATGGAAGTAATAGAGTTGATATGCCCGACCAAAAGGTACAAGTTTATATTTCGTATGGTATGAGATTTTGATGAGCCGAATTGGCAAGCCGTTTGGTTGTTTAATTTTCTTTTGGGTTGGAGATGGCCCAGAGAGGCGAGTTAGAATTTGACCGATTGACCATTACAAAGGAGGTTATGGCAAAAAAAATTCGAAAAGTTAAGGAGTTAGAAAATTTTCAGGATTTTTGGAAATTTTCGTTGTTAAAGAATTAATGAATAATTTAATTGAAATTAAATTGGTTCAGTTGAAACTGAAGTTAAGAAGTGAACAAATATGTTCTAACCAGTCGATAGGGTCGTCCTCTACTTTTTAGCAATTTCGAGGACGAAATTATTTTAAGTGGGGAAGAATGTAATGACCCGCATTGGCAGAGATATTATGATTATTTTATTTTATTATATAAATGGTGGTTTAGTGAATTAAATGATCGTGGAATTTAATAATAGTAAATATTTAATTTAAATAATATATTTAATTTTGAAATAATCAGAATCGGCCGAAATGGCGATATAGTGTGAACTGGATCATCTGTGATTTTTAATTCAGCTTGGAATTGAATTTGAATAACGAATATATTTAATTAACGATGGTTGAACGTATAAATCATAATATAATTAAAATAGAGCTTGGAATAGCGCTGCAGTTCGTAAATAGGCAATTCGAACTTCAACTGAATGTACAGGGTTCGTTTTAAGCCGGATTTCTGTGAAACAAGAAACGTGTGGAGCTGGTGGAGTATATCTTTCTAATGGAAGAGAAAAATCAGGATTTCGTCGTGTAGATTTTGAGATATGTCCAAATCAAATTTTAGAAAAGTCGCTATGGAATTCCTTTATAATTTAAAAAGGAATTATTTATATTTTAAAAAGGAATTTCAATATAAATCAAATATCCGGTTGACCCAGAAGTGAATATCGAGTTGTAAATACATACAGGAATATTCTAAAGCTGTGTGGTATGCCACTGTGAATATAGACGATAATATTTAATTTTAAATATTTAATTTAATTATATTTAAATATATTTATATATTTAAATAGGCTATTTAGAGCGTTAAAAATAGCCACTTTTGCAAACGAAGTCAGAATTCGACGAAACCAGTTTTGTTGGATCCGCAATATCAAATAGTTGTTAGACTTCCAGTTTCGTGATTTTTAGAGTCACTGTGTGGCCGTACGGATTTTTAGAGTGTAAATTAGTCAGTATTTCGACAGTTAAAAATACGCTGTGTGAGCATACGGAGTCGGAATTCGACGAAACCAATTTCGTTAGGACCGTAATGTCGAACTCTAGGTGCATGCCAATTTCCATGATTTTTGGGTATCGTGTGTGGTCGCACGAATTTTTAGAATGGAAGAACGAATATAAAACAATAAAAGAAAAATATCTAAAACTCATTTGAGGTAAAAACAAAGGCCACATGTTCTCTGTTTTCAACCACACAAGAAACCCGTCCCCCCTATAAGATCAGATTTATCCACCTCCATCGGTTTTTCTTCAAACGTGAGGATGTTCGACTTCAAAAATACCCAAATAAATCGAATAAAAATCTATAAATCAAAAGAATTGTATTTATGGATTCAACGAGGTATGAGCTTCATTTCTATATGAAAATGGTTGGGCGCGATGCGTGTTTTGGCAAGGGGGAAAACGTACAGTAAACCTAGGGCTGATGATTTCGAGAGATGTAAGCATCGATTTGAAATTTAGAGTTCGTAGTTGGACTCACGAGATCGAATAGCATCACATAGCAAAAGTTTGTGGAATTCTGGAAAGAAAACCATCGCTCGAAACACCTGGTGCGTGGAATGAGGGCAGGCGACGGAAATTGCCTGGGTGAGGCGAGTTCGAATCTTTTGATATGGGGTTAAAGAGAAATGGATGAGGAGAATATTGGTAATTTTTATTTGAATTTAAGTGAAGAGGGTTGGTGGTTCTTGTGGAGGAAAGTAGGCGAATTGGCCATTTGAAAAGCATCAGGAAGTCACGGCCATTTGGGGAAGAAGCATTCGTATGGGCGGGTCTGGGCTGTTTGGGCCGAAGTGGAAAGGTTAAGCCCAATTAGAAATGAAATTAGTGTAGTTTTATTTTAATTTAAAATCAATGTATAAACTTGTATAATAGATATCTTTCCCATACGATATCAGATTGACGAACCGTAAGTTGCGTTGGGACCATATGGACGAGAGCTTCACAATGAAGCTGACTGGAAGTGGATGAGTGCTCGTTTGAATTTATGGCGAAATAAACTGTTTGATTCAAATCAAACAACAGTTTATCGTTCTTTAACGATGAACTGCAAATGTGAGTAAATCTCACTAACTCTGAACAGTTTATAATTTCATGTTGTGTTTTTAGAACTGTTAGATATTGGCTGATTTAATGTATGTTGACTGTTTGATTGAACTGCTAGTCAGTTGATTTAATTTCTATATTGATTCTGTTTAACAGAATATATCATATGGAACTGAAAGTGATGTTATCTATATTGTTTAACATCTGTGATGCAGGGAAACAGGTTGGAGGAATCCGACTGGACTGCTCAACATTTATTTTACTGTTTTTCATATATTGTGATATATGATGTGTTATAAAATCTGTTATGGATTATGTATGTTGGAATGATGTTGATCATTTTTATTCGATATTTTTAATATCATAAAAGACCCTGGGATGTAAAAAAGAAGTATTTCAATGTATATTGAAATAAAGGAATTTTATAAAATAACAGGATTTTATAAAAGGAAATATTTATAAAACGAACACGGTTTTATAAAAGGAATATTTATTTAGAAAATAAATAGAAGTTACAAATAGGAAATATTTGTAACGGTAAATAGAAGTTATAAATAGGAAATATTGTAACGGTAAGTAAACGTTATAAATAGGAAATATTTGTAACGGTAAATAGAAGTTATAAATAGGAAATATTGTAACGGTAAGTAAACGTTGTAAATAGGAAATATTGTAACGGTAAGTAAACGTTGTAAATAGGAAATATTTGTAACGGTAAGTAAACGTTATAAATAGGAAATATTTGTAACGGTAAATAGAAGTTATAAATAGGATATATTTGTAACGGTAAATAGAAGTTATAAATAGGATATATTTGTAAGGGTAAGTAAACGTTATAAAAAGGAAATAGTTGTAACGGAAAACGTAGTTTATCAAAAGAAGTTAATCGATGTTAGTTAATCGATTAGTGTTAAAGTTAAAAAGAAGTTAATCGATGTTAGTTAATCGATTAGTGTTAAAGTTAAAAAGAAGTTAATCGATGTTAGTTAATCGATTAGTGTTAAAGTTAAAAAGAAGTTAATCGATGTTAGTTAATCGATTAGTGTTAAAGTTAAAAAGAAGTTAATCGATGTTAGTTAATCGATTAGTGTTAAAGTTAAAAAGAAGTTAATCGATGTTAGTTAATCGATTAGAGAATAAAGTTAAAAAGAAGTTAATCGATGTTAGTTAATCGATTAGAGAATAAAGTTGAAAGGAGATAATCGATGTTAGTTTAATCGATTAGAATAGAAGCAAGTGAGTTAAATCGAATATAGTTATTCGAATAGAAGCAAATGAGTAAATCGAATATAGTTATTCGAATAGAAAGTAAAAGGAATTATCGAATATAGTTTATTCGAAAAGAGTAAGTGAAATGAGTAAATAAATAGCGTTAGTCAAATAGTGTTAGTCCAATAGAGTTAATTGATAGGGGTTAGTCCAATAGAGTTAATTGATAAGAGTCAATCGAATATAGCTATTCGAAGGAGGGTTAAGTAAGGAAGTTAGTAAAAGGAATATAAAGTGAACTTTGCCTATTTCACAGTTAGAAATGTTGTTCAGTTAAGGTCTGAGAGGTAGTTCTACCCCAACTTGATTGGCTTCGTTTTTAACTAAGGAATAGTTAAGGTTCGGCAGTAAAGGAAATGGTTTGAGTTGGCATCGCGATGGTTTGTTTAAACATCTGTCTAAGTCCAATGAAGAAGCTTTGGAAATGTTTTCCAAATAGGAAACCAGAATTGTTTTCTAATAAAGAAAACAAAGAAATGGAAATGTTTTCCATCGTTAATAACGTATATTTTCCCAATTTAGAAAATAGGAAAACATTGAATATAGGGAAACATGAGATAAGTAAATTAATGGAATAAAGAGATAAAAGTGGAATGATGGTTGATCGATATAAATTTCCATTTTTGAAATAATATCGTTGTTTGCACACCTGTTTTTATTCGATAGTTAAATCACAGACTATCGAAGTTTTGACCATTTTAACGTTGTTAATATGGAGAGACCGGTTGGATTATTATCCAAAGAACCACTCTGTATTGGCATAAGTGTTGCGAATCATATATGCCAAAAGATAATTGAAGACGGTGTTATGCAAGGGCTATCCTGTTTACAGAATAGTGCCTTCAGTTCATCCTGTTCCTGGATGACTTGTATGGACGGATGTCTGACAGAGTATTTCCAGACGATCACGTATATTGATTTCTCCAACTGTACCAAGAGTGGAAGCGGAGAAGGAAACTTCTTTTAGCTAACACATAATGTATTGTTGAGGACGTCAATCGGTGTTTGGATGGATTTGATGATGTGGCATTCAAAGTGAAACTGATGTGATGATAAAGCGTAGCTTCTAGCCTCAGCATCCGGTAAATGACAGAAATCGGGCAGGCAGCATGGCTAAGTCGGTCGCACCGAAGTAGGGTGTATAATCACCTGATCTAGAGTTTCATTTACTTCTAAAAATCTATTGTTGATGCTGTCCCATTCGGGAAACGGTTGCTGATCCCAACTGTTGGTGATATACATTCGATACACTCAAGCGAAATGAGTGGTCGGTCATGTGTGGCCGGGTTGCAAGATGTTCTTGTTGAACCCAGTGTATTCCTCTCTAGAGGTACATAAGCGGAAGGTGATTCCATACCTTGTCATAGTTGGAAATCCATTACCCAATACGTGCTTGCGGTTTTGATTGTATACTATATATGTAGAACGTGAGATGAAAGCATTTCTGCTAGATGATTATATATATACCGTGGTTGATAGACATTATTATAATATCAAAAGGTTTTTGATATAAAGATATTTTGGATTCTCATAAGGGAAAAACCCGTTCCGTTATGCGGCGTGGTCTTATGAGATATCCTTTACTTGTTCAACTGTTTTTAAATTGTTTTACTCATACCAGTCCCATGACTGACCCGGAGTTTATTTTGTTGTTTTCCCTAAACTCTTGGGTGCCTAAATTTGTACGGGCAGTCAAGTAGTCGGGATTTACAGATATACTGGAAGAGCTTGGAGCAGGAGGCTTCAGGATCATATAGCTATAGTTATTTCCGCTGTGTTGTAAGTGCTGTACTTTGATAATGATATGTATATTCAAGTACTGATTTGTATTTCAAAGTTATGTTATGAAATATATTTATTCGTTCCGCTGTGAGATTCGTGTTACTCTGATGTTGTGTTCTTCTTCTTCTTCTATTCTAATTTTCTATCTTATCTTTCCTCACCCTCTAATTTCTTTCACTAATTACCAGGATTTTTCGGCGTTTTGGTTATCGACATCGTGCTTATGTCGATAACCAAAGTCGCTCGAAATCCGGGTCGTTACATTAGTGAATTTGGATGATTTGGCCATAAACATTTACATATAAAAATGAAAAGTGACGAATATGTAAATCTAGAAAATACGAGCATGCTTAACCCGAGGTTGGATTGAGTTGCAATGTAAACCCGCCCGGACACGCCCGACTGTCCAGTAATCACAACAATACCTATCCAATGTGAGAGGTTAAGGAATTGAGCCCAATAAAGATCCGAGGTTAGACTGAGTTGTGGCATAAGACTGCTCGAAACCGACCGGCATACAGGCAGCCACAACAATACCTGTCTAATGTGAGTGGTTGGTGCTTTAATAAGACAATTAAAGCTAAGTTAGGATTGGTAGGGTTAAGTTAACTAAAACACTTAACCAACTTAACATGTTAACAAGACAAGACTTGTAGGGGTTAAGTAACTAAGAAAACACTTAGCCAATTTAACATGTTAACTAGACTAGAAGGTGAGGTTAAATAAAAGTTAATACACTTAACCAATTTAACATATTAACTAGACTAGAGGGTGAGGTTAAGTAAATTCAGGACACTTAACTGTTATAATCTGATAATTAGATAAGTGGGTGAGGTTAAGTAAATTTAGAATACTTAATCATTATAAAACGTTAGCTAGATAAGTGGGTAAGGTTAAGTAAATACACTTAGCTAATTTAATACGTTATCTGGACTAGAGGGTAGGGTTAAGTAAACTTAGAACACTTAACCATCATAGTGTGATAAATTGAACAGGGTTAAGTTGAAACATGAAGGGACAATACCTAACCATTAGAACATGCTAACTAAACAGATGTTAGGGTTAAGTTAACTAAAGGGATACTTAACCAATACAAGATGAATGGGTAGGGTTAAGTAATAAGAAATACTTAACCAATATAACTTGGTTTGTGATAGGGTTAAGTCGACATGAACTACTGATAACACTTAGCCAGTTTAATACGACAAAGGAATAGGTTAAGCTAACTTGAATTGACTAATGACACTTAACCAATCCAACTTGACGAGAAAGAGAGCTAAGTAGTAAACCCTAGTTAAGAAACAATCGAGAACGGGAGCTAAGTTGAAATCCTCAGTTAAAGAAACTAAGTGATAAACCTTAGTTAACAAGATTTATGGGAAAAGAAACTAAGTGGTAAACCTTAGTTGAAAACAACTAAGTAATAATTCTTAGTCAAGAAAACTGAGCCGGTCCATAATAGATGAATAACCCGATATGGTAGATCATCGCTTAACAAGTACATGAGAAGGAGAAAACGTTTATCCGATTTCGAAAAAGGCTCTAGCGGACTGGGTTTAGAAGCACGTAGCTTCGGGGGATGTGAGGGTACTCTTGGTATCCCTCTGTGAGGTTGCAGATGATCCGCCTGGGCTCACAGAGGTTAAGGTCTGCGTCAGAAGAACCAAGGGTATGCCTTGGTTGTAATTTAAGGCAACCTAAAGACTGGGATGGACCAGCCTGATTCGACGAGACCAGTAGCCCTGTGATAGCAACTCGTCGTCTACCTACCATCTTGAGTCAATCGTATTACGCATGCGGAAAGGCAGAGTACTCCCAACAGGCCATATACTTGCTATCTAGTTATGGGTGAGGCTGGTCAATAGGAAAGTGGGGCATAGGTGGCGAGAGTATAGTTCTCGTGCTTGATTTTCTTGGATTGCCTTCCATTAGTTGAGGGAGGGGTCACGTGAGACCATAACCACTGGTAGAAAAATAGACCTTAGCATCTGCATCGGCAGATATCTAAAAGCTCCCGACCGAGTTCCGTGTTTCTAGAATAGCCCTGCCACGGGACTCGGGTCCCACATTTCAGGGCATGTGCATCTAGACAGCGATAAACGATTCGCGATACATACGTGGGGAAAGTCTAGGAACATATACCACTCTAGGTAGTGTGTCCTAGACTATGGGCATCGTTCGACAGGTAGCATAATCCCCAGTGGACCTAGGTGGCATAAATCTTGAATCCGAGAAATATTAGATAAGACGCATAAACCCTGGTTGAATCTAGGGAACGCTCGATAGAAAACCCTAGATTAAATCTAGGTAATAAATAGTAGATGTGCGCCTGATGGCAACCACAGTTACATGGACTTGGATCACGTTATCGTTTTATACAGATTACTAGTTGGGATACTAGTTAGGTGATGCAGAGATTAGTATGGGGTGCGATAATAATTTCGATTCTAAACCACTTTGCCTTAGTTTATGGTATTTTCCCATTTTCAGTTTATGCATGTCATGTCCTTTTCCTTATTCATATACCGAAGCACCACTAGACTTACCAGGCTTTATGTCTGACTCTATGTTTTCTTTCTTCTTCTTTTCTTCCGTTCCCCCCGGTAGTCAGGGAGGGAATAGCTCAGATTTGTATGGACATGTTACTCTTTCCAAGCTTGAAGACTCTTGGATATATCGCTTCAGACTCTCTTTTCCGCTGCTATGGATGGCTTATGCTACATTGGGGAATATAAATGTTATTTTATGCTTCTTTATTTTGTAAGACAGATGATACTCTGGTATTGGAAAGCAATTGTTGTACAAACTATTTTATCAATAAAGTAAAGATTTATTTTCTTCTGTTTTAATTTTTTTTCTGTCTTGTAATTTATCTGCATCTTTTACCTTAAATGCTCCACAAAACTTAGTGCATTCCCTTTGTGAGTGACACTAACGGATGTGGGGTGTTACACTTGGTATCAGAACTGAAGGTTACCGGATCAGATAAAAGATTTGAAAAATTGTTTTCAAAACGGCTTTAAAAAAAAGAAGCATTTTCAAAAAGAAAAGTTTTGGTTTAAAGGCATATTCCCCAAATCCATACGCACTATCTTCTGATTCTCTGTTTGAATTCTTGTCCCCTTCTTTCTTGAGTCTTCGGGGCTCCTGGCTTTCTGGGAGGTAACCTCATCGCAGCATGGTTCTGTAAGCTTGATAAGACTACGATACCTATCGAAGGGCGAAGCAGTGCCCGACTTCCATCTATAGTCGCGGTAGTTTCACCTGCGGCTAATTCTCTTCCAAGCTTTGTAGGATTCTTTGTGTGATAGAGGTAGCTTTAGAGAGAACTGTAAACATTTTACACAAGGATGGTAAAGGTGGGAGATGAATAATTGTGGCAGGTGCCCTAGGTAGGAAGAAAGACTGACCTTAAGGGAGGTAAAAAGTACATAGCAACCTTTAGCTTTAGACCCTCAGATTTGTAACATGATGGATAAGCTAAGTAGATGAGATACCTCTAATCATCTTAGTATATACACTAGTATCAAGGTTAACATCTGTTTATCTTGGAAATGGAGGTGAAGAATCTTCGCAATCATGAAGTTAAATTAGATAAGGTACCGTATAGTGAAGCTCAAGAAGGTGCGACATATAAGACCGGAGACTAGACACGAGCATCATACCCTTTTTCTTAAGGGTATATCCTTGATCTCTTTTTCCTAGGAATTTTATGTATACTTTCTAGCTTTTAAGGTTTATCCTCTATGACGTATCATCGATCCTTAGGTAGAAGCCAATGGATGTAAACATGTATTTGAAAAATGTTATGATTAATGGTTGCAAGTGGTTGCTCGTGAATGCATATACACACCATAGGCGCTAGAACAACTCAATCACTTTCATATTGCATTTGCATATAGGTATTTTCTTAACGGATTTAATTTGATATGTTATCATATAGATGTTGCATATGGATGAGTATCTATGCACACATGTAGTATTTACATTACTAGGGATGCTTGCATACATGATTGGACGCATGACACTGACATAATTCACATTAAGGAGGTCAACTGAATCAGTAGACCGCCTGATTTTGCATTAGATAAAGACATATACACACACTATGCATATGAATATGAAAGCATTTAGAAATCTTTTTAAGGACAATGAATGCCTGTGATTGAATGGTTGAGTAGATGGGTGATTGGATGGTAGGACGGATTCTTCCTAACTTGAAGATTTCGGGGATGAAATCCTTTTAAGAAGGGGAGAATGTAACACCCCGTAATTCTGTAATATTAAGTTTCACAAATTAAAGTATAATTAAATTTTAGAAGAAGAGTTAAGGGAAACGGGTTACGCCATTTCGTTTGTCTCGAAATTCTGCTTGAGATAGAGTCCGAGTTTACGTAAATTGGACTCCGTATGAAAAAGATATCCTTAAATTAAATATTGTAGCAAAACATGAAAAAAAAGAGGAATGAGAAAAGAATAATGTTTAGCATTGTTCTGACTTTTGTAAGCAAATGACTTAGTAGCTCATTTGGTTGGAACACATGACTTGCATATAAGAGGTACATAGTTCGATCCCCGCCAGCGCCCTATTTTTGTTTTAGGGGAATGGCTTAAAATAGCCTAGTGTGAACGCAGTTCAAAAAGTGGTTTAGTGTGAAAATGAGTAATTGGGAAGAAAAAATATATATAATATATATACATATACATACATATATATATATATATATATATATATATGACTTGTACGCATCCTGAGGCGTACGTTGCGCATTTTTGGTTGCCAAGAATTGTTTTTTTTTAAGTGGCCTTCTCTGATTTGATTTATGACAAATTAAAGGAAAGAAAGAGTTAACATATTAGTACATATGTGCATTTATGTCATAAACCTACAAATTTAATATAAAAAAATGTGTGGATGCATGCAGTGTAAAGGAAGATTTATGCATAGATATTTGTATACAGTAAATGGGGATTTTTAAAGAGGAAGAATAAGAATAGGTTAGACTTAATTTTCTATTAATAGGAATGTCATTTATAAACCTGCAATTGACATCAATGTGGCACTGAATAAGAAAAATATGGTATGTGATATTATTTTGTGAACATGACATGCAAGCATATTAATATGACGAACATTTATCTGGCATTTAATTTGAAGATATGTCAAAAGGGCATTGATTTGAAAACATGAAATTAACATTAATCTGTACATGTTAATTTGAGAAATATATAAATATGTTGAGAAATATATAAATATGCTAATTTACAATGAAATGGATACATTAATATTGTCACTCATTGATATGTATATATGAATAATTAATGTATACGGTAAAAAGGGAAGATGTATCTATTAAATACATATTTATGTTTGATGGATTGACAATAAATAATAAATGTTGATAATGAACATTAATAGAGTAGTTATGGCATAAGTAAATTAGGAATTATTTACATTTGTCCTAAATGAGAAATGTGTACGTTGTAGGAAATATATATATATATACACACATATGCTAAAATGTGAAATTACATGTAATTGGAATAGTAATTATGACACAATTTAAAATGGGGGTAATTTACATGCATAGTAATTATGACATAATTTAAGATAGTAGTAATTTACAGTCCTTAATTGTGAACATAATTGGCCTCTTTTGAAATTGTGGCTTTGATTAACCGTGGCTTCATCGACGGCTCTAATTAACTTTCAACTATATAAAAACACCCTAGGTCTCCAACTAAAATTCACATAAGAATAAGAACTCGAGCCGCCATGATGTCAGAAGAAAACTAAGGAGAGCCTCCGCTCAAAAAGAGACGAACAACGATTCAAGAAACAAAAGTCTAATCTAATTTCTACGCAACGTTTTCTACTCCAAGGGAAAGCTTTGCAAATTCAGAATAACAGAAACCAGAAAACAAGTTTCAGTGCCCGTTGTAAGTATAGTGGTTTTCTGAATATAAATAGAAATTGCGATGTGATTCGATGTGAATGAAATTGGGGTTTTACTATTGTAAAATATTGATGTAAATTCTGTGTTTTGCATTGATTATGTCATATTTTGTATTGGGTGTTTGTGGCATAAATTGGTTGATGCAGGTCTATTGACATTTGTATATGAAAATAAATATCACTTGCAAGTTTGTAGTAAAAACTAGAATTGACATCTTTATGTTATGTCGTAAACATGATTAGCATACATTCTTTTTAGGCCTAAGCTGAGACTCATGTAAACATGTTCCAAGTTGAAACCTTTTTATACATTATTATGTTTATTTGCAAGTGATAATTGGGTTTATGCAAGTACCATTTGGTTACACAAATTATACTAGTTTCATGTTGAAATAGACTACTTGATGTAAAGTTAGTTTACACCTTTGGGTTATGTCAAAAAGTGGACATTTTTATGTAGTTTGGTGTTTGGCATTATGCCTAGTTATATGTGTATAAAACCATTGTTTAAACAAGTCTAAAAGTACGCCATCTCATGTGACACCAATTTAGTTATATTCTTATTGAATGCAAGTTCACATGACCCATAATCTATATTAGTGAAAATGCTACGTTGCAAGTTTATGCGCCACACACTTTTATGTATTCTAGAACAATTCATGATTCTGTGCTTCCCCTTTTTATGTTTATGAGTTGGGCTGAAATGTTAAGCCCAACATATGTTATAATGTTGCGTACGTACAAACGGGGGAAACAAACGTTGGGTTTAAAATAAAATACATGTATTGGCATGTCTGACACATGCCAATGACTAGTGACATTTAAAGCGGTATAAATTGTTATACCCAAAATTAGTGAATTTGGATGATTTGGCCATAAACATTTACATATAAATATGAAAAGTGACGAATATGTAAATCTTGAAAATACGAGCATGTTTAACCCGAGGTTTGATTGAGTTGTGATGTAAACCTACCCGGACCCGCCCGGCTGTCCAGTAATCACAACAATACCTATCCAATGTGAGTGGTTAAGGCATTGAGCCTAATAAAGACCTAAGGTTAGGCTGAGTTGTGGCGTAAGACTGCCCGGAACCGACCGGCATACAGGCAGCCACAACAATACCTGTCTAATGTGAGTGGTTGGTGCTTTAATAAGACAATTAAAGCTAAGTTAGGATTGGTAGGGTTAAGTTAACTAAAACACTTAACCAACTTAACATATTAACAAGACAAGACTTGAAGGGGTAAAGTAACTAAGAAAACACTTATCCAATTTAACATGTTAACTAGACTAGAAGGTGAGGTTAAGTAAAAGTTAATACACTTAACCAATTTAACATATTAACTAGACTAGATGGTGAGGTTAAAGTAAATTCAGGACACTTAACTGTTATAATCTGATAATTAGATAAGTGGGTGAGGTTAAGTAAATTTAGAATACTTAACCATTATAACACGTTAGCTAGATAAGTGGGTAAGGTTAAGTAAATACACTTAGCCAATTTAATATGTTAGCTGGACTAGAGGGTAGGGTTAAGTAAACTTAGAACACTTAACCATCATTGTGTGATAAATTGAACAGGGTTAAGTTGAAACATGAAGGGACAATACCTAACCATTAGAACATGTTAACTAAATAGATGTTAGGGTTAAGTTAACTAAAGGGACACTTAACCAATACAAGATGAATGGGTAGGGTTAAGTAATAAGAAATACTTAACCAATATAACTTGGTTTGTGATAGGGTTAAGTCGACATGAACTACTGATAACACTTAGCCAGTTTAATACGACAAAGGAACATGTTAAGCTAACTTGAATTGACTAATGATACTTAACCAATCCAACTTGACGAGAAAGAGGGCTAAGTAGTAAACCGTAGTTAAGAAACAATCGAGAACGGGAGCTAAGTTGAAATCCTCAGTTAAAAAAACTAAGTGATAAACCTTAGTTAACAAGATTTATGGGAAAAGAAACTAAGTGGTAAACCTTAGTTGAAAACAACTAAGTAATAATTCTTAGTCAAGAAAACTGAGCCGGTCCATAATAGATGAATAACCCGATATGGTAGATCGTTGCTTAACAAGTACATGAGAAGGAGCAAACGTTTATCCGATTTCGAAAAAGGCTCCAGCGGACTGGGTTTAGAAGCATGTAGCTTCGGGGGACGTGAGGGTACTCTTGGTATCCCTCTGTGAGGTTGCAGATGATCTGCCTGGGCTCACAGAGGTTAATGTCTACGTCAGAAGAACCAAGGGTATGCCTTGGTTGCAATTTAAGGCAACCTAAAGACTGGGATGGACTAGCGTGATTCGACGAGACCAGTAGCCCTGTGATAGCAACTCGTGGTCTACCTACCATCTTGAGTCAATCGTAGTACGCAAGCAGAAAGGCAGAGAACTCCAAACAGACCATATACTTGCTATCTAGTTATGGGTGAGGCTGGCCAATAGGAAAGTGGGGCATAGGTGGCAAGAGCATAGTTCTCGTGCTTGATTTTCTTGGATTGCCTTTCATTAGTTGAGGGAGGGGTCACGTGGGACCATAACCACTGGTAGAAAAACAGACCTTAGCATCTGCATTGGCAGATATCTGAAAGCTCCCGACCGAGTTCCGTGTTTCTAGAATAGCCCTGTCACGGGACTCGGGTCGCACATTTCAGGACATGTGCATCTAGACAGCGATAAACGAGTCGCGACACATACGTGGGGAAAGTCTAGGAACATATACCACTCTAGGTAGTATGTTCTAGACTAGGGGCATCGTTCGACAGGTAGCATAATCCCTAGTGGACCTAGATGGTATAAATCCTGAATCCGAGAAATATTAGATAAGACGCATAAACCCTAGTTGAATCTAGGGAACGCTCGATACAAAACCCTAGATTTAATCTAGGTAATAAATAGTAGATGTCCGCCTGATGGCAACCACAGTTACACGGACTTGGATCACGTTATCCTTTTATACAGATTACTAGTTGGGATACTAGTTAGGTGATGCAAAGATTAGTATGGGGTGCGATAATAATTTCGATTCTAAACCACTTTGCCTTAGTTTATGGTATTTTCCCATTTTCAGTTTATGCCTGTCATTTCCTTTTCCTTATTCGTATACCGAAGCACCACTAGGCTTACCAGGCTTTATGTCCGACTCTATGTTTTCTTTCGTCTTCTTTTCTTCCATTCCCCCCCCCAAGGTAGTCTGGGAGGGAATAGCTCAGATTTGTATGGACCTGTTACTCTTTCCAAGCTTGAAGACTCTTGGATATATCGCTTCAGACTCTCTTTTCCGCTGCTATGGATGGCTTATGCTACATCGGGGAATATAAATGTTATTTTATGCTTCTTTATTTTGTTAGACAGATGATACTCTGGTATTGGAAAGCAATTGTTGTACAAACTATTTTATCAATAAAGTAAAGATTTATTTTCCGCTGTTATAATTTTTTTTCTGTCTTGTAATTTATCTGCATCTTTTACCTTAAATGCTCCACAAAACTTAGTGCATTCCCTTTGTGAGTGACACTAACGGATGTGGGGTGTTACAGATAATGTCAACGTTTTCAACTATACATAACGACCCATATTTTAATAGTTGAATATTTAAATATTTCATATAAATATTGAGCGTTAATGTTTAACGGCTCCAAAATGCGATTTTTCACAAATGATAGTATCAGGACTTGGAATCGATTCCATGGAGTTCGGATTGTTCGTTACGTGAAGAATAAGTATGTGAAACACTACATTTCAAGTTCGGATTAGTTAGTGGTCAAATCGGTTTTGAAATACGTGTAAATTATCATTCTAGGAACATAGTGTCGGATTGCGACAAAACCTATATTCTTAGAATCATAGTAGCAGGTTGTCGCATGACGTCAAGTTTTGTAACGATCGGACATACCGTTTGGTCATGCATAAATAAAATGTGTGTCAAATTCTGTAAGATACTTACATCGTACAATTCGGATTTTAAAAGCTAACTTCTGTATACAATCAAATTTGATCTCGGAACTAGTTTCATTGCTTTTAAAAGGCCTTTTATACGGATAACGACAAGCGGCATGTCTCAATTGGAGTTCGCGGGTTTTTAGGTCTATTAGAGAATAAATTAATAAAATAATATTATAATACTTAAACCAATTAGTCTCTTTCCTCATTCTCTCTCACGTTGTAGAGCTTTACACTATTACATTCAGAAATGATCGGCTCTAGCTAGAATTCAGGTTTAAACTGTCTCCTTATTTGGGCGCAAAATCAAATGAGACCGGTTGCATTGGATTCACGACGAGGAGGAGCATCTCTCCTCAAGATATGGTGATGTGCGGTGAGCCATAGGGAAACACAACGTCATGGGGGTCCATGTGAATAAATCAGGTCGGAAATTGGCTGGGGGTGCGAGTTTCTTGTGTGGGTGATGGCTGCGGAGAACTTGCGTAAAGAAGTACGACGGTGAAGTTCGTTCTTCTATCCGTGGACTGTGGAGGGAGTTTAGGAGGAGAGAGAATGTTGAACAAGTGGGTTTGAAATATTGTTATTCACAGCCTGAGAATGTAATTGGCAAAGAAGAGTTTAGGCAAGGTAATTAACTTGTAAATGGTCATTAGTTTAATCATTAGTCGTTTAATTACTTTCAAACTTATATCTTATGTAATTTGTGCATATGAGGTCAGATTTGGATGTTGTTTCTTCCACTGGACTCGTATTGGCGAGCTCTACGGTTTAGAACTCACTTAAACTGATTTGACTGAGGTGAGTGATATTATCTCTCACCGAATTGTGTTTGTTTGTCTAGCACAAACTTGACGTTTTAAACTAATTTTTAATTATAAAATATACTTAAAATAGTCCAATCTAATAAATAATAAATAAATATATAAATAAGTGATTTAAGTAGATTTAACTTGATTGTCAAATTTCTATATATTTGCGCGCTATAATGCATTATTTACCTATATTATGCGTTATTTTGACCACACCATTAGATCTATATTATTTGGATACTGATTTCACTAAGACTGCTATAAATATGTTCTATTTGATTTATTATTGCTATTGTGGATGTTTGTATGCTAGTTAAAGAATTTGTATGACTATTGGTTGCATGATTGGATTGTTTGTTTCGTTTAGCTTAAAACGCCATTCGTAGACGATTTAGTATTAGGAAATCTTGCTTGTTAGAGTTTGGGGCGCTTATAGGTCAAATGCACATGTCAGTGTATATTGATTGAACGCACAATGATGATAGATTTGAATGGATGACATAAATTCTCGAAGGAGTTTCAAAGCACATGAATGGATTCGACGACGTAGCAACATTCGAGCGCGGCGACGGATTTGAAGAAGTAGTGACACCGAAGCTTAATGGTCGATCCAAAGACGGGGGATGGACTTGCCACTAGTTGGATTTCATTATGAATGTCGGACGTTTTCCTTGGATGTGTATATAGCCGGTTTTAATTAAATAGATGATCCGAGTAGTTTTTATTGATTACCATGAAGTGATCGATATCGATTACTATTACTATTAGCCATTTTGGCCAATTTGACATGGATGATGGTGATATTTTAAGGAGCAGAATATGATTGTTCACTCAACAGTTGTTGGCTTTTCGATTGATGGCTTCGACGTGAAGCAAGGGTGTGATGCTTCTATGTAATGGTTCGTCATTCGACAACAGTGACTTCAAGATGAGAAGCAAGACTGTTGTGATGGATAGTTTTCTCCGAGATGTAGAAAATGCGACATTAAGTCATATTTGAGTGATTGTCGGAGAGAGAGAGGGAGAGAGATGGGAGACACATGATGATATCCTAATACATACGATGACCGTCAGGGAAAGCTCCCACGTCGTGATGGCTTCAGATGAGAGTCTTATGGACAGTCTAAAGATGGATTCTGCTACGGAGAACGTGTGCAAAGGGTTTATTGGTATTCGTGTCTTCAGTACATCTTTGAGGGAGAGGCACAAGAATTTTGATGTGGAATATGATCTGCTCGGACCCCAGAGTCTGTTGATATTTTGCACAGCGTAGGGTATCTAATATAGTTCATCGATGTAGGACGTAATTATAGTCTGGTGGAGTTCCTCGATGTAGAGCCTACCGGTGCCTCTATGGATTGGGCGGTCGAAGTACTGAGTACCATATGCTTTACGCACCGAGTGAGCAAATGTGAGGATGGATGATGGATGTTATAGATGTTTACTTATTTATCACTACTTAGTACTTTGACATCTATCACACCCTTTTTATCTAATGTTATCATAGTGTAACATATATCGATTGTTATGATCTAACTTTGTGGATGCAAGGGGTAGGTAGGTATGATTCTCCATACCCTCCGTGCCATGTATACTATGACTTTTGTGGTTCTTTGATATGTTTATCGCTCACACCAGACTGTTGTCTGATTCAATATTTTATTTCCCTCTTATTACATTGGGTGCTCATCGACGATGCTGATGAATAGGCCAGGTAGCAGGTTTGAGTATTATCTGGAGCTGTATAGGTGGACTAGCAGGAGATGACGTCTTTCCTGTTTATACTTGTATTATCTTTGTTTATTCCGCCGTGTGGCATTGTGGAGCCTTGATGATGTTGGTATCCTAACTAGAGACAAGTTATCAGTTGAGTTTATTTATCTCTTGTACAAACTCAACTAATGTTCTGTAGAACTTTATAGGCCTGTATAATCTAATTATATGGTTTATATAGTTATTACTATTTCACATATTTTATATCTATGATTGTTATTATTATATGTTATTTGATGCACTGCGAGATATATGACAGGTTCTGTGATTGAGTTTTATGTATAATTCTTTCTTTTCTCTTCTATTTCCTTTTCCTTTCATCTTCTTTTCTAATATATTTTTTCATGACGATCGCTTTACATTGATCGGGTGTTTGTATAATGCAATATTTGTTTAACGAGCATCGGTGGTGTATAGCGGGTCATCACATTTGGTATCAGAGCTTTAGTTTCGTTGTTTGACCTAAGTTGTATCAAGATCAAGTGTTAATAGATATACGAAAGAGTATGTATTTGTATATATTTTAGTTTTCAAACATATATGTTAGTAATATATATAATTAGGTTGTTTTGCACATGAGTACTATCAGAATAGTTTTTCTCTATTAGTAACTAATCGTGTATTGGGCGATCGGGGAAACAGAGAATTTCTACTAACTACTCTAACTCTATAGTTAAGAATGGAACACAACCGAGAACTACTAGCCTCGATTTAGGATTTACGTTTCCAGTAATGGCTTATACCATTACTTGGGATGCTCTAATATCTCTAATTGGTTATGACGACGCTCAAGTGCAACAAGTCGACTAAGCCACGCTGTATAAACGTTTATGTGTCTATAAGGCAAGTCGTTCCTTGGAATAGAGTCAATTATTGTGGTGCAAGGGATGTTTGGTTTCTCGCAAAGATTTTTTTTGACAACTTGGAGTTGGATGTTGAATGAATTAGGAGTTTACTCCTAAGAGACTCCAAGGTTGAGCTTGAATTGGTCAAGGGTCTTTATCATTTTGGGTTTCCAAAATCAATTTGCTCGAGACTAGTTCATGGCTCGCTTCGAAGAGATTTGTATCGACTTCTTAGAAGCTGGTGAGGAATTCTTCGATTTAGGCGATGTTTCTATGTTGGAATGTGTGACCGAATTCGATGTGCCATCAAAGTAAGGTTATTCTCCATGTTGTCACTTTAAGTCTAGAGTTTGTAGCTGAGTTGAGTGATCGACTCAAACGGTGATTAATTTCATTTGATGAGTGAATGATGATTTGGAGAAGTTGATCAAGTAAACTCGCGATTTTCGAACTTGAGTACTCCCTCGATGAAAGAGAAAGGAAGCAACATCACATATGTTTCCATTAATGGAGTTTCCATACGTGCTTTAGTTTGAAATTGAGATTTCATCATTTCATCTTATTTTGCGGTTCGACGGATGGAACGATATTAGGATTCGTGATAATTGGATATTTTTCCTTGATTGCAACTCATCGTGTTGAGGGCTAGATTTGATTATATATGTGTATAACATCTGTTTTTGGTCGCAAAAAACTAATATTGTGGATTATTGCAACATCCATAGCGATTAATTTTGGGACTTGATATGGGAAAATGCTATGGCATAGCTAGTCTGTACTTGGCAATATACATGGTTCATCAAAACTTAAATCTCATTGAGTCATGATTACTTGTTTTCAAATTTGGTTGCTTGTTGTTGATTGTTGAGTTTAACTAGACTTAATATTTGAGTCCAATAGTTCACTTGGTGGGTGATTATGGAATATGGTGGTAGTGAGAGGTTTTTGGTGACGATAGTGGGCTAGGAAATTTTGATCTTCAGTCACGAGTCGTCTTTGATTTAGCGATAGTGGGTTGAGACTTAGATCTTCAGTAGGAGAGTATCTAACAATTGAACGATAGTGCTGAGACAGTTCTCTAATAACGAGTCATCATCTGAGCTTGTATCTTAAGAGTATTCGAACACATTCGATGAGGTGACCAGATTGCCACCATATTTGAGCGAGTTCCATATTGATGTAGTTATAGATGTTCTTTCAGTTGGGAATCCTGAGGGGATTCTGCCGATTATGGGTAGTTGAATCGTGTGTCCGGATTACAGCATTTCATGCGCTACTATGATTTTGATTGGTTGGTCGTGTCGTCCAGGATAATCAACGAGTCGGTATATTTTGTTGATTTCTTAGATTGTGTTCTTAGATATCACTTGAATGAGTTATGCTTATGCTATTCGATTGTTGTTTAATTTTCCTATGGACGAAAAGAGAGCAAAACACACAATTGGCATTAGTGTTACTGGAGTTTCACTTTTCGTTTGGAGAAGTGGAGTGCTTGGGTTATGTTGTCTCAAGTTGGATGTCTTTATGATCCTACGAGAGTCTCAATGATTTGAAAGTTGAAGTTAAACCCATGAGTGTCTCGGTTTCTTGTTCCAAGTTGGAATGATTTGCTGATAGTACTCCTGATTTTACGGATGGTTTAAGTGCGGTTTGTTTTCGAATAGAAGGTTGTTGTGTTCTAGTCGATAACTAAAATCGCGTGAGAAGAAATATTCAACTCCTGATTCAGAGTCGATGGCGATATATTTTGCTTTGGTGATTTGGACGGACTAATTACAATGAAGGAGTTAGAGTCATTTAGTGATGTCATGTCACTGGAGTTTCTCTTCTCCATAAGAGATTCTGACCTTTTCCAGTAGTGATAGTTGGAATCCTTAGCCTCTTACGACTTTTTGTTTCTCATATGTATGTATGGGAAGGGCCAGTTGCTTGTGTATATCATGTTGGAGATGTATCAATTCGGAGCGACATCTCACTTGTGAGTGTTTCTTGTGCTTATTACTGGTCATGACCTTATAATTCGACGTGAATTAGAGAGAACCCAACCAAGGTGGTTGGTTTCATATGGAAGAGGAGTTGCTTGATTCTGGCATGGTTAGAAGAAGTTAGTTACGCATTCATTTTTTGTTGAATGCGACATCATATATTTATTGCTAAATGGAATGGATCAAATAATCCTCTAAAATTATCGTAGATTTCTAAATGAATGCGGGAATAATCATCGATGGTTTTCATCAATAGGCCGTCATAGAGTTGGGAATGCTACGATAGCGCCTGATTCATACCGATTCATTAACGAGAGATGCTAGGTTAACATTCCTTATTTTAGAAATGGCGACCAAGTGTTGAGTCATATATAGAATTCATATTATATTTGATGTGTTATGTTAATTGTATTAGTATCATGCTTGCTAGGATAGACATGGATGTTATTTTATGATTTCTATTTTTTTTTCTTATGCATGTTTGACTATTGGTGCTTGACATGAATATTTATGCTCAAATGGTTGTTAGCATGTAAGATAGTTGTATTGTTGTATAGTCCTTTATTTGAGATAAAATCCATACATGACTTGAAATACCCATGTTAGATAAATTTAATTTATTTAGCGTGCTTATCTTTCTTATTGTTATTTCTACAATTGTGTCCAATCCTCTTTGTCCAGTATATGCACACGTATACAGAAGCAATATTTGATTGTTTGGATGCTAATTCACTTTTATTCAAATGCTAAACTTGCTTAGAAAGAAGTATATAGCAGATGTAGTTGTGATGTTTTTTCCATTAGAGCAATTTTTTGATTTTATGCCTCGATATACCTCAATAAGAGAGTATGCCCTAGCTGCATTTATATTGAGGCCAGCCAAAAGACTGATGGGTGACTTTAGGATACGACGGTTGCCTGCTTCGAGAGCAGGCTTCGTGATCAGGACCCAATACATATGGTAATAATTTGGATGCCTGTCATCATCAGTCCGAGCGGGTACGAGAAATACCAAACCTAAACCAGTAGGCCAATGATCTTTCACTATCGAGACACTAGATGAGTGACAATTCCAATTGGATGTTTAGATTGTTTGTTGTAGGGAACGTTCACTTAGCTTTTGATTGGTCTTTCATTAGTTAAGGAGGCAGCGTGGAACCACAACCATGCGAAAAGAGACAGACCAAGTTAGATATTTGTATTGTAGACCTAATGAAGTTGTCCTTTACATATACTGAGTTACATACAAGGGTAGACCTTGTAAATGAAGCTCACGTAGTAGACAGTATGATTATGTGTAGTCCTTGATGTTTGCATCGAGTGATACATCATTGATGACCATGTATTGAAGCGAGTTGATGCAAACGTGGTTTCATGTTTTCTTATCAGATGATGGAATATCTGTATTGTTGGCCTTACGAAGTTATTCTTTACAGATGTAGCTGGAGTACTCTTTCATAGCACGGAGATGGGGATACGACAAAGAGGGTGTTATGGGAGTTCCTAGATATATTGGACATATAGTTACATATATATGGATTATTAGGTTTGATGTGTAGGATCTAAATTAAGGCTAGAGGGGGATGAATAGGGTTTATTGAAGTTTTGCGGGATATAAAAATTATCACAGCACAAATCACAATAGAATAAATAAATGCAGAAAATAAACGACACAGAATTACCCAGCTTCAGCAAACCCCTGCCTACTGCTGCATTCTCCAAGGTTTCTATTATGTCTTAAAAACAATATCCCACATAAACTTGTACACTAGCGAACCTTCGCTATTATTCTAATCCTACGCTCAAAACCTTGTACTGATCTCAAGCCCCGGGATCATATTTTCCAAACTACAAAGACCTGTAGCTAAAAACCTAGTTTAAAGCAAAACTAGAAAAATATAGATTGATTACAAATGAAAAACACTTAAAACATAAATTAAAACAAAACCCCTTTTTAAAACTAGGTTAAATAAGAAAAAGTCGGTCCCTTCCCTTTTATTGCTTTGTCGCTTGAATTATGTCGACTCCTTTTACTTCAGTGTCCACCGAATAAAAAAATTAGGGTTTTTCCTTTTGTCCCAAATCGCAACGCTGAAAATTTGATAAATTTGTTCTCTGATTGCTTCAATTGATTGTTGTTCTCTAGTCGACGATTTGGCCTCTACTTGTGATCAAAACTCCGAGAAGTTTGTGAGTATCTCTGATTTTTTATTTCTCTACGCTTGAATGAATTGTTTATATTTCGATGCCTGTCTGTGATGAAATGGTGTTATATTTATAGGATTTTGAAACCTTTGATTAAATCTCTGATTTCACGCGTAGATTTGGTCATGATATTTTATTGTTGAATACTTTGCTCCTTTCTGAAAATAAAACCTTACGTATTTAGGAAAGTTTTGAGTTTATCTCTTGCCAAAAATAAAGGATTTCGATCATATCCTTCGGTTTGGAAATTTTATAAATGCTGAGTGAAATATGCTTGCTGAAATGTTCATATCTTTTTGGAGATTTCTCTAATTGAATTTGAGAACTTGTTGCCGAATATAACCATGCGAATTATACCAAATTTGATTTCTAGAGGTTTTGAAATATTCTTGGCAGTTATATACTCTTGCCTGAAATAAACATGATTTCCATTCTATGGCCTTGAGTAACCTTGAACATGATACTGCACTTGATCTTATTTTTTTGAGCTATTCATTACTCTTGCATCTCCATCACACTTTGTTAATGTTGCATTGTACATGAACATTGATCTAGACCAGGCCTTTGTTTAGATAAGAACCAACACTATACTTGATTATTCGAACAGATACTACATATATATACACACACACACACACATACATACATCCTTTGGTTTGGTATCCTGTTCGAAGTTGTCCAGTTGCCATTGAAATTGCCCAGTTGCTTTTGACCATTTCCTTCAACTTGTACTTGGCATCAATATCATTGTGAAATGCTTGAGTTTTGAAATGTAACACATCCTTCTTTTATTTGTCATTTTGCCACGCACCATGCAATTTACCTTGTGTTTCATACTTGAACCATTGGTTTGATATGCTACTGCCATTTTGCAATGATAATATGAATAGATATTAAGCTTGATTTTTTGAATTAAACTTTGCACTTGAGTCTCAACCACTTGTGTACATTTCTCCCATGCATCACTTTGCTCTGAGTTGTTATGTTGCATCAATCCCCTTCCTTTTATTTTATTTAATTCTGTATCTTTACTCTTTGGCAATCGCTGATGAGGGCAGATGCTTAAACCTTGTCCTTGTCACTGTTCAATATTTGTTGATCATGACAACACTTGATTTTCTTTCCATGCTTCAACAAGATGAGATCTTCTTAAACACTGTCGTGCTTGAATCTTTAGTTGTTTTGTTTATACTGTTGTGTGCTTCCTTGTACCCTTTGTCCATGTTGCGATTATGCGTTCCCTTGAGTGTCAACCCTGATTTTCTTGGTGCTTGTCCATTTGTACACAGTGTTGCTTCACACTTGAAATTTTTGTGCCATGCCATCATGCACACTTGTGCTTGCTACACCTGACCTTTGTGCCTCATGCACTTGTACTATATTTTACACTGTTGCATATGTATACAAATGGATGTGTTGATCATTTGATCATGCCTTGGGTGATACTGCACTTGCTATGTTTGTGCTTCTGAAATGAGTCATGTCTTCTGATCCTGACTTTGAATCTTGATGCCTTTTGGTAAACCTGAATGCATGCTTTGAAATTCCGGCCAAGCTACTAGACATGCACTCTGAGTTATTACACTTGCATGTGTATTCATCACTTGTACATTTGCATGTACTCTGCCATGTCATCTTGATCATGTTCCATTGCTTGCATATGCATAATATACACACAAACACATACACACAAATATATATATATATATATATATATATATATATACACACACACAAACACACACACACACATACACACATTGATGTGTGTGTATGTACGTTATGTTACTTTCATTTGCATGTACTTGGCATCCCCATTTGCCCTTGCTAACTTGTCCATTTATGTGCCACTGAGCATGCTTGAGTTTTATACTTGTTCACCTGAAAACTGTATACATCTTGTGCATACGCATATTTCTATATAAATCTGTGAACGACTATACGATGTGTCGTGGCTGGTGAAGTTCAGCATACCAAAAATGTGAGTCGTGGTTGGTCTTGATTAGCAGGCCACTATAGCTGTGTTGAGGCTGATCTGCGGGCACTTGTTATTCAGCCTACCTTGTGGTATTTACAGTGAATCACTGTTAATCTCACAAGAAGTCTAGACTCAAATAGATGAATATATATCATATCCAATATAGAAATATGATGAGAAACATACCAAAATTCTAAGGCAAATAATATTTGAAAATAACTTTGTATTTGCCTATGTTTAAGTCTATTTTTGTTCCAGTTTACTGTGTATTTCTGTGTCTTGTATACAGGTGATTGGACTGGATCTGAAGTAGTTGAAGACAAAATGTGTCAGTGTGTGTATATGAGTGTGTACATGAAATTGTATATATATAACTGAGTGAACTAAGTAAAATGTAGTGAGGAAACAATGTATATGAATTGAATGTATTATATCATAATGAAATGTACAATAGCGGAGTCAGAAGTTAGTACTATTTCAAATGTTGAAATAAATTATTTATTTGAATAAAAACACTGTTTGAATATTAAATTCTTTGCTGTAGCATTTTATTCAAAATAAATATTTATTTCTGTATACGATGAAATATAGAATAGTATAGATACAAACATATTTATATAATATATATATGATTGTTATCATCAAACAAAAATCATATTGTTATATAAACAGACAATGTTGATCTACATCTACTACTGTAGTTTTCTCTTACTATCCTGCTACCCTTACAAGAGGTTGATTTACAAGAAAAAATAATAACAAAATAACAATTTAGAATTAAAAAATTAAGTCGATTCCTTTACATACGTATGACATTTGAATTTATAACTACTGGAAGTCGATTTGGACGGTCGAGATCATGTTGCCAAAATCTCAAAATCGGTTTGGAATGTTGATTATGTTGCATGGTTGATATATGTGCTAGATAAGACACCAACTGTAATAGATTGAGATCATGCCTGATGAGCAATTGATTATTTTGTTACACAAATTTAACTCTGTAACCAATCTTATTCATTATAACCATATTAAATTTTTGTTATATACTTTGTTGTAGGATGATATAATCAAACAAGTAGCAAATCTAAAGTATATGATAAAGAAAACTCTTAATGCAATGTTGCATGATGGAGTATATTGATGCAGTTGTAAGTAAATAGACTTTTACGTATTATATCTATCTTGCATTGCCCACTCTTCCTCCACTTCGTCCAAAACCTTATGAGTGCTACAGTAGTAGACGTATAGTAAACTATAGTAGTAGATGTAGAGGGAGTGAACAGAGTTTATTGCTGTTTTGTGGAGTTTAAATATTATCACAGCACAGATCTCAACAGAATAAATAAATGCAGAAAATAAACGACACCGAATTACCCAGCTTCACTAAACCCCTGCCTACTGCTGTATTCCCCAAGGTTTCTATTATGTATTAAAAACAATATCCCGCATATACCAGTACACTCGTGACCCTTCGATAGTTCTAATCCTACGCTCAAAACCTTGTAATGATCTCAAAGCCCAAGGTCAGATTTTCCTAACTACAAAGACCTGTAGTTAAAACCCTAGTTTAAATAAAAACTAGAAAACTATAGATTGATTACAAATGAAAAACACTTAAAAAAAACCCCTTCTTAAAACTAGGTTAAATAAGAAAAAGTTGGTCCCCCTTTTTATTGCTTTGTCAATTGAATTATGTCGGCTCCTTTTTATTCAATGTCCACCGAATAAAAAATTAAGGTTTTTTGCCTTTGTCCCAAATCACGACGCCTGAAACTTTTATGTAATTTATTCTATGATGGCTTCGATTGATTATTGTTCTCCTGTGGGCGATTTGGCCTCTACTTGTGATCAAAACTCCGAGAAGTTTGTGAGTATCTCTGATTTTTGATTTCTCTATGCTCGAATGAATTGCTTTTGTTTTGATTTCTGCTTGTGATGAAATGATGATGTACTTATAAGGTTTTGAAACCCTTGATTGTCTCTGATTTTCCACGTAGATTTGTTCTTGATATTTGTGAGATATTAGCTTGTTGAATCATTTGCTCCTTTCTGAAAATAAAACCTTGCGTATTTGGGAAAGTTTTAAATTTATCTATTTCCAAATATAATGATTTCGATCATATCCTTCGGTTTTGGAAATTTTTATAAATATTGTGTGATATATGCTTGTTGAAATGTTCACACCTTTCTGGAGATTTCTCTAATTGAATTTGAGAACTTGTTGCTGAATATAACCATGCGAATTATACCAAATTTGATTTCTGGTAGTTTCGAAATGTTCTTGCCGATTATATACTCTTGCTTGAAATAAACATGATTTCCATTCTGTGGCCTTGAGTAACCTTGAACATTATACCACACTTGATCTTATTTTTTTGAGTTATTCTTTACTTTTGCGTCTCCATCACACTTTTTTAATGCTGCGTTGTAATGAACACTGATCTGGATCATGTCTTTATTTAGATAAGAACTGATACTATACTTGATTATTCGAACAAATGATATATATATACACATTCTTTGGTATCCTGTTCGAAGTTGTCCAGTTGCCATTTAAATTGTCGAGTTGCTTTTGACCTTTTCCTTCAACTTGTACTTGGGGTCAATATTATTGTGAAATGCTTGAGTTTTGAAATGTAACACATGCTTCTTTTATTTGTCAGTTTTCCCTTCTCCATGTAATTTACCCTATGTTGCATACTTGAACCACTGGTTTGATATGCTGCTGCCATTTTGCAATGATAATATGAATAGATATTAAGCTTGGTTTTTTGAATTAAACTTTGCACTTGAGTCTAAGCCACTTGTGTACATTGCACCCATGCATCACTTTGCTCTGAGTTGTTAGTTGCATCAGCCCCCTTCCTTTTATTTTATTTAATCTTGTATCATTACTCTTTGGCAATCGCTAATGAGGGAAAATGTTTAAACCTTGTCCTTGTCACTACTCAATATTTGTTGATCACGACAACACTTGATTTTCTTTCCATGCTTCAGTGAGATAAGATCCTCTTGTATACTGTTGTGCTTGGATCTTTAGTAGTTCTGTTTATGTTGTTGTGTGCTTCTATGTATCCTTTGTCCATGTTGTGATTATGTGCACCCTTGAGTGCTAGCCTTGATTTGCTTGGTGCTTGCCCATTTGTACATAGCGTTGCTTCACACTTGAAATTTTTGTGTCATACCATCATGCACACTTGTGCTTATTGCACCTGACCTTTGTGCCTTATGCAGTTGTACTATATTTTACCCTATTGCATATGTATATGAGTGGCTGTGTTGATCACTTGATTGTGCCTTTAGTGATACTGCACTTGATATGTATGTGCTTCTGAAATGAGCCATGTCTTCTAATCCTGAATTTGGATCTTGATGCCTTTTTGTAAACCTGAATGCATGCTTTGAAATTCCATCCAAGCTGCTTGTCATGCACTCGGAGTTATTACAATTGCATGTGTATTCATTACTTGTACATTTGCATGTGCTCTGCCATGCCATCTTGATCATGTTCCATTGCTTGCATATGCGCAATATTCACACACACACACACACATTGATGTTATGTATATGTATGTTATGTTGCTTTCATTTGCATGTACTTGGCATCCCCTTTTGCCCTTGCTGCCTTGTCCTTTTATGTGGCATTGAGTATGCTTGAGTTTCATACATGTTCACCTGAAAAACTGTATACAAGTTTTGCACATGTATATTTCTATAAAAATTAGCAGTCCACTATATGATGTATCGTGGCTGGTCAAGATCAGCAGACCACAAACGTGAGTCGTGGTTGGTCTTAATCAACAGACCACTATAGTGTGTTGAGGCTGATCTGCAGGCACTTGTTATTCAGTCTACCTTGTGGTATTTACAGTGAATCACTATGAATATCACAAGCAGTCTAGACTCAAATAGATGAAAATGTGTGTGTGTGTTTATATATATAATCAAGTCTAAAAATATGATGAGAAACACACCAAAATTATGGGGCAAATAGTATTTAAAAATAAACTTGTATTTGGCTATGTTCAAATCTGTTTTTGTTTCAGTTTACTATCTGTATTTCTATGACATGTATACAAGTGACTGGACTGGATCTGAAGTAGTTAAAGACAATGTGTCATTGTGTGTATATGAGTATGTACATGAAATGGTATATATATAACTGAGTGAATTGAGTGAAATGTAATAAGGAAAAAATGTATATGAATTAAATGTATTATATCACAATGAAATGTACATTAATGGAGTCAGAAGTTCGTACTATTTCAAATGTTGAAATAAAATATTTATTTGAATAAGAGCACTGTTTGAATATCAAATTCTATGCAATAGAATTTTATTCAAAGTAAATATTTATCTCTATATGTGATGAAATATAGAATAGTATATATACAAACACATTTATATAATTATATATATAAATATATGTTTTTTATCATCAAACAAAAATCATATTGTAATATTTAACAATCTTCCTCTTTTGACGATGACAAACACATTCAAAGATTTTGAATGTGATAAATGTGTTTGTATATGAAATATAGTACTCACCCTATTTGTATGTTCCCTTTACAACGGATTTCCCCCTATGTATGTGCATATGAGTGAGTTCAAAATCAATTGAATTTCCAATATTAAAAATATACTTGAATTATTCACTCTTCAATCAAAATCTTAACCATTCTCCTTCTTTTGTTATCATCAAAAGGATAATCAAAACCGTAATAGTGATGAATATAGACTACAAATATAAATTCAAATCAAGAGAAAGGATATTACGTAAACCTTATTTAATCAAACAAAAATCATAATATTCTTCAAACTAGAAGTAAATTCCACATCTCAGAATGATGTGTTTAGGATGGATTTTATAAAATGGAGAGAGTTATAAAACTTTAAATATACGAATATGAGTTATGAAAAAAATCAAATAAATTTTAAAATTAAGCACAAAATAGTGATGGATTTGGACTACAATTATAAATTCAAATCAAGAGACATATTCAAATATCACAACTCCCAAAACTGTCAAAACAAAAAATCATAATATTCATAACATAGTAACACATTTCACATTTCAGAGAATGGATCGAAAGGTCGGTTTTTACATAATGAGGAGGATTTCGTGTATATATATATAATTTTCATTTCCCTTTTATTATTTTATTTTTATTTAAGAGCTCATTAACCATGCATAACCATAAGGACTTTTAAATGAGGTCAGTAGCAACTTAAAATATAAGCATTCTCTAACCATGCATGACCGCGAAGGTTTTTTAAATGAGATTATAGTAACACTCATTATATAAAAATCCCCTCATTATATAAAACCATAATGAATGGTAGGGATAGAGATGGTCGTGAAATAAATGTCTAAATTAATCATATTATGAAATACGTTCAACCGTACCAGGGTTTTTGAAAATTTTCAACTCTCTCTCATTCTGAAAAATAGTATATTCACAAATTTCAAAACTATACTTTCTTTGATGATATCCAAAAAAAAAAACTCTCCACATTGTATAAAACCATGATGAATGACAGAAAGATGGCAGAAAAAGAAGATGATCGTGAAATAAGCACCAATTCAAAGATATTATAAAATCTATCCAATCATCATGAGAATTTAAATAATATATCCACTTGTTATGAAGTATACTATAGTCACAACTCATCACAATTTCATAAATCTAATAATAATTTTGATGAGTTCCAAAATAGTTCAATTTGGTCAATAATTTCAATTTCTGAATAAACAATCAGAAATGATTTTAAAATTGGAAACATCAATTCCAAGAGGGATTCTGAAAGAAATATGAAAGTTCAAAATCAGTTTCCAAATCAATTGGTTGAATGTGAAAATTTTCAATACTTCTAAGTCTAATACCACTTGTAGCTTCTAATTTCCCATAGAAGTCAATGAATTAAATACTGATTTTTCAACATATCATATAGTCATCAAGTTTGTTGAGTCAACGAATTTTGATTTATGTCAAAGTAATGCGCGACGTTCATTGATAAGGAGCTTCATATGGTATCAGTCATTAGAAATCGATTATTTGGTATTATAATATTGTTCATTATTGTTAAAATCTATCCTCAAATAATCAATGTTTATATATATACACTTATCTATATGTATGTAACAACCCGCAAATTCTGGGCCAGTTTAAAATTTTTATTTTGGCAATTTTGGGGAATTTTGATTATTTAAAATGAATTATTTTAAATAATATCGGCGTGAAATTTATTTTGGATATAATTCGAACGTATATATTATACGCGTCGTCGTTAGAATATAAATATTTATATATAATTATAAATAGAATTGAAAATGGCGCGGTAGTTCGATAATTCGATTTCAAACTTCAATTGAATGTACCAGGTGCAAAACAATCCGGATTGTAGTGAAACCAAAAATAATGGAATCTAATAGTGAATATCTTTCCAACGAATCCGAAAAATCAAGATTTCATAACGTGAATCAAAAGATATGTCCAGTTGAAAATTCTGAATAGTCGCTATGGAATTCAGGCCCTTAAAAATGGACATTTTGCAAATGACCTCAGAATTCGACGAAACCACTTTTGTTGGGTCCGCAGTGTAAAGTTATTGCTAGATTTCAAATTTCATAATTTTTCGAATCAATATGTGAGCGTGGTAAAGGAAAACGTGTTTTGACCATTTCAGTTGATTTTAATCGACTGGAAATTGGTCATTTTTCAAACGGTCTCAGAATTCGACGAAACTAGTTTTGTTAGGACCGTATCGTCGATACGAAGCTAGAAAATATTTTTCTGGAATTTTTCTAGTTAGTATGTGACCCCGGTAATTTGAAATGTACGTTTAAAATTCAATATAGTGATTTAAATGGAAAATTCAAAAGGAAACTGATTGTAACGATCAAACCAGCTTGCGATACATATCCCATTGTGTTCGGAATGGGGGTAAAACGCTATGGACGACGGGCGGTGGGCCTCGTTTCGAGGTCATATATAAAAGTCAACCCTAGTGCAAATTTAAGTGATAAAAAAATAAAATAAAATAATAAAAAAATAAACTTCTCCCCTTTTCTTCTGCCTTGGCCCCCCCCCCGATCATTTATCAGTGAAATAAAAAAATAAAAAAAAAAGGAAAACCTAGGAACTAAAATCAAGCCGCCGCCCGATCCTGGAAGCCACCGCCGAACCCTTCGCCGAAGCCCCTGACGCTCGAGCCGCCGACCAACCTCCTCCCACCGAACGACACCTCGGAGCCCCCACCACCCTCGCAGATCGAAGCAGCCCTCGTCGAACCCTGTCGCCCGACACCTCCGAACGCCGCCAGAACCCATCGACTTCCCTCCTCCCCTTCGCATACCACGGTAAGCATTTACTTTATATTTATTTTCATTTTTGTTTTATGATTTCTGATTTATAAAACGATTTAAAATTAATTACTGTATATTTCTTTTAGTTTTAAAAACAGTATTAATAAAAACAGAAATTTTTAAAGTAAATAAAAACAGAAATTTTTAAAGTAAATAAAAACAGAAATTTTTAAAGTAAATAAAAACAGAAATTTTTAAAGAAGTTAAAACAGAAATTTATAAAATAAAAAAAGATTTTAAAAAAACTGCATGTTTTTAAAAGTTTTAAAAACTGTTTTTAAAAAGAAGTTGAAACAGAAATTTTGAAAAAAGTAAAACTGCATTTTTTTAAAAAAAAGTAAAACTGCATTTTTTTAAAAGAAGTAAAACTGCATTTTTTAATAAATGTAAAAAACTGCATTTTTTAAAAAAAGATAAAAACTGCATCTTTGAAGATAGAAAAACTGCATTTTTGAAGATAGAAAAAAACTGCATTTTTAAAAAGAATAGAAAAAAAAACTGCATTTTTCTAAAAGGAAAAAAAACTGCATTTTTGAAAGAATAATAAAAATATAATCTTTATATTTAATAGCGAAGTCAAAGTGCAATCTTTATATATTGAATAACATAGTGAAATTCGATTTTTACCTATGTAGAGGATACAGTCAACGAAAGCAACAAGAAGGACAAGTAGGCGAAGTTTCTATTAAGGAAGAATCGTGTGAGTGGATAGCTATTGGTGAGGATTTCTCACTCTTCAATTTCTTTTTAAAATTTTATATATATGTGTTGAAAGTGGAAGTGAATTGCTATATATAAATATCTATATATATATATATATATATATACGCCCCTCGTCCACAAACCATGGACGATATTTATTGGTTGAAATTGTTGTGAAAATTGATTGATAGCGAAGTGAAATAACATATATATGAAGAGTGAAATTTATATATATAGCGAAGTGAAATAACATATATATGAAGAGTGAAATTTATATATATAGCGAAGTGAAATAACATATATATGAAGGGTGAAATTTATATATATAGCGAAGTGAAATAACATATATATGAAGAGTGAAATTTATATATATATATAGCGAAGTGAATATCGAATATATTGAAAGTGAAAATATCGAATATATTGAAAGTGAAAATATTCGAATTGAAAACAATGTATATGAAATATTCGAATTGAAAACGATATATATATATATGTATGAAATGAAAACAATGTATATGAAATATTCGAATTGAAAACGATATATATATATATATGAAGTGAAAACGATATATATATTGAAAGTGAAAATATCGAATATATCGAAAGTGAAAATATTGAATATATTGAAAGTGAAAATATTGAATATATTGAAAGTGAAAATATCGAATATATTGAAAGTGAAAATATTGAATATATTGAAAGTGAAAGTATCGAATATATTGAAAATGAATATATCGTATATATTGAAAAATGAATATATCGTATGTATTGAAAATGAAAATATCGTATATAGTGAAAGGTGAATATATATATATATATATATATATATATATGAATTGAAAACGATGTATATGAAATATATATATGAATTGAAAACGATGTATATGAAATATATATATGAATTGAAAACGATGTATATGAAATATATATATGAATTGAAAACGATGTATATGAAATATTCGAATTGAAAACGATGTATATGAAATATTCGAATTGAAAACGATGTATATGAAATATTCGAATTGAACTGAATAGAAAACGAATTCGAATTGAATTGAATAGAAAACGAATTCGAAATGAATTGAATAGAAAACGAATTCGAATTGAATTGAATAGAAAACGAATTCGAATTGAATTGAATAGAAAACGAATTCGAATTGAATTGAATAGAAAACGAATTCGAATTGAATTGAATAGAAAACGAATTCGAATTGAATTGAATAGAAAACGAATTCGAATTGAATTGAATAGAAAACGAATTCGAATTGAATTGAATAGAAAACGAATTCGAATTGAATTGAATAGAAAACGAATTCGAATTGAATTGAATAGAAAACGAATTCGAATTGAATTGAATAGAAAACGAATTCGAATTGAATTGAATAGAAAACGAATTCGAATTGAATTGAATAGAAAATGAATTCGAAATGAATTGAATTGAAAACGAATTCGAATTGAATTGAAATTTGAATTGAATAGAAATGAATTTTAAAACGAATCTATAAAGAAGAATTCAATTGTGATTTGAATTGAAAAGGAAGTTGAAAATGTTTTTGAAACGAATTCAAAACTATTTATATAATTCGTTTTAAATAGAAATCGACGAACTATATATTATATATATTATATATATAATATAATGGCCTGAATAGAACGCGCCGCGCCGCGGCAGTTCGCGAATTTCGACCATTGACTTCGAACGGACATTACGGGAGATCCGACCGTCGGATTCTCCTGAAATCAGAACCGTTGGGTTCGTATCGAAAAGAGCTTTCTAAGGAATATTAGAAATTTGAAATCTAACGGTTGGATTTGGAGATACGTCCAAATCAAATTCGGAAAAGGTCGCTGTAAGTGCAGTTCGATGGCCATTGATGGAAATCGACCGTACAGGCCTTGATAAAATTATTAAAAATAGTAATAATTTGTGTAAAATCATAAGAAATGATTTGTGAAGAATTGGGATGAAAAACTCCATATTTGAAAAGATAAAAATAGATTTTTATCGAAATGAACTAGTTTTGAACTAGAATTATAATTCTATTTATTTTTGAATAAATAAATTGAATTCGAAAAGGGTTTTGAAAATAACCAAAATTTCCAATGATCGCATTGGAATGGGTTTGAATCGAAATTGTCTTCGGAATATTTCGATGTTGGAATTCGTGATTATACAGGTGTTGTTATGGAAATTTGAAAGATATATATTGATATCGTTATTTCCAATACGACATTTGTTAGTCGTAGAATTCGATATTGAATATAAGCCGATATATTTTCTATTCAGAGCCTTGTATTGAATATCGAATGTGATTTGGGTTTGTCGTGAATGGTGTCTTCATTAACACTGTTCTTGAACCCAGTTGAGAAATGATTAAATCTTTTTATTTAGATTTAATGAAGTGTACCAATTAAATAACATTTAATTGGAATTGAATTGATATTGATTTTTGGGTTTATCGTGAACAGTGTTTTAAATAACACTTGTTCTTTAACCCGATAATTAATGAACGTGATTTGGGTTTGTCGTGAATGGTGTCTTCACTAACACTCTTCTTGAACCCAAGTGAGAAAAGATTAAATCTTTTTATTCAGATTTAATGAAGTGTACCAATTAAATAACATTTAATTGGAATTGAATTGATATTGATTTTTGGGTTTATCGTGAACAGTGTTTTAAATAACACTCGTTCTTTAACCCGACGATTAATGGAATGTGACTTTGGGTTTATCGTGAACCGTGTTTTTAGATGACACTGATTCTTTAACCCAGTCACAGATTAAAACTAAGTGGAGTTTTAATGAATCTTTAATTAGATTGAAAAGATCGAGAATGGAGTATCACCAGTTTTGCTCCAGGCGATAGTTAAATCTTTAATTAGATTTGAACGTGAAATTTAGAAACTAACTGTCGGTTAGCCAAGCAGAATGGTTTTCTGGATATTGATCTGATGTTGGTTTCGGCCTTCGGGGTTAATATTTGGGGAATTATTCTCTTGATTAATTTACGGTTAGTGACTAATGAATTGGAATGAGGCGTATGTTAAATTTGATTGATTGATGGTTTGGATTGTGCTCGACCAGTTTAGGAGCAGAATATGCTTTTGCATTTAGCATTGGGTTGGGTTGAAAATATCTGTGTGCTAACGCCTTGTGAAACACTTCACGATTTGACGATAAGGTGTTTAGCGATGTTGTGTTCATTTCAAATTTAACGAATGATTGTGAAATGATATTTTTCTTAAGTGAAAAGAAATGTATTCCCGATTTTGGACAGGGAATGTTTTTATAAAAATGTTTTATAAAACAGAAAGGATTTCGAGGCCCAAAACCCGATGATTTCTAAAGTGATTTAGAAATGTATTATATGTTACATTGTGATTATTATGTTGTGAAATGATTTTCCCTACTTCGGGATATGAAATGATTTAGTATGTGACTAAAGATTCGGGTAACCCTGAGACTAAAAGTATGGGTGAGAGGGCGGTGTATGCTCTCCTGAGTGGGAGGTGCATCGTCGGTGTAGCCTACTCCTATGTGGGGTAGGTGCACATATATATATCGAGTTGCGAGGTGCGTACCCTTTGCCTTGTCGATGGGGAGCACGATATTTGGTTGCATACTTGTTTGTATGCATTGTTATGTTTTGGAATTCATATTTCCAAATGATTTGATTTGAGATCCCGAAGTGAAATCTACTTTGATATAGAAAGTTAGATATGTATTTCAAATGATTTGAAATAAGAAATCGGGAATAAAATCCAAAGGAATAATTTCTGTAAATTGAATTGGATTTGGAAAATCTAAGTGTGGTGATTAATCTAAATGGGTAGATTGGGATATTGCATGTTGATTGATGCATAGTAGATCCATATATCTATATTGATTGTTGTTTATACACTGGCTTTCATGGGGGTAAACCCGTTCCGCGAAAGTGGCGTGGTCCCGTGATTTGCCTTATTTTTGAACAAAGTTAACAACTGTTTTTGAGTTCTCACACCAGTCCCATGACTGACCTGTAGTTTGCTTTTCCCTTGCGAACTCGGGTGCCCCTATTTTCCACACGGGCAGTCGAGTAGTTTTATTTTGCAGATGTTTTGAGCAGGATTCTGGATTGAAGCTTTAAGCTGTGTCCAGACATTTACAGTCTTCCGCTGTGTAGTTTATATTTCCGCTGTGCACTGTTTTACATTTATGTAAATTTATCTTCCGCTGTGTATTATATTTCGATATACTCTGATATTCTGTACTCTGATGTAACATTATTATGATGTTTATTGAAGTCTTCTGTTATTTGTTCTGATGTGTTGTATACCCAAAGTTAGCGTATGCGGGATTCGAACGGTCTTGGTCGGTTTAACGATCGATTAGGTCCGGGCGAAATCCGTGTCGTTACAACGTGGTATCAGAGCTTTGGTTAAACTCAAATCTTTGGGGTACAACTCATTAGAACTGAACAAAAGACTCATCAGAGGTAGGATTAGTAATGTCCTATAAAAGAATCCTCATTAGAGATAGAATCAGTAGCATTCTAGGATGAGTGACTCGTTAGAGATGGGGTTAGAAATGCCCCAGAATGAGTCGAGAGTTATTTGTTTATAAATAACGTATTTGTGATTATATATATAATCTGATTTTAGAAAATATGATTTTTAAATATATAAAATTATATATTTGAAAATATAATCAATTAATTGATTGATGTTTGTGTTGTTTGTTTACTTGTTTGATAATTTTTAACCATTTAGCCAATTGAACCAAATAGTAAACTGTATTGAAATTTGGTTGCAAATGCATGCATATACTTGCACTTACATTGAACAGGTCATAGCAAGGAGGCTAGAGCAGAGAATAAAATTTGTTTGCCCGACAAATAGGTACATGTTTACTACATAATTTCCTGTTTTGTTTGGGTGATGATGATTTTGTGAGCCTATTGGCTAGCCGCTTGGCTTTTTCTTTTTCTTTTTGAGATCTGAAAAACCGGGAACGCTATTTGCAATTTCCCGATGCTCCCATTGCAGGGGAGGTTATTGGCTAGCCCCTGACGCTCGAGCCGCCGACCAACCTCCTCCCACCGAACGACACCTCGGAGCCCCCACCACCCTCGCAGATCGAAGCAGCCCTCGTCGAACCCTGTCGCCCGACACCTCCGAACGCCGCCAGAACCCATCGACTTCCCTCCTCCCCTTCGCATACCACGGTAAGCATTTACTTTATATTTATTTTCATTTTTGTTTTATGATTTCTGATTTATAAAACGATTTAAAATTAATTACTGTATATTTCTTTTAGTTTTAAAAACAGTATTAATAAAAACAGAAATTTTTAAAGTAAATAAAAACAGAAATTTTTAAAGTAAATAAAAACAGAAATTTTTAAAGTAAATAAAAACAGAAATTTTTAAAGAAGTTAAAACAGAAATTTATAAAATAAAAAAAGATTTTAAAAAAACTGCATGTTTTTAAAAGTTTTAAAAACTGTTTTTAAAAAGAAGTTGAAACAGAAATTTTGAAAAAAGTAAAACTGCATTTTTTTAAAAAAAAGTAAAACTGCATTTTTTTAAAAGAAGTAAAACTGCATTTTTTAATAAATGTAAAAAACTGCATTTTTTAAAAAAAGATAAAAACTGCATCTTTGAAGATAGAAAAACTGCATTTTTGAAGATAGAAAAAAACTGCATTTTTAAAAAGAATAGAAAAAAAAACTGCATTTTTCTAAAAGGAAAAAAAACTGCATTTTTGAAAGAATAATAAAAATATAATCTTTATATTTAATAGCGAAGTCAAAGTGCAATCTTTATATATTGAATAACATAGTGAAATTCGATTTTTACCTATGTAGAGGATACAGTCAACGAAAGCAACAAGAAGGACAAGTAGGCGAAGTTTCTATTAAGGAAGAATCGTGTGAGTGGATAGCTATTGGTGAGGATTTCTCACTCTTCAATTTCTTTTTAAAATTTTATATATATGTGTTGAAAGTGGAAGTGAATTGCTATATATAAATATCTATATATATATATATATATATATATACGCCCCTCGTCCACAAACCATGGACGATATTTATTGGTTGAAATTGTTGTGAAAATTGATTGATAGCGAAGTGAAATAACATATATATGAAGAGTGAAATTTATATATATAGCGAAGTGAAATAACATATATATGAAGAGTGAAATTTATATATATAGCGAAGTGAAATAACATATATATGAAGGGTGAAATTTATACATATAGCGAAGTGAAATAACATATATATGAAGAGTGAAATTTATATATATATATAGCGAAGTGAATATCGAATATATTGAAAGTGAAAATATCGAATATATTGAAAGTGAAAATATTCGAATTGAAAACAATGTATATGAAATATTCGAATTGAAAACGATATATATATATATGTATGAAATGAAAACAATGTATATGAAATATTCGAATTGAAAACGATATATATATATATATGAAGTGAAAACGATATATATATTGAAAGTGAAAATATCGAATATATCGAAAGTGAAAATATTGAATATATTGAAAGTGAAAATATTGAATATATTGAAAGTGAAAATATCGAATATATTGAAAGTGAAAATATTGAATATATTGAAAGTGAAAGTATCGAATATATTGAAAATGAATATATCGTATATATTGAAAAATGAATATATCGTATGTATTGAAAATGAAAATATCGTATATAGTGAAAGGTGAATATATATATATATATATATATATATATATGAATTGAAAACGATGTATATGAAATATATATATGAATTGAAAACGATGTATATGAAATATATATATGAATTGAAAACGATGTATATGAAATATATATATGAATTGAAAACGATGTATATGAAATATTCGAATTGAAAACGATGTATATGAAATATTCGAATTGAAAACGATGTATATGAAATATTCGAATTGAACTGAATAGAAAACGAATTCGAATTGAATTGAATAGAAAACGAATTCGAAATGAATTGAATAGAAAACGAATTCGAATTGAATTGAATAGAAAACGAATTCGAATTGAATTGAATAGAAAACGAATTCGAATTGAATTGAATAGAAAACGAATTCGAATTGAATTGAATAGAAAACGAATTCGAATTGAATTGAATAGAAAACGAATTCGAATTGAATTGAATAGAAAACGAATTCGAATTGAATTGAATAGAAAACGAATTCGAATTGAATTGAATAGAAAACGAATTCGAATTGAATTGAATAGAAAACGAATTCGAATTGAATTGAATAGAAAACGAATTCGAATTGAATTGAATAGAAAACGAATTCGAATTGAATTGAATAGAAAATGAATTCGAAATGAATTGAATTGAAAACGAATTCGAATTGAATTGAAATTTGAATTGAATAGAAATGAATTTTAAAACGAATCTATAAAGAAGAATTCAATTGTGATTTGAATTGAAAAGGAAGTTGAAAATGTTTTTGAAACGAATTCAAAACTATTTATATAATTCGTTTTAAATAGAAATCGACGAACTATATATTATATATATTATATATATAATATAATGGCCTGAATAGAACGCGCCGCGCCGCGGCAGTTCGCGAATTTCGACCATTGACTTCGAACGGACATTACGGGAGATCCGACCGTCGGATTCTCCTGAAATCAGAACCGTTGGGTTCGTATCGAAAAGAGCTTTCTAAGGAATATTAGAAATTTGAAATCTAACGGTTGGATTTGGAGATACGTCCAAATCAAATTCGGAAAAGGTCGCTGTAAGTGCAGTTCGATGGCCATTGATGGAAATCGACCGTACAGGCCTTGATAAAATTATTAAAAATAGTAATAATTTGTGTAAAATCATAAGAAATGATTTGTGAAGAATTGGGATGAAAAACTCCATATTTGAAAAGATAAAAATAGATTTTTATCGAAATGAACTAGTTTTGAACTAGAATTATAATTCTATTTATTTTTGAATAAATAAATTGAATTCGAAAAGGGTTTTGAAAATAACCAAAATTTCCAATGATCGCATTGGAATGGGTTTGAATCGAAATTGTCTTCGGAATATTTCGATGTTGGAATTCGTGATTATACAGGTGTTGTTATGGAAATTTGAAAGATATATATTGATATCGTTATTTCCAATACGACATTTGTTAGTCGTAGAATTCGATATTGAATATAAGCCGATATATTTTCTATTCAGAGCCTTGTATTGAATATCGAATGTGATTTGGGTTTGTCGTGAATGGTGTCTTCATTAACACTGTTCTTGAACCCAGTTGAGAAATGATTAAATCTTTTTATTTAGATTTAATGAAGTGTACCAATTAAATAACATTTAATTGGAATTGAATTGATATTGATTTTTGGGTTTATCGTGAACAGTGTTTTAAATAACACTTGTTCTTTAACCCGATAATTAATGAACGTGATTTGGGTTTGTCGTGAATGGTGTCTTCACTAACACTCTTCTTGAACCCAAGTGAGAAAAGATTAAATCTTTTTATTCAGATTTAATGAAGTGTACCAATTAAATAACATTTAATTGGAATTGAATTGATATTGATTTTTGGGTTTATCGTGAACAGTGTTTTAAATAACACTCGTTCTTTAACCCGACGATTAATGGAATGTGACTTTGGGTTTATCGTGAACCGTGTTTTTAGATGACACTGATTCTTTAACCCAGTCACAGATTAAAACTAAGTGGAGTTTTAATGAATCTTTAATTAGATTGAAAAGATCGAGAATGGAGTATCACCAGTTTTGCTCCAGGCGATAGTTAAATCTTTAATTAGATTTGAACGTGAAATTTAGAAACTAACTGTCGGTTAGCCAAGCAGAATGGTTTTCTGGATATTGATCTGATGTTGGTTTCGGCCTTCGGGGTTAATATTTGGGGAATTATTCTCTTGATTAATTTACGGTTAGTGACTAATGAATTGGAATGAGGCGTATGTTAAATTTGATTGATTGATGGTTTGGATTGTGCTCGACCAGTTTAGGAGCAGAATATGCTTTTGCATTTAGCATTGGGTTGGGTTGAAAATATCTGTGTGCTAACGCCTTGTGAAACACTTCACGATTTGACGATAAGGTGTTTAGCGATGTTGTGTTCATTTCAAATTTAACGAATGATTGTGAAATGATATTTTTCTTAAGTGAAAAGAAATGTATTCCCGATTTTGGACAGGGAATGTTTTTATAAAAATGTTTTATAAAACAGAAAGGATTTCGAGGCCCAAAACCCGATGATTTCTAAAGTGATTTAGAAATGTATTATATGTTACATTGTGATTATTATGTTGTGAAATGATTTTCCCTACTTCGGGATATGAAATGATTTAGTATGTGACTAAAGATTCGGGTAACCCTGAGACTAAAAGTATGGGTGAGAGGGCGGTGTATGCTCTCCTGAGTGGGAGGTGCATCGTCGGTGTAGCCTACTCCTATGTGGGGTAGGTGCACATATATATATCGAGTTGCGAGGTGCGTACCCTTTGCCTTGTCGATGGGGAGCACGATATTTGGTTGCATACTTGTTTGTATGCATTGTTATGTTTTGGAATTCATATTTCCAAATGATTTGATTTGAGATCCCGAAGTGAAATCTACTTTGATATAGAAAGTTAGATATGTATTTCAAATGATTTGAAATAAGAAATCGGGAATAAAATCCAAAGGAATAATTTCTGTAAATTGAATTGGATTTGGAAAATCTAAGTGTGGTGATTAATCTAAATGGGTAGATTGGGATATTGCATGTTGATTGATGCATAGTAGATCCATATATCTATATTGATTGTTGTTTATACACTGGCTTTCATGGGGGTAAACCCGTTCCGCGAAAGTGGCGTGGTCCCGTGATTTGCCTTATTTTTGAACAAAGTTAACAACTGTTTTTGAGTTCTCACACCAGTCCCATGACTGACCTGTAGTTTGCTTTTCCCTTGCGAACTCGGGTGCCCCTATTTTCCACACGGGCAGTCGAGTAGTTTTATTTTGCAGATGTTTTGAGCAGGATTCTGGATTGAAGCTTTAAGCTGTGTCCAGACATTTACAGTCTTCCGCTGTGTAGTTTATATTTCCGCTGTGCACTGTTTTACATTTATGTAAATTTATCTTCCGCTGTGTATTATATTTCGATATACTCTGATATTCTGTACTCTGATGTAACATTATTATGATGTTTATTGAAGTCTTCTGTTATTTGTTCTGATGTGTTGTATACCCAAAGTTAGCGTATGCGGGATTCGAACGGTCTTGGTCGGTTTAACGATCGATTAGGTCCGGGCGAAATCCGTGTCGTTAAAACGTGGTATCAGAGCTTTGGTTAAACTCAAATCTTTGGGGTACAACTCATTAGAACTGAACAAAAGACTCATCAGAGGTAGGATTAGTAATGTCCTATAAAAGAATCCTCATTAGAGATAGAATCAGTAGCATTCTAGGATGAGTGACTCGTTAGAGATGGGGTTAGAAATGCCCCAGAATGAGTCGAGAGTTATTTGTTTATAAATAACGTATTTGTGATTATATATATAATCTGATTTTAGAAAATATGATTTTTAAATATATAAAATTATATATTTGAAAATATAATCAATTAATTGATTGATGTTTGTGTTGTTTGTTTACTTGTTTGATAATTTTTAACCATTTAGCCAATTGAACCAAATAGTAAACTGTATTGAAATTTGGTTGCAAATGCATGCATATACTTGCACTTACATTGAACAGGTCATAGCAAGGAGGCTAGAGCAGAGAATAAAATTTGTTTGCCCGACAAATAGGTACATGTTTACTACATAATTTCCTGTTTTGTTTGGGTGATGATGATTTTGTGAGCCTATTGGCTAGCCGCTTGGCTTTTTCTTTTTCTTTTTGAGATCTGAAAAACCGGGAACGCTATTTGCAATTTCCCGATGCTCCCATTGCAGGGGAGGTTATGGCGAAATTTTTCGAAAATTTAGGGTGTTAGCCAAATTTTTGAAATTTTGAAAATTCTCAGAAACTGAAAAGTTGGAGAATGGAAGCCAGGTCGAGCGTAGAGTTGAATTATCAAACCACTTTCGACTTTGTTCCTTTTCGGGGACGAAAAGTTTTAAGTGGGGGAGATTGTAACAACCCGCAAATTCTGGGCCAGTTTAAAATTTTTATTTTGGCAATTTTGGGGAATTTTGATTATTTAAAATGAATTATTTTAAATAATATCGGCGTGAAATTTATTTTGGATATAATTCGAACGTATATATTATACGCGTCGTCGTTAGAATATAAATATTTATATATAATTATAAATAGAATTGAAAATGGCGCGGTAGTTCGATAATTCGATTTCAAACTTCAATTGAATGTACCAGGTGCAAAACAATCCGGATTGTAGTGAAACCAAAAATAATGGAATCTAATAGTGAATATCTTTCCAACGAATCCGAAAAATCAAGATTTCATAACGTGAATCAAAAGATATGTCCAGTTGAAAATTCTGAATAGTCGCTATGGAATTCAGGCCCTTAAAAATGGACATTTTGCAAATGACCTCAGAATTCGACGAAACCACTTTTGTTGGGTCCGCAGTGTAAAGTTATTGCTAGATTTCAAATTTCATAATTTTTCGAATCAATATGTGAGCGTGGTAAAGGAAAACGTGTTTTGACCATTTCAGTTGATTTTAATCGACTGGAAATTGGTCATTTTTCAAACGGTCTCAGAATTCGACGAAACTAGTTTTGTTAGGACCGTATCGTCGATACGAAGCTAGAAAATATTTTTCTGGAATTTTTCTAGTTAGTATGTGACCCCGGTAATTTGAAATGTACGTTTAAAATTCAATATAGTGATTTAAATGGAAAATTCAAAAGGAAACTGATTGTAACGATCAAACCAGCTTGCGATACATATCCCATTGTGTTCGGAATGGGGGTAAAACGCTATGGACGACGGGCGGTGGGCCTCGTTTCGAGGTCATATATAAAAGTCAACCCTAGTGCAAATTTAAGTGATAAAAAAATAAAATAAAATAATAAAAAAATAAACTTCTCCCCTTTTCTTCTGCCTTGGCCCCCCCCCCGATCATTTATCAGTGAAATAAAAAAAAAAAAAAAAAGGAAAACCTAGGAACTAAAATCAAGCCGCCGCCCGATCCTGGAAGCCACCGCCGAACCCTTCGCCGAAGCCCCTGACGCTCGAGCCGCCGACCAACCTCCTCCCACCGAACGACACCTCGGAGCCCCCACCACCCTCGCAGATCGAAGCAGCCCTCGTCGAACCCTGTCGCCCGACACCTCCGAACGCCGCCAGAACCCATCGACTTCCCTCCTCCCCTTCGCATACCACGGTAAGCATTTACTTTATATTTATTTTCATTTTTGTTTTATGATTTCTGATTTATAAAACGATTTAAAATTAATTACTGTATATTTCTTTTAGTTTTAAAAACAGTATTAATAAAAACAGAAATTTTTAAAGTAAATAAAAACAGAAATTTTTAAAGTAAATAAAAACAGAAATTTTTAAAGTAAATAAAAACAGAAATTTTTAAAGAAGTTAAAACAGAAATTTATAAAATAAAAAAAGATTTTAAAAAAACTGCATGTTTTTAAAAGTTTTAAAAACTGTTTTTAAAAAGAAGTTGAAACAGAAATTTTGAAAAAAGTAAAACTGCATTTTTTTAAAAAAAAGTAAAACTGCATTTTTTTAAAAGAAGTAAAACTGCATTTTTTAATAAATGTAAAAAACTGCATTTTTTAAAAAAAGATAAAAACTGCATCTTTGAAGATAGAAAAACTGCATTTTTGAAGATAGAAAAAAACTGCATTTTTAAAAAGAATAGAAAAAAAAACTGCATTTTTCTAAAAGGAAAAAAAACTGCATTTTTGAAAGAATAATAAAAATATAATCTTTATATTTAATAGCGAAGTCAAAGTGCAATCTTTATATATTGAATAACATAGTGAAATTCGATTTTTACCTATGTAGAGGATACAGTCAACGAAAGCAACAAGAAGGACAAGTAGGCGAAGTTTCTATTAAGGAAGAATCGTGTGAGTGGATAGCTATTGGTGAGGATTTCTCACTCTTCAATTTCTTTTTAAAATTTTATATATATGTGTTGAAAGTGGAAGTGAATTGCTATATATAAATATCTATATATATATATATATATATATACGCCCCTCGTCCACAAACCATGGACGATATTTATTGGTTGAAATTGTTGTGAAAATTGATTGATAGCGAAGTGAAATAACATATATATGAAGAGTGAAATTTATATATATAGCGAAGTGAAATAACATATATATGAAGAGTGAAATTTATATATATAGCGAAGTGAAATAACATATATATGAAGGGTGAAATTTATATATATAGCGAAGTGAAATAACATATATATGAAGAGTGAAATTTATATATATATATAGCGAAGTGAATATCGAATATATTGAAAGTGAAAATATCGAATATATTGAAAGTGAAAATATTCGAATTGAAAACAATGTATATGAAATATTCGAATTGAAAACGATATATATATATATGTATGAAATGAAAACAATGTATATGAAATATTCGAATTGAAAACGATATATATATATATATGAAGTGAAAACGATATATATATTGAAAGTGAAAATATCGAATATATCGAAAGTGAAAATATTGAATATATTGAAAGTGAAAATATTGAATATATTGAAAGTGAAAATATCGAATATATTGAAAGTGAAAATATTGAATATATTGAAAGTGAAAGTATCGAATATATTGAAAATGAATATATCGTATATATTGAAAAATGAATATATCGTATGTATTGAAAATGAAAATATCGTATATAGTGAAAGGTGAATATATATATATATATATATATATATATGAATTGAAAACGATGTATATGAAATATATATATGAATTGAAAACGATGTATATGAAATATATATATGAATTGAAAACGATGTATATGAAATATATATATGAATTGAAAACGATGTATATGAAATATTCGAATTGAAAACGATGTATATGAAATATTCGAATTGAAAACGATGTATATGAAATATTCGAATTGAACTGAATAGAAAACGAATTCGAATTGAATTGAATAGAAAACGAATTCGAAATGAATTGAATAGAAAACGAATTCGAATTGAATTGAATAGAAAACGAATTCGAATTGAATTGAATAGAAAACGAATTCGAATTGAATTGAATAGAAAACGAATTCGAATTGAATTGAATAGAAAACGAATTCGAATTGAATTGAATAGAAAACGAATTCGAATTGAATTGAATAGAAAACGAATTCGAATTGAATTGAATAGAAAACGAATTCGAATTGAATTGAATAGAAAACGAATTCGAATTGAATTGAATAGAAAACGAATTCGAATTGAATTGAATAGAAAACGAATTCGAATTGAATTGAATAGAAAACGAATTCGAATTGAATTGAATAGAAAATGAATTCGAAATGAATTGAATTGAAAACGAATTCGAATTGAATTGAAATTTGAATTGAATAGAAATGAATTTTAAAACGAATCTATAAAGAAGAATTCAATTGTGATTTGAATTGAAAAGGAAGTTGAAAATGTTTTTGAAACGAATTCAAAACTATTTATATAATTCGTTTTAAATAGAAATCGACGAACTATATATTATATATATTATATATATAATATAATGGCCTGAATAGAACGCGCCGCGCCGCGGCAGTTCGCGAATTTCGACCATTGACTTCGAACGGACATTACGGGAGATCCGACCGTCGGATTCTCCTGAAATCAGAACCGTTGGGTTCGTATCGAAAAGAGCTTTCTAAGGAATATTAGAAATTTGAAATCTAACGGTTGGATTTGGAGATACGTCCAAATCAAATTCGGAAAAGGTCGCTGTAAGTGCAGTTCGATGGCCATTGATGGAAATCGACCGTACAGGCCTTGATAAAATTATTAAAAATAGTAATAATTTGTGTAAAATCATAAGAAATGATTTGTGAAGAATTGGGATGAAAAACTCCATATTTGAAAAGATAAAAATAGATTTTTATCGAAATGAACTAGTTTTGAACTAGAATTATAATTCTATTTATTTTTGAATAAATAAATTGAATTCGAAAAGGGTTTTGAAAATAACCAAAATTTCCAATGATCGCATTGGAATGGGTTTGAATCGAAATTGTCTTCGGAATATTTCGATGTTGGAATTCGTGATTATACAGGTGTTGTTATGGAAATTTGAAAGATATATATTGATATCGTTATTTCCAATACGACATTTGTTAGTCGTAGAATTCGATATTGAATATAAGCCGATATATTTTCTATTCAGAGCCTTGTATTGAATATCGAATGTGATTTGGGTTTGTCGTGAATGGTGTCTTCATTAACACTGTTCTTGAACCCAGTTGAGAAATGATTAAATCTTTTTATTTAGATTTAATGAAGTGTACCAATTAAATAACATTTAATTGGAATTGAATTGATATTGATTTTTGGGTTTATCGTGAACAGTGTTTTAAATAACACTTGTTCTTTAACCCGATAATTAATGAACGTGATTTGGGTTTGTCGTGAATGGTGTCTTCACTAACACTCTTCTTGAACCCAAGTGAGAAAAGATTAAATCTTTTTATTCAGATTTAATGAAGTGTACCAATTAAATAACATTTAATTGGAATTGAATTGATATTGATTTTTGGGTTTATCGTGAACAGTGTTTTAAATAACACTCGTTCTTTAACCCGACGATTAATGGAATGTGACTTTGGGTTTATCGTGAACCGTGTTTTTAGATGACACTGATTCTTTAACCCAGTCACAGATTAAAACTAAGTGGAGTTTTAATGAATCTTTAATTAGATTGAAAAGATCGAGAATGGAGTATCACCAGTTTTGCTCCAGGCGATAGTTAAATCTTTAATTAGATTTGAACGTGAAATTTAGAAACTAACTGTCGGTTAGCCAAGCAGAATGGTTTTCTGGATATTGATCTGATGTTGGTTTCGGCCTTCGGGGTTAATATTTGGGGAATTATTCTCTTGATTAATTTACGGTTAGTGACTAATGAATTGGAATGAGGCGTATGTTAAATTTGATTGATTGATGGTTTGGATTGTGCTCGACCAGTTTAGGAGCAGAATATGCTTTTGCATTTAGCATTGGGTTGGGTTGAAAATATCTGTGTGCTAACGCCTTGTGAAACACTTCACGATTTGACGATAAGGTGTTTAGCGATGTTGTGTTCATTTCAAATTTAACGAATGATTGTGAAATGATATTTTTCTTAAGTGAAAAGAAATGTATTCCCGATTTTGGACAGGGAATGTTTTTATAAAAATGTTTTATAAAACAGAAAGGATTTCGAGGCCCAAAACCCGATGATTTCTAAAGTGATTTAGAAATGTATTATATGTTACATTGTGATTATTATGTTGTGAAATGATTTTCCCTACTTCGGGATATGAAATGATTTAGTATGTGACTAAAGATTCGGGTAACCCTGAGACTAAAAGTATGGGTGAGAGGGCGGTGTATGCTCTCCTGAGTGGGAGGTGCATCGTCGGTGTAGCCTACTCCTATGTGGGGTAGGTGCACATATATATATCGAGTTGCGAGGTGCGTACCCTTTGCCTTGTCGATGGGGAGCACGATATTTGGTTGCATACTTGTTTGTATGCATTGTTATGTTTTGGAATTCATATTTCCAAATGATTTGATTTGAGATCCCGAAGTGAAATCTACTTTGATATAGAAAGTTAGATATGTATTTCAAATGATTTGAAATAAGAAATCGGGAATAAAATCCAAAGGAATAATTTCTGTAAATTGAATTGGATTTGGAAAATCTAAGTGTGGTGATTAATCTAAATGGGTAGATTGGGATATTGCATGTTGATTGATGCATAGTAGATCCATATATCTATATTGATTGTTGTTTATACACTGGCTTTCATGGGGGTAAACCCGTTCCGCGAAAGTGGCGTGGTCCCGTGATTTGCCTTATTTTTGAACAAAGTTAACAACTGTTTTTGAGTTCTCACACCAGTCCCATGACTGACCTGTAGTTTGCTTTTCCCTTGCGAACTCGGGTGCCCCTATTTTCCACACGGGCAGTCGAGTAGTTTTATTTTGCAGATGTTTTGAGCAGGATTCTGGATTGAAGCTTTAAGCTGTGTCCAGACATTTACAGTCTTCCGCTGTGTAGTTTATATTTCCGCTGTGCACTGTTTTACATTTATGTAAATTTATCTTCCGCTGTGTATTATATTTCGATATACTCTGATATTCTGTACTCTGATGTAACATTATTATGATGTTTATTGAAGTCTTCTGTTATTTGTTCTGATGTGTTGTATACCCAAAGTTAGCGTATGCGGGATTCGAACGGTCTTGGTCGGTTTAACGATCGATTAGGTCCGGGCGAAATCCGTGTCGTTACAATGTATGCACATAAATCGTGCAAACTGGGCTATACCGGTCGACCGCCCAAAACAGACCGGTCGACCGTTTTTACCCAGTTTGCACAATGAACGTGCACACATATACATATAACGTATATATATTTAAATTCCTGTCTACTGGTCATTTTTGACCTGTCAACCGTTTTTAAACAGAAGCAACTATTTGAATAGTCACTTCCATTCCTCCAAGGGTTGCTTCTCCTTCCTTTCATCAATGATCATATCTATTGAATGTAACTCTTTACCAAATGTTACAACTAATTATCTCCTATATAAACACTTTGAAATCATCAATTTTAATCACCAATTCTTTCTATCTAATCTCTATTTTGTTGATTTCATTCTTGAACTCTCAAGCACTCATACGCTCATATTCTTCACAATATCATTCTTGAATCCTAGAATTTATATATTATTCTTTTGATTCAAACACGATATCATTTTCCAAATCTTCACAAACACAAATTCTATTTGAGGATAAGATTATAGGAAGGTTGTACAAGAATTGACAAATTCGTGTTATTGAGAACACACACTGTCAAATTACAAGTTTACTCATCTTGTTTGAAGTCCTCCGTGTTGTTAGAGGCAAGTATTGAAGTCCTCCGTATTGTAAGAGGCAAGTTGTGAAGTCCACGTGTTGATAGAGGCGTGAAATCCCATTCGGCTGCTCAGGTGTTGTGAACCTGTTTTCTCCGGGTTAAGTGAGGTTGTTGATTAGTGAAATTCCGGATAGAAGTCTGGGACTGGACGTAGGACGGTGCTCCGAACCAGTATAAAAATCTCTGGTGTGATTTTTTTCCTTTACTGCATTTACTCATCTGTGATATCTTATTCTACTTTCTATTTATTTGCATAACTATTGTATTAGACAAGTAGTTGTGTGTTATTCCATATTACATGATCCGAGTGTACTATTTTATACTTGGCAAGTACACGCACACATTTTCATTTGGTATTAGAGCAACTATTTGAATAGTTATGGAATAACACACAACTACTTGTCTAATACAATAGTTATGCAAATAAATATAAAGTAGAATAAGATATCATAGATGAGTAAATGCAGTAAAGGAAAAATTCACAATAGGGATTTTTATACTGGTTCGGAGCACCGTCCTACATCCAGTCCCAGACTTCTATCTGGAATTTCACTAATCAACAACCTCACTTAACCCGGAGGAAACAGGTTCACAACACCCGAGCAACCGAATGGGATTTCACGCCTCTATCAACACGAGGACTTCACAACTTGCCTCTTACAACACGGAGGACTTCAATACTTGCCTCTAACAACACGGAGGACTTCAAATAAGACGAATAGACTTGTAATTTGACAATGTGTGTTCTCAATAACACGAATTTGTCAATTCTTGTACAACCTTCCTATAATCTTATCCTCAAATAGAATTTGTGTTTATGAAGATTTGGAAGATGATATCGTATTTGAATCAAAAGAATAATATATAAATTCTAGGATTCAAGAACGGTATTGTGAAGAATATGAGCGTTTGAGTGCTTGAGAGTTCAAGAATGAACTCAACAATATAGAGAATAGATAGAAAGAATTGGTGATTAGAACTGATGATTTCAAAGTGTTTATATAGGAGATAATTAGTTGTAACCTTTGGTAAAGAGTTACAGATATGATCATTGATGAAAGGAAGGAGAAGCACCCCTTGAAGGGATGGAAGTGACTATTCAAATAGTTGCTTCTGTTTAAAAACGGTCGACATGTCAAAAAAGACCAGTAGACAGGAATTTAAATATATATATGTTATATGTATATGTGTGCATGTTCAATGTGCAAACTGGGTAAAAACGGTCGACCGGTCTGTTTTGGGCGGTCAACTGGTATAGCCCAGTTTGCACAATTTATGTGCATACATATACATAAGTGTATATATATATAAACATTGATTATTTGAGGATAGATTTTAACAATAATGAACACTATTATCATACCAAATAATCAATTTCTAATGACTAATACCATATGAAGCTCCTTATCAATGAATGTCGCCTTTTTTGTTGATTATCGCACATTACTTTGACATAAATTAAAATTCCTTGACTCAACATTCTCCCCCTTTTTGATTGATGACAATATATCTCTGAATCTCCCCCTGTATATAATCTCCCCCTGAATTTGTGCCTGTATAATAACTGTTATTCCTGCATACACAATGTTAGTACAACTTTTCCTTATATATATATAATGTTAGTATCATATTTCTCCCCCTTTGTCATCGACAAAAAGGACTAAATAAGAACATAAACATTGAAAGCAATACTAGAAGATATTAAAGCAACATACAACACATGACATAGAGCATAGAGTACAAGCATACATAGGTCTGAGTTTAAAATAAAAAACAACGATACCATTTAGGTACAAGTGTCGGATTAAGTCTGGAAATAATAAAGCATAAGTTCATAAAACGATCAAATAAACTAACTACTCGGATTCCGTTTCCTCGCCTTCTTCTTCCTCTTATTCAACTTCAACCATTTGAGATTTACCTCGATCTCGTCCGTGAGTAGTGTCAGAGTTAGTGCCCTCCTCCGAAGATGTCCAAGTAAAGGATGGAGGAGCTGGACGTTTGTCGGGGTCCTGTGCTTGCATGGAAGAAGAGGATGTTCCACAAGATATTGCCTCCCATATAGACGCGAAGAATGACTTAAGTTTGTTAAAACGCTTATCCAGTTTTGTGTTCGTACACTTATCAAGTAGAAATTGATTTTGAGCAATGGTTTCAAGACTATCTTTTGTGGAGGAAGTCAAGCGTAGAAGTTTCATCTCTTCGGGTTTTGGACGAGAAGGTCGAGATGAGGTTCCTTGGTGTCCTTGTTCCTTCCATTGTTCGAAAGGAATGATATTGAAATAAGGTTCAGGAAGTTTCATTCGCTTGTTTGAAGCTTTATTTATGCATTTTGGCTTTGAAATGGTTGACGGAGGAGGATTGATTCCACAATCAAGTAAGAGTCGCATAATATATTCATTATAGAAAAGATGCGGCCTATTCAACTCATCGACTTGTATGATTTCATTGAAGATCAATTCAAACCAGTTTATGCGAATCTCCCTATAAATTGCATATAAAGCTTTGAAATTTTCTTTGTAAACAGCATCGAAATTTCCAATCCGAGGTAAAAGAGAATGCATTAAGGTATGGTGAAGAACTCTAGCCATAGAACGTAAATTAATCGATTTTGTGTTGTCCTCATCATCCTCAATAAATTCATGACTTATTTGATTCCGGACGTGAACAGTACAAAAATTACTTGAAATTTTTTCTCCTTTGAATTTCGAACCAAGAACATTTTCCATTCTTTCACAAGAAATAAAAACTTGTTGTCCACATAAAACTGACCGTAGACATTGAGAAGGATTTTCCGGTTTGTATTTGTCAAGATTAAGGTTTGCATAGAAAAGCTTGATCATAACGTGATTAATTTCAACATTATTACGATCATAATCAAGTAGAGATTCAATATGAGCATTTCTAGCTAATCTTTGAGCACGATAGTTTGAGAAATCAGGAGATTTGATAAACGAACCAGGGTGTATGTTGAAATCCATCATTTGATTCCATCTTTTGATAGCAACCGGATCAACAAGCCATTTCTTAATCGAACTATCTATTGGTTGGAGTTCGGTAGAAGAGGAGGAAGCTTTCTTCATCTTCTTTTGTGGAGGAGCCATGAAAGAGTTTTGGAATTTTGAAGTCCTAAGGTTTTAGAGCTTTTGGAGAGGGAAAAGGTAAAGTTAAAAATGAAGAGATAGGTAAAAAAACCGTATAGATGAGTATCAAAACCCTTCAGATCGAAACCGGTCGACTGGTCAATATCTACCGGTCGACCATTTTCATCCAGAGAGCAAAACGGTCGACTGGTGAAATTTGTCTGGTCGACTGGTCAAGTTTGAAAAATAAAAAAGAAGAGGCCTCAACCGGTCGACTGGTGAGAAATGACCGATCGACCGTTTTTGTCCAGAGAGCAAAACGGTCGACTCGTCCATTCCTACCGGTCGACTGGTTTTTCCAGATTTTTGATTTTCTAACTTTTTGCTCTTCTTCTAGTTTTGAGCGGTCTGAACTTTATTGAACTCATTCAAAAAGGAAGTACATATATGTTATAATCATAGAAAAACTTAAATATAATCATAATATATTTGAAAACAAAACTAATGAGATGTTGCTGAATTATGCTCGGTTGACTCTTCCTTAACCTCGTTGATTCGAGATGTCCATGTGTAACAACCCGTATTTTGAATAACATGTTATAACGTAAATCAAGGCAGAATTAAATGTTAAATTCTTAATCAAGGGAAACGGGCTGTGCCATTGCGTTCATCTCGGAAAAATACGCGAAATAGAGTCCGAGTTTTCGAAAATCGGAGTCCGTATGACCCATTTATGGCCCGTCAAAGTTTTCATAAAATTTCAAGTTCAAAAACAGTTCAAATTTCAAATCTGGAGCCAAACAGACTGGGCGGGAAAATTTCCCGCCCAGCACCCAAGTCGACTAGGGAGTCGACTTGGGAGTCGACACACCCCAGCTGGTGTCGACTACCCAGTCGACACCCCTGTCGACCTGGGTGGTCGGGCCAGTTTGGCCTGGTGCACCTGTTTTGGCTCCTGGGTCTTGTTTTGTTGGCTTGTGACGGGATTTGATGGCTCAGATCTGAATTAGGGTTAATTCTATGGCCTAAACTAGTCTCTACACCTATAAAAACACCCTAATACCTAGCCTAAATCATCACAAATCATTCCTACAACTAAATTATGCCAAAATGCTCCCTAATCATGGCCTCCATCTTCATCTTGAGAGCTTCTAAGGCAAAAAGGAGCAAGCTTTCTTCATACAAATCAAAGGAGCTTCTTATTTCTCAAGACAACTTGGAGCTTATATTCATTTGGGGATTTCTAGTGTGGCTTCGTCTCAATCTTGTTTTATTTTGTTCTAGTCTTCTTAGCCAAGCTTTGTAAGCCCTCCTCTACTCTTAGATCTAAACTATGAACTTAATATGACATGTAGCAAGTTGAAATGAGACTTTTGTGTTATGCTTGCCTTGGATTTCATGCATAGATTCATTCATGACCCTTTTGATCTATGTTTGTGGACCTAATGTTTACCTATCATTAATCTAGTACCATATATGTTGACTTTTGGGTGGAAAGCTATGAGCTTTATGTGGTGATTGTGCATAAATGCAACATATAACCCCTCATGACCTTGATATTAACTTGCCATGATGGACCTATATGCTAATCACAAGTTTATCACCCTATTTGCTAAGTTTAATGCCATACATGTGTAGATTGGAATTGGACCTAAGTGCAATATTTGCCTTGAACCCATCATTATATGCATAGATCTATTCATGCCTCTCTTGATCTATGATTGTGGATCTATCATGAACCTAGTACAGTTCATGTTGACTTTAGGAAAAAATGCTATGAAATGGATTATGGCTTATGCATGTTAACAAGCCTTAATCCCTCATGTCCCTTAACATGCATATGATAATGTTGAACCTATTTGTTATGCATAAGTTAGGATTGTCACCCTTTATACTATTGTCATGTTTGAGGCCAAATCACCTTTATGCTATCATACATGTTTTGAGGCCAATATGCTATAAGCAAGTTATGATGAGCACCTTTGCCTCATATATCACCATGTTAAACTTGTGATAGACTTTGCCACTTTATGCCCAACTTATCATATCATTATGTCCCCCCTTTTGATCTATTTGTGTTGATGCGAACTTACGCGCGATGGGTTTACGTTATGGGTAAACTTAAATGACATGAAACATGACTTGAAAATATGACATGTGATTATGCTTGAAAACATGAACGTGGACATGACATGTAGAAAACATGAAAGTGGCCAACTCGAGGTTGGGTTGAGTTTGTAGCATAAATCTACCCGGAACCGACCGGCTTAACTAGTAGCTACAAACAATAGGACCCAATGTGAGTAGTTAGTCATATTGCACTTAAAACCCGAGGTTAGACTGGTTGTGGTGTAAAGCTACTCGGACCCGGCCGGCTTAACTAGTAACCACAACAAAGTCTAATGTGAGAGGTTGGGGTGCATTAAGTTAATTAATGTCACATGATAGGGTTAAGTCATGGACTACTTGAATACTTAATGTAACAACCCGTATTTTCAATAACCTGTTATAACATAAATGGAGGCAGAATTAAACTGTAAAATCTGAATCAAGGGAAACGGGCTATGCCATTGCATTCGTCTCGGAAAAATACGCGAAATAGAGTCCGAGTTTTCGAAAATCGGAGTCCGTATGACCAAGATATGGCCTCGCGAAGTTTCACGAAAAATTCCCAAATTAAAGTATACTTAATTAAGTGAAATGGGTTGCGCAGAGAAATATATATATATATATATATTGATATATATATATATATATAATTGAAAATTAAATAAATAAATATGCAAAAATGTTCAAAACAGCGAATTGGGAGAGGGGAATAACCGAATCGGCCGATTTATTAGGTCGACCCGAGCTCGCTGGGTCGACTAGGGGTTAATCCAGGGTGTTTGGCTGTCAACCCGTGGGCCGATTCGCTCAAATGCAGATTTTGCATTTGGATGGTTCTCATGGTTCATCTTTAATCTAAAGGCCCTAGATGGTTCCTACACTTGACTTCTTCCCCAAGACATGCTTTGATGGCTTGGATTGAATCTAGGTTTAATCCTATGGCCTAAAACACTTGCCTAATCTATAAATAAGACCCTAACCTATCCTAAATCCTCATTATTCATTCATGCAACTAAACTATGGCAAAATTTTACCTCTCATGGCCTCCACTCTCTTCATAAAATTTCTAAATGGTTTCTATGAGAGATTTTCCATGCATACAAGTGTTTTCAAGCTTGTATGAGTGTCATTAGCTTGCATTCAAGTCAAGTTTCTATCTTTGCATCATAAAGCAAGGGTTTTGATCATTTTGGCTCAAGGGTTTTTATGTTAGAGCTTGCATTTTGGGTCTATTTGATTGCATAAGGGCTTTGTCATATCTTTTGTGCCTTCATAGCAATGTAAGCCCTTTCCCTACTCTTAGATATTAACTATGAAGTTAAATGTTCATGTTGCAAGTTTGGGTTTGATCATTGAGTATGATACATGCTATCATGTCATGCAAGTTTATGAAGTCATTATCTTGATCTTGTGAGCTAAAAGCTACAACCTTTATGTTGAAATGTTGCATTAGGCAACATGAGAACCCTCATAACCTTTATGTCAACTTGCATATGAAGTCATAACCCTTATATGATGATATATGCGAGTTACTAGTCATCATTCCATATCTTTTGTCACCATGATTCGCTTATGTGCCAAGTTTAGGTTTATGCATGTTTTGAGGCTTAAGAATGTAACATGCAAGTTAATGAACACATTTGTGCCTCATTTGCCACCATGATTAACTTGTGGCTTAATATCCATTTTTGTCATGCCTTTGCCAAGTCTCTTCTTTTAATCCATTACGTTGTCGCGAACGTATATGCGAGTTTAAAAGCGTTGGGTTATGTTATGGGTAATTTCTAATGACATGAAAATACAACTTGAAAACATGACTTGAAATATAACATGGAAGTTGACATGTAAGTATGCATAAAAACATAAGCTTGGGAATTTACCTATTAAGTTAGGTCTACCCTTTGGGAATTTACCTATTAAGTTAGGTCTACCCAAATGCTTGAAAACTTGTAAAATGTTTTGGGAAACATGATGGACATGACACTTAGATAATATAAGTGTGGCCAACTCGAGGTTGGGTTGAGTTTGCAACGTAAAACTACCCGGAACCGACCGGCCTAACTAGTAGTTGCAAACAATAGGACCCAATGTGAGAAGTTGGTCATGTTGTGCTTGAACCCGAGGTTAGACCAAGTTGTGGTGTAAAGCTACCCGGAACCGACCGGCTTAACTAGTAACCACAACAAAGTCTAATGTGAGAGGTGAAGGTGCATTAAGTAATTAATGCCACATGATAGGGTTAAGTTAATTTGATTAATGACTCTTAACCAAATATGACATGGACAAATGGGTTAAGTAATTTGATTAGGCTAATGATACTTAACAAAACATGACAAGGTTGGGTAGGTTAAGTAACTTGATTTGCCTAATGACACTTAACCATTTTTATATGACTAGTGGATGGGGTTAAGTTAACCAACACTTAATCAATCCAACGCGATAACTTGGTAAGGTTAAGTAAGTTTTCTTAATGACGCTTAACCGAAAAATACGGTTAACGAATGGGGTTAAGATTAGACTCAACTAGTCTAAACATGGAAATCGGATGGGGTTAAGTTAGCCTAGACTTAATTAATCCCACTTGGTAGTTTAATGGGGTTAAGTTAAACACTTAACTAATCTAAACATGATGAATTGATGTGGTTAAGTGACCTATACTTATCCAATCTAACTCGTTAATTTATTGTGGTTAAGTTAACCAATACTTAACCAAGATAACGTGAAAACATGATAAGACTAAGTCACGAATCGCTTGAATACACTTGACCGATTTGACTAAGTAAATTGATAGGGTCAAGTTAATATATACTTAACCAATCTAGAATGATAATTGGACAAGGTTAAGTCGTGAATTGCTTAATATACTTAACCAACTTGAGCATGGTTTGTAGGGTTAAGCCTTGAGCTTGGATACTTAGCCAATTTTGCCAGGATTGTAGACGGGTTGAGTCATGAACTTAAGTGACACTTAATCCATTATGTAAACCCTAGTTCTGAGGATTAGGTGGATAACCGTAGTTAACAAGGATAACGGGAACAATGCTAAGTGGTAAACCTTAGTTGAAGAATAACTAAGTAATGATTCTTAGTCAAGGAAATTTAGACCAGTTCATAGATAGATGAGTAACCTGATACGGTAGGTCATCGTTTAAGTATACGAGTAGGAGCAAGTATCTGATTTAGATAAAGGCTCCAGCGAACTGGGTAACGAAGCAGCGGCTTCGGGGAACGTGAGGATATTCTTGGTATCCCTCTATGAGCTGCCAGGTGATTATACTAGGCTCATGAGAGGTTAAGGTCTGCGTTAGAAGAACCAAGAGTATGCCTTGGTTGCTATACGAGCGACCTAAAGACGGGGATGGATAGGGGATAGTCGACGATACACGGTCGTACCCTAGATAGCATTTCGTCAGGCTACCTACCATCTTTGGTCAAGCGTGTACGTACGGAAAGGCAGAGAACACCCAAAAGACCATAATTGCTATCTAATTATGGTTGCGGTAAGGCTTGGATGTGGGTTGGCCAGTGTTGTGTTCTCATACATGATTTATCCTGTCTTGTCTTTCACTAGTTGAGGGAGTGGTGTCGTGGGACCATAGCCACGTATAAGAAAAACAGACCTTAGCATCTGCATCGGCAGATAAATCGAAAGCTCCCGACCGAGTCCTGTATTTCTTGATTTGCCCTGTGACAGGACTCGGATGGCACGATGTGATACATGTGCATACAGTCATGGAAAAGCGATTCACGATGGATGCGTGGGAAAAAGGGCGCGGTTGGCGGTTAGCGTAATCCCTAGTGGCCCTAGGTGGTTGAACCCAAACCGAGATACGAAAACGTGCAATAGGTAAGCATAATCCCTAGCAGCCCTAGGTAGCATAAGTCCTAGTTGTACAAACAATAATTCATGTTGGAAGACCCTAGCTAGGTTTAGGGTAACAGTCCAAACCGATCTTAAGGATCATGGAACTATGTTAAAGTAATATAGAATCTCATGGGAAAGCCCGTATGGTCTACGGCAAGGGACTGAATATTTACATGGAATAAAACATACAAGTTGAGTAACCTATATATGCGATATATTAGGTTGACATGGACCATTACACGACTTTTGAGTGAGGGTCATTCTTGGTTAACACATGACACGGTGGGGATACTAGTACGGTAGGTGCAGAGCTAAAATACAGGATAGATATCACGGGGCGTTATACGTGACAGATATCTTGGGGATATTATACTTGATAGAAACCTGACGATATGATACCTTGTTTTATCTTGACATCGTAATTTATCATGACACCTTAGTTTATCTGAGTTAAGTAGTTCATCCTGTTATTTTGATTTAGCTTATCTATCTTGTTATCATGCTTATGTTCATCTCAGTTTCTCATGTCAGTTAACTTTACTAGTTTTTATGCTAATAGTAGATAGGGCTTACTCAGTCTTTTTGACTGACCCGTTTTGTTTTGCCTCTTTTCTTCCGTTTCCCCCCCAGGTTACAGGGAGGAAATACTGTTGTTTAGTTCGGACTTCTTCTGCTTGAAGGTCATCATGGATGGCTTGGACTTTTCTTGGCTAATGGCTACTTTACTGTTTTTACTTGGGGAATAATTTATGAAAATGTCTTTATGCTTCTTTACTATTGCAAGACAGGTTTTGATGTACTCTGATGTAAAAGGCTTTAGACCTTATTTATTCATGTTATGAAAGTTTGATTTTACTTCCGCTATTTTATATGTTCTGTCTTGTGATATTTCTGTGCATGTTTACCAATAATGCCCCTCTAAAGCTAGTGCATTCCTTTGCGAGTGACCCTAGCGGAGGCGGGGTGTTACACGTGGTATCAAAGCAGAAGGTTACCAGACTGGGCAAAAGTTTTTAAAGACCTTCTGAAAACTATTTGAAAAAAAAAACCGTTTACAAAGAAGCATTTTTCAAGAAAATTTTCTTTTAAAAGAAAAAGGCTATTCCCCAAAGACCATTAGCACTATCCTTGTTTCCTTAATTGAGTCTCTTTTCCTTTCTTTCCTCCATCTGTAGTCACAGTAGTTTTAACTGCGACTAGTCTTTTCTACCTACGAAAGTGCTTTCCATACGATTGAGGTGGTTCTCGAGAGACCAGTGGCCGCGTTATAAGAAAGGATCGTGAGAAAGAAGGATAAAGGATACGAGCTTAAGGATGAGCAACTTGTTGGTATGGCTTAGTCCTCAAAGGAGGGAGAAAGATGAACAATGAAACCCATGACGAGAGAGTACCTTTGGCATGGTAAAACGGGGCGGATAGTTAAGTATTATGGGACAAGGACAAGATCATCGGGAGGGCAGTAGTATGCTCTCATTTCTAGAGTACCTCGGAAGGAGGGTAACGATCTTGTTAAAGGTTTAGCTTTTCTTCTCTATCATCCCATTAGGACTTCGTTGTTCGTATCATTTAAGTCTGCTTCGATAGTTGAGTCTCTGCACCTTAAGTACTAGCGTAATAGAGAATCCCATTTTTGTCTCAAAGTCCTATTGGAGAATCAGTCCATTTATACATGACTTGTTTGGATTTGGGAATGTCTATGCCGAGTGTTGAGTTTGGAAATAATGCTTATGTTTATAAGCTATGGATGGATTCTAGGGATGAAGTGGTTATCCAGTAGGGGGTGCCACTCTCGGTTTTGATAGGAGGGTAGTTAGACCTTTTGACTAGCCTTGGTAATGCCCTCGAAGTATCGGGTAACCTTTTTGAGGTTCTGTCATGACTAGTTACTTAGAATCCCTTGATGCCTTTATTGGAAATTTGAAGCCCGATCGAGTGGTGTTCGCCAATAAGACGGATGGTTTACTTCATTTATGCATGGGTTATAGAGATCACCCTAGTAAGTGCGCATGATAACCTGATTGACATCTGTTTACTTTCAAGAGAAAGTTCTTCTATATGGAATGCCTTATAGTATATAAACGAGATCCAAGATTCACTAGTGAATTTTGGAAAGCTTGCATGAGATCATGAGTACGCAGTCATGTTTGCGTCAAGTATTCTAGGAAAAGGATAAGTGCAAGTGGAACGAGAGGCGACGAAGAAATGAGTTCCAGCTCATGTTATGGAAACAGGAATAAGAAGCTACAAAATCGCGAAGTTAAAAGACGACTTTGATGGTCAAAGACTAGATACGCGCATGATATCTCTTTTTGGGAGTATATCCTTGATCCCTGTTTTCCGTAGAGCTTACTTGTAGGCTATCTTTTGTGGACATCCTCTCGGTCCTATTCTCCGTTACAAACCCTGTAAGGAGTTTGTCCTGTTTATCTTCTCGACCCTGTTTCAGGGAATTCTAGGTAGAACCCTATGGATGTAAACATGTATTTGAAACATGTTATGATTGATATGGTTGCAAGTGGTTGCAAGTGGTTGCTCGTGGATGCGCGAATACACATTAGATACTAGCTCGACTCGGTCACATTTCATATTGCATATGCACGAGTATTTATACTTGTTTATGGATGAAATCGAATGTATTATCATGCGGTTGTTGCATATGAATGAATGATTGTGCACGCATATAGTATCTATATGACTAGGACTATTTGCATACATGTTGGATTCATGGCACTATACATATTTTGCATTAGAAAGATTATTCAGGCCTGATCATTAGCATTAGCTAAGGAACATGTACACACACGTTTTGCATATATTCATACAGCATTAGAAATCATCTAAGGACAATGGTTGCTTGTGGATGATTTTTTGAGTAGATGGATGATGGATGGTAGGATATGTTCTTCCTAACTTGGAGATTTCGGGGACGAAATCCTAAAAGGTGGGGAGAATGTAACAACCCGTATTTTCAATAACCTGTTATAACATAAATGGAGGCAGAATTAAACTGTAAAATCTGAATCAAGGGAAACAAGCTATGCCATTGCGTTCGTCTCGGAAAAATACGCGAAATAGAGTCCGAGTTTTCGAAAATCGGAGTCCGTATGACCAAGATATGGCCTCGCGAAGTTTCACGAAAAATTCCCAAATTAAAGTATACTGAATTAAGTGAAATGGGTTGCGCAGAGAAATATATATATATTGATATATATATATATATATATATAATTGAAAATTAAATAAATAAATATGCAAAAATGTTCAAAACAGCGAATTGGGAGAGGGGAATAACCGAACTGGCTGATTTTTGAGGTCGACCCGAGCTCGCTGGGTCGACTAGGGGTTAATCCAGGGTGTTTGGCTGTCAACCCGTGGGCCGATTCGCTCAAATGCAGATTTTGCATTTGGATGGTTCTCATGGTTCATCTTTAATCTAAAGGCCCTAGATGGTTCCTACACTTGACTTCTTCCCCAAGACATGCTTTGATGGCTTGGATTGAATCTAGGTTTAATCCTATGGCCTAAAACACTTGCCTAATCTATAAATAAGACCCTAACCTATCCTAAATCCTCATTATTCATTCATGCAACTAAACTATGGCAAAATTTTACCTCTCATGGCCTCCACTCTCTTCATAAAATTTCTAAATGGTTTCTATGAGAGATTTTCCATGCATACAAGTGTTTTCAAGCTTGTATGAGTGTCATTAGCTTGCATTCAAGTCAAGTTTCTATCTTTGCATCATAAAGCAAGGGTTTTGATCATTTTGGCTCAAGGGTTTTTATGTTAGAGCTTGCATTTTGGGTCTATTTGATTGCATAAGGGCTTTGTCATATCTTTTGTGCCTTCATAGCAATGTAAGCCCTTTCCCTACTCTTAGATATTAACTATGAAGTTAAATGTTCATGTTGCAAGTTTGGGTTTGATCATTGAGTATGATACATGCTATCATGTCATGCAAGTTTATGAAGTCATTATCTTGATCTTGTGAGCTAAAAGCTACAACCTTTATGTTGAAATGTTGCATTAGGCAACATGAGAACCCTCATAACCTTTATGTCAACTTGCATATGAAGTCATAACCCTTATATGATGATATATGCGAGTTACTAGTCATCATTCCATATCTTTTGTCACCATGATTCGCTTATGTGTCAAGTTTGGGTTTATGCATGTTTTGAGGCTTAAGAATGTAACATGCAAGTTAATGAACACATTTGTGCCTCATTTGCCACCAAGATTAACTTGTGGCTTAATATCCATTTTTGTCATGCCTTTGCCAAGTCTCTTCTTTTAATCCATTATGTTGTCGCGAACGTATATGCGAGTTTAAAAGCGTTGGGTTATGTTATGGGTAATTTCTAATGACATGAAAATACAACTTGAAACATGACTTGAAATATAACATGGAAGTTGACATGTAAGTATGCATAAAAACATAAGCTTGGGAATTTACCTATTAAGTTAGGTCTACCCTTTGGGAATTTACCTATTAAGTTAGGTCTACCCAAATGCTTGAAAACTTGTAACATGTTTTGGGAAACATGATGGACATGACACTTAGATAATATAAGTGTGGCCAACTCGAGGTTGGGTTGAGTTTGCAACGTAAAACTACCCGGAACCGACCGACCTAACTAGTAGTTGCAAACAATAGGACCCAATGTGAGAAGTTGGTCATGTTGTGCTTGAACCCGAGGTTAGACCAAGTTGTGGTGTAAAGCTACCCGGAACCGACCGGCTTAACTAGTAACCACAACAAAGTCTAATGTGAGAGGTGAAGGTGCATTAAGTAATTAATGCCACATGATAGGGTTAAGTTAATTTGATTAATGACTCTTAACCAAATATGACATAGACAAATGGGTTAAGTAATTTGATTAGGCTAATGATACTTAACAAAACATGACAAGGTTGGGTAGGTTAAGTAACTTGATTTGCCTAATGACACTTAACCATTTTTATATGACTAGTGGATGGGGTTAAGTTAACCAACACTTAATCAATCCAACGCGATAACTTGGTAAGGTTAAGTAAGTTTTCTTAATGACGCTTAACCGAAAAATACGGTTAACGAATGGGGTTAAGATTAGACTCAACTAGTCTAAACATGGAAATCGGATAGGGTTAAGTTAGCCTAGACTTAATTAATCCCACTTGGTAGTTTAATGGGGTTAAGTTAAACACTTAACTAATCTAAACATGATGAATTGATGTGGTTAAGTGACCTATACTTATCCAATCTAACTCGTTAATTTATTGTGGTTAAGTTAACCAATACTTAACCAATATAACGTGAAAACATGATAAGACTAAGTCACGAATCGCTTGAATACACTAGACCGATTTGACTAAGTAAATTGATAGGGTCAAGTTAATATATACTTAACCAATCTAGAATGATAATTGGACGAGGTTAAGTCGTGAATTGCTTAATATACTTAACCAACTTGAGCATGGTTTGTAGGGTTAAGCCTTGAACTTGGATACTTAGCCAATTTTGACAGGATTTGTAGACGGGTTGAGTCATGAACTTAAGTGACACTTAATCCATTATGTAAACCCTAGTTCTGAGGATTAGGTGGATAACCGTAGTTAACAAGGATAACGGGAACAATGCTAAGTGGTAAACCTTAGTTGAAGAATAACTATGTAATGATTCTTAGTCAAGGAAATTTAGACCAGTTCATAGATAGATGAGTAACCTGATACGGTAGGTCATCGTTTAAGTATACGAGTAGGAGCAAGTATCTGATTTAGATAAAGGCTCCAGCGAACTGGGTAACGAAGCAGCGGCTTCGGGGAACGTGAGGATATTCTTGGTATCCCTCTATGAGCTGCCAGGTGATTATACTAGGCTCATGAGAGGTTAAGGTCTGCATTAGAAGAACCAAGAGTATGCCTTGGTTGCTATACGAGCGACCTAAAGACGGGGATGGATAGGGGATAGTCGACGATACACGGTCGTACCCTAGATAGCATTTCGTCAGGCTACCTACCATCTTTGGTCAAGCGTGTACGTACGGAAAGGCAGAGAACACCCAAAAGACCATAATTGCTATCTAATTATGGTTGCGGTAAGGCTTGGATGTGGGTTGGCCAGTGTTGTGTTCTCATACATGATTTATCCTGTCTTGTCTTTCACTAGTTGAGGGAGTGGTCTCGTGGGACCATAGCCACGTATAAGAAAAACAGACCTTAGCATCTGCATCGGCAGATAAATCGAAAGCTCCCGACCGAGTCCTGTATTTCTTGATTTGCCCTGTGACAGGACTCGGATGGCACGATGTGATACATGTGCATACAGTCATGGAAAAGCGATTCACGATGAATGCGTGGGAAAAAGGGCGCGGTTGGCGGTTAGCGTAATCCCTAGTGGCCCTAGGTGGTTGAACCCAAACCGAGATATGAAAACGTGCAATAGGTAAGCATAATCCCTAGCAGCCCTAGGTAGCATAAGTCCTAGTTGTACAAACAATAATTCATGTTGGAAGACCCTAGCTAGGTTTAGGGTAACAGTCCAAACCGATCTTAAGGATCATGGAACTATGTTAAAGTAATATAGAATCTCATGGGAAAGCCCGTATGGTCTACAGCAAGGGACTGAACATTTACATGGAATAAAACATACAAGTTGAGTAACCTATATATGCGATATATTAGGTTGACATGGACCATTACACGACTTTTTAGTGAGGGTCATTCTTGGTTAACACATGACACGGTGGGGATACTAGTACGGTAGGTGCAGAGCTAAAATACAGGATAAATATCACGGGGCGTTATACGTGACAGATATCTTGGGGATATTATACTTGATAGAAACCTGACGATGTGATAACTTGTTTTAGCTTGACATCGTAATTTATCATGACACCTTAGTTTATCTGAGTTCAGTAGTTCATCCTGTTATTTTGATTTAGCTTATCTATCTTGTTATCATGCTTATGTTCATCTCAGTTTCTCATGTCAGTTAACTTTACTAGTTTTTATGCTAATAGTAGATAGGGCTTACTCAGTCTTTTTGACTGACCCGTTTTGTTTCGCCTCTTTTCTTCCGTTTCCCCCCCCAGGTTACAGGGAGGAAATACTGTTGTTTAGTTCGGACTTCTTCTGCTTGAAGGTCATCATGGATGGCTTGGACTTTTCTTGGCTAATGGCTACTTTACTGTTTTTACTTGGGGAATAATTTATGAAAATGTCTTTATGCTTCTTTACTATTGCAAGACAGGTTTTGATGTACTCTGATGTAAAAGGCTTTAGACCTTATTTATTCATGTTATGAAAGTTTGATTTTACTTCCGCTATTTAATATGTTCTGTCTTGTGATATTTCTGTGCATGTTTACCAATAATGCCCCTCTAAAGCTAGTGCATTCCTTTGCGAGTGACCCTAGCGGAGGCGGGGTGTTACACTTAACCAATTAAACACGATGGATTGGTAGGGTTAAGTCATGGACTACTTGAATACTTAACCAATTAAACACGATGGATTGGTAGGGTTAAGTCATAGACCACTTGAATATACTTGACCAGTTGAACATGATGTATTGATAGGGTTAAGTCATGAACTGCTTGGATACACTTGACCAACTCAATACATGGTTAGGATAGGGTTAACCACACTTAACCCATTTGAAAATCCTAGTTAAGTGGTCCTTTTCAGCAGTAACCTATAGTATCATGGATACCCTAGGACTAGGCTAGGGTGGGGCACGATTACTGGGCTGATTGTAAGAGACAAAAGAGACGGCTGAATAGTGCACCAGTTAAGTTCAGGCGGACCATGGTCGTGCACATTAAGTCCGGAGTTGAACATGGGAACTGGTAGGTTTAGACTGTGCGTGCTTGTTTTGTGTCTGTGGTTTACACCCTAGGACTGGATACACCCTAGGGTGGACCTTGCACAGTTAACTACATCCCATGATTAAGCTATATGACACTGATACACGATGAGTTAGGCTTATAGGGAGCCGATCGACTAGACCGAGTAGTTGGGCCTTGATTTAGGTCATCTCATGAGTTTGGGCCAATATTGGGCTAAGGGATCATTTCTTGTTTATACTTGACATGGATTAGAATACTAGTACACTTGGTGCCACTTAACCTTGTATATGCGATGCCACACTTGATCTATCTTGTTAACTATTTACCATGCCAGTTTAGTTACCATCCTTATGTTTCATCTCAGTTTCTCATGTCCAGTTAATTTTACTAGTTTTTATACTAATAGTAGGTAGGACTTACCAGTCTTTATGACTGACCTGTTTTCCTTCCGCCTCTTTTCTTACGTTTCCCCCTCCCTCCAGGTTCTCAGGGTGGGAACACTAGCACCTAGCTTGGATCTTTGGCTTACTTTTCTGACAGCTCATGTACGGTTTGGACTTGAGCTCGCTATGGCTTTACCACGTCTACTTTGGGGATAGTTTACTTTATGTTATTTCCAGTTTTCAGTTTATGTTTCTAGACTTGTAGTAGTTGGAAAATAATGACTAAGTACTTTGATGTAACTTGACTATGGTTTTGAAATAGTAATTTTATCCGCTACTTTATTTACTCTGTTTTACTTATATGTTCTGTCTTGTGCTATCTTCATGCATGTTTACCTTGTCCAACACCCCTCCAAAGCCAGTGTACTTGCAAGAGTGACCCTGGCGGAGGTGGGGTGTTACATTTAGTATCAGATCATAAGGTTTACAAGATTTGAGCAAAAGGTTTTTAAAAACATACCTCTTGATAAACTATTTTCAAAACCAATTAAGTATTTTTCCAAGAAAAGTTTAGTTTATTTTAAAAGGCTATTCCCCAAAAGCCATTAGCGCTATCCTTTGTTTCCTCGTTCTAAATCTATCTTTTCCTTTTTCAGCATGACCGATCTTAACCTTCCCGAGGGAGTACCCATACCCGGATGGTTCCGGAGGTATCTAGAAGCTAGGGCCAACGATGCGGGCCCAGTAAACACTCCCACTCCTCCTCCCGTACCTGAGGTTCCTCCTCCTCCTCAGCGTCCACAAGCGGATTTCGCAAAGATATGCAAAGACTTTAAGGCGATGGGTGGCAAGAATTTTGTTGGGACAGAGACTTATGTGGAGGCAAGAAACTGGTTAAAAGAAACTGAAGACCTCTTTGCCATCTTTGATGTGGATGACCGTAGGAAAGTTCTGTTGGCAGTATGGCTATTGAAAGAGGAAGCTGCTTATTGGTGGGAGGTCACCAACGCTACTAGGCCTATAGAGACTTGGGCCGACTTTAGGATGAGGTTTGGGCTTAAGTTTCTATCATCTGCTGAGGAGAATCTGCAAATGGAGAAGTTTATATCTTTGAAGCAAGGGGACATGACCGTGAGGGAGTATGTGAATAAGTTTAACCAGCTTGCTCGATTTGGTTTGGACATGGTTAACACACCCCAGAAGAAGGCTCTACGCTTTGCACGAGGATTGAATGAGCCATTACAAGGTTTAGCCATGTCTCATATACCCATGAGGGCCACTTTTGAGAGCTTAGTGGATATGGCCTTGCTTCAAGGAGATGATAAGAAGGCAAGAAAGAAGTTAAGCTTAATGAGACTCAAACCAAGAAGGCGGACTCCAAGTGGGGAGGTAACCAGAGCAACCAGAGCAATCAGAGCAACCAGAGAAACTAGAACAACAAGAGCAACAAGAACAACAAGGGTAACAAGGCCAACAACAACAAGGCAAGGGAGACAAGGAAGTGCAACTTCTGTGGGATCGTTGGACACATAGCCAAAGATTGTAGGAAGAAGAAGAGGAAGTTGGGAGAATGCTTTCATTGCGGAGAGGCTGGACACTTCAGTAAGGATTGCCCAAAGAAGCAAGGGCAGGGACAAGGCCAGACTCAGCGAGCAGGACCTTCTGAAGGGCAGATGCATGCTCTCAACACTGCTCCAGTTCCGGACCGAGGTAGTATTTCTGTAGAAAGCCTTGTTTATATTTCCGGTTTTCCTGTTCGAACTTTATTTGATTCTGGCGCATCGCATACCTTTATCTCTTCTGACATTGTTGAAAGTTTGCACCTAAGTACTAGTCTAGTTGAGGATCCCATTAGTGTTTCAAATCCAATTGGGGGTTCCGCCCATCTATCTATGATTTGTATGGATTTGAGGATTTCTATCTTGACCGTAGAACTCACATGTAATGCTTATGTTCTCGGGTTCATGGGATACGGGTTGATTTTGGGCATGGATTGGTTGTCCAGTTATGGAGCCATTCTCGATTGTGAGCATAGGGTAGTGAGGCTTATGACTCGCCTTGGCAATACCCTAGAGATTTCTTGTAACCCTCTGGATCCCGTCATGTTATGTTATCTTGAATCTCTTGACTCATCCATCGATAGTTTGCAATCTGTGAGGTGGTCAGAGAATATCCTGATGTCTTTGATGAGTAAGATGTTTATCGTGTACACCGATGCGTGTGGCACAGGATTAGGCGCTGTCCTAATGCAAGAAGGGAAGGTGATATGTTTTGGGGGTAGACAACTTAAAGTGCATGAGGAGAACTATCCCACTCATGATTTGGAGTTGGCGGCGATTGTCTTTGCACTTAAATCGTGGCGCCATTATCTTCTAGACGAAAGGTTCGAGTTATATACTGATCATAAGTCTTCGAAGTACCTCTTTTCGCAAAAGGATTTAAATCTAAGGCAACAGAGGTGGATGGAATTCTTGGCATCTTATGACTTTGATATAGCTTATACCCTGGCAAGGGTAATGTTGTGGCGGATGCGCTAAGTAGGAAAAGGTTGACTTTGAGTCCCTTGTTTGTTGAGATGAAGAGCCTAGAGTTCTTGGCAACCTTTGATTTTGCACCTGCTATTGGGTCGACGACTGGTTCGTTAGCATCCCTCGAGCTTAGACCTACATTTCTTGATCAAGTTGGGGCTTCACAGAGGGAAGACCCGCAGATAGTCGAGATCATGGACAAGTTGATTCGGGGTGAGACGTCTAGTCACCTCGCTAGATGTGCTATTGATGACAAGGGGTGGCTAAGGCGTGATGGAAGACTATGTGTCCCACGAGTGGGAGACTTAGTAAATAAAGTTCTTGAGGAGGCGCATCACTCGAGGATGACCATACATCCCGGAGGGGATAAGATGTACCGGGATATGAAGCGCATTTTCTTTTGGGATGGGATGAAAAAGGATGTGGCAGAGTTTGTTTCTAGGTGCATTGTTTGCCAACAAGTAAAGGCCGAGTCGAAGAAGCCCGGTGGGCTACTGCATCCATTGGAGGTCCCGCTATGGAAGTGGGAAAGTATCTCTATGGATTTTGTGGATGGATTGCCGAGATCAAGGAAGGAGAATACCAGCATATGGTTCATAGTTGATAGACTTACGAAGAGTGCTCACTTTATTCCGGTGAAGAGCAAGAGGACCGCATCATGGCTAGCATCTGTTTATCTTCGAGAGATAGTGCAGTTGGATGGAGTTCCTTCTAGCATAGTTAGCGATCGTGACCCAATCTTCACTAGCCAGTTCTGGAATAGTTTGCAAGAAGCGATGGGTACGCGATTGAATCTAAGTACGACCTATCACCCACAGACGGATGGCCAGACCGAAAGGGTGAATAGGGTACTGGAAGATCTGTTGAGGCTATGTATTCTTGACTTTGGTGGTACTTGGGAAGATCATCTTCCTCTAGTGGAGTTTGCTTATAATAACAGCTATCAGGCAAGCATAGGAATGGCACCATTCGAAGCTTTGTATGGGAGGCCGTGCAAGTCACCAACATGTTGGTGGGAGACGACGGATAAGCTTATACTTGGGCCCGACATGATAAGGGACACATCCGAGAAGGTTGAGTTGATTCGAAGGCGGATGAAAACAGCCCAAGACAGACAGAAATCTTATGTAGACATGCGAAGGACAGACTTAGAGTTTGAAGTTAGAGATATGGTCTTTGTGAAGGTTTCTCCTTTGCGAAATGTGGTTCGTTTTGGAGCAGTTGGGAAGCTGGCACCAAGGTTCGTAGGACCCTTCCCTATCATAGAGAGGATTGGGAAGATGGCTTATAAGGTGGAATTGCCCGAGAAGCTGGCCGGAGTGCACAATGTTTTTCATGTCTCGCATCTCCGAAAGTGCCTACATGAGTCAGCCGAGGTGGTTGAGCCTAGCACTCTTGAAGACGTGAGGCAACCCTGAGGCGAGCTCCGATTCGTATATTGGGAACGGAGATCAAGAAGCTGAGGAATCGAGAAGTCAAGTTAGTAAAGGTTCAGTGGAGTGAAGCCGATGTAGATGCAACTTGGGAAACCGAGGAGAAGATGCGTGGGCTTTATCCATTCCTTTTTGAGGGTACATTCTCAATCTCTTTTCCTAGTTAGCATATCTTTCTTTTGCTATCCATGTTTATCTTGTTATCTCGTTAACCTTGTCATGAGAACCTTAGGTAGAAACCCTTTGGATGAAACATGTATTTGAAACATGTTATGCTTGATGTTTGCAAGTGGTTGCAAGTGTTTGCAAGTGGATACTCGTAGATGCATGATACACATTAGGCACTAAGATCGGCTCACACACTTTCATATTGCATATGCATGAGTGCTTATACTTATTCATGGATGAAACTTGTTATGCTATCACGTGGATGTTGCATATGGATGAATGTTATGTGCACTCATGTAGAGATTATGAATTATGTTAGGAATTTGCATACATATGGACTTATTTCACTAACATACTTTGCATTAAGGAGGTTTGCTGAATCAGTAACCGCCTGATTTTCGCATTAGATAAGTACATATACACACACCTTTCGCATATGATCATACAACATTTAGAATCTTTTAAGGACAATGACTGCTCGTGGATGATGTTTTGAGTAGATGGATGATCGATGGTAGGATACGTTCTTCCTAACTTGAAGATTTCGGGGACGAAATCCTTTAAGGTGGGGAGAATGTAACAACCAGTATTTTGAATAACATGTTATAACGTAAATCAAGGCAGAATTAAATGTTAAATTCTGAATCAAGGGAAATGGGCTGTGCCATTGCGTTCACCTCGGAAAAATACGCGAAATAGAGTCCGAGTTTTCGAAAATCGGAGTCTGTATGACCTAGCGATGGCCCGTCAAAGTTTTCAGAAAATTTCAATTTCAAAAACAGTTCAAATTTCAAATCTGGAGCCAAACAGACTGGGCGGGAAAATTTCCCGCCCAGCCCCCAATTCGACTGGGGAGTCGACTTGGGAGTCGACACACCCCAGCTGGTGTTGACTACCCAGTCGACACCCCTGTCGACATGGGTGGTCGGGCCAGTTTGGCCTGGTGCACCTGTTTTGGCTCCTGGGTCTTGTTTTATTGGCTTGTAACGAGATTTGATGGCTCAGATCTGAATTAGGGTTAATCCTATGGCCTAAACTAGTCTCTACACCTATAAAAACACCCTAATACCTAGCCTAAATCATCACAAATCATTCCTACAACTAAATTATGCCAAAATGCTCCCTAATCATGGCCTCCATCTTCATCTTGAGAGCTTCTAAGGCAAAAAGGAGCAAGCTTTCTTCATACAAATCAAAGGAGCTTCTTATTTCTCAAGACAACTTGGAGCTTATATTCATTTGGGGATTTCTAATGTGGCTTCGTCTCAATCTTGTTTTATTTTGTTCTAGTCTTCTTAGCCAAGCTTTGTAAGCTCTCCTCTACTCTTAGATCTAAACTATGAACTTAATATGACATGTAGCAAGTTGAAATGAGACTTTTGTGTTATGCTTTCCTTGGATTTCATGCATAGATTCATTCATGACCCTTTTGATCTATGTTTGTGGACCTAATGTTTACCTATCATGAATCTAGTACCATTTATGTTGACTTTTGGGTGGAAAGCTATGAGCTTTATGTGGTGATTGTGCATAAATGCAACATAGAACCCCTCATGACCTTGATATTAACTTGCCATGATGGACCTATATGCTAATCACAAGTTTATCACCCTATTTGCTAAATTTAATGCCATACATGTGTAGATTGGAATTGGACCTAAGTGCAATATTTGCCTTGAACCCATCATTATATGCATAGATCTATTCATGCCTCTCTTGATCTATGATTGTGGATCTATCATGAACCTAGTACCATTCATGTTGACTTTAGGAAAAAATGCTATGAAATGGATTATGGCTTATGCATGTTAACAAACCTTAATCCCTCATGTCCCTTAACATGCATATGATAACGTTGAACCTATTTGCTATGCACAAGTTAGGATTGTCACCCTTTATACTATTGTCATGTTTGAGGCCAAATCACCTTTATGCTATCATACATGTTTTGAGGCCAATATGCTATAAGCAAGTTATGATGAGCACCTTTGCCTTATATATAACCATGTTAAACTTGTGATAGACTTTTCCACTTTATGCCCAACTTATCATATCATTATGTCCCCCCTTTTGATCTATTTGTGTTGATGCGAACTTACGTGCGATGGGGTTACGTTTTGGGTAAACTTAAATGACATGAAACATGACTTGAAAATATGACATGTGATTATGCTTGAAAACATGAACGTGGACATGACATGTAGAAAACATGAAAGTGGCCAACTCAAGGTTGGGTTGAGTTTGTAGCATAAATCTACCCGAAACCGACCGGCTTAACTAGTAGCTACAAACAATAGGACCCAATGTGAGTAGTTGGTCATATCGCACTTAAAACCCGAGGTTAGACTAGGTTGTGGTGTAAAGCTACCCGGGCGGGTAAAGCTACCCGGACCCGCCCGGCTTAACTAGTAACCACAACAAAGTCTAATGTGAGAGGTTGGGGGTGCATTAAGTTAATTAATGTCACATGATAGGGTTAAGTCATGGACTACTTGAATACTTAACCAATTAAACACGATGGATTGGTAGGGTTAAGTCATGGACTACTTGAATACTTAACCAATTAAACACGATGGATTGGTAGGGTTAAGTCATAGACCACTTGAATATACTTGACCAGTTGAACACGATGTAGTGATAGGGTTAATGTGACGATCCCAAAATCCGAGGGGCGGTATTAAGGATAATCATTGGAATATAACACATCAATCATCATAGTAGAGTACAGATAATAGCAAAAACAACAAATAGAATGATTTTACATGGATATGACAGCGGAATCACAACATGTAACAATATCAGAATAGCACAGCGTAGGATATAACTTAGTAAATAAAAGGGAAGTGATCAGTCATCATCGCCAGAGGCGGAATACATACATGCAGTGAGACATTATAAGGGTATCGGTCTACATCGCCAAAGGCGGTACATATACGTACGATAATAAGTACTGAAAGTAAAGCAGTCTGCATCGCCAGTGGAGGAATCATAATATAGGTACAATAATGGCGGAAAATGTCAAAGTCATCTCTGTGAAGTCAGCCTCGCCATGAGCCAAAATGCACTCTATGCAACAGTGCATAGCCAAAAACAACCTGTCACTTGTGAACTAGGCTGCCCGTGTGGAAATAAGGGCACCCGCGTTTGCAAAGTGAAACAAACAACGAGTCAGTCATGGGGACTGGTATGAGGAATCTATTTAACAGTTAAACAACAGTAATAAGCAAATCATAGGACCACGCCACTTTCGCGGAACGGGTTTACTCCAGTGATTGCTAGTGCATTTTAAAGCAAAGTAAATTCTTTAAAACAACGCAATGCTTTTAAAAAGAATGAAGCCATTATAAGACTCAGGTCCCATCATACAATGCAACGCAAGCCGGAGGATAGAGTTTTCCCTTATAATGGTCAAATATGCTTGATACGTGTAAAGCAAAATCATTTGATATTATTACTAGTGCATATATGTTTCAAAAATGAATATCATCATAAATATCAATCATAGACGGCATAAGTGCCCCATACCACTATGTCTCCATACTAGTTCTACAATCGAGTCCGTTATTTCGTATTGGAAAGTGGATTTCCGTCATGAGTCGAGGCAAGGGGCAAGCTCCTCTCCGCTTCGAGACATTCTAGTTAATGCCTCAGGACTACACACTCTGGGTAACCGTGGATCCTCCATGGCCGGTCCTCTCTTACGTTTGAGATTAGTTATTCCTGAACACACGTTTCCCGGTCCTTACAGACCTATAATCGAGGCGCCTCACATTCCAACAACCACATAGGTGAAAAATAGATATAAATGTCAGGGCTGGTAAGTTACTGACACCACCATTGCTAGAAAGAAACTTCATGCACTCCTTGGGTCCTTATCCCGTTTTTGACTCATACCGAGGTGTGAGGCTCGCGAATCCACGCTATACACAAAGCCGGGCCACGCAGACCGTGCTTTGATCATCATCCACAAGACTTTGCTTTGCAACAGAAGCCTCGATCATAGCATCTTGGCATGCCACATAGGCAGTCCACTCCATACGACTGATTTTTATCGATGTATAACCTATGAGCTCGTACGTCTCAGAGAAGGGCGTTAAGCAAAAGAATAAATTCTCCGCCGCCAAACAAATATATATTTAACAGAGATCAATCAGTATAGAACAAAATCCAATGTCAGACACACAGTCCATTTACAAGTCCGTTCTGGGTCTGAACGAAACCGGAGGCGTCGAATTCCTCGTATATCCGTACAATCAACACATACGTTCAGACGGCTACTACTTCCGTTCCTTCACGGTAGCTACTCCGGTCAGGAACCTCAGCAGCGCCCATCCAACCGATACGAAGATTGTCGGTCTTGAATCATCATTGTATTTTCCAATTCGAATCGCTCGATAAATTATTTGAAATGAGGGTTAGCTCGGCCTTTTCAAATAATTCACGCAATTAGAATTTAAATCAATTCTTTCCATGGTTATATTATTCGACATCCATATTTCAGTTCTTTAGTGTTATTTTCGTGTCAAACACATACAACCATCAAATATCAAACAATTCAAGCCCAATTGGTTTATTTGCAATCTATGTTGCTTATAATATTTCATAACGATTTTTTGCCATTTTTATTTATTTAAAAATGGCCATATTTAATTAAATGACGTTTCAGGTCGTGTCGTGGCACTGGCGCTGTTTTTCCCCTAATTTGTTTTACACATATCAGAAAATCTAACTGTTGGATTTCTACAAAGTCTATATCAATGGGAAGATATTCCCAAAGCGAACCTAACGGTTCCAGTTTCGTGAGAATCCGACGGTCGGATCTTCCACACTAGTCGTTTGAAGTTACGGTTTCAAAATTCGAACTGCAGCGTCGTTATTCGATTTAATTTAATTATATTTATATTTATATATAAATATAAACGATTCTGGCGCTGTTTTTCTTCAGATTTGAATTAAACATTCCGGGCAATCCAACCATTGGATTTTTACAAGGTTGGTGTCGTTGGGAAGATATTTCCAAGGCGAACCCAGCGGTTGCGGTTTCGGGAAAATCCGATGGTCGGATTTCTCGTACTAATCGTTTCAAATTACGATTCCAAAACACGAACTGCACGGCTTCGATTCCTTTTAATTATATTCATATTTATATATATAAATATAATTCATTCTATAATTTCAAATATAGTTCATTCATTAATTTCAACTTCGTTTTCACTTCAAATATTTCACTAACGCCTTAATATTTCGAAAAATTTCGCCATAACCTCCTTTGTACGGGGAGGGGTTTGGAAATTTATTGGGCCGTGTTAGGTACCCAATAAATCCTAAAAAGCATCCACATATTTATAGTGATATATTCTGGTGTTTACGGGGGAGCGTGTATAGATAATAACTCCAGAGAATAAATTCTCGTCACCCCGTTTCCGTGTGGAAATAATTAGTCCATGTGCCATATCTAATAACTAGAGAGACTTGATTATTGTCAACTCCAGACCCGTGTGGGGTTTTTATTAATCTGGCAATTTATCGTTATATTTTATATAGTCCATATCAGTCATCAGTTCAACCTGTAGTATATAATCGTCGCCATACAAGCCTCTCGCTCGTATGGTAAATCTCCCACCTCGTCACACAAGCTCCAATTGCTTATGTGGAATATGATGAAGTATGCCTATCGTCAAGAAGTATGCCATGTAGTGTAGTTCAAAATTAATTGTTACTATCCTATGGCGATATTTATTATTTCACACAGAATAACCAGCACTCCGCATCCAATGACATTCACAGGAGTTGATATAAAAATAAAATTGCGCAGCCAACTCATCAAGGCTTACCTATTTGTCGGGCACGCAAATAATTTCTTAACTCTACAGCTAATCCATTTTTCCTGTTCAACACATGTATATATATGCAGAACAAAGCCAATAATAATATTTCTAGCAAACTATTATTTATTTCAACACGTGTGTATTTTTTTTCAAAGCGTATACATGATAAAAGAAATATTTTTATCATCAAAAATATTTATTCAACACGTGAATGTTTTTAACACTTCACATTCACAATAAAGATGTAGATTTTATTATCTATTCATTTTATTTTAAAATACGATAACATTCAACACATGAATTTCAACTCGACGAACGAATCTCAATTCAACACATGAATATTTTCTGTAGTTTGTTTATATATATAAATGTGATTTTTATCGCTAAAGCTATTTGTTTAAATTCAAATAATATTCAACACATGAATTTCAACTCAACGAATGAATTGCAACTCAACACATGAATATTCCCTATAGTTTGTATATATATAAAAATGTGATTTTTATCGCTACAGCTATTTGTTTAAATTCAAATAATATTCAACACATGAATTTCAACTCAACGAATGAATTGCAACTCAACACATGAATATTCCCTATAGTTTGTATATATATAAAAATGTGATTTTTATCGCTAAAGCTATTTGTTTAAATTCAAATAATATTCAACACATGAATTTCAACTCAACGAATGAATTGCAATTCAACACATGAATATTGGTTTCAACATATGTAATTTATTTCAACGAATGAAAATTATTCTAACACATGTATATTTCAGAAAATTTCGGCAGCATAACGGTAGGGTAGTTAAAACCGGGACCATCCCTAGTACGGCTCCTCGCTCTACCTTAAAACCTCGCGGTTTTTGACAATGGGGATCATGCATCTAGTTCGCACGCAGGCGGCATGTTTTATTTTCAATTCCACAATCCTATTCTAATTTGTTTCAACCACAAGAGGGTATTTTTCAACCACAAAGGTATTTTCAACCACAATATCAACCACAAGCAATTATTTCCAACCATTCCTCATACCATATAATATCACACCAATCACAAGCAATAAATATCGTCCATGGTCTGTGGACGAGGGGAGTGTATATATATATATATTATTTCTATAATTCACTTGCATTTCATCACAATTCAAAGCATATATGTTTCATACAATGCTTGTATAATTTATACATCGCTAATATAACTTATACAACACATGTACATGAGGTATACAATGCATATATAATTTACACTTCGCTTATATAATTTATACAATGCGATTCCATTCACACAATTTTGTTTAGATTCCTCACATTGGTTTTTGCAGTGCTAAAAATCGTAGGAAGATCAGAAAAATCCACGGCTTCTTCTATGTGGTAGAGAGCCTCCTTGCGGTCGTGATGTCTCCTGTTTCATCGAATTTTGTTAACGAACGAAAAAGATAATATTTTTCAAAGTTTTGCAACACTTAAAAGTGTTATTTTCATTTCAGAATGTCGAAGCAGAAGGGTTTTTAAACCTTCAAAACTAGGTTTCGATTTTAAAACCAAACCGTACCTCGTTGCTCCGATCAGACCCTGCGATGTTGAAGGGGTTCGAACCAGCTCTCGATTGATGGTGGTGGCGGCAGACTCGGCGGCTCCAGCAGGGCACGGCGGCGCTCCAAAGGGGCGGACTTCCTCCTGGAAATTCGACGCGAATAAGCAATGGTCTTCGATGAGGCTTGTTCTGATTTTAAGAGGGGAGGGAGGCGATCAGAATTGTCAACTAGAGGTGGCGGCGATATTGGCTGTGGCGGCGGGAAAAGGGGAGGGAAGGCTGGAGCTCGATGAACCGTCGATATCGCTTAGGCGGCTAGGGTTTTTAAAATATTTTCAGAAAATAAAATAATAAAAGAAAATATATGATTGGCCAATGGTTTTATAGTAAATTTTAAATAGTGTTTTCACAAACGAACTCGAAATCAAACCCAACGACTGTCGCCCCTAGCTAAATACCCCCATTCCGGACACAATCGGATATGTTTCGTTGGCCAATTCGACTATTACAGTCAGTTATTTTTCAAATTAAAGTGTAAAACATTTTATATTTAATTTGAACGTACATTTCAATTTGCCAGGGCCACAAACTGAATTGAAAAATTCCAAAAAAATAAATCTAGCTTTGTTTTGACGATACGGTCCCAACAAAACCGGTTTCGTCGAATTCTGAGCTCGTTTGAAAAATGGCCATTTTTAGGTCGACCCATTTTAAGAGAAATTGACCAATCACATTTTCTTTTGCCCTGCTCACATACTAGCTTCAAAAATTATGAAATTTGAAACCTAGCAATAATTTGACATACCGAACCCAACAAAAGTGGTTTCGTCGAATTCCGAGGTCGTATGCAAAATATCAATTTTCAAGGGCTATATATGCTATATAGCGACCTTTCAGAAAAATCATTCGGCCATAACTTTTGATTCTCGTTATGAAACTTTGATTTTTCAGATTCGCTAGAAAGGTATTCATAAACAGATTTATATATTTTCAGTTTCGCTAAAATCTGTTATATTTTCCACCTGGTACAGTCAGACAAAGTTTGTATTCAAAATTTCAAACTGCCTTACTATACCCAATTCTTTATTTTATTGAAATATGTTATTTCAATTATTCAAATTCTTTGGTAATAACCAATTTTAAAATTTTTAAATTGGTTCACATTTTCCGGGTTATTACAATCTCCCCCACTTAAAACTTTTTGTCCTCGAAAAGGAAATAACAGCATAGTAGGAAACAAAATGTAAATGCAAAGTATTGTAAAGGTACCTTGCACCGGAGTTAGTCAGAGATGTCCACTCTGCATTTGGGGTAGGCTTTTTTAATGCTTTCCTCAGTCTCCCAAGTACAGTCTCTAGGATCACTACTCTACTGCACTTTGACTAAATGAATCTTTTTGCTCCTTAGCTCTCTAGTTTCTTTGCCAACAATCTTTAATGGCTCTCTTCTGAGCGCTAATTCTGGAGTTATGTCTATATCCTGTTGCGCTGCTTCTTCTACAACAAGATCTGGATCATGAACATGTTTTCTGAGTTGAGACACGTGGAACACATCATGTACACCAGGCAACCAATCAGGTAATGAAACTCTATATGCAAGAGTTCCAATATGTTCAAGTATAGGAAAGGGACCAATAAATCTCGGCGCCAACTTCCCAGTTTTGCCAAATCTGATTACTCCTCGCATCGGAGAAACTCTTAAATAAACATAATCGCCAACGGCAAATGATAAGTCTCTTCTTCTTGCATCAGCATAACTTTTCTGTCGGCTCTGTGCAGTTTTCAATCGCTTCTTAATGAAATCGACTTTATCTGATGCTTCTCGAATCATATCGGGCCCTAACACAAGTCTGTTGCCAGGTTCTACCCAACATGCGGGAGATCTGCACGGTCTACCGTATAATGCTTCAAATGGAGACATTCCCAAGCTTGCTTGATAGCTATTGTTATAAGAGAATTCAGCTAAATGTAAGTGATCTTCCCATGAGCCTCCAAAATCGATAACGCAAGCCCGCAGTAAATCTTCCAGAATTCTATTCACCCGCTCAGTTTGGCCGTCTGTCTAAGGGTGATAAGCGGTGCTTAGATTCAATTTGGTTCCCAATTCTGTCTGGAATGCTTCCCAGAACTTGCTAGTAAATAGGGGGTCTCTATCACTGACTATATTGAGCGGCACTCCATGCAATTTAACTATTTCTTTGAAGTAAATCTGTGCTAAACTTTGAGCCGTTCTGTTGGATCGGACAGGTATGAAATGGGCAGTCTTCGTGAAGCGATCTACGATTACCTATATACTGTCGTTTCCTTTCTTAGTTCGAGGCAAGCCATCAATGAAGTCCATCGAAATTTGTTCCCACTTCCATCCTGGAATTTCTAAGGGTTGTAATAGTCCAGCCAATTTCTACTGATTGCTCTTGACTAGTTGACAAGTGGAGCATCTGCTAACATATAATGAAATATCTCTTTTCATTGCCTTCCCCCAAAAAGTGCGTTTGAGATCGTTATACATTTTGCTCACACCGGGATGGATACTGAGTTTGGACTTGTGACATTCATCAAGCACTTCTCTCTTTAGCTCGGAGATGTCGGGAACACAAAATCTTCCTTTTAATCTCAGAACCCCCTCACTATCCACTTGGAAGCTGGAGTCCATGCCTTCCTTGATTCTTTTGATCATCTCTTTTACAAAATTATCCTCTTTTTGAAGGGTCGAGATCCTGTCAATTAAAGAAGACGTAATGATTAAACTGGCAATGATTTCATTCTTTCTGCTGAGCGCATCCGCTACAACATTGGCTTTCCCTGGAGTGTATAGAATTTCAAAATCATATGCTGCTAGGAATTCTAACCAACGCTGTTGTCTCAAGTTTAGATCTTCCTGAGTGAAAAGATATTTCAAGGATTGATGATCAGTAAATAGTTCGAACTTCTCGCCTAGTAAATAATGCCTCCACATTCTCAAAGCAAACACGATAGCTAATAACTCAAGATCATGAGTTGCATAGTTTCTTTCATGCGGCTTCAGCTGACGGCTGGCATAAGCGACCACTTGGCCTTTTTGCATTAATACTGCGCCTAGCCCTCTAATAGAAGCGTCTGTCAATACTGTCAAGTCTTGGTTGCCTTCTATAATTGTCAATACTGGAGCGGTTGTCAACTTCAGTTTCAGCTCCTGGAAAGCTTCTTCACATTCGGGGGTCCATTTGAATTTCTCATGTTTCTTTGTAAGCTTTGTCAATACACCTGATATCTTTGAAAAATCCTGAACGAATTTCCGATAGTAACTAGCCAATCCAAGGAAACTTCGAACTTCTGTGGGGGTAGTAGGTTGTTTCCAGTTCTGAATCGCTGTAATTTTGCTTGGATCTACAGCAATCCCTTCTTTTAATACGACATGGCCTAGGAACTTAACTTCATCCTGCCAGAAGACACACTTAGAAAATTTAGCTTTCAAGACATTTCTCCTCAGAATTTTCAACACTTATTCTAAATTTTTTGCATGCTCGCCTTCCGACTTGGAGTAGATTAAAATGTCATCGATGAAGACTAGAACAAATTTATTCAATACACCACGGAACACTCTGTTCATAAGATTGACGAAGTATGCCGGAGCGTTACACAAGCCGAACGACATTACTAACCATTCGTAAAATAAATCGGGACCCCTGAAGGCTGTTAAAGGAACACAGTCTTCGGCTATACGTAATTGGTGGAAACCTGTAGCTAGGTCCATTTTGGAGAATACTGTTGCTCCATTTAATTGATCTAACAGATCATCTATACGTGGCAAGGGATATTTGTTCTTCAGTGTCTGCTTATTCAGATCTCAGTAATAAACACAAAGTCTTAGAGTACCGTCTGATTTCGGGACAAATACTACTGCTGCTCCCCAAGCTGAAAAACTCAGTCTGATCAGACCTTTCCAAAGCAATTCTCGGGTTTGATTTCCTAACTCTTCTTTTTCTTTCAGGGCCATTCTTCTAATTGGATGTACTACTGGTCGGGCGTTAGGAATTAGATCTATCCTGAATTCAATTTCTCTTTGCGGCGGTAAGTTTTCTATTTCTTCAAACACATCCGCATAGTTTTTAACGACCGGTATCTTTTCTAATGAAGGGGGAGTAACTTCTAAAGAAGACCAAAATTCTGTTCTATTAATTTCTGAGCCATGGCATGGTATACATATAGGTCCAAGCTTCGTTTTGACTTTAACGATTCGTTCGGCACATCTAACTTTAGCCTTATATTTGGTTAACCATTCCAAAACGAGAATAACATCGAATTCTAATAAATTCATGACGATTAACCTATGGGGAAACTTGTAGAAAGAATAGGAGATAGGCACTCTGCAGTACGAACTGAGACTAACAGAACCTCCTATCGGGTTTTGAACTTTAATTGGTACTTTAAACCTTCTTTGTTTCAATTTTAACTTGTGAACAATGTTACCAGAAATGAAGCTACGTGATGCACCAGTATCAAAAAGTACAGAAACAGGAATATTTTTAATGGTAAGGGTACCTCCCAAGACGTCGGGTTTACCTGATCCATCGGTGGTAGCTGGCGGGGTCTCCCCGTCATACACATGAGCCACTTGTGCATTCTGCTTCAGAGGACAGTTCCTGCTATAGTGCCCTTTCTTATGGTAGTTGTAGCATTCGGCTGAGTCTGGATTTGCCTTTGGCTTCTTCGGGGCTTTGCACACATTAGAAAAATGTCCTGGCTTCCCGCAGTTGTAGCAATTTCCTTTCGGTATCTTTCCAGGTTTCTGAGTAGCGGCCGCTGTAATGCTAGACTCTGGCTGATCTGCTGAAGCCTTGCGCTTATTTCCAGCTTGGCTTTTGGCGCGGTCTTGGTTGGCATGTCTTTCATCCATATCTTCATAATTGCAAGCCATTTCGACCAATTCTGAGAAGGAGAGTTTGATGTTGCTCATGGCTCTGTCATGGTACTTGCGCTTTAGCCCAAATACAAACCTCTTGTTCTTAGCTTTGTTAGTCATAATAAGCTCTGGAGCATAGCGCGACAACTGAGTGAATTTATTGAGGTAATCCTGGATAGAGAGATCTCCTTGCTAGAGATTAGCAAACTGCTCTCGCATCCTCTCTAAGGCCTGCTCAGGTACAAACTTCTCATTGAACATGGTCTTGAATTGCTCCCAGGTCCTGACAGTACCTGCTGCATCCTCTGAGGTGATGGCATCCCACCACAGCTCTGCTTCTTCCTGTAGGAGCCAAATCCTAGTCGTGCTTTGTTGTTGGTCCCCAAACCCATGCCTTCAAAAATCTTTTCACAGGTCTTCAACCAAGCAATAGCCTCTGTCACTATGCCAAGGCCAGAAAAGGGTTTCCCCCCAAGGTTCCTATACCTCTTCGCTACTCTGTCTAGCTCAAAGTCCTCGGGTGCTGGTGGCTGAATAATAGGGCCCTCCACAACTACGGGGACATTCCCCCGTCCTCTTGCTACTCCTGCTCGGCCTCCACGGCCTCCTCTAGCTGCTGCTTGTGTAGCCATCAGAAAGAGTACTGTATAAGCAAGAAAAGAGTCAAGCTCACAGATTTGATAATTTTCATATATGATAAAGCAGGGGAACATAAGGAAAGGTAATGATGTACTGATCAAATTGTTTTGCTAATCTGCTTAGCTCATTCTAGGACATCGCTAATCCTATCTCTAATGAGCTACTCGCCTTAGAACACTACTGATTCTATTCTGACGAGGTGTTTAATGTGTTAGATCCCGGAACTAAGGTTAACCAAAGCTCTGATACCAACTGTGACAATCCCAAAATCTGAGGGGCGGTATTAAGGATAATCATTGGAATATAACACATCAATCATCATAGTAGAGTACAGATAATAGCAAAAACAATAAATAGAATGATTTTACATGGATATGACAGTGGAATCACAACATGTAACAATATCAGAATAGCACAGCGTAGGATATAACTTAGTAAATAAAAGGGAAGTGATCAGTCATTATCGCCAGAGGCGGAATACATACATGCAGTGAGACATAATAAGGGTATCAGTCTACATCGCTGAAGGCGGTACAAATACGTACGATAATAAGTACTGAAAGTAAAGCAGTCTGCATCGCCAGTGGCGGAATCATAATATAGGTACAATAATGGCGGAAAATGTCAAAGTCATCTCTGTGAAGTCAGCCTCGCCATGAGCCAAAATGCACTCTATGCAACAGTGCAGAGCCAAAAACAACCTATCACCTGTGAACTAGGCTGCCCGTGTGGAAATAAGGGCACCCGCGTTTGCAAAGTGAAACAAACAACGAGTCAGTCATGGGGACTGGTATGAGGAATCTATTTAACAGTTAAACAACAGTAATAAGCAAATCATAGGACCACGCCACTTTCGCGGAACGGGTTTACTCCAGTGATTGCTAGTGCATTTTAAAGCAAAGTAAATTCTTTAAAACAACGCAATGCTTTTAAAAAGAATGAAGCCATTATAAGACTCAGGTCCCATCATACAATGCAACGCAAGCCGGAGGATAGAGTTTTCCCTTATAATGGCCAAATATGCTTGATACGTGTAAAGCAAAATCATTTGATATTATTACTAGTGCATATATGTTTCAAAAATGAATATCATCATAAATATCAATCATAGACGGCATAAGTTCCCCATACCACTATGTCGCCATACTAGTTCTACAATCGAGTCCGTTATTTCGTATTGGAAAGTGGATTTCCGTCATGATTCGAGGAAAGGGGCAAGCTCCTCTCCGCTTCGAGACATTCTAGCAAATGCCTCAGGACTACACACTCTGGGTAACCCTGGATCCTCCAAGGCCGGTCCTCTCTTACGTTTGAGGATTAGTTATTCCTGAACACACGTTTCCCGGTCCTTACAGACCTATAATCGAGGCGCCTCGCATTCCAACAACCACATAGGTGAAAAATAGATATAAATGTCAGGGCTGGTAAGTCACTGACACCATCATAGCTAGAAAGAAACGTCATGCACTCCTTGGGTCCTTATCCCGTTTTTGACTCATACCGAGGTGTGAGGCTCGCGAATCCACGCTATACACAAAGCCGGGCCACGCAGATCGTGCTTTGATCATCATCCACAAGACTTTGCTTTGCAACAGAAGCCTTGATCATAGGATCTTGGCATGCCACATAGGCAGTCCACTCCATACGACTGATTTCTATCGATGTATAACCTCTGAGCTCGTACGTCTCAGAGAAGGGCGTTAAGCAAAACAATAAATTCTCCACCGCCAAACAGATATATATTTAACAGAGATCAATCAGTACAGAACAAAATCCAATGTCAGACACACAGTCCATTTACAAGTCCGTTCTGGGTCTGAACGAAACCGGAGGCGTCAAATTCCTCGTATATCCGTACAATCAACACATACGTTCAGACGGCTACTACTTCCGTTCCTTCACGGTAGCTACTCCGGTCAGGAACCTCAGCAGCGGCCATCCAACCGATACGAAGATCATCGGTCTTGAATCGTCATTGTATTTTCCAATTCGAATCGCTCGATAAATTATTTGAAATGAGGGTTAGCTCGGCCTTTTCAAATAATTCACGCAATTAGAATTTAAATCAATTCTTTCCATGGTTATATTATTCGACATCCATATTTCAGTTCTTTAGTGTTATTTTCGTGTCAAACACATACAACCATCAAATATCAAACAATTCAAGCCCAAGTGGTTTATTTACAATCTATGTTGCTTATAATATTTCATAACGATTTTTCGCCATTTTTATTTATTTAAAAATGGCCATATTTAATTAAACGACGTTTCAGGTCGTGCCGTGGCACTGGCGCTGTTTTTCCCCTAATTTGTTTTACACATATCGGAAAATCTAACCGTTGGATTTCTACAAAGTCTATATCAGTGGGAAGATATTCCCAAAGCGAACCCAACGGTTCCAGTTTCGTGAGAATCCGACGGTCGGATCTTCCACACTAGTCGTTTGAAGTTACGGTTTCAAAATTCGAACTGCAGCGTCGTTATTCGATTTAATTTATTTATATTTATATTTATATATAAATATAAACGATTCTGGCGCTGTTTTTCTTCAGATTTGAATTAAACATTCCGGGCAATCCAACCGTTGGATTTTTACAAGGTTGGTGCCGTTGGGAAGATATTTCCAAGGCGAACCCAGCGGTTGCGGTTTCGGGAAAATCCGATGGTCGGATTTCTCGTACTACTCGTTTCAAATTACGATTCCAAAACACGAACTGCACGGCTTCGATTCCTTTTAATTATATTCATATATATATATATATATATATATAATTCATTGTATAATTTCAAATATAGTTCATTCATTAATTTCAACTTCGCTTTCACTTCAAATATTTCACTAACGCCTTAATATTTCGAAAAATTTCGCCATAACCTCCTTTGTACGGGGAGGGGTTTGGAAATTTATTGGATCGTGTTAGGTACCCAATAAATCCTAAAAAGCATCCACATATTTATAGTGATATATTCTGGTGTTTACAGGGGAGCGTGTATAGATAATAACTCCAGAGAATAAATTCTCGTCACCCCGTTTCCATGTGGAAATAAATAGTCCATGTGCCGTATCTAATAACTAGAGAGACGTGATTATTGCCAACTCCAGACCCGTGTGGTCTGGCAATTTATCGTTATATTTTATATAGTCCATATCAGTCATCAGTTCAACCTGTAGTATATAATCATCGCCATACAAGCCTCTCGTTCGTATGGTAAATCTCCCACCTCGTCACACAAGCTCCAATTGCTTATGTGGAATATGATGAAGTATGCCTATCGTCAAGAAGTATGCCATATAGTGTAGTTCAAAATTAATTGTTACTATCCTATGGCGATATTTATTATTTCACATAGAATAACCAGCACTCCGCATCCAGTGGCATTCACAGGAGTTGATATAAAAATAAAATTGCGCAGCCAACTCATCAAGGCTTACCTATTTGTCGGGCACGCAAATAATTTCTTTACTCTACAGCTAATCCATTTTTCCTGTTCAACACATGTATATATATGCAGAACAAAGCCAATAATAATATTTCTAGCAAACTATTATTTATTTCAACACGTGTGTATTTTTTTTTTCAAAGCGTATACATGATAAAAGAAATATTTTTATCATCAAAAATTTTTGTCCAACACGTGAATGTTTTTAACACTTCATATTCACAATAAAGATGTAGATTTTATTGTCTATTCATTTTATTTTAAAATACGATAACATTCAACACATGAATTTCAACTCGACGAACGAATCTCAATTCAACACATGAATATTTTCTATAGTTTGTATATATATAAAAATGTGATTTTTATCGCTAAAGCTATTTGTTTAAATTCAAATAATATTCAACACATGAATTTCAACTCAATGAATGAATTGCAACTCAACACATGAATATTCCCTATAGTTTGTATATATATAAAAATGTGATTTTTATCGCTACAGCTATTTGTTTAAATTCAAATAATATTCAACACATGAATTTCAACTCAACGAATGAATTGCAACTCAACACATGAATATTCCCTATAGTTTGTATATATATATATATATATATAAATGTGATTTTTATCGCTAAAGCTATTTGTTTAAATTGAAATAATATTCAACACATGAATTTCAACTCAACGAATGAATTGCAATTCAACACATGAATATTGGTTTCAACATATGTAATTTATTTCAACGAATGAAAATTATTCTAACACATGTATATTTCAGAAAATTTCGGCAGCATAACGGCAGGGTAGTTAAAACCGGGACCGTCCCTAGTACGGCTCCTCGCTCTACCTTAAAACCTCGCGGTTTTTGACAATGGGGATCATGCATCTAGTTCGCATGCAGGCGGCATGTTTTATTTTCAATTCCACAATCCTATTCTAATTTGTTTCAACCACAAGAGGGTATTTTTCAACCACAAAGGTATTTTCAACCACAATATCATCCACAAACAATTATTTCCAACCATTCGCCATACCATATAATATCACATCAATCACAAGCAATAAATATCGTCCATGGTCTGTGGACGAGGGGAGTGTATATATATATATATATATATATATATATATATATATATATATTATTTCTATAATTCACTTGCATTTCATCACAATTCAAAGCATATATGTTTCATACAACGCTTGTATAATTTATACATCGCTAATATAACTTATACAACACATGTACATGAGGTATACAATGCGTATATAATTTACACTTCGCTTATATAATTTATACAACGCGATTCCATTCACATAATTTAGTTTAGATTCCTCACATTGGTTTTTGCAGTGCTAAAAATCGTAGGAAGATCAGAAAAATCCATGGCTTCTTCTATGTGGTAGAGAGCCTCCTTGCGGTCATGATGTCTCCTGTTTCATCGAATTTCGTTAACGAACGAAAAAGATATTATTTTTCAAAGTTTTGCAACACTTAAAAGTGTTATTTTCATTTCAGAATGTCGAAGCAGAAGGGTTTTTAAACCTTCAAAACTAGGTTTTGATTTTAAAACCAAACCGTACCTCGTTGCTCCGATCAGACCCTACGACGTTGAAGGACTTCGAACCAGCTCTCGATCGATGGTGGTGGCGGCAGACTCGGCGGCTCCAGCAGGGCACGGCGGCGCTCCAAAGGGGCGGACTTCCTCCTGGAAATTCGACGCGAATAAGCAATGGTCTTCGACGAGGCTTGTTCTGATTTGAAGAGGGGAGGGAGGCGATCAGAATTGTCAACTGGAGGTGGCGGCGATATTGGTTGTGGCGACCGGAAAAGGGGAGGGAAGGCTGGAGCTCGACGAACCGTCGATATCGCTTAGGTGGCTAGGGTTTTTAAGATATTTTCAGAAAATAAAATAAAAAAAGAAAATATATGATTGGCCAATGGTTTTATAGGAAATTTTAAATAGTGTTTTCAAAAACGAACTCGAAATCAAACCCAACGACTGTCTCCCCTTGCTAAATACCCCCATTTTGGACATAATGGGATATGTTTCGTTGGCCAATTCGACTGTTACAGTCAGTAATTTTTCAAATTAAAGTGTAAAACATTTTATATTTAATTTGAACGTACATTTCAATTTGCCAGGGCCACAAACTAAATCGAAAAATTCCAGAAAAATAAATCTAGCTTTGTTTTGACGATACGGTCCCAACAAAACCAGTTTCGTCGAATTCTGAGTTCGTTTGAAAAATGGCCATTTTTAGGTCGACCCATTTTAACAGAAATTGACCAATCACATTTTCTTTTGCCCCGCTCACATACTAGCTTCAAAAATTATGAAATTTGAAACCTAGCAATAATTTGACATCCCGGACCCAACAAAAGTGGTTTCGTCGAATTCCGAGGTCGTATGCAAAATATCAATTTTCAAGGGCTATATATGCTATATAGCGACCTTTCAGAAAATTCATTTGGCCATAACTTTTGATTCTCGTTATGAAACTTCTATTTTTCAGATTCGTTAGAAAGGTATTCATAAACAGATTTAAATATTTTCAGTTTCGCTAAAATCCGTTATATTATCCACCCGGTACAGTCAGACAAAGTTTGTATTCAAAATTTCAAACTGCCTTACTATACCCAATTCTTTATTTTATTGAAATATGTTATTTCAGTTATTCAAATTCTTTGGTAATAACCAATTTTAAAAATTTTAAATTGGTTCACATTTTCCTGGTTATTACAGTTAAGCATGAACTGCTTGGATACACTTGACCAACTCAATACATGGTTAGGATAGGGTTAACCACACTTAACCCGTTTGAAAATCCTAGTTACGTGGTCCTTTTCAGCAGTAACCTATAGTATCATGGATACCCTAGGACTAGGCTAGGGTGGGGCACGATTACTGGGCTGATTGTAAGAGACCAAAAGAGATGGCTGAATAGTGCACCAGTTAAGTTCAGGCGGACCATGGTCGTGCACATTAAGTCCGGAGTTGAACATGGGCACCGGTAGGTTTAGACTGTGCGTGCTTGTTTTGTGTCTGTGGTTTACACCCTAGGACTGGATACACCCTAGGGTGGACCTTGCACAGTTAACTACATCCCATGATTAAGCCGTATGACACCGATACACGACGAGTTAGGCTTATAGGGAGCCGATCGACTAGACCGAGTAGTTGGGACTTGATTTAGGTCATCTCATGAGTTTGGGCCAATATTGGGCTAAGGGATCGTTTCTTGTTTATACTTGACATGGATTAGAATACTAGTACAATTGGTGCAACTTAACCTTGTATATGTGATGCCACACTTGATCTATCTTGTTAACTATTTACCATGCCAGTTTAGTTACCATCCTTATGTTTCATCTCAGTTTCTCATGTCCAGTTAATTTTACTAGTTTTTATACTAATAGTAGGTAGGACTTACCAGTCTTTATGACTGACCTGTTTTCCTTTCGCCTCTTTTCTTCCGTTCCCCCCCCCCCCCCCAGGTTCTCAGGGCGGGAACACTAGCACCTAGCTTGGATCTTTGGCTTACTTTTCTGACAGCTCATGTACGGTTTGGACTTGAGCTCGCTATGGCTTTACCACGTCTACTTTGGGGATAGTTTACTTTATGTTATTTCCAGTTTTCAGTTTATGTTTCTAGACTTGTAGTAGTTGGAAAATAATGACTAAGTACTTTGATGTAACTTGACTATGGTTTTGAAATAGTAATTTTATCCGCTGCTTTATTTACTCTGTTTTACTTATATGTTCTGTCTTGTGATATCTTCATGCATGTTTACCTTGTCCAACACCCCTTCAAAGCCAGTGTACTTGCAAGAGTGACCCTGACGGAGGTGGGGTGTTACACCATGGCGACCATTTTGCACCTTCATTACGATTTTAGTTACGATCCCAGGAGTTAGGACTCCTTGAAGAAGAAGGAGCATGCGGCATAGGTTCATAAACTCCAGGTTTGTTTGTGCTACAGAAAAATGAAGCCATGCGTTCTAAGAGTGATAATCGATCGGAAGTAAGTTTTTGCTCATAATGAAGTTGTCTCTGAAGATCCATTTGATGCTTCTGATAGTGATGAATCTCATTTATCTTTTCTCTAGTTCGAGGTGAGCAAAACAGTGCTTTCTTTGCACGTTTAGACGTAGGCGTATTTCTGGGGGTATGAGTGTATTTTGGTCTGCTTTTCGGTGTTTTAGGAGAATAGTATTCCTCAGGTTCAGAACTTGTAACCGAAATGTGTGACCTTTGTGCACATTCATCACAGGTATGAGCCATATTGATTTTATTATTTCCAGACTTAATCCGACACTTGTACCTAAATGGTGTTGTTGTTTTTTATTTTGAACTCAGACCTACGTATGCTTGTACTCTATGCTCTGTGTTATGTGTTGTATGTTGCTTTAATCTCTGCTAGCATTGCTTTCATAGATATATTGTCATCAATCAAAAAGGGGGAGAATGTTGAGTCAAAGAATTTTGATTTATGTCAAAGTAATGCGCGATGATCAACAAAAAGGCGACGTTCATTGATAAGGAGGTTCATAAGGTATTAGTTATTAGAAATTAATTATTTGGTATGATAATAATGTTCATTATTGTTAAAATCTATCCTCAAGTAATCAATGTTTATATATATACACTTATGTATATGTACGCACATAAATTGTGCAAACTGGGCTATACCGATCGACCGTTTTTACCCAGTTTGCACATTGAACGTGCACACATATACATATAACATATATATATATATATATATATAAATTCCTATTTACTGGTCCTTTTTGACCCGTCGACCGTTTTTAAACAGAAGCTTTGAATAGTCACTTCCATTCCTCCACGGGTTGCTTCTCCTTCCTTTCATCAATGATCATATCTATTGAATGTAACTCTTTACCAAAGGTTACAACTAATTATCTCCTATATAAACACTTTGAAATCATCAATTCTAATCACCAATTCTTTCTATCTATTCTCTATATTGTTGATTTCATTCTTGAACTCTCAAGCACTCAAACGCTCATATTCTTCACAATATCGTTCTTGAATCCTATAATTTATATATTATTCTTTTGATTCAAACACAATATCATCTTCCAAATCTTCACAAACCCAAATTCTATTTGAGAATAAGATTATAGGAAGGTTGTACAAGAATTGACAAATTCGTGTTATTGAGAACACACATTGTCAAATTACAAGTCTACTTGTCTTGTTTGAAGTCCTTCGTGTTGTTAGATGCAAGTATTGAAGTCCTCTGTGTTGTAAGAGGCAAGTTGTGAAGTCCTCGTGTTGATAGAGGCGTGAAATCCCGTTCGGATGCTCAGGTGTTGTGAACCTGTTTCCTTCGGGTTAAGTGAGGTTGTTGATTAGTGAAATTCCAGATAGAAGTCTGGGACTGGACGTAGGACAGTGCTCCGAACCAGTATAAAAATCTCTGGTGTGATTTTTCCTTTACTACATTTACTCATCTATGATATCTTATTCTACTTTATATTTATTTGCATAACTATTGTATTAGACAAGTAGTTGTGTGTTATTCCATATTACACGATCTGAGTGTACTATATTATACTTGGCAAGTACACGCACACATTTTCAAAGTTCACTCAAATGCTACAATTTCTTTTATCAAAGAAGAAAAAAAATCAAGACAAGCTTGTCAAGAAAAAATTTCACAATATTTACGTCAAGCCCAAGAGACAATCCATGATCCAAAATCCAAATAGTTCATTTGAAATTACTTGATGAGATGTGTTTTTAAAAAAAGAGTTCAAATGCAATTCCCATGATATTCAACATGTCAACAATTGCAAATGATTTCAAAAACAAATATCCAAGTCAAGATGACAGTTTGAGATTCAACATACCAGCAACATAAGTCAAATAGAAGGGTTTATAAATTTAAAGCATCAACCCTATCAACACATCACTAATGATTTCCAAATCAAAAGAGCCAAGCCAACCCAAAAAACTATGAAATTATCACAACTTATCGAAAACAACTTTCAAGTAGTGTGTTGCATTTAGTGCAGATTTTCAAGACTTTCCAAGATGAATTAGAAGAAACTCAAAACAACAAAGATGTGTGAAATTTCATAAGCTTTTCAGGTCATCAAAAATGTCAGAATTATGAATAATAGTGTTCAAGATATGTACAAAATACTACAGCACTGTCAGAAATTCAAGTAACTGTCAAAAAATTAAAGTTCGAATGAATTGCAGATATTCATAATTTTAAATTCAAAAATATGGAAATCATCAGGACATTAAAGTTTTAGATAAATGAATCTAATTTCCATAAAATCAAGAATTTTGCAATTTGAAATTAGGAAGCTCAAGATATGTCAAAATTACTAAGGCAGTTTCAAAACAAAAATGGTTATCAACAAGAAATTATTAAACACGAATGTTATCCAATCATCCATCCAAACTCAAATATGAATTCAAATTAAACCATCCACTAACTCATGACAAGTATACGAGATAACGATGACAATTCTCATAAATCAGATTAATTAAAGTAAGAGTTTCTCATGGATGAATCTATCAGAGAAGAAGCTAGAATAAGAATCGAATGAAGTGACAGTGTCAACCTAAATCAAAAGAATAACATGAGTTTATAGATCATACCTGACTCACCATTTGTAGCTTATAGATCTCCAACTCGACACTAGTGGCTAAGGAACATATCTCAGATAGCTCCAATTCAAATATGGAACAATCTTTGATTCTTCTAGAAAGACGTTCCTTAGCCAACCTCCGGTACCTAAGTATTTAGGGGATCGAGTGGTATAAAAAAGGTTGTAAAACCACTCCCAACTTTGTAGGTAACTTTCAGTACCTAAACTTGTTTAAATAACAATCCATTTGAATTTACCATCTTTCCCTTAGGAACCCAAATTTGCTTAACTTTAGTCACAATTGAATTTTTAAATTTTGGGACCTCATTTGTTTAAGTGGATTGTTTATAAACCAACATTTATTTTGATTGTGATTAGTCTTTCCACAATACAAGCAATTTGAAGAATTTTGGAATTAATGAGAAATTTCTTTCTTGGTTAAATTCCCAAATCTAAGTCCTTTATGGTTTTCAAATTTGATATTAGTTTTCAATAGTGAATTCAAAGAATTCTGACTATTTTAAAACATCTAAAAATTCAGCTCAAGTTAGTTGACTTTGGATTTCAACAAGTTATTCTCATTTATTAACTTAGAACAATGGTTGACGACAATTTCTCTCTTCTCGACATCTTTTTGTTTTAAGACCAAAATTTCGTTTTCAATTTCCTTCAAAATCAATTCAGTTTTTAACATATTTTCTTCTCAACAATTTCATGTTTGGAATTTTTAGCCGTCTTAAAATTTTCCAACTCCTTTACAAAATAATGTTTTTATAAATTAGCTCATCCTCGTGATTTTTAAAAATCCATATTTAAATTTTCAGCTTCTAAAAATTTCATTAAGATGGCAAAATCCTTTCTAAATTTGAATAATTTTTGCAATGGAAGTTTCCAAATTTCTTGACGTTTTCAAGTTTTAATTTCAAAACATTATTTTTGCTAATCAATTCAAGATTTTCAGATTTCAGAATTATATTCTTTAGTTTGAGACTATGAACAATTTTAGTTAATTTTTCACAAAGAAGAACCAATTCTTCAAAAGAAAATTCACCATACTCATCATCTGTTGAATCTCCACCATCTGATTCAGCTGAATCATCATCTATAAATCCTATCAAGCATAATTCTGAAACTAAATTGACTTTTGAGCGTTTCGAGCACTTATTGTCTTTTCTTCCATACTTCACATCGAGAGTTTTCCAGATTTTCATTGCAGTTAAACAATGGGAGATATGGTTAAACTGATCACCATTAATATAAGAATATAAAATATGTGTAGCACGAGAATTAACTATAATATCATTCTTATCTACCATATCACATCCATTGATAATAATATCCCAACATCTAACATTAATAGATTTTAAATAAAATTCCATTTTTGATTTCCAATTAAAAAAATCTATTCCATCAATAATAATTAGGGTTATACTGGAAAACTTCTCGCAAATTGACAACTAGAAAAATCACCGCTAGGGAAATCCATGACTCTAGAGTTAAAAAATAGATGCTTCGACACCACGTGTAGGATCTTAATTAACCCTAAAGCGGGGTGAATAAGGTTTATTGCAGTTTTGCGGAATATAAAAATTATCACAACACAGATCACAACAGAATAAATAAATGCAGAAAATAAACGATACAGAATTTACCTAGCTTTGGCAAACCACTGCCTATGTTGCATTCGCCAAGGTTTCTACAAGTTATTAAAACAATATCCCGCATACAACATGTGCACACTCGCAACCCCTCGTTATTGTTCTAATCCAATGCTCAAAACCCTGTACTGATCCAAACCCCAAGATCATATTTTCCTATCTACCTTTAGCTAAAAACCTGGTTTAAAGAAAAACTAGAAACTATAGATTGATTACAAATGAAAAACACTTAAAAAAAACACTTTCTAAAACTAGGTTAAATAAGAAAAACCTGGTCCCCCTTTTTATTGCTTTGTCACTTGAATTACGTCGGCTCATTTTTCTTCAATGTCCACCGAATAAAAAATTAGGGTTTTTTTTGCTTTTGTCCCAAATCGTGATGGATGAAACTTTGATGCAATTTGTTCTCTGATAGCTTCGATTGGTTGTTGTTTCCTGGTCGGCGATTTGGCCTCTACTTGTGATCGAAACTCCGAGAAGTTTGTGAGTGTCGCTGATTTTTTATTTCTTTGTGCTTGAATGTATTTTTTTGTTTTAATGCCTGCCTATGATGAAATGGTGATGTACTTATAGGTTTTTGAAACCCTTGATTGTCTATGATTTCACGCATATATTCAGGCTTGATATTTGCATGATATTTGCTTGTTGAATCCTTTACTCTTTTCTGAAAATAAAATCTTGCGTATTTGGGAAAGTTTTGAATTTATCTCTTGCCAAAAATAATGGATTTCGATCATATCCTTCGATTTGGAAATTCTGATAAATGTTGCGTGATATATGCTTGTTGAAATGTTCACACTTTCTGGAGATTTCTCTAATTGAATTTGAGAACTTGTTGCCGAATATAACCATGCAAATTACATCATATTTGATTTATGGAAGTTTTGAAATGTTCTTGCCAATTATATACTCTTTCCTGAAATAAACATTATTTTCATTTTATGGCTTTGAGTAACTTTGAACATGATACTGCACTTGATCTTATTTTATTCAAGTTATTCATTACTCTTGCATCTCCATCACACTTTGTTAATGCTGCATTGTACATGAACACTGATAAGTACCATGTCTTTGTTTAGATAAGAACTGGTACTATAGTTGATTATTCTAACAGATGCTTTATATATATATATATATATATATATATATATATATATATATATATAGACACACACAAACATCTTTTGCTTTGGCATCTTGTTTAAAGTTGTCCAGTTTCCATTGAAATTCTCCAGTTGCTTTCGACTGTTTCCTTGTATTTTGCTTCAATAGCATTGTGAAATGCTTGAGTTTTGAAATGTAACACATGCTTCTTTTATCTGTCATTTTTCCCTACTCCAAGCAATTTACCCTGTGCATACTTGAACCATTGGTTTGATATGTTACTACCATTTTTCAATGATAATATAAATAGATATTAAGCTTGGTTTTTTGAATTAAACATTGCACTTGAGTTCTCAACCACTTGTGTACATTTTTCCATGCATCACTTTGCTGTGAGTTGTTATGTTACACCGTCCCCTTCCTTTTGTTTTATTTAAACCAGTATCTTTACTTTTTGACAATCGCTGATGAGAGCAGATGCTTAAACCTTATCCTTGTCACTTTTCAATATTTGTTAATCATGAAAACACTTGATTTGCTTTCAATACTTCAGCAAGATGAGATCCTCTTGTACACTGCTTTGCTTGAATCTTTAGTTGTTTTGTTTATGCTGCTGTGTGCTTCCTTGTAACCTTTGTACATGTTGTGATTATGTGCACCCTTGAGTGCCATCCCTGATTTACTTGGTGCTTGTCCATTTGTATACAGTGTTGCTTCACACTTGAAATTTTAGTGCCATGCCATCATGCACACTTGTGCTTGTTGCACCTGATCTTTATGCCTTAAGCGCTTGTATTATATTTTACGTTGTTGCATATGTATATGAATGGATGTGTTTATCACTTGATCATGCCTTGGGTGATACTGCACTTGTTATGTATGTGCTTCTGAAATGAGCCATGTCTTCTGATCCTGACTTTGGATCCTGATGCCTTTTTGTTAACCTGAATGCATGCTTTGAAATTCCGCCAAGCTTCTTGTCATGCACTTTGAGTTATTACACTTGCATGTGTATTCATCACTTATACATTTGCATGTACTCTGCCATGTCATCTTGATCATGTTCCATTGCTTGTATATGCACAATAAACAAATATATATATATATATTTATATATATGTATGTATGTATGTATGTGTATATATATATATATATGTGTTTGTATGTATCCACACACACACATACATTGATGTGTGTATATGTGTGTTATGTTCCTTTCATTTGCATGTACTTGGCATCCCCATTTTCCCTTGTTGCCTTGTATTTTTATGTGCTATTGAGCATGCTTGAGTTTTATACATGTTCACCTGAAAAACTGTATACATGTTGTGCATATGTATATTTCTATATAAACCAACAGACCACTATACAATGTGTCATGGCTGGTCAAGATCAGTAGGCCACAAATGTGAGTCGTGGCTGGTCTTGATCAGTAGGCCATTATAGTTGTGCTGAGGCTGATCTGCAGACACTTGTTATTCAGTCTACCTTGTGATATTTATAGCGAATGACTGTGAATATCAAAAGCAGTCTAGACTCAAATAGATGAATATATATCAGACCAGGTCTAGAAATATGATGAGAAACAGACCAAAATTCTAAGGCAAATAATATTTAAAAATAAGTTTGTATTTGTCTATGTTTAAATTTATTTTTGTTTCTGTTTACTATGTGTGTTTCTATGATAGGTTTATAGGTGATTGGACTAGATCTGAAGTAGTTGAAGATAAAGTGTGTCAGTGTGTATATATGAGTCTGTACATGAAATTGTATATATATAATTAAGCGAATTGAGTGATATTTACTGAGGAAACAATATATATGAATTGGGTGTATTATATGAGAATGAAATGTACAATAGTGGAGTCAGAAGTTTGTACTATTTCAAATGTTGAAATAAAATATTTATTTGAATAGAAACACTATTTGAATATTAAATTTTGTGCAATAGCATTTTATTCAAGATAAATATTTACAGATACACACACACACATATATATATTTGTTATTATCAAACAAAAATCATATTGTTATATTCAATATGATCTACTAGGGGTAGATGAATATGATTCATGCATAGAAGCGAGGGTGTTATAAATCCAAATGACCAACTAAAAAAACAAATCAGTGATAAAACAGTATATGTTGTGTTATTCTTAAAAAAATATTATTTTTTCATTCACTAGAACTTTAATTCTAATCCCTCCTCATAACTAACCCACAGGTTAGACAGTTGGTAGGAACTTTACAATTTAGAGACACTTGCTAGTCAGTATCATTATTATGGTAAGTATTTACTTATTATTATATTTTACTCGGTTTCATTGTGAGATATTTATTGTGAGCTCTGATATATTTATCTTTGTCTTTCTACCGAATACCAGGAAAACCAACTCAGTTTTCAGTGAACCTGGATTTAAGCATTTTGTGAAAATTCGGGTCTGTTGGAATTTGGTTTGTTACAACTATTGCGAGTATTACAATATTTCCCACTTAGATATATTTCTTTAAATAAACCATTTTAGAAAAAGATCACCCACTTGCGCCTCGAGATCTCTTGCTCTCTATGTGGCGTCCTCCTCAAAGGCATCACTATTGGTTTTGATATCCTCATCAGATCATTAAGAAACTCAATCTTTCGTCATGGTGGAAGTTCAGTGACCATAAATATGACCAGATATTCCTTAGCGACTGGTACTGTCGACAATTTATCGTGCAAGACATCAGCCGAATACAAAAGGCTAACCATCACCCCATTGTTAAAATAGGTAGCCTATAACCACCTTCCACCCATCATCCATCTCTATCGTCGCCAATGACCTCTTGCAATCCACAACTACTCTATATACACATAACTAGTCCACCCCTATATATTGTCAAACCTAACAAATACTAAAACAAAGAAATCAAAAACAAAAGAACATCCATGACTCGATAAAACTATATTACGACATCGTACATAAACTAGTAGAGTCATTGACAGGGTTTGTCAAAGTCAAAGGTCGATCAATAATTTTGGGTTCCAATCTTAATCTATCAACCAAGTTATAAAGGAATTGGAAGCTCCAGTATCAAATAAAATCCGAATAGAAAAAAAATGGAAAGCATACTTTGAAAAATGATGCACTTTCCTTCGTCGATGGGGCATTTGATGAACTTTCAATGACACAGATAGCATACAACATCCCCACCTACTTTTCTTTAGTCGATGCAGGACAGTTATTACACTTCTACCCCTTAGCCATATATCTTCGACTTTCTCCTTTACAAGGTTTGAGCATGTATACAACAATCAAATATAGAACTAAATATAAAGGATAACGTTTGGTGTTGCATATAAATAGTAACACATTTTGGAGTAGAAGATGATGTGGTTGGAGTTCAGGACTTAACCTCATATCTAGTACCTATTTTTGCCTTTGTCGTCATTTCCTTCATCTCTTTTACCATTTTATACGTTATCGTCGTCTTCGTTGTCTTCATTGCCTTACATTTGATGAATTATGTTGCTTTTCTCAAATTCTGATCAATCGAATGCTTTAGTTGCAAGAAACAAATTAGTTTTCCCAATAATCTCCATATTCTATGTAAAAGAAAGATCAAATAACATAAATTTATGATAGAAAATAGAGGATTATACAATATATTTGGCATCAAAGTCACTTACACAATCATTTGGCATGTCATTTATGCTTGGTACCCCACCCTCACAATATTACGATTCTTAATGAAAAAAGAATGCATACCATGTTCATCTCTCATAAACTATTGGTTGAATAGTTAGACAGAACTAAGCGATGTCAGCCAAATAAAGGACATGTATTAGACCCTGCCTAGCCCACTGCATGTACTAACCATGATCCTCTGTTCAAACTACTTGCTCGAACGAGGAATAGTAATGTGATGAATAATTGACTTCTGAAGACATAATGATGGAAACTTGAATACCTGACTTAAAAGCAGAATGACCAAACAAATCCATATTCTCGATGTGAATGCAATATCTAGTAATAGGTTGACATCTTTAGTTATTAACTTCCAATATATGTTGCGCTCTATGTTTTGCCCATGACATCTCACTATATCGTGATTCTATTTACAATAAGAGTTTAATGCAAATTAATAACATGAAAAGACCTCAATGCATTAATAAATTTTAATGATAATAAATAATATACCATGAGTTTTTTCGGTCTATGAAAATATGATGAACGTCTTCTTAAAGCATCATGATCGATCTAATTGAGAATATTAATGGAATCACATTTGGTGCACCTAATTTGTAGCCACCATCATCGCTACCAAAATCACTTCTATTCCTTCTTGATGTTTCCCATCTATGAATGAGGGATGCAAATATAGAACCTTCTTTATTTGTGTTCTTCATCTTCAGAATTACATGTTATACATTATCCCTAGAAATTGGGGATTTTACAAAGAGAAACTAAATGGAAAAAAGAGAAAAATAGCTTAATCTTTTTATACATATATTTTAATTTTGATTTTAGTTGAATTTTAAAGGAAATAATTTTTTTTTTGGATGCATCTAAAAGGAGGGGGATATGATATGTTTTATCGAGCAGAAAAAAAATGCTCTTAGGTAATTTTTTCATGGTCGGCCATAGGGTATGGCGAACAAGCCAATTACTAAGGGTAAACCCCAGTGAAAAGCAATCTCCAGATTCACAAATTACTATATAAGAAAAGTTCACAACAAATTTAGTGAATTAGTTAGAAGTTCATTAGTTATAATTTTAAATTTAAACAAAATTGAAGATCAAGTTAGATATATTTAACTTATCATTAACTATATTAGTTCTAGTATAATTATTAATTAATTAACTATAAGCTATATAATTGTAGTTTGTCTAAGGAAATCCAGATGATAAGTTCGACATGAATGGCTCACATGGGTTATTCGAACGTAAACACATATAAATGATTTTTTGAATATCATTTATATCTATAAAGGATTTTCTAGAAATCATTTGTTGACCTTCAATAAATAAAAAGACACAGTTTCCTCGTGCTCGCTGCTAGAGAAGAGCGAGGAATTAGTATTTTTTAGTTTGCTTTCCGCGGATTTTTCCCAACTACAAGAGGTGATCTAAAGGGAGCACTCACCAACATAATTCATCATAGCCAATTAGATCAACTTGAATGAAATTCGTATGTGCCATATATATATATATATATATATATATATGCATGATTTTCCCGCCCAAAAAAGGTGCTCTAAAGGGAGTACTCGCCAACATAATGCATCATAGCAAATCAGATCAACCTGAATGAAATCTGAACATAGTGCAACAAATTTGTATACATACACACGTGCGTGCACACACACACACATACATACACACACACACACACACACATATATATATATATACACGGATACATACATATACAAACATATATGTGTGGAACATTTTATTGCACTCTCAAACAGTGCATCACACCTAATACCCCTAATTTTCATCATCATATATATATATATATACACACACACACACACACACACACACACATAGAGGGACAATCTATTTGGACATAAATTGGTGACACAAAATTTGATACATAAATTGTGAACCATTAGATCTCCTCCTGAATCTTACCTTTCATGTAAAGACAAACAAATCCAAAATTTTATGTCATCGATTTGTGTTTAAATAGTCACTCCCATATATATATATATACACACACACACACACACACAAACACATTTGTATCTGATTTTATGTCATCAATTTGTGTTTAAATAGCCACTCCTATATATATATATATATTCGTGTGTGTGTGTGTGTGTATACTTGAATTTGTTCAGAGGGGAAACTGACTGAAGCCGTAAAACCCCCCTAGTGCACCTAGCCCGGTCTGCGGATACCACACAAGTGGCTAATCGTAGCATATGCATATGGTAAACCCTTTTAGCATGCCATTCCGGGTTTGGAACTCGCATCGCTTTTACCTCAACACAAGTCCATAACCACTGGAGCCCTATTTTATATATTTGTATGTATGTGTGTGTGTGTATAAATATAAAGAGAGAGAGGAGCGCACCCCTATTTTATAGCACCTCTTTAGCTCCCTTACCGTATCGTGAGCTACGGTAATCTAAATCCAGCAAAAAATTGTAGATGTTCAATCAACATATATATTATCATCTATCCAAAATTTGAGTTCGTTTCGACATTCATAACATTTTCAAAATCTTAACTCAATTATTCATCGTCCAGACATTTATTCTAACCGTTATATTTAGCCATCAAATTGAAAATGTTACGAATGTCGGAAGAGCTCAAATTTTGGATAGATGATAATATATATGTGGATTGAACATGTACAAATTTATGTTAGATTTGAATTACCCTAGTCAGGATATGGTAGGGATGCCCCAAAACGCTCTTCAGATATATATGTGTATATATATATATATATATATGTGTGTGTGTGTGTGTGTGTGTGTATATATATATATATTCAACTCGGGATAGGCTGCATAATTGCGGTTTAAGTGTGGAACCGAACTGCGTGTTGTGTAATGATGGAGATGAAAATCATTTACATGTTTAATTCAATTGTGAATGCTTCAGACACATTATCTCACAGTTATTTGCCAACAATGACATTCAAAACACCGGAAACAATTTGGAAGGATTAGTTACGTACCTGGTTGCTAGGTGGAAGGAGGACATGATATCCAACGAAGATAGTGTTTTCCTTACTGCTGCAATTAGGTGGATATGGAAGGATCGTAATAGACGAATTTTTCAACATAAAATTATAAGCACTGAAGAAATTGTCAGATTAATTAAGTGTGATACCAACAACGTACTGAAATTCAAGACAAAGAAAGATCCACCCTGGGAGGCAGAGCAGGCGATGCGGCACTCGAGGATCGCACGTAGACAGGCGCTAGAAGCCTAGATAGCTTGAATCACCTTCGTCCGTCATGAACCCTAATTTGATGATAATTGGGAAAGTGAATGCTTTGTTAAGGAAAGTAGCAGTTGTAACCCTCGTAATTATTTTGATGGCTGTGTAATTTATGTAATTCGTATTGTATGAGTGTGTTGTTTACTCGTCTCCTTTTAGGCTATAATGTCTCAATAAAGCCTATACTCATATTTTTTTATGCCCAATCAATTTAGCATAAAGAATTGCCTTTAGCCTTTATCCTCTTTTCCTTGTTCCTTTTAGTTAAGTTTACATAAGTCATGAATGAATTCAAATAAGGAAATGGTACGAAAATCAAGAAATTTATGCTTGAGTTATCAGCATTTGGACCTCATCCAAGTGATTACGGAAAGTGACATATTTTTTGTAATCGTTACATACACCTTAATGTATAATTTACACATAAAATAGGTATCAAAAAATACAATCGTTATAGAACAAGTCATATTCCTTATCCATGACTACAAGATGAAAAGTACAAATACGTTGTCGATCACACAAGATTCATTATTTTCCCCAGACATGGAAGAAATTTTAGTTAAACAAGATTCTTGATTTTCCACCAACAACCTTGCATTTTGTTGACCAACAAGTCCATGATGCTGCTACTCATCTTATAACCTTTCATGTTACAGTTTTATAAGGAAATAATAACTTTAGTACAACCATGTTGAATAACATTTTTTTTCAACTATGATTATTTCACAAAGGTTCATGAAGTAAACAATCATAAGCTATTGTAAGTGATTGCTTTAGATTATATTTTAAAGTGGCAAGCTCAAATCCTCAATTTGACGTGATCTTATGTTTTCTTTTTCATAGAAAGAAAATGATACTTTATTCAAACAAAGCACTTATTATAATGTCACCAGAGCTCGGAATCAAAACCTCAAAAACAACCGTTTATTATTTTTTATAACATGAATGGTAATTTGTTTAAGCGGGTCACTCATTCTAATGTTTCGGAGGCTCAAACTCTTAATCCTTAGAATCTCTATCTAAAGCTTCATACTTTTTAACTGTTGGAGCCAAAGTTCCTTGTTCTCTAAAATCTAAGTTAGAACATCGTATTTCTTACCAATTGAAGTAAAGACATTAACAACATGATCTTAAATTAAATATGACAAAATATAGAATATGTAGTACAAGACCATGATTTCAAAGGTATGTCTTGGTCACTTCTTGTTAAACTAAAAAATGACACTAACACCCAAAAAGTCGTGTTTAGAGCATGAAATACGAAGAAATAACTGAAAAAAGGAAGAAATAGCAAGACAACAATTTTTATAGTGGTTCAGTATTAACGAGCCTACATCTACTTCATAATCTCTTGATTTGCTAAGAAATTACACTTACAACGAGTATAATCCTCAACCCTCAAGTTACAATGAATTAATCTCTCTGAATTCACTGATTTGATCGAAGAATAAAGGTGATTATCTATTGTTGAGCACTGGACATGGAGTAAATGAACCATAGGAGTGCCCAAAAGTCCTTGAAATCTCCCCCAAATGTTGCTTTTATAGGCGTAGCAGCAAACCGGTTCGCGAGTCGAACACGTGGCACCTGAGCCTTGTTTTTTTAGAGGGAGAGGTTGCAATCAGGAGGCGGTTATATAGAGATAGTGGAACGGGTCGTGGACACATGACGCAAATCCCACAACTTCAGGAGATAGTGGGAACACGGCTAACTGTCTTGTGCGGGTCGAGATAGGGTCAAGCTCGACCCAGGCTATTCGACCCCAGAGGCTCGACCTAAGCTATTCGACCCCAAAAGCTCGATCTGAGCTATGTTTTTATTGAAGTGGGGTCTTCGACCTGAGTTGTAGCTTAATTTGATCCGAGATGGAACCCCATTCAAGTTGAGGTATGTAGGATGGATCTCCTTCGATCCGAGACTTCGTGTGCCCTCTTCTTCGACCCCCGGTATGCCCTTGATGTTGCTGGGCTTAGACATGCCCAAAGGTGATCGAATCGGGGGTTAGGCCAGTGGTATCCAGACTTGTCCAGACCCATGCTCGATCCCCTGATTGGCCCTGTCCGTGGTAGCTCATAGGGTGACGACCTTGCCAGAAGGCGGGTCAATACTTCCATTTTATCAAATAAATTATTTATTTATTCCAATACGATGCTTTGTGTAATTAATATCAGATAATATTAACAACATATTGAACTTCAAACGATTTTTTTTCAATAAAACAACTAAAATATTATTCGAGGATATTTTTGTGATATATTAACGATATTTGTTATTAGACAATATTAAACTGAGATCTGGTGCATGTACTGGCGAAAGTAATCATATATTGTCTTTTAGTAGTAAAGGTACATAACCATCTCATAAGTTATAATAAAGCTCCATAACATGTATGAATGTTCTTTAGATAGAAAAAAATATTGACTATTTAAGTCAATCGACGCTTTTTTATTACTAGGACTATATTCCTTTTTCATGATTTATCGTGAAATTTTCAAATATTACATATTTATCCTTACTTGATATTCTATTGATGTTATCTACGTTGATACTGTTTTATAAAATATCAATTTTAGATGTTAAATGCAATTTTAAAAAAAAGTTAAGTGTGATAAATAAAAACAAAATGTAATGAGAAAAATTAAGTCTTTTAGAGTGTTGTATATACCATATCCCTTTGGAGATATTTTGTCGTTACTACGTTCAAAGCGTCCATGGATATAGAATATCTTTTGATCATCATCTCTAAATGTTAATACAATGATCTAAAGTTGTATGTAAAGAACAAATATCAACAGGATAGATTTTTTTTGGATCAAAGGAAAAAAATCCATAGGTAAAGAAGGTACTTTTTCAGTTATATGGTTTTTTCAATTTCCATAAAATTGCTATAGGACGAACTAAAACCTTTTTATTTCCTTAATAGAAGTTTATAATTTCCCTTGTTATTTTGGCGACTCTTACAAAAATAGTAATTGTCGAACCATCATCTTTTTTCTTTTGATTTTTCAATGGGATTTGCTCAATCTGTTTAGCAGAAGGGCAAATTTGACAATATTTTATCTAATTACATTTATTACGTTTCTGTAACCTACTTTTTGGAGAATCCCCGTGAAATTGGTTTTCCTTATCTAAATGCGCTATTATGCGCTAAATAAATAAATAAATGAAAGTGAATATTAGGTTTAGGTCATTAAATTCAAACTTTACAAAATCACTTTTCTAAAAAGATTGTAAATTAGGTCTCTAAAATTTAATTATTGAATAATTGAACAAGATTAAGCAATTATCCAATGAATAGTTGTTGATATTTATGCAATTATATCAAAAAATTACATAAATATCTATAACTTTTCTATAGAAAACTGTGGATATTTCCACAACTTTTTTCGATGAATAATTACTCAAATATTTTAAGAAACAACGAAAATTTCCGTATTTTTTAGTGATTAATTGCAAAATTGTAACACCCCACCTCCGCCCGTGCCACTCTTGCAAGCACACTGGCTTTGGAGGGGCGTTTAAACAAGGTAAACATGCATGCAGATATCACAAGACAGAACATATAAGTAAAACAGAGTAGTAAAGCAGCGGATAAATTAGCATTTCAAAACCAGAGTTAAGTTACAACAAAGTATTCATTATTTTCCAACAAACAAAGTCTAGACAAAAGCATAAACTGAAATACATAAAGTACTATCCCCAAAGTGAAGTGATAAACCATAGCTAGCTCAATGTCCAAGACCGTACATGAGCAAATCCAGTAAGCAAGCTAGAAAGATCCAAGCTAAGCTCCAATATTCCCACCCTGAGGACCTGAGGGGGGGGGGAACGGAAGAAAAGAGGCGAAAGAAAACAGGTCAGTCAAAAAGACTGGTAAGCCCTACTACTATCTGTCTATGAACTAGTAAAGTTAACTGGCATGAGAAGCTGAGATGAACATAAGGATAACAACATACTGGCATGGTGATTAACTAACAAGATAGATAAAGGTGTCATCGCATAATCAAGGTTAAGTTTTGCACCACGGGTGTACTAGCATTCTAACATGTCAAGTAAAAACAAGAATTGATCCCTTGGCCCAAGCTTGGCCCAACATCATGAGATGACCTAAATCAAGGTCCAACTACTCGGTCTAGTCGATCGGCTCCCTATAAGCCTAACTCGTCAAGTGTCGGTGTCATGCGGCTTAATCATGTAATGTAGTTGACTGTGCAGGGTCCACCCTAGGGTGTATCAGGCCCTATGGTGTAACCCTCTGACACCATACCATGATGCACAGTCCAAACCTACCGGTGCCCGTGTTCAACTCCGGACTTAATGTGCACGACCATGGTCCTCCTGAACAACCGGGGCATCATCCAGCCGTCTCTTTTGGTCTCTTACAATCAGCCCAGTAATCGTGCCCCACCCTAGCCTAGTCCTAGGGTCTTATGATACTACCAAGGAGGTTACTGCTGAAAAGGACCACGCAACTAGGGTTTCTTAACAGGTTAAATGTGGTTAACCCGATCCATACGTGGATTAAATTGGTTAAGAGTACCCAAGGCTTGTAACAACCCGAAAATCTGGGCCAGTTTAAAATTTTTATTTTGGCAATTTTAGCGAACTTTGAACATTTAAAATAGATTATTTTAAATAAAATCGACCAAAAATTTATTTTGAATATGATTCGACGTATATATTATATACGTCGTCGTTAGAATATAAATAATTATATATATAATTATAAATAGAATTGAAAATGGCGCGGTAGTTCGATAATTCGATTTCAAACTTCAATTGAATGTACCGGGTGCAAAACAATCCGGATTTTAGTGAAACCAAAAACATTAGGATCTAATTGATAATATCTTTCCAGCGAATCCGAAAAATCAAAATTTCATAGCAGGAATCAAAAGATATGTCCAGTTGAAAATTCTGAATAGTCGCTATGGAATTCAGGCCCTTAAAAATAGACATTTTGCAAATAACCTCAGATTTCAACGAAACCAGTTTTGTTGGGTCCGTGATGTCAAGTTATTGCTAGATTCCAAATTTCATAATTTTTCGAATCAATGGGTGAGCGTGGCAAAGGAAAACGCGTTTGACCAGTTTCAGTTGATTTTAATCGACTGGAAAATGGCCATTTTTTTAACGGTCTCAGAATTCGACGAAACTAGTTTTGTTAGGACCGCATCGTCAATACGAAGCTAGAAAATATTTTTCGGGAATTTTTCGAGTTAGTATGTGACCCCGGTAATTTGAAATGTGCGTTTAAAATTGAATATATAGATTTAAATTTTAAATGAAACGAAAACTGATCGTAACGATCGAATTGGCCTACGGGGCATATCCCATTGTGTTTGGAATGGGGGTAATGTGCTATGAGCGACAGTCGTTGGGTCTTGTTTGGAGGTCGAAATTAAAAGCAACTCTTAGAGAATAATTAATAATAATAATAATAAAATAACATATACCCTCGTTCCCATTTCTTTTCCCCCAAACCCGTTATTCCCACAACCCCACAGCCAAACCCGATTTAGCCCCCCCCCCCCCTTAACCCTAGCCGCCTCCATAAATCGCGCCTCTCCACCTGGCGTTGCCGTCGCCGCCAGACATGGCACACCCCCCCCCCCCCCCCCGGCTGTCGCTTCTCCCTCTCCTCTCCACTCCTTCCCCAATGCGACGCAGACTTCTCCAAGAACCCACCAGAAAACCCGACGCACCCCCCCCCCCCCCCAGCGTGCTTCCCCCGCCATTTGACTCCACCTCCGATGCCGAGCACCATGCAGCGCCCCTCCTCCACCTCCAACGCACAACATCAGCCCCCTTCCTTCCTTAAAACAATGTGAGTCTTTGTAATTATTGTTTTTATGTTAGTTTCAGTTTATAAAAGCTTTAATTTTTGTTTTAGGAAAAGCTTTAATTTTTGTTTAGGTAGAGAATTAAAAATATAATTTTTACATGATAGGAATATTAAAAATATCATCTTTATATAGGAAGCAAAATAAAAATGTGATTTTTTTAAAGGTGAAAAGGTGATATTTTTAAAGGTGAAAAGGTGATATTTTTAAAGGTGAAAAGGTGATATTTTTAAAGGAGAAAAGGTGATATTTTTAAAGGTGAAAAGGTGATATTTTTAAAGGAGAAAAGGTGATATTTTTAAAGGTGAAAAGGTGATATTTTTAAAAGTGAAAAGGCGATATTTTGATATGAGTAGTGAAGTAAAAATATGATTTTTACTTCGAGAAAAATATAATTTTTATATTATAGAAAAGGTGAAATCTTTATAGATGAAAAAAAATAATAGAATTTTTACCCATATAGCGTGATATTGAATAGCATAATAAAAATTCGATTTTTATATATTGAATAGCATAGTAAAAATTCGATTTTTATATATTGAATAACAAAGTAAAAATTCGATTTTTATATATTGAATAGCGTAGTGAAAATTCAATTTTTATATATATAGTGGCTACGGGCAACAAAAGTGATAAGAGACGAGAGCAGTGGAGATTTCCTGCATTGGAAGTGCCGTGGAAGTTGGATAGCAATATGTGAGAATTTCTCACCTTTCAATTTCTTTTTCTAGTTATATATATATATACTAGGATGCAGACGGTGCTTAGTAGCACCCGACACAATCGTCCACAGACCATGGACTTGTTTGTTTGGTTGCATAGATTAGTTAGATGATTTGATTTGAAATTGAATTGTTTGGTGAAATGAATGGATTTGATTGATGTGTGAATGGCGTGGGCCTTCACTAGACCGGGGATAAGGCTAGGCCTTGTCCCGTTTCTAGTATCGTGTCGTTATGCCGCCGAAATTTTCTAAAATAAGTTAGATAAATAAAAATATCATTTTATTTAAAGAATGAACTGAATAGAAATTCATATGTTGGAATAAAATGTTTTATCGTTAAAAATATAATTTTTAACGTGAATGTGAATAAATAAATATTCATTTACAAACCAGACGGTTTGTTTATGTACACCTATTTGAAGGACATTGATTGGGTCGATAAATTTTACACATCGCCCAACTGCACAAACAAAATCTGTGTTTGATTGTTTGAAACCCTACACGGGTGTTGGGATGAAATTTGAAGTTCACTCATCCTGATTGATTAAATATGTCGATCGATTGATTGACAGGCTGTTATAAGCGTTAGATATCTATATTTGATGCTTATACAGTGTAGTGCACTTTGGTTGATGGTTGATTATTTTTCAATGCTATTATATGTGTGTAATGTATGAAAATCCATATAATTAACATTATATGGTGATTGATTGGGCCTCATTCCAATTTAGAAAATAAAGAATAATATAAAATAAAGGTTCATGTGTTGACAGTACTCATCCATTGAGATTGGTCATGTGTTGAACGAAATATTTTAGTAATAAAATTTACATCTTTATCAATATAAAATAAAGGTTCATGTGTTGACAGTACTCATCCATTGAGATTGGTCATGTGTTGAACGAAATATTTTAGTAATAAAATTTACATCTTTATCGATATAAAATAAAGGTTCATGTGTTGACAGTACTCATCCATTGAGATTGGTCATGTGTTGAACGAAATATTTTAGTAATAAAATTTACATCTTTATCAATATAAAATAAAAGTTCATGTGTTGACAGTACTCATCCATTGAGATTGGTCATGTGTTGAACGAAATATTTTGATAATAACAACTATTTTGAAAAAGAAATATTTGAAATAGAATATTTGAAAATAGAAATTTATGAAGCCGTTTTGATTAGATTGACGCCATTTTGACGTAAACGATATTTATATCGATTTTATTCATTTTGAAATGAATTGAATTGAAAACGATTTCGAAATGAATTGAATTGAAAACGATTTCGAAATGAATTGAATTGAAAACGATTTCGAAATGAATTGAATTGAAAACGATTTCAAAATGAATTGAATTGAATTGAAAACGAATTCAAATTGAATTGAAAGTGAATTGAAATGAATTCAAATTGAATTGAAATTTGAATTGAATAGAAATGAATTTTAAAACGAATTTATAAAGAAGAATTCAATTTTGATTTGAATTGAAAAGAAAGTTGAAATTACTTTTGAAACGATTTTAAAACTATTTATATAATTCGTTTTAAATAGAAATCGACGAAGTATATATTATATATATTATATAAATAATATAATGGCCTGAATAGAACGCGCCGCGCCGCGGTAGTTCGTGAATTTCGACCATTTATTTCAAACGGACATTACGGGAGATCCGACCGTCGGATTCTCCTAAAACCGGAACCGTTGGGTTCGTAGCGAAAAGAGCTTTCTAACGAATATTAGAAATTTGAAATCTAACGGTTGGATTTGGAGTTACGTCCAAATCAAATTTGAAAAAGGTCGCTGTAAGTGCAGTTCGATGGCCGTTGATGGAAATCGACTGTACGGGCCTTGATAAAATTATTAAAAATAGTAATAATTTGTGTAAAATCATAAGAAATGATTTAGAAAGAAATGGGATGAAAAACTCCATATTTGAAAAGATAAAAATAGATTTTTATCGAAATGAACTAGTTTTGAACTAGAATTACAATTCTATTTATTTTTAAATAAATAAATTGAATTTGAAATGGTTTTGAAAATAACCAGAATTTCCAATGATTGCATTGGATTGGATTTGAATCGAAATTGCCTTCGGAATATTTCGATGTTGGATTTCGTGATGATACAGATATTGTTATGGGAATTTGAAAGATATATATATCATTATTTCCAATGCGATATTTGTTAGTCGTAGAATTTGATATTGAATATAAGCTGGTATATTTTCTATTCAGAGCCTTGTATTGAATATCAAATGTGATTTGGGTTTGTCGTGAATGGTGTCTTCACTAACACTGTTCTTGAACCCAGTTGAGAAAAGATTAAATCTTTTTATTTAGATTTAATGAAGTGTACCAATTCAATAATATTTAATTGGAATTGAATTGGTATTGATTTTTGGGTTTATCGTGAACAGTGTTTTAAATAACACTTGTTCTTTAACCTGATAATTAATGGAATGATTTTTGGGTTTATCGTGAACAGTGTTTTAAATAACACTTGTTCCTTAACCCGATAATTAATGGAATGTGATTTTGGGTTTATCGTGAACCGTGTTTTAAATGACACTGATTCTTTAACCCAGTCGAAGATTAAAACTAAGTGGAGTTTTAATGAATCTTTAATTAGATTGAAATGATCGAAAATGGAGTATCACCAGTTTTGCTCCAGGCGATAGTTAAATCTTTAATTAGATTTGAACGTGAGATGGTAATTGAATTTACCGATAACACCGTGGTGTTAGATATGAAGTATTACCAGTTTTACTTCATGGGATGAATAGGTTGGGATTGGGAAATTAAAACAAATGATTACTTCGGTAAGGTTCGCTAATCCCGACTAGTTTGAATTGATATTCAAAAATAGATTAAAGAATAAATTCAAGGAGTTTATCTTTGATAAAATTAATGGGAACCTTTCCCTATGAATGTGAAATTTAGAAACTAACTGTCGGTTAGCCAAGAAGAATGGTTTTCTGGATATTGATCTGATGTTGGTTTCGGCCTTCGGGATTAATATTTGGGAAATTATTCTCTTGATTAATTTACGGTTAGTGACTGATGAATTGGAATGAGGCGTATGTTGTATTTGTGTAACACTTATTTAAAATATACGCGAGTTATTCGGAAAGACCGGGTTTATCCCATTCTGAATAACTGATACGACGAAAAGTCGAAGATGAAGACGATGGTCGAAGACCGGAGGTCTTCACGTCATTTGGGTGATTACTGATGATCTTGATTGGGCTGTACACCCAAGAAGATGGAAACAGTTAGGGATCGTCCAGACGTACTTGGAGATCGATGGATATGCGGGGTACTAGGTGCCTCCGGTTTCGTTCAGACCCAGAACGGACTTGTAAATGGACTGTGTGCCTGACATTGGATTTTAGTCCGTGTGATTGATCTCTATTGAATATATATCTGTTTGGCGGCGGAGAATTTATTCTCTTGCTTAACGCCCTTCTCTGAGACGTACGAGCTCAGGGGTTATATATTGATGGATATCAAACGCATGGAGTGAATTGCCTATGTGGCATGCCTAAGTGGCAATTGATCGAGGCTTCTGTTGAAAAGCAAAGTCTTGTGGTGATGATCAAAGCACGGCCTTTGTGGCGTAGCTTTGTGTAACGTTTACTTCGCGAGTATCACACCCGGTATGAACCAAAAACGGGAGACGGACCTCAGGGAGGGCATGCGTTTCCTTCTAGCTAAAAAGTGGGGTCAGTGGTTTTACACGCCCTGACGAGTTTGACTTATGTGGTTGTTGCTGTTGCGAGGCGCCTCGGATTGATCGGTCGTTCTCGAACTGATGGAGTCATTTAGTTGGCTCACTTACGCCCCAAAGGGCGGCGAAACGCATGTTCAGGGTTTAAGTTTAATCCACATCGGTGGACCGGCCCTGTCGCTCCAAGGGTCGATGCGTTCTGATCCTAAGACTCGGGCTAGACAATCTCGAATCGGTTGAGGACTATCTTTTGCCTCGGTTCATAGATGGAAACCCAATTTCCAAATACGTGACATTTGCGGTTTTAATTGTAGAACTAGTACGGCGACATGATATATGGTACCCATGCCGCCTATGATTGATACTTATGATTTGAAGTTGTTTTATACACTATGCACTTATAATAGTATCAAATGATTTGTTTCAAAACGTATCAAGCATTCTTTGGCTGTTATAAGGGAAAACCCTATCCCCCGGCTTGCGTTGCATTGTGTGATAGGACCTGGGTCTTATAACAGCTTCATTTTTCTATATTTAGCATTGCGCTGTTTGTTTTATGCACTGGTATTCTTGGTAGGAAACCCGTTCTGTGTTATACGGCGTGGTCCCTTGATTTACCTAACTTTAAAAATAAAGATTAACTGTTTTAGTTCTCACACTAGTCACATGACTGACCTGGAGTTTATTGTTTTGACCTAAACTCTGGGTGCCCTTATTTTGACACGGGCAGCTAGTAGTTTTGGTTTTGCAGATTTATATTCACAGGATCCTGGTTTACAGCTGGAATGATATCCGGAAAGCTTTGTATCCGTATATCTCTTCTAGTTGTGTATTGTATTATTTTCCACTGCTATGTATTTAAATGTAATTTAAATCTCTGATATTTCTGTGTAATATTCATTTTTACTCTGTATATTCTTGTAATCTGATGCATTGTTGTAATATACAATGAAATGTTCTTCCGTATGCGTTTTTCTGTGGCTTGTTCTCGAACTATCCGCCACTTTCCTTTACGGGGAAGTTACGGGTTTTCACAAGGCTCCTGACTTAACCTCGATTAATCCATCAAGCCCAAATTAGTTAAGTATTAAGTGGACCATGACTTAACCCTAATCAGGAGGCATTCATTAACTTAATGTGCTTTAACCTCTCACATTAGACCTTGTTGTGGTTACTAGTTAAGCCGGGCGGGTCCGGGTAGCTTTACACCACAACCTGGTCTAACCTCGGGTTCGTGCACAACATGACCAACTTCTCACATTGGGTCCTATTGTTTGTAGCCACTAGTTAAGCCGGGCGGGTCCGGGTAGATTTATGCTACAAACTCAACCCAACCTCGAGTTGGCCACACTCATATTTTCTAAGTGTCATGTCCATTATGTTTCCAAAACATAATTACAAGTTAACATATCACGTTATGTTATAAAAACCATGTTCGTGTCATTATGTTACCCAACCCCAACGTAATCCCATCGTTTACATAATCGCAACAACGCATAAAGGATAAAATAGGAAACTTGGCATAACCATGACATAAAGGTGTTGAAGCCACAAGTTTAACATGGTGGCATATGAAATGTACATATGTTCATATACTTGCATATTGCATTATTAGGCTTCAAAAGCATGCATAAAACCAAACTTAGCATATGAGTGATACATGGTGATAAATAACATGTAGAAGTTGCTAGAAGTTCGCATTTGGCCTCACATGCAAGTTATCATAAGGGATATGATAACTTTCATGTTGCCAAAATGCAACCTTCAACATAAAGCTTGGAGCTTTATGCTCACAATATCAAGTTTAACTTGCATAACATGATAACATGATCAACCCAAACTTGCATAACATAGCAACATGTGTCATACATAATGATTAAACCAACTTGCATAATGATCATCCAAACTTGCATATAATGATCAACCAAACTTGCATCATTCATTTAACTTTAGAGTTCAATAAAAAGAAAGTAGAAAAGGGCTTACAATGCTATGAAGACACAAATAATTATTTATTATAAAGATTGAGACGAAGCCCTTATGCAAGCACCAAAAACCCAAATATGCAAGCTCCAAATGAAAACCCTTGAGCCAAATCAATAAAAATCCTTGCTTTGAAATAGAAATGTTGCAACTTAACTTGAATGCAAACTAAGAACTCTCATACAAGTTTGAAAGCACTTGTATGAACTCACAATCTCTCATAGAAACAGGCTTAGGAATTTTAGCATGAGAGTGGAGGCCATGAGAGGAACAAATTTGACATAGTTTAGTTGTAGGAATGAATAATGATGATTTAGGCTAGGTGTTAGGTCCTTTTTATAGAGGATTAGGATAGTATTAGCCATAGGATTAACCCTAGATTCAATCCAAGCCATCAAAGCATGTCTTGGGGAAGAAGTCAAGTGTAGGAACCATCTAGGGCCTTTAGATTAAAGCTGAACCATGAGAACCATTCAAATGCAAAATCTGCATTTGAGCGAATCGGCCCACGGGTTGACAGCCAAACACCCTGGATTAACCCCTAGTCGACCCAGCGAGCTCGGGTCGACTTCAAAAATCGGCCGGTTCGGTTATTCCCCTCTCCCAATTCGCTGTTTTGAACATTTTTGCATATTATATATATATATATATATATATATATATATATATATATATATATTCTCTGCGCAACCCATTTCACTTAATTAAGTATACTTTAATTTGTGAATTTTTCGTGAAACTTCGCGAGGCCATATCTTGGTCATACGGACTCCGATTTTCGAAAACTCGGACTCTATTTCGCATATTTTTCCGAGACGAACGCAATGGCACAGCCCGTTTCCCTTGATTCAGATTTTACAGTTTAATTCTGCCTCCATTTATGTTATAACATGTTATTCAAAAATACGGGTTGTTACATTCTCCCCTCCTTAAAGGATTTCGTCCCCGAAATCTCCAAGTTAGGAAGAACGTATCCTACCATCCATCACCCATCTACTCAAAACATCATCCACGTGCAGTCATTGTCCTTAAAGGATTCTAAATGCTGTATGATCATATGCAAAGGTGTGTGTATATGTACTTATCTAATGCAAAAATCAGGCGGTCACTGATTCAGTAAACCTCCTTAATGCAAAGCATGTTAGTGAAATGAGTCCATATGTATGCAAATTCCTAACATAACTCATAGTCTCTACATGAATGCACATAACATTCATCCATATGCAACATCCACGTGATAGCATAACAAGTTTCATCCATGAATAAGCATAAACACTCATGCATATGCGGTATGAAAGTGTGTGAGCCGATCTTAGTGCCTAATGTGTATCATGCATCCACGAGTATCCACGTGCAAACACTTGCAACCACTTGCAACCATCAAGCATAACATGTTTCAAATACATGTTTCATCTAAAGGGTTTCTACCTAAGGTCCTCATAACATGATTAACGAGATGACAAGATAAACAGGATAAACGCGGATAAACAGAAAGATATGCTAATTAGGAAAGAGGTCGAGAATGTACCCTCAAAAAGAAATGGATAAAGCCCACGCATCTTCTCCTCGGTTTCCCAAGTTGCATCTTCGTCGGCTTCACCCAACTGAACTTTCACCAATTTGACTTCTCGATTCCTCAGTTTCTTGATCTCTGTTCCCAAGATACGAATCGGAGCTTTTCTCAAGGTTGCTTTTTTCTCTACCTCAATGTCTTCAAGAATGCTTGGTTCAACCACCTCAGCGGACTCATGAAGGCACTTTCGGAGATGCGAGACATGAAAGACATTATGCACTCCGGCTAGCTTTTCGGGCAATTCCACCTTATAGGCCATCTTTCCAATTCTCTCTGTGATAGGGAAAGGTCCTACGAACCTTGGTGCCAGCTTCCCCACTGCTCCAAAACGAACCACATTACGTAAAGGAGAAACCTTTATGAAAACCATGTCTCCCACTTCGAATTCCAAATCTGCCCTTCGTTTGTCTACATAGGATTTCTGTCTGTCTTGGGTCGTTTTCATCCGTCTTTGAATCAATTCAACCCTCTTAGATGTGTCCCTTATCATGTCGGGCTCAATTATAAGCTTATCCGTCGTCTTCCCACCAACATGTTGGTGGCTTGCACGGCCTCCCATACGAAGCTTCAAATGGTGTCATCCCTATGCTGGCTTGATAGCTATTATTATAAGCGAACTCTACAAGAGGAAGGTGGTCTTCCCAAGTACCACCGAAGTCGAGAACACAAAGCCTCAAAAGATCTTCTAGCACTCTATTCACCCTTTCGGTTTGGCCATCCGTCTGGGGGTGATAGGCTGTACTCAGATTCAATCGCGTACCCATTGCTTCTTGCAAACTGTTCCAGAACTGGCTAGTGAAAATTGGGTCACGATCGCTAACTATGCTAGAAGGAACTCCATGCAACCGTACTATCTTTCGAAGATAAACAGATGTTAGCCATGATACGGTCCTCTTACTTTTCACCGGAATAAAATGGGCTTTCTTTATAAGTCTATCAATTATTACCCATATCCCATAAAGCCCAAATAGTTTGGTGACGAACATCTTCACCCCAACTATATCTCACAAACAGGCGAGTCATACTCCTTATGGGGTTTGCAACAGAACTAAGATTGAGGATAGGACCGAGAGGATATACTTAAAAGATAGCATGCGAGTAAGCTCTACGGAACAATAGGGATCAAGGATATACTCTTAGAAAGAGATATAAGGCGCGTATCTAGTCTTCAGTCTTCTAAGCCGCATTTTCTTGTGCTTAATCTCATCGTGCCTTGACCGTCTTTTAACTTCGCAATTCCGTAGTTCTTAATTCTTGTTCCCAAAATATGAGTTAGAACTCATTTCACCGTTGCCTCTCGTTCCACTTCCACTTATTCTTTGCCTAAAATACTTGGCTTAAACATAATTGCGTGCTCATGGTTTCGTGCAAGCTTTCCAAGATTCCTTAGTGAATCTTGGATCTCATTTACATATTATACGGTATCCCACGCAGAAAACTATCTCTTGAAAACAGTGCCAATCCACGTTGCCAAACTGGAGCTGAGGTAAGGGCTCTCTTGAGCCTTTGAAAAGCAAGCTCACACTCCAAGTCCCATGCAAAGACTAAGTTCTTCTTCGTCAACTTAGTAAGAGGGGTCGAAATCTTAGCGAAGTCCCTGATGAACTTCCTATAGTAGCCCGCCAGACCAAGAAAGCTTCTTACTTCGGTTGCATTCCTCGGAGTCTTCCAGTCTTGAACCACAACCACTTTCGCGGGATCCACCGCTATGCCTTGCTTAGAAACTATATGTCCAAGAAACCGAACTTCCCTTCTCCAGAAATGACATTTGGAGAACTTGGCTTTCAACTGATGCGCTCTAAGTGTATCCATCACTTCCTTGAGATGCCTAGCATGCTCTTCCTCATCCTTTGAGAAGATCAGAATATCATCCACGAAGACAACCACGAACTTGTTAAGAAACTCTCTGAACACCATACTCATCAAATCTACGAAGTAGGCGGGTGCATTAGTCAAACCGAATGGCATGACAAGCCATTCAAAGAATCCATCTGGAGTCCTAAACGCAGTCTTATCAATACTATCCTCAGCTACTCTAAGCTGATGGAATCCGGTGGCTAGATCGAGCTGAGAGAAAACAGAAGCACCTACCAACTGGTCAAAGAGATCATCAATCCTCGGTAAAGGGTGCCTATTCTTCTTTGTCAGCTTGTTCAACTCTCGATAATCAACACATAGACGAAGCGAACCATCCGCCTTAGTGGCGAATACCACCGGAGCACCCCATTCAGAAATGCTTCACCTAATAAAAATATTCTCAAGCAACTCCTTGATTTGCTTACTGAGCTCCCTTCTCTCACGTGGAGCCATGTGCCTAACTGGCAATGATACTGGCTTGGCATTATCAACTAGATAAATGCGGAAATCTATCTCTCGTTTAGGGGGTAACCCCCTAACTTCTTCAAAGACATCAGGATAGTCTCGGACCACCCTTACAGATTGCAGATCATCGATGGACGAGTCGAGAGATTCAAGATAACATAACATGACGGGACCTCTAGGGTTACAAGAAATTTCTAGGGTATTACCGAGGCGAGTCATGAGCCTCACTACCCTATGCTCACAGTCAAGAATGGCTCCATAACTGGACAACCAATCCACCTCCAAAATCAACCCGTATCCCATAAACCCGAGAACCTAAACATTACACATGAATTCTATGCTCAAGATAGAGGTTTTCAAATCCACACAAATCACAAGTAGATGGGCGGAACCCCCCAATTGGATTTGAAACACAAACGGGATCCTCAACTAAGCTAGTACTTAGGTGCAAACTTTCAACAATATCAGAAGAGATAAAACTATGCGATGCGCCAGAATCAAATAAGATGCGAACAGGAAAATCAGAAATGTAAACATGAATTTCTATAAAAACTCTACCTCGATCAAAAGCTGGAAGAGCGAGGAGAGCCTGCAATTGCCCTCCAGAGGGTCTTACTTGCTGAGTTTGTCCTTTCCCTTGTCCTTGCTTCTTGGGGCAATCCTTACTAAAATGTCCAGACTCTCCGCAATGAAAGCATTCGCCCAACTTCCTCTTCTTCTTCCTACAGTCTTTGGCTATGTTCCCAGTAATCCCACAGAAGTTGCACTTCCTCCTTTCTCTTGACTTGTTGTTCTTGCTATTGTTGTTCTTGCCTCCTTTTCCGGAATCTACCTTCTCGCCTTGAGACTCATTTGCCTTGACCTCCTTCTTGCCACTCTTATCTCCCTCTTGAAGCAGGGCCATATTCACCAAACTCTCGAAAGTTGCCCCCAGGGGTATATGAGACATGGCCAAATCGCGCAATGGCTCTTTCAATCCTAGAGCAAAGTGTAGGGCCTTCTTCCGAGCTGTGTTTACCAATTATAGACCGAACTGAGCAAGTTGATTAAACATATCCACGTATTCCCTAACTGTCATGTCCCCTTGCTTTAGAGATAGGAACTTCTCCATCTGAAGATTCTCTTCTGTCGATGATAGGAACTTTAGTCCAAACCTTCTCCTAAAGTCATCCCAAGTCTCAATGGGTCTAGTAGTGGTGGTGACTACCCACCAATAAGCGGCTTCCCCTTTCAATAGCCATACCGCCAACAGAACTTTCCTACGATCTTCCACATCCAAGATATCAAAGAGGTCTTCAGTTTCCTTTAACCAGTTTCTTGCCTCCACAGAAGTCTCCGTTCCGACAAAATTCTTGCAACCCATCGCCTTAAAGTCTTTGCAAAGCTTCGCGAAATTCACTTGTGTATGCTGAGGGGAAGGAGGAACCTCAGCTACGCGAGGAGGAGAGATGTTAGCGACGGGGGAAGGAGGAGGAATGTTTGCGGGGCCGGCTTCATTCGCCCTTGCCTCCATAAATCTCCGGAACCAGACGGGTACTTGCACGCCTTCCGGGATGTTAAAGCGATCGGCCATACTAAAACGAAGAAAAAGATAGATAGATTCAGAACGAAGAAACGAAGGATAGTGCTAAGGCTTTTGGGGAATAGCCTTTTAAAATAACTAGACTTTTCTTGGAAAATACTTAATTGGTTTTGAAAATAGTTTTTCAAAAGGTAAGTTTTAAAAACCTTTTGCTCGAATCTTGTTAACCTTATGCTCTGATACCAAATGTAACACCCCACCTCCGCCAGTGCCACTCTTGCAAGCACACTGGCTTTGGAGGGGCGTTTAAACAAGGTAAACATGCATGCAGATATCACAAGACAGAACATATAAGTAAAACAGAGTAGTAAAGCAGCGGATAAATTAGCATTTCAAAACCAGAGTTAAGTTACAACAAAGTACTCATTATTTTCCAACAAACAAAGTCTAGACAAAAGCATAAACTGAAATACATAAAGTACTATCCCCAAAGTGAAGTGATAAACCATAGCTAGATCAATGTCCAAGACCGTACATGAGCAAATCCAGTAAGCAAGCTAGAAAGATCCAAGCTAAGCTCCAATATTCCCACCCTGAGGACCTGAGGGGGGGGGGGAAACGGAAGAAAAGAGGCGAAAGAAAACAGGTCAGTCAAAAAGACTGGTAAGCCCTACTACTATCTGTCTATGAACTAGTAAAGTTAACGGGCATGAGAAGCTGAGATGAACATAAGGATAACAACATACTGGCATGGTGATTAACTAACAAGATAGATAAAGGTGTCATCGCATAATCAAGGTTAAGTTTTGCACCACGGTTGTACTAGCATTCTAACATGTCAAGTAAAAACAAGAATTGATCCCTTGGCCCAAGCTTGACCCAACATCATGAGATGACCTAAATCAAGGTCCAACTACTCGGTCTAGTCGATCGGCTCCCTATAAGCCTAACTCGTCAAGTGTCGGTGTCATGCGGCTTAATCATGTAATGTAGTTGACTGTGCAGGGTCCACCCTAGGGTGTATCAGGCCCTATGGTGTAACCCTCTGACACCATACCATGATGCACAGTCCAAACCTACCGGTGCCCGTGTTCAACTCCGGACTTAATGTGCACGACCATGGTCCGCCCGAACAACCGGGGCATCATTCAGCCGTCTCTTTTGGTCTCTTACAATCAGCCCAGTAATCGTGCCCCACCCTAGCCTAGTCCTAGGGTCTTATGATACTACCAAGGAGGTTACTGCTGAAAAGGACCACGCAACTAGGGTTTCTTAATGGGTTAAATGTGGTTAACCCGATCCACACGTGGATTAAATTGGTTAAGAGTACCCAAGGCTCCTGACTTAACCTCGATTAATCCATCAAGCCCAAATTAGTTAAGTATTAAGTGGACCATGACTTAACCCTAATCAGGAGGCATTCATTAACTTAATGTGCTTTAACCTCTCACATTAGACCTTGTTGTGGTTACTAGTTAAGCCGGGCGGGTCCGGGTAGCTTTACACCACAACCTGGTCTAACCTCGGGTTCGTGCACAACATGACCAACTTCTCACATTGGGTCCTATTGTTTGTAGCCACTAGTTAAGCCGGGCGGGTCCGGGTAGATTTATGCTACAAACTCAACCCAACCTCGAGTTGGCCACACTCATATTTTCTAAGTGTCATGTCCATTATGTTTCCAAAACATAATTACAAGTTAACATATCACGTTATGTTATAAAAACCATGTTCATGTCATTATGTTACCCAACCCCAACGTAATCCCATCGTTTACATAATCGCAACAACGCATAAAGGATAAAATAGGAAACTTGGCATAACCATGACATAAAGGTGTTGAAGCCACAAGTTTAACATGGTGGCATATGAAATGTACATATGTTCATATACTTGCATATTGCATTATTAGGCTTCAAAAGCATGCATAAAACCAAACTTAGCATATGAGTAATACATGGTGATAAATAACATGTAGAAGTTGCTAGAAGTTCGCATTTGGCCTCACATGCAAGTTATCATAAGGGATATGATAACTTTCATGTTGCCAAAATGCAACCTTCAACATAAAGCTTGGAGCTTTATGCTCACAATATCAAGTTTAACTTGCATAACATGATAACATGATCAACCCAAACTTGCATAACATAGCAACATGTGTCATACATAATGATTAAACCAGCTTGCATAATGATCATCCATACTTGCATATAATGATCAACCAAACTTGCATATAATGATCAACCAAACTTGCATCATTCATTTAACTTTAGAGTTCAATAAAAAGAAAGTAGAAAAGGGCTTACAATGCTATGAAGACACAAATAATTATTTATTATAAAGATTGAGACGAAGCCCTTATGCAAGCACCAAAAACCCAAATATGCAAGCTCCAAATGAAAACCCTTGAGCCAAATCAATAAAAATCCTTGCTTTGAAATAGAAATGTTGCAACTTGACTTGAATGCAAACTAAGAACACTCATACAAGTTTGAAAGCACTTGTATGAACTCACAATCTCTCATAGAAATAGGCTTAGGAATTTTAGCATGAGAGTGGAGGCCATGAGAGGAACAAATTTGACATAATTTAGTTGTAGGAATGAATAATGATGATTTAGGCTAGGTGTTAGGTCCTTTTTATAGAGGATTAGGATAGTATTAGCCATAGGATTAACCCTAGATTCAATCCAAGCCATCAAAGCATGTCTTGGGGAAGAAGTCAAGTGTAGGAACCATCTAGGGCCTTTAGATTAAAGCCGAACCATGAGAACCATTCAAATGCAAAATCTGCATTTGAGCGAATCGGCCCACGGGTTGACAGCCAAACACCCTGGATTAACCCCTAGTCGATCCAGCGGGCTCGGGTCGGCTTCAAAAATCGGCCGGTTCGGTTATTCCCCTCTCCCAATTCGCTGTTTTGAACATTTTTGCATATTTATTTAATTTTCAATTATATATATATATATATATATATATATATATATATATATATATATATATTTCTCTGCGCAACCCATTTCACTTAATTAAGTATACTTTAATTTGTGAATTTTTCGTGAAACTTCGCGAGGCCATATCTTGGTCATACGGACTCCGATTTCCGAAAACTCGGACTCTATTTCGCGTATTTTCCCGAGACGAACGCAATGGCACAGCCCGTTTCCCTTGATTCAGATTTTACAGTTTAATTCTGCCTCCATTTATGTTATAACATGTTATTCAAAAATACGGGTTGTTACAAAAATTTCAGCAAATTTTCGTTGAATAATTACGAAAACCTAATAGAGACTTTTAATTTTTGGTTGAATAATCCACTAGATAATTGCATAAATTTATACAAGTATTAATTAACTTAATTATAAGAATTTAATTTAAGTATCTTTTTTAACAAAGATGTTTTGGCTATTTTGAAATCTATTAGAGACTTTTGCCAAACTGTCCTTAAATAAAATCCGCAATCAACTTTTGAACTGGTACATGATACTTTCTTCCCCAAGATATTATGTAACATTTTACAAATAGAAGCTTCTAACATCTCTTCTTCCACGAAATTTAGTATGCATTCGCTTTATATTTTTTTATTTTTGGTTACATAGATCGTTTTACAAAACGAAGTTAATACAAAAAACAACTTTTTATTGTTTTCCATATTTTAAAAAACAACGGAAGAACAATAACAAATTCATTCATTCACCGTATCTCCGTCCCCTCCGTCATCCGCTCTGCATTTGGTCCATCACCTCCGTTATATTTTAAATCTTCGCACCTTTCGTAATCAACGTTGAAAACTCAAACACAAAATAAACCAAACACTACCTTAATTTTTCAAGAATAACTAGTATCTAAAGATCAACTATTCACCTTGTACACGCCATAAGATGTTGATCATAATATCTTCTCTGTAAAATCACCATATGGTAATCCTAGTGTGTATCATTAAGCCATCCTTTAACTATCTCCTGTAGAGTGCCTTTGTTACATAACTTTGCACGTAGAAAGAATTTACGCATGAGCCCAAGAGCATGGCGTGCACCGAAGGCTGGGTGGATCTTAGGAAAACTGCAATAGCTGTAGCCTTGAGACTGAACTTTCAAAGGTAAATGCTCTATTTTCATTCAACAAAAAGACATTCGAAAATACATAGAAAACCAAAATCCGACTATAACAGACCCAACACAGAGCGCTAATTTTTCCACGCAACATAAACCAATATAAACAACATATCTATTTTTGCATGTATACAAACCAATAAATTTATGTATACATATATCGTCAACCATTCAACGAGAGCTCAGTGCTGTCTTAAGCACTGGAAAATATCGTTTTCAAAAAACCCTTTTTTAACAATAATCTAATAATAAATCTGCAGATAGGCTGCCTTCACGGGATTAGAAGAATAACGTGATTCCTGGATTAAATTACCGTAGCATCTCTCTACAGACCACATCATATCATAATAGCCGGTTTCTCTTTATCTCTTGCTCAATCATGTCGTTTAGCTCTCTTTTCGCATCCGTATGCTCACTATTTAATTGCCTGTGCAAAGCCTGAAGCTCTTCTTGACTCGACTTCCTCAGAATACCTTGAATATGCGCTTCATCGTTGTTCTTGCCCAACGGCATACAAGCCAATACTTGTGACCGAGATGACCAGTATTCCACACAACAGTGAGTTGGATCTATCGCTTCAATATCCTGCATTATAAAAAATCAAGGTTGTAAAAATCGTTAGGCAGATGCTACACACTAAGCATGGACTAAGGATTAATCGTCAAGGAAAAATTAATTGAAGCTAGGTGTTTCTGATATTCATATATTTTGAATACAATTTTAGTATTTTGCTCAGCATTAACTGATCCACAATGAAATACCATGAATTTGGAAGTAACCATGAAGACAAAATCGGTTGAAACAAACAATTTGATGTTTATAAAAGGCATCAAGCTTAAATTGATGGATAGATGATGCCTATAAACTTACTTACATGCCTAGATAATACGGTAGGTTTCATCTATACGGACTAGAGGAGGCCAAGGCAAACATATAAACGGTAAGGCTGGACTAACGTCTAAACAAGAGCCTGCGACTTTTACCACACTGGATATAAAGATTTTACGTAGATGTTCAGTTTATTTTACAAATAATTCTTTACTTAAATGATGAAGAGCGATCATCAAAACTGTTTTTTTTTTTTTTAAAAAAAAAAAAAAAAAAAAAAAAAAAAGAAAAAAAAAAACAGCAAACTGAGTTTTACCCGGATAATTGATGGTAAAGTGAGACCAAACATTTGAAGGCCACTGACTGATCCAATAGGTTGCAGTGCAGGGAGATTGCCTTTTTTCAGCTGCTGTTGTTTCTTAATTTCACTGTTTAGTCTCTCCCTAACTAAATCCCAGCATGCTGTAGCAGTATTATGAACGAAAATTTCACTTGGGAAGCTCTCTATACTGACCTGTCAAGAAAAATATAACATTCAACAAATGCTAATTAATGATGGTACACAAATATCATAATCCAATTACCATAAATAGAGGTCCAGGCAGTCCTGCATCCATTATTTGAGATACATAATAACACATTTGTGTTGGTTCTAGTACATTAAAATAGCTAACTCGACTTTTGAATCCTGCAAAATAAAGCATATTTGAAATAAGTATGCAGTCGCGACTCTTGAGCATCGTATCAAATATACACGAGATCAACAATAACAACCTTTAGGAAATATTGCTTGACTAGAAGACCACAATCTTCCTGGTAAAGCAATACCAAAGTCTAGAACCTCGACATCAAAGTGAATCTTCTCCTTTGTTGTCATAGGACTCAGTGGTAAAGTATTTCTGTTAGCGACTAACAAAGAAGTTGGGGTTTGTGGAATCAACTGATTTCCATATTTCATTTTCATACCTTCTCCGGTATTCACATTTGCATGTGCCAAAACCTCCATGTTCTTTACCTGAATCTGATCATTTGTAACACTACCAACAAAAGCTTGTTCATTACTGGGAAATGCTGCAGAAGGAGATTCCTTCACTCTAGGTGAGGTTAATGTGGCTGCTGGCGGTTCGTCGTCATCACTATCTAGCACAATGGCATTGCTTGGGGATTCCTTCACTTTAGGTGAGGTTAATGTGGCTGGTGGCGGTTCGTCGTCATCAATATCTAGCACAATGGCATTGCTTGTAACCACAATTTTACTCTTCTGATTATGTACCTTCATTTCCGAACTAGTTACAGGAAAATCCGAACTGAGTGTTTTATGTTGAGATATACAGGATTCTGAAGCTTTTTCTTGAAGTGAAGAACTGAATGCAAGTCCAAGGTGTGAGATACCCCATCTATATATTGCACTTGGCTTGCCACTTACAGCATCAAGTAGGGTGTTGAGTTCATCAATTTCATAGCGGTAAAGAGAAACTTTAGAGCTCCAACTGCAAGAGCACAGATCCTTTGAATGAGTCAAGCACGTGTACCTATCTGGCGAACATAGGCAGAAGACGGCAGAAAGGTGCAAATCATAATTACATATTGCACACTCTCTTTCAGTATTTGCATCGAAATCAGCATCCATTTTTCGAGATTGTGGAGGGGCAAGAAGTTCTCTTCTAATGCGTTCCATTTTGATGCGACCCTTAACAAAAGAGAGAGAAAAAGTAAATATTGTATCCAAGTATATAATTATATGGTAATGTAATTGAAATCTTCTAATTACAAACCCCACACACCCCCCCCCCCCCCCCGGCAAATAATAATAATAAAATAACCAAGACTACAACATATTTAACTAAATAACCTAAACAAATTCCAAAGTAAAGCATAAAAATGGAAATATAACGAATATAAAATTAAGCTAAAACCTTAAGCGCCTTAGCTAAGATTCCATCACCATTACTTGCATCTTTCCATCTTAAATTATCAGCTGTGGTCTGCTGAAGAAAATTGATTCTCCATTGAGCTCTAACTGTTTCCTTAGCGGCTTCAAGCAATAATTTGTCATGAGAAAGAGTATTTCTGCGTTGTTGCTGACTATAAACCTCTACAGCATTTTGCCCATGAGGTAACCAGTCTATAGGAGCTACATTAACAGCTTCAGCACAGTTGAATCCACAATTGAAACCTGAATGATAAGCTCGAGGAAATGTCAATACAAATTCTCCTGCACTCTGCAAGCATCTATATATGGACACACCTTCTTTTTTTAACGAGGAGGGAGAAAATTGGGTAACCTACAAAATGTGTAGGTGAATTCAGAACAAACAAAATATTTGCACGCTTGTACACATTAAATAAGTCAGCAAATTTTCTATATTCTAAGTACAAAGACTGAATATCCAGATAATATAATGATGTGTCCCTTTATGTATTACCCCATTTCCTTGCAACTAATCCAGATTATATATTGATGTGTCTCTGTATATACACGTTTATACATATTACCCTGTTTTCTATGCAACTAAACCTAATCATTAATAGATCAAATCATGTGATTGAGATTTGAGGCAACATGGGAGATAAGTAAGTGGGGATCTAGACAACCATAAATATGTGTGCTTAGAAGGAGTGGCTATTAAGATACAATTAACACAGTGGGTGACACAAAACACCCATCAGATCTCAAACTCAAAAGGAAAGAGGGTAAGGGGAAGGCGGGAGGGGGAGGGGAAACCTCGGTAACCTCTCAAAAGGCTGAGATGTATTGCAGCATCCTCTGTGCGTGTGATTGTGTATGCATATATGCGCATATTGCACATATATAAAATGAAGGGAAAGTATCATCATGTTACATAAAGAAACAATAAGATAAACTACTAGAAAGAAAGAAAGAAATACAAGTTTGTGGAGCAAGTCAGGTTGTTCTTCGAATAAATCTGGGAGATGTTTCTTCAAAGTCTTTTCAAATTTCAAGGCATTATCACCTGGAACTGCATACCACATTTTTGGAGCACCCAAATGTAAATAATTCATTGAATAAAGGTGGTGGTCTTCAACATGCTGGTATGAACACAAATTATAGTTATAACACAAACAATAAAGTAAAACTAAAATGAGTACAGTAGGTAGAAGTATGTAGACTCTTACCCAACAGAAGGATGAAAAACACATTCCAACATACAACCATGGTATTGTAATACCAGAAATATCCTCTCTTTCAAATGCAAGCATAGAACCCGAAAGCCTTGGTAGGTTATTCAAATTCCATCCAGATTTCAAATATTGATCTTCCGAATTAGCAAGTGATGAAGTTTTAGGAAACCCGCTATGAAATATCCTAGTTTCCAAATCTGAACCATATAAAACCTATAGAAATGTTCAGCTAAAAGGTTTAGATATAAATATTAGATGCTATTCTTTCAATATAGTTCATATAAATCAATTATCATAAAACCGTACCTCAATCTCTTCAGTTGGCTTTTCAACAATCCGCCAGTATTCACCTTCAATTTCTTCAAGCGATGGTTCACCATTTCTTGTTTGGAAATACTGTTCCTTGAATTCTTTTGCATATTCTTCAAACGACTGAAATGTAAAGTCTGGACCAGATTCAAACTGGAAATGGTTGTAATTTTCATAATTTGATTCGGCACTACCATCATATCTACTCTGATGTTCAAGAGATTTTAAAAGCTTCCTCCTTTTGTTTTTCAACAAGCTAAGATTATTGTGTCTTTTCTGGTAAGATTCACGATTTTGAAGCATGTTGATCTTATGGACTTGAGTAGAAAATTTTGAACTTGTCCACACATTTTTTTCCATGAGAGGGCAAGGAGGTTTCCAAGTTGATGGAGGGATAATACGGCATATACCATATGGTTCTGCCTTAGGACGAATGCTTGCGATATATTTTAGAGTGTCTTTGAATTCCTGGAGAAAAAAAACAGTAATAAGTATCTCCAAAGAGAAATATGCAGTCCAATATTAAAAATTGCAATGAATGTTAAGAGTAACCTCTTCAGTCGGAAAAAATGCAGGTGCTTCATCAAGAACAGGTCTGCAAGACTCTTCAGGACGCCACTGTGCTCTAACCTGTTATTATCCAATTATCATTAACCGAGCAAATGTAATAATCAATACTGAAAAAAGACAATGCTAACAGTAAGTAAGTCTACCGTTTGACAGTTTGCACATTCCGAACAGCCATGAAATACCCTTTTTGGTAGGCACTGGACCACTGGTATATCCTGCACAATGTCAGCAAAAAGTAACAAGCCATATAAATATAAACGTTAGCATGATATCAATGGGAACTTCTTTCCTTGAATTGGGATAAGTGGTTCAAAGATGTAGATATTGTGGATACCCCTAACAGCATAACAAATATTGTTGGATTCGCTTTGGCTATCAACCATTTTAAAGTAAGCGATAATGTACCAAAATTCATATGGCGGTGCGTGATAATTGTATCCACAAATTTATATTCTAAAGATTCACTGAAATATTTTAATGCAATTTAGTATACCACTCAAACAGTAAAATAAACCGGTTAGAAAGTACTTGGTACTAACCGAGTCAAGTAACTCAGGGTCATCATCTTCCTCGTTTGAGCAATTGTCTAAACAATTGTCGAGCCTACAGCTGAGCCATGGCTTTTGCCGAAATGATCTTTTCAACAACCCTTCATCGATTGTGCTGGCATCATTGCTCACTGAAATCTGTAATGCATCAGATGTATTGTTTTGCACTTTTTGCAAAGAAAATTTCGTTAGAGGTGGAAAGCCTGGTGGTCCCATGAGAGGTACAATGTCTTGCGGTAGAGCTGGAACAATGCTGCTAGACCCCCCAAATTGAGAACTTATATACTTTGTCCCCATCTAAAACATTTGGAAGAGAGGAAAAATATCAGAATTGGGACATATCAACTAAGAAATCATGTTAAGCCATAAGGGCATAATAAAATTATTCCTTTAATGTTAACTTTACAATAAGAAGTGTTGGAGCATCTTCAACATCAGACTGATAATATAACAAACTTAAAATCCTATTATGTAACAACTGTCAAAGTTTATGATACAGGACTCTAGTTTCCACAGCTATCACCATCAGATGAATGTTTTATTTCAAGAAAATTAACCTCAATAAATATTGTACCAGACATCATATGATGAGACTTAAACTGTAGGCAAAGCGAAGTGTGCCGCCCATCATTGACAAAATTCCAGACAATTTGAGCAAGAGCATTTTGAACAAAATTGAATTTCTTTTTGGATTCAACATGGGGGCCTATATGGATGGTGCACATTAAGATCAAGACCTAGCGTAAAGTAAGATTAGTTTTTTTTATTGTTCACTACACTTCCCCCCGTTTATTCTCTGGATAGCAGCACAATTATTTTTGTAATATGACATCCCTGACTGCTCAAGGGGTTTCCTCAACCTTACCCGCCCTAAAACATGCCAAATATGGCTACAGTTTTGAGTAAAAAGAGAATAATTTTGTTTTTAACAAAGCTCTGATTCACTTATAGAATCGAAAGCAGTGAAACCTTAGAGGCTCAAAAAATTATAAAATATATTTGAAGATGAGAAATTTAGGACGGTGATGAGGTTCAGCACTGTCTCTACTTTTCAACCATGCCTCTATATTGCATCATTTTCAGGGAAATTTGGAACCCAGTGACTGTAGTGTGCCAACTTATTGCAACACCCTCGGAAAAAATTTGTGTTCCCATCTAAAAGGTCTCCTTTGTTTTGACAGTGGTCGGGTTCAGCGAACCCAACCATTGCCTTGAAAGCTCTCGGGATCCGAAACATTAATCGAGGGGACCTTGAGGAAGCCCAAGTTACTAAGGTTGATATACACAGAATGAGTTGTGTTGACTGTTGAACAAGGAAAAGATGCCAGGGATACGATAGCACAGAAAGTAATAAATTAAAACCATCATAGGAAATTCCAAAGTCTGTATGTGTGTATATATATATATATATATATATATATATATACACACACACACATTATACACACGCACAAACAATACATACATACACACACATGCATCATAAGAAATTTCAATGTCTCCATCCCCTCCCCCCCCCCCCCCCCCCTGTATAGCCAAAGTGCATGATGCCAAAACTACATAAAGGTGATGACATCATTTCAAAATGTTTGATGTTGGGCTCTGCCAAAGATATCTACAAAATTATGCTTCTTAACCATAAACAAAATTATATGAAGCATCTCGATCTATAGTCTATAACCATTCCAACATAGCTCATAGAAGGAATAGCCTTCAACGAAAGATTAGTGCAAATAGATGTGTCCAAGAGTCCAAGAAAACAACATGCTCGAGGAAAGATAAGAACCCTAATATGAGTGACTCCCCCTCCATAAACTTGCAAGTAAAGTTAAGAGAGAATAAGTGAACATGTGCTAAACGTATCCGCCAACAACGGTTCATAACACATCAGTATATGAAATCATCCCTTGATGTATCAAATTAATCATTTGTCATGTCCTTGAGTTTGAACTATCAACAGCTACAAAAAAATGAACACTCCCAAATCCCACTCATATTCTAGTCTCTCCAACTAAGCAGCAAGAGCATTAATAATTTAAGAGAAAACATGCACACATTACAACTCGAATCCAGTAAGGACATATGGAGCAAGACTAACGAATAATAACCTAAATTTCATTAAGACACTATTGAAATGAACCAATGGGTCAGGATAGCAGGCATATGACTTGCTAAGAACCTAACAATAATTTCTAAGATTTCCACTGTTGTATTTTTACTTTTTTAGTAATCCAATAATCTTCACTCGTTAACGTACAACTTGCTTTTATTAACATCAAAAATCAAGTACCTTAGGTCAAAAATTGTTCTTTTAGAAAACTGGCGCATGACCAGAAACAAGGCACTTGTTAACCACAAGCCTGTACAATACCAAGTCTAAGGACCTACGGTCAACGCTGACAAGAAGATGGATCTTTTAATATTTATGGGTCAACGGTAGGAATAAATGAAGTAAAAAAGACACACTCACTGCCTAAGAACTCTTGAGCTTCATGAAATGTTTTTAAGTGTAACAAATGTTCCTTGTCCTCTCATTGAACAAAACAAGTATCATCAAGAATTAACCAACAATACGAAATGTTTTCCACCTGACCAATAAAATTGTTAACACGTAAAGTTGCACTAACACTAAGAGATTATATGAAGAGAATAATGAGGATTATGAATAAAAAACGAGAAAAATGAGCGAACGAAATCACACACAACAATTTATGGTGGGCCGGCAGCAAAGGCCGACGTCCACTTCTTGAAAAATTTCACTAATCCTCCATTGGAATTTTAAAAGTACAAGATTTTGGATTATCGAAGATCCGATTATGAATCGGTATAAACACTCAAAAAATTCTCAAAGTTGCCAAAAGTTCCTATCTTCAGTCCAAGCACCTTATACTTATAGGCATAGGAGGCCCTAGAATTGCAGAAGGTGAAGTGGAGAACGTGGGAAACCCACGTTCTTAGAATTGATCCAGATCTGTCAGGGAGTGGGGTCCGGATCGTTACCGATCCAGGTAGAGCACCTCATTGTGCCGACCCGAATTTGTTGCTTGCTTCATCTTTGGTCACATCTCCATTTCAACTTCCAGATTGTATCCTTTTAGAATTGTTTCCCTTGCTTGTCATTCCGAATGAAACAACTCAGCTTCATGTTGGGTTGATCCGAAATTAAGAGCTTCTGTACTCGTGCTTGAGAGTTCCATATCGTAATTCCCTTGAGCTTGTTTAATCGTCATCTTCGTTGTAATTGAGCATTGAATCTGGGCTTCGTATCATCATCTCAAACTACTCGACCAATGACTATTCGGCTAACCACAAGATAAGCGGTCTGAAATTGCCGGTCCAAAAGGTTGGGTAACATTATAACCCTCCCCCTTCCCCAAGAACGTCTTGTATAAGCATGATGTGCTTTGAATTTGAGTTAATTTATGTAACTTGAAAAGATGTTCTGTCTCTAGGACAACTGGAGTCTTCTCGGGAACGTTATCTTAGCGACTCTTGGTTGATTCTTTCAAAAGTGTTTGAATAGACTTCACTAGTCTTTGATTCTGATTCGGTTCCAATGAGCTAGGTGATTGAATCAATAATCTTTGACAATTCTCACCCAGTCACTCTCCGGAGTCCTCAGGTAAGTTATTTCACTTTCAAGAGATCTAGAGATTAATTGTGTGTCATGGGCATACTGTTGCATGATGTGTATATTTCGAACTCCCAACTCCAAAATAGCTTAAAATACAAACAAGTTTTGGTCGTATGGAGGTAATTTTAGTGGTGCATATGATTAACCACAACCATGAGTATGGATTCACCTTTCTCTTTTATTTCTTCTTTCTTTCTCCCCCTTTAGGATTTCGGATCGGTGACCATTGCAGGTCGGCATGGACATACTGATTTGCATCCACCTATTTCTAAAGGGAGATCAAAGATCGTTTTGACCTCTTCTTCCTTATATAACTCCCCCCCCCCTCCTCTTCTTCTCTTATTTTAGTCACTTCGACTTCGTATTTAACCAAACTACAATCGGCTTTGACATCATCAACTTGCCACCATCCTTTCCAGAAATTTTACCATCACCTGTCATTTGCCCGGACGCCCTCATGCTAACTTAAAGCCTTTGATTCAAATCTGTTGTGCGCTAAGGTGCGATTGTACCTCGATTCGCGTGTTAATAACTGATATGACAATTAGTTAGGAGTGGAGGCTGCTGATTGGAAGAGGAGGGGAGATTGAATTTAGGTCGATGGAAAGGCAGTGATTGGCAAGATTGATCAGGTAAGGTTCACTTGTAGCAACGAAGGGAAGATGCAGAAAAAGGACGAGAGATTCAAAGTGGATGTCGGTCGTAGGGAGGAAGAAAGGTGGAAGTTGTACTGATTGAAGGGAAAGGAATAAAAGGGAACTCAATGACTTTGGTGAAAAAGATGATTGGTTTTCTACGGTGTGAGAGAGAATATTTGGCCGAAGTAGAAAACAAAGCTCCGGATCAATATGGTTGATCAAGCTTTGGGATCAGCATAAATCATAACCGATCTACATCGGTATGCGTGCACCATTTCGGTCTGATGTTATGATTTCACGGATTTCTCGACTGCTCTATCTTTCAAACTTGTCCAAAACTTTAACTATTAATTCACGTATGCACGTCGAACGTCATTCCAAACATATTTTGGACTTGAAGAATAAATTTAAGATGTATAGCACATTATTAGGACCAGACACTCGAACATAACTGCACATGCCTGAACATATAAGTTTGCAAACCACCGAACTGGAAATTAATGTGAAACCGTTAGTCGACTATGGTCGATCTTGATGATTAATTTGAGATCATGCCTATCGATTCGGAGTACGGTGAGACAGTCAACGATGACAATCTTTTCAGTTGATATGCAAATAGTGTCGCTGTTAATATTTTAATTTTGAAACTGCATATTGTGTGTTGCACTGCACTAAACTTCACACGCATGGAGGTATATATTAATTGCTTTAACTGTAGTCACTAGTTGATTTTCATAGTCAATGAACGCACAACGATCCAGTTGCATTGCCGAAATGGCTGCTAAGTGAGGAGCAAAACGTGAGGCTTCCAGCAGTTCATCCATGGATTCTAAGGAGACAACTTCTGATTATGAGGTTGGACAACACGTGATGGAACAAAAGGCTGAAGCAGAGATTATTGCTCGACCCTATTCAAGCTCCCGACACTTCGGAGAGAGTCGTGTTATTAGAGAACATGTCTGACTTCTTATCTTCGACCATGGGCGAATTCCAATTAAGAAGACACTGCTCTAAACTTAACATCATGTTCAAACTTAACACCATGTTCGAGAATGTTGGGTTCCTGCTCTGAGCAGTAGGACACGTTTGCCCCAGAAAATCTTTACCGTTAGCAACCGATACATGTGCACATTCGAGTGTGTCCCACCATTCAACACGTACGCTTGTCAAATCTTGCATCACATGAGGCTTTCCCCCATGCAGCTTCATTCAAATTCTCGCGCGTACCTGCTTCACAAGTATATTCTATATATAGAGCACAATCATCACGCCATAACTATTGACGATATTCGCTTCCTTTTAATTCTAAATGAAGTGATGCACCATCCTTCACTTATTTCGAGGCCACTTCTAGTAATAGGATATTCGTTGACAGTTGAAAAAGGTTAAGTGGATTCAGATTGGTATTATGTTCGAAACCTGAACGACTTCGTGAGTCCGCGGAAGAAAGAAGTCACTTCTCTGCATTTGTTGTAGAACTCTCATGATTATAGCGTAGTATCTCTACTGTAACTTACAAGAGCTTCAACTTCTAACTCAGGAATTCTGATGAGGTCGTCGGGAAGGAAATTTGAATTGACTCTTGCTAAATTACGTCGTGTGCCCGTAAATCGACGCAATACACAAAGCTTCAATAATGATGAACTCCTTTGTGACTTTAGTTCATTGGAAAATGGTCGAAGCGTCAAGTCTGATGGAGTTAAGGAACTAAGGGACGTCCCGAGTGAAGGCAACGACGTCGATGGCCAGGGTGTTGGCCTTGTCGTGTCCCTAGCTCCTGAGCAGGATGTCGAAAAGGCTCAGAGTCAAGCCGAAGGCGGAGATGCGGCTTCAAATCAAGAACCGGGGGTAGGAGATAAAGAAGGTACTCGACCATCCTCCCCTATAATCCATTTTCCATTGAGACTTTGGAGGTTTCAATGTAAAAATTCTTCATTGCATCGTTCTTTATTAATTAATAACACAAATAAAAGTAACAAAAAATTAGATATTGTAATTAAGAATTGAGAGATAAAAGTTCATACTAACTTTACATTATTTCAATGTAAAAATATAAATATAAATTCAAGCAAATCATTTTCTTTTGAATAGTATTAAACATGTATAGTTTATAAAAACATATTTCACGCATGTAGCATTTACTATAATCACATGCAGGGCCGGTCCTAGCAAAGTTGGTACCTAAAGCCAATCGCAAAACCTAGGCCCTTGCATAGAAACTTATGTTATATATTTTATTAAGTAATGAAAATAATTTATGTTGTTGATAAATAATGAGGAGAAGAAAAGAAAAATAACTTTATTCGCAACAATAATTCAAGTTATACAAAAAATTAATATTAATTGCTTATGAATATATTTTTTAAGCTTTCTCGCTTGCAAAATTAATAATAATATTTTCATATTCAAGTTTATTGACCATATCTTGCTCAGTCGAACTTTTTACTGGTTCAATTGAACTTTTAACTAGTCTATTTTTGACGAAAATTTTATTAACAACGTTTTTATGTGAATTAGTGAATTCATTTAGCTTTTCTTCTTCTGATCCTTTTAGCATGTTCAAATTATTGTTTGCATATTTCTAAATACTACAAAACGGCAAATAGCATTGTACATTGATAATTATAAAAAAACAAAATAAAATCTTAAATTATGAAATCTATTGCTTATAATTTCCTAAAAATATCTTATATGCTGATTTGAACCAAAAATTCTATTGAACTAACCAATTCAATTATTAAGACATTAACTGCAAATTCCTATGAAGAGACTTGGTTGGTTGCAATAAATTTCATTTTACTAACCTTTGAAAAAATAATCATTACCAAATCAATCTTTATTATGCACTTGTTCAAATAACAAATTCAGGGGTTCAATCCTAATTATACAATTCAACACAATCAATTGATTTAAAGTTAGAACATGGAAATCAAAACTGAATTCAGCGAGTTGTTTGCAAATTTCAGTACAATTGAAACTAACTAAAAATAAAATTAGAACATACAAACAATACAGATATGATCCAAATACCTTTTCCAGTTTCAACAAGCTGAAGTAGCCAATACCAATTTTACCAACAGCCAACTAACGAAAATGGGAGATTCAAAGTCGAAGGTGTTTCCATGCCCTAGATGGGTCACTGTCGAGCCTGCAGTTCGCCGCAGTCGCAGTCGTTGGAGATAACGCACAACCACTTGACGATTGCGACTCAAGATGAAGGTGTTGTCTCTTCCCGACCGTTATTCAGTTGCTTCCCTCTTCTTCCGTCTGTACATCGCTTTTGTCTTGCTTATGTCTTGCCGGTCAATTCACACGCAAAGCGTAACGCCGGTACTAAACTAATTTTTTTATTATCTACTGCTGCCGTAAATTGACACAAACAACAGAGCTTTGATATAGTTAAAAAAATTACTACAATAACCCCGATTTGTATTACACTAATCATATTGGCATCCCCTGCACACAGTCCTTTGTCCGACTCGGTCTGAGGCCGTAAGGCGTTCAATTCGTGTTTGTACGATTCCATTTAGAACACGAATTATAACAAAAAAAATTATGAAAATATGTTCATTCAAAAATATTCGATGTTCTATATTTTCCGAGCATTCCCCATTGTTTGTTCGGTTCATACAAACAGTGCTCGAATTTAAAGCTTGTTTGGCGGGTATCCGTCCAAATTGCTTATCAGATAGGAGTAGGATACACCACTATCCGGTTTGGTCCGACCTATTTACACTCTTAGCTATTCATTTTGGCGCACTAGATAAAAGTCAACAGACTAAAGTGACAAATTTATCATTTTTCAATGTCTGTTTATCATAGCATATTGATTATCCCTTGGTAAATCTATGGAGGCAAAACAATTTCTTGTATTCCAATTTTTTCTACAAGCTACCATCCATTTAGTTGTTTATGAGATTACAAAAGAAATTGATCATGTGAAGTAGCACTTAAACCGACTGGTTTACAATTACACTTTGGCTTGTTGTTATTTCTAGACCAATCAATCTTGATGAGGAAAAATGCCAATTAAACCGTTTCAGTCTAGAGGTCACAACATAAACTAGAATTTCATGATTTACTTCATAGACGAATATAAATGGATAGAAATGGATTTCTACGGCAAAGGAATTACAATAAGATGCTTGGCTTAAGTAACCAGGAAGAATACCATAACTGGAAGATAAGGGATGAGAAGAGAAATAATCGGAGTGAGAGTGATTTTTGGACAAATAATGGGATGTGTAAGGAACTTGCATAGGTATGTGTGCGTTATATTTGGAAAATCATTGATGGTTGTAGATGCTTTTATTTCAAGCAGCCTTTCTAACGGTTGAAGTTGCAAATCAAAAGTGAAATTCTATTATCGGTAGTCACGAAGGGAATGGTATTGCATAATACAAAAGTAGTGGTATTCCGTCGATGGATAATCACAAAAGCGATTGTGAAATATGTTCGAAACTAGGGTGTCTACAACATAGTGTTGGATGGATCATAAGGCTATTACGACACTAGAAGTGGTGAAATGTGTATTAACTATTTACTTATGAATATAAACAATATTTAGTCAAACTGCAACAAGAAACAAGTAACCAAAGAATAAGTAAGTAATAAAGTAAAACGCAGAAATGTAAATAACACCCGGATTTTTATACTGGTTCGGATTAACCAATCTTACATCAGTCCTACACTCCACCGTGCAGAATATCACTATAAATACTTTCATTCCATGGGTGGCAAGAACACCTTACTATCTTGGTTTCACGGGCTACAAGACACACTATTTTGATTTTACAGGCTACAAGAACACCTTCTCCTTATCACCAGCAACAAAATATTGCAAGATGTCCTATTTTCAATACGGAGTCTTACATATTCGGTATAATGATCGTATAGACCTTTAATGGTAATATATCTTTGAATTCCTTGAGGAAATATGATGAAATCAGAGAGAGAATGGTGTGAATTCAAGGATAACACTATGATATTGTGTGTTTTGCAAATATTTGAAAAATTGGAGTGTAAGTGAGTGAATTTGCAAAGATAATTGGAAAGTATTCAATGGATCTCTATTGCAAATGTTTAGAGGAGTAGGAGAAAATGTGAATTCTTAATGTTAAAATTCGTTTTCAAATGCGTTTAAATAATGGTTGAAGTGTAATGACCCGCATTGGCAGAGGTATTATAATTAATTTATTTAATTATATAAATAGTGATATAGTGAATTTAATGGTCGTGGAATTGAATAATGATGAATATTTAATTAAAATAATAAATAAAATAATATATATAATTCTGAATAATCAGAATTGACTGAAATGGCGATATGGTGTGAACCGGGTCATCTGTGATATTTAATTCAGCTTGAAATTGAATTTGAATAACGAATATATTATATAAACGACAGTTTGAACGTATAATTATAATCGAGCTTGAAATGGCGCTGTAATTCGTGATTTGGCGATTCGAACTTCAACTGAATGTACAGGGTTCGTTTTAAGCCGGATTTCTGTGAAACAAGAAAAGTGTGGAGCTGGTGGAGTATATCTTTCTAGTGGAAGAGAAAAATCGGGATTTCGTCGTGTAGATTTTGATTCACGTCAAAATCAAATTTCAGAAAAGTTGCTGTGGAATTCCTTTATAATTTATAAAGGAATTATTTATATTTTTAAAAGGGATTTCAATATAAATCGAATATCGGGTTGACCCAGATTGAAATATCAAGTTAGAAATTCATAAGGAATATTCTAGAGCTGTATGATATTCTGTTGGGAATATATACAATAATATTTAATTCAATTTTATTTAAATATATTTATATATTTAAATAGGTTATTTAGAGCGTTAAAATAGCCACTTTTGCAAACGAAGTCGGAATTCAACGAAACTAATTTTGTTGGATCCGCAATATCAAATAGTTGTTAGATTCCAAGTTTGGTGATTTTTAGAGTCACTGTGTGGCTGCACGGATTTTTAGAGTGAGAAACAGTCAGTATTTTGACAGCTAGAAATACGCTGTGTGAGCAAATGGAGTCGGAATTCGACGAAACCAGTTTCGTTGGGACTGTAATGTCGAACTCTAGCTACAGGTCCAGTTTGGTGATTTTTGGGGATCGTATGTAGTCACGAGAATTTTTAGAAAAGCAAAATGAATATACAAATGAGAATATACCGGGAATATTCCTTCTATAAAATATCTAGATATTTTGTTTACCTATAAATAGGCCTTAAAATTTCCTAAACCTAATTTTTCTCATTTTTCTCATTTCAAAGTCAACAGATGAGTTCCGTCGTTCATTCTCTTAAGGCAAAAACATTTCATGAGAAAGAAAAATAAAAAACAATGAAAATAAAATCATAGAAAAATTCATAAATCAGGGAAGTCATATACTCAAACTCCTTGAGAGCCGCTCGTCATTTCTATATGAATTATTGTGGGTTCGGCATCTGTTATCTGTGTTGGGCTTTCAACAGCAACGTTTAGGGTTGGGGATTTTGCTCGAGTGGATCGTTTATCCTCGGATTTGAGTTCGGATTTGGATTCAGAAGGCCGATTTAAGCTGGCGTGCAAAGTTGTGGTTGTTTCGGTGATATACAAGTTCGATGTCGAACTGTAAGCCGACGACAGAAGCCGGAGACGGGTTTTCCAAATGGCGACCGAGTTTGGGGTAAGGGAGATGAGGAGAGAGAGAAATGAAAGGGGAGTGCCACGGTGGTGTCAGGGTCCGATTTCATGGAAGAACGGAGGTGCGATGTGAGGCCAAAGTGGTTGAAATGGTGGAGTTTCGATTAGCAGGTCACGATAGAATTTTCAATAGAGGAAGAAGCATTCGAACGGGCCTGTGTGTGTTAAGAATGGGTTTGTGCTTTGGTAAAAAGGTTGGGCCCAAATTAAGTTTTTTATTTAGTTATGTTGGATTTAAAATAGTATGTTAAATTTAAAAATGTATAACTCTTACATACGATATCAGAATTTAGCGAAACAAAATCCGTTGGGATCGTATGGACGGTGGCTACCCAATGGAGCTGACTGGGAGTGAATCCGAGCTCGTTACAATTTATGGCGAAATAAATTGTCCGTTGAAATCAAATAACGCAAACCATTATTTGGCGGTTAACGCGCAACTGTGAGTAAATCTCACTAATTCTGAACAGTTTATAATTTCATGTTGTATTTTTAGAGCTGTTAAATATTGGCTGATTGACTGTGTGTTAACTGTTTGATTGAACTGCTAGTCAGTTAGTTAAATTTCTATATTGATTCTGTTTAACAGAATATATCATATGGAACTGAAAGTGATGTTGATTTTATATTGTTTAACATCTATGATGCAGGGAAACAGGTTGGAGGAATCCGACTAGATTCCTCAACATTTTTTTACTATTTTTCATATATTGTGATATATGATGTGATATATAATATGTTGTCGATTATATGTGTTTGGACGATACTGATCATCGTGATTTGATATGTTGAATACCATTACATACCAAAATGTTGATAAGGAATATTTTCAAAGTGATATATGAAAATAAAAATATTTATAAATGGAATATTTATAAATAGGAGATATTTAGAAAAGGGAAATTATAAAATCAAAGAATAGATTTGATAGGGAAATATTTGCAAACCATTTGCAAATAGAATAATAGAAAAGGAAAGATTTGTAAATCATTTACAAATAGAATTGATAGGAAATATTTAGAAAATAAATAGAGTTATAAAAAGGAAATTTGTTTATAACTGAATAGAATGTTATAAAAAGGAAACCGTTATAAAAAGGAAAACGTTACTAAAAAGGAAATCATTTGTAAAGTAAAAAACCGTTACTAAAAGTAAATCTTTATAAATGAATAGTTTATTCGAAGGGAGTTAATCGAATATGGTATTCAAAAGTTAGTAAATCGAATATGTTAGTCGAAAGGGGTTAGTCGAGTTAGTTGAACAGAGTTAATCGAATCTTAGTTATTCGAATTGAGTTAAATAAATAAGGGTTATTCGAATTAATTATTCGAATAGAGTTAAACACATAAGAGTTATTGAATTAGTTAATCGAAAGGAGTTAAGTAAAAGGAGTTAATCGAATGTAGTTTATTCGGATGGAGTTAAAGGAATAAATCGAATATAGTTATTCGAATGGAATTAGAGGAGTTAATCGAATATAGTTTATTCGAATAGAGTTAGAGGAGTTATCGAATATAGTTTATTCGAATGGAGTTAAAGGAATAAATTGAATATAGTTTATTCGAATGGAATTAGAGGAGTTAATCGAATATAGTTTATTCGAATAGAGTTAAAGGAGTTATCGAATATAGTTTATTCGACAGGAGTTAAGTGAATAGAGTTAATCCAAAGGAGATAAGTGAATAGAGTTAATTGAAAAGAGTTAATTGAAAATAGTTTATTCAAATAGAAAGTAAAAGGAGTTAATTGAATATAGTTTATTCGAATAGAAAGTAAAAGGAGTTAATCGAATATAGTTTATTCGAATGGAGTAAAAGGAGTTAATCGAATATATAGTTTGTTCAAATAGAATTAAAAGAGTTATCGAATATAGTTTATTCAATAGGAGTTAAGTGAATAGAGTTAGAGTTAAATCAAAAGAGTTAAGTGAATATAATAAATTGAATAGAGTTATCGAATATACCTTATCGAAGGAAAGAATTATCGAATAGAAAAGATTTGAAAGAGGGTTACGTAAGGAAGTTTGTTGATGAATTAGAAGGGTGAACTTTGTTTATTTCAAGGTTAGAAACGTTGTTCAATTAAGGTCTGAGAGGTAGTATTACCCCAACTTGATTGACTTCAATTTTAACTAAGGAATGGTTAAGGTTTGATAGTAAAGGATGGTTAAGTGAATTCAGTAATTAAAGCAAATGGTTTGAGTTGGCATCGCGATGGTTTGTTTAAAACATCTGTCTAAGTCCAATGAAGAAGCTTTGGAAATGTTTTCCAAATAAGAAACCAGAAATGTTTTCTAATAAAGAAAACAAGAAATGGAAATGTTTTCCATTGTTAATAACGTATATTTTCAAAATTTAGACAATAAGAAATATAGAATATAGGGAAACAGGAGATAAGTAAATTAATAAAGAGATAAATGTTGAATGATATTTGATCGATATAAATTTCCATTTGGAAATAATATTGCGGTTTACACACATATTTTTCTTTGATAGTTAAATCACAGACTATCAAAGTTTTGACCATTTTAACGTTGTTAATATGGAGAGACCGGTTGGATTATTATCCGAAGAACCACTCTATATTGGCATAAGCGTTGCGAATGATATATGCCAAAGATAATTGAAGACGGAGTTATGCAAGGGCTATCCTGTTTACAGAATAGTGCCTTCGGTTCATCCTGTTCCTGGATGACTTGTATGGACAGATGTCTGACAGAGTATTTCCAGACGATCACGTATATTGATTTCTCCAACCGTACCAATAGTGGAAGCGGAGAAGGAAACTTCTTTTAGCTAACACATAATGTATGGTTGAGGACGCAAATTGGTGATTTGATGGATTTGACGATGTGGCATTCAAAGTGAATCTGGTGTGATGATAAACCGTAGCTTCTAGCCTAACATCCGGTAAATGACAGAAATCGTGCAGGCAGCATGGCTAAGTCGGTCGCACCGAAGTAGGGTGTATAATCACCTGATCTAGTGTTTCATTTACTTCTAAAAATCTATTGTTGATGTTGTCCCATTCGGGAAACGGTTGCTGATCCCAACCGTTGGTGATATATATTCGATACACTCAAGCGAAATGAGTGGTCGGTCATGTGTGACCGGATTGCAAGATGTTCTTGTTGAACCCAGTGTATTCCTCTCTAGAGGTACACTAGCGAAAGGTGGTTCCATACCTTGTCATAGTTGGAAATCCATTACCCAATACGTGCTTGCGGTTTTGATTGTATACTATATATGTAGAACGTGAGATGAAAGCGTTTCTGCTAGATGATTATTATATTGTGGTTGATAGACATTATTATAATATCAAAAGGTTTTTGATATAAAGATAGTTTGGATTCTCATAAGGGAAAACCCCGTTCCGTTATACGGCGTGGTCTTATGAGATATCGTTTACTTGTTCAAGCTGTTTTAAACTGTTTTACTCACACCAGTCCCATGACTGACCCGGAGTTTATTTGTTTTGTTTCCCTAAACTCTTGGGTGCCTAAATTTGTACGGGCAGTCAAGTAGTCGGGATTTACAGATATACTGGAAGAGATGGAGCATAAGGCTTCAGGATCATATAGCTATAGTTTATTTCCGCTGTGTTGTAAGTGTTGTACTTTGATAATGATGTATATTCAAATACAAATGTATATTTCAAAGTTATGTTACATATATTATATGTTATTCGTTCCGCTGTGAGATTCGTGTTACTCTGATGTTGTGTTCTTCTTCTTCTTCTATTCTAAGTTTCTATCTTATCTTTCCTCACCCTCTAATTTCTTTCATTAATGACCGGTATTTTCGACGTTTGGTTAGTCATCATTGAGTTTATGGCGATAACCAAAGTCGACAAAATCCCAGGTCATTACAGTTGGTATCAAAGCTTAAGTTAAGTGAATTACCTTGGCTCTGTGGCGTGACTCAGTAGAGATAGGGTTAGTACTACCCTAGATTGAGTTGAGTGTATATATACGAGTGAACATATTTGTTATTGATATAGAAATTGTTTTATATTGTGGAGATTTGTTGGTTGAGTCGTTTATGGGTTCTGGTCGATCAATTTGATCCACTGTATCGGTAGGAGTTACTAAACACTCGAATACGATGAACCGTCATGGTATGTTTTGAAAATGAGTAAATTAAAATAAGTTTACCCAAGGTATATCTTGATATAGAGAAGATATATATATATATATATCAAAATTTTAATATAGTGGATATATTGGTTGTTATTATAATCGAGTAAGATTATAAATTAAATGGTTATGTAAATAACCAATCAGAATTCATATAAGTGAAATACGTGAAATCAGATGAGTTAAATCTGAAATTTAAACCAGAAATTGAATTAAAATTCTGGAAAATTGAATAAGTGTTTGTAAATGGATTTGGATTAAAAGTAAGGAAAATTTAAGGTCCTGGGAGATTTTAAATTGTTTTACAAGTAGTGTGAATTATATTTTGAAATGAATTTCAAAGTAGAAATGTTTAAAAATGGTTTTATAGTATTGAACTCACTTCGATCGCTGGAAAATAGATTCTGATGATGACAGCTGCATCACCAGTATTCATTTTCGAGTTGTAAGTGACGAATTACTACCAGAGATACTGTTTTGAATTTGTTTTGGGAAAGACAAGCTGTGTTGAATTTCAAAATGGGATTTATAATAAAGAATGAATAAAGAAAGTTTGAATAGAAATTGAATATAGAAATTCAAAGGGAATTTGAATATACAAATTCAAATGGAATCTGAATATAGAACTCAAAAGGGATTCAAACTATAGAATTTGAATATATAGAAATTCAAATGGGATTTATAATATATAGAATTTGAATAGAATTTGATATATAGAATTTGAATAATAGAATTAATATAAAATTTGAATAGAAATTGAATAGAATTAACTAAGTCGAAGAGGAATTAGTTAAACGAGTTTTGAATTTGAAGTTGAACTTTGAAAGGTGAATTGGATTTGTAAATTCATGTTCGAAATCGAATATAGAACTTAAATTTGAAATTTGGATTCAAATTAGTTAATAAGCAAGTTAAAATTTATTTGAACATGTCATGTTCAAATATAAAAGTGAAATAGACTAAAGAGTAAATTAACAAATTAATTAACGAATTGAGTTAAAACGATCAGGTATAGTTAAAATAGATTGGGCAGGTATAAATATACATGAGATAGGTATGGATAAGGTATGAGAATGCTCGACGAAAGGTATGTATTTAATTCATATATGAGATTTTATGCGCCGTATCGGCTAGCCGCTTGGCTTTTCTTTTGGATTGGTGAGGGCCATGGGAGGCTATTTGAAATATCCCGATGCTCCTGGTACAAAGGAGGTTATGGCGAATTTTTCCGCGAATTTAAGGAGTTAGAATAATTTTAAGGTAATTTGATAGTTAGAAATCAACGTATCGATATATATATATATATATATATATATATATATATATAAGTCAATAAGGAAACGAACTTAGAAATAGAATAGTAAAATCAAAAAGGAAGACTAAGAATAAAATCTAGTAAGAATAGAAAGAGGAAGCGTATACGTGTTTAAAAGTGAATAAGTAGTTGTATGGTATTGATTATTCAAGTAAGTAGTCATATTTGTTTTGACGTTATAAATGTTATTCAGTCAAGGTCTGAGAGGTAGTTATACCCCAACTTGATTGATTTCATTCTTAACAAATAAATAGTAAGATTTCAGGCTCGAAGATCAATGTTGAATAAGATTTAGTTGAATATAATATTTGGGTTGTCGTAACGATGTTTTACACAACATCCGTTTTAACCCAAATAAGTGTAAGCTTGGAAATATAATAAAGAATATTTCCTAAGTATAGAACTAAACGAGATCGGAAAAGAGATAAGAAATTGGAATATTTTCCAATTATGAATAACATATATTTTCTAAAGTTTAGAAAATAAAGGAAGGCGATATTCAGAAATGTTTTCCAAATAACATAAAAGGCCAATATGATTTTTCAAAATATTTGGTTAACAAATATTGATAAAGAAATAAAGAAGTGATTTAACTAATGGAATATCAATTAAGGGCTCAGTGACATGTTCAAAAGGAAATTTTGATTTTTGAAAAGAGTAAACTGTTTGAAAACTCCCAGGGAAAGACTGTTTGAATTAAAAACAAATTTAACAGAAATTTGTGAAAGCAAAATTGAATTAAAGTAAAGCCTGTAAAGTGGTAACTGAGATTGAATTAGAATAATATCAAGACAAATTGGATTATGAGATTTAAATTGGAAGTGTAATGTGATAATCAAGTTAAGAGTTGGGAATCGAGAAGAAACTCGAGTTGAAATGATATTTGGTTCGGATATAAGCGAATGGTTGTGTTGTGGATAAAAGCAGATTGGAATTTGATTGGGATAACACTGGTATATGCTGAGTTGATAGCATATGGAAGTGATAGAGTTGATACGCCCGACAAAAAAGTACAAATTTATATTTCATATGGTATGAGATTTTGATGAGCCAAATTGGCAAGCCGCTTGGCTGTTTGATTTTCTTTTGGGTTGGAGATGGCCCAGAGAGGCGAGTGTGAGTTTGACCTATTGACCAATACAAAGGAGGTGCTGGCGAAATTTTTCTAAAATGTTAAGGTGTTAGAAAATTTTCAGGATTTTTGAAAATTTTCGTTGATAAGGATTAATTAATAATTTAATTGAAATTAAATTGGTTCAGTTGAAACTGAAGTTAAGAAGTGAACAAATATGTTCTAACCAGTCGATAGGGTCGTTCTCTACCTTAGTAATTTCGAGGACGAAATTATTTTAAGTGGGGAAGATTGTAATGACCCGCATTGGCAGAGGTATTGTGATTAATTAATTTAATTATATAAATAGTGATATAGTGAATTTAATGGTCGTGGAATTGAATAATGATGAATATCTAATTAAAATAATAAATTAAATAATATATATAATTCTGAATAATCAGAATTGACTGAAATGACGATATGGTGTGAACCGGATCATCTGTGATATTTAATTCAGCTTTGAATTGAATTTGAATAACGAATATATTATATAAACGACAGTTTGAACGTATAATTATAATATAATTATAATCGAGCTTGAAATGGCGCTGCAGTTCGTGATTTGGTGATTCGAACTTCAACTGAATGTACAAGGTTCATTTTAAGCCGGATTTCTGTGAAACAAGAAACGTGTGGAGCTGGTGGAGTATATCTTTCTAGTGGAAGAGAAAAATCAGGATTTTGTCGTGTAGATTTTGATTCACGTCCAAATCAAATTTCAGAAAAGTCGATGTGGAATTCCTTTATAATTTATAAAGGAATTATTTATATTTTTAAAAGGGATTTCAATATAAATCAAATATCGGGTTGACCCAGATTGAAATATCAAGTTAGAAATTCATAAGGAATATTCTAGAGTTGTATGATATTCTGTCGGGAATATATACAATAATATTTAATTCAATTTTATTTAAATATATTTATATATTTAAATAGGTTATTTAGAGCGTTAAAAATAGCCACTTTTGCAAACGAAGTCGGAATTCAATGAAACTAATTTTGTTGGATCTGCAATATTAAATAGTTGTTAGATTCCAAGTTTGGTGATTTTTAGAGTCACTGTGTGGCCGCACGGATTTTTAGAGTGAGAAACAGTCAGTATTTTGACAGTTAGAAATACGCTGTGTGAGCAAATGGAGTCGGAATTCGACGAAACCAATTTCGTTGGGATTGTAATGTCGAACTCTAGCTACACGTCCAGTTTGGTGATTTTTGGGGATCGTATGTAGTCACGAGAATTTTTAGAAAAGCAAAATGAATATATAAATGAGAATATACCGGGAATATTCCTTCTATAAAATATCTAGATATTTTGTTTACCTATAAATAGGCCTTAAAATTTCCTAAACCTAATTTTTCTCATTTCAAAGTCAACAGATAAATTCCGCCGTTTATTCTCTTAAGGCAAAAACATTTCATGAGAAAGAAAAATAAAAAACAATGAAAATAAAATCATAGAAAAATTCATAAATCGGGGAAGCCATATACTCAGACTCCTTGAGAGCCGCTCGTCATTTCTATATGTATTATTGTGGGTTCGGCTTCTGTTATCTGTGTTGGGCTTTCAACAGCAACGTTTAGGGTTGGGGATTTTGCTCGAGTGGATCGTTTATCCTCGGATTTGAGTTCAGATTTGGATTCAGAAGGCCGATTTAAGCTGGCGTGCAAAGTTGTGGTTGTTTCGGTGATATACAAGATCGATGTCGAACTGTAAGCCGACGACAGAAGCCAGAGACGGGTTTTCCAAATGGCGACCGAGTTTGGGGTAAGGGAGATGAGGAGAGAGAGAAATGAAAGGGGAGTGCCACGGTGGTGTCAGGGTCCGATTTCATGGAAGAACGGAGGTGCGATGTGAGGCCAAAGTGGTTGAAATGGTGGAGTTTCAATCAGTAGGTCACGGTAGAATTTTCAATAGAGGAAGAAGCATTCGAATGGGCCTGGGTGTGTTAAGAATGGGTTTAGGTTTTGGTAAAAAGGTTGGGCCCAAATTAAGATTTTTATTTAGTTATATTTGATTTAAAATAGTATGTTAACTTTAAAAATGTATAACTCTTACATACGATATCGGAATTCAGCGAAACAAAATCCGTTGGGATCGTATGGACGGTGGCTACCTAATGGAGCTGATTGGGAGTGAATCCGAGCTCGTTACAATTTATGGCGAAATAAATTGTCCGTCGAAATCAAATAACGCAAACCATTATTTGGCGATTAACGCGCAACTGTGAGTAAATCTCACTAACTCTGAACAGTTTATAATTTCATGTTGTATTTTTAGAACTGTTAAATATTGGCTGATTGACTGTGTGTTGACTGTTTGATTGAACTGCTAGTCAGTTAGTTAAATTTCAATATTGATTCTTTTTAACAGAATATATCATATGGAACTGAAAGTGATGTTGATTTTATATTGTTTAACATCTATGATGCAGGGAAACAGGTTGGAGGAATCCGACTGGATTCCTCAACATTTATTTTATTGTTTTTCATATATTGTGATATATGATGTGATATATAATCTGTTGTCGATTATATATGTTTGGACGATAATGATCATCGTGATTTGATATGTTGAATACCATAACATACCGAAATGTTGATAAGGGAATATTTTCAAAGTGATATTTGAAAATAAAAATATTTATAAATGGAATATTTATAAATAGGAGATATTTAGAAAAGGGAAATTATAAAATCAAAGAATAGATTTGATAGGGAAATATTTGCAAACCATTTGCAAATAGAATAATAGAAAAGGAAAGATTTGTAAATCATTTACAAATAGAATTGATAGGAAATATTTATAAAATAAATAGAGTTATAAAAAGGAAATTTGTTTATAACTGAATAGGATGTTATAAAAAGGAAACCGTTATAAAAGGAAAACGTTACTAAAAAGGAAATCATTTGTAAAGTGAAGAACCGTTACTAAAAGTAAATCTTTATAAATGAATAGTTTATTCGAAGGGAGTTAATCGAATATGGTATTCGAAAGTTAGTAAATCGAATATGTTAGTTGAAAGGGGTTAGTCGAGTTAGTTGAATAGAGTTAATCGAATCTTAGTTATTCAAATAGAGTTAAATAAATAAGGGTTATTCGAATTAATTATTCTAATAGAGTTAAACACATAAGAATTATTGAATTAGTTAATCGAAAGGAGTTAAGTAAAAGGAGTTAATCGAATATAGTTTATTCGAATGGAGTTAAAGGAATAAATCGAATATAGTTTATTCGAATGGAATTAGAGGAGTTAATCGAATATAGTTTATTCGAATAGAGTTAGAGGAGTTATCGAATATAGTTTATTCTAATGGAGTTAAAGGAATAAATCAAATATAGTTTATTCGAATGGAATTAGAGGAATTAATCGAATATAGTTTATTCGAATAGAGTTAGAGGAGTTATCGAATATAGTTTATTTGACAGGAGTTAAGTGAATAGAGTTAATCCAAAGGAGTTAAGTGAATAGAGTTAATTGAAAAGAGTTAATCGAATATAGTTTATTCGAATAGAAAGTAAAAGGAGTTAATCGAATATAGTTTATTCGAATAGAAAGTAAAAGGAATTAGTCGAATATAGTTTATTCGAATGGAATAAAAGGAGTTAATCGAATATATAGTTTATTCAAATAGAATTAAAAGAGTTATCGAATATAGTTTATTCGATAGGAGTTAAGTGAATAGAGTTAGAGTTAAATCAAAAGAGTTAAGTGAATAGAATAAATTGAATAGAGTTATCGAATATACCTTATCAAAGGAAAGAATTATCAAATAGAAAAGATTTGAAAGAGAGTTACGAAAGAAAGTTTGTTAATGAATTAGAAGGGTGAACTTTGTCTATTTCAAGGTTAGAAACGTTTTTCAGTTAAGGTCTGAGAGGTAGTATTACCCTAACTTGATTGACTTCAATTTTAACTAAGGAATGGTTAAGGTTCGATAGTAAAGGATGGTTAAGTGAATTTAGTAATTAAAGGAAATGGTTTGAGTTGGCATCGCGATGGTTTGTTTATAACATCTGTCTAAGTCCAATGAAGAAGCTTTGGAAATGTTTTCCAAATAAGAAACCAGAAATGTTTTCTAATAAAGAAAACAAGAAATGGAAATGTTTTCCATTGTTAATAACGTATATTATCCAAATTTAGAAAATAAGAAATATTGAATATAGGGAAACAGGAGATAAGTAAATTAATAAAAAGATAAATGTTGAATTATGTTTGATCGATATAAATTTCCATTTGGAAATAATATCGTTGTTTGCACACGTATTTTTCTTTGATAGTTAAATCACAGACTATCAAATTTTTGACCATTTTAACGTTGTTAATATGGAGAGACCGGTTGGATTATTATCCGAAGAACCACTCTATATTGGCATAAGCGTTGCGAATGATATATGCCAAAGATAATTGAAGACGGAGTTATGCAAGGGCTATCCTGTTTACAGAATAGTGCCTTCGGTTCATCCTGTTCCTGGATGACTTGTATGGACGAATGTCTGACAGAGTATTTCCAGACGATCACGTATATTGATTTCTCCAACCGTACCAAGAGTGGAAGCGGAGAAGGAAACTTCTTTTAGCTAACACATAATGTATGGTTGAGGACGCAAATCGGTTATTTGATGGATTTGACGATGTGGCATTCAAAGTGAATCTGGTGTGATGATAAACCGTAGCTTCTAGCCTCACATCCGGTAAATGACAGAAATCGAGCAGGCAGCATGGATAAGTCTGTCGCACCGAAGTAGGGTGTATAATCACCTGATCTAGAGTTTCATTTACTTCTAAAAATCTATTGTTGATGCTGTCCCATTCGGGAAACGGTTGCTGATCCCAACCATTGGTGATATATATTCGATACACTCAAGCGAAATGAGTGGTTGGTCATGTGTGGCCGGGTTGCAAGATGTTCTTGTTGAACCCAGTGTATTCCTCTCTAGAGGTACACTAGCGAAAGGTGGTTCCATACCTTGTCATAGTTGGAAATCCATTACCCAATACGTGCTTGCGGTTTTGATTGTATACTATACATGTAGAACGTGAGATGAAAGCGTTTCTGCTAGATGGTTATTATATTGTGGTTGATAGACATTATTATAATATCAAAAGGTTTTTGATATAAAGATAGTTTCGATTCTCATAAGGGAAAAACCCGTTCCGTTATACGGCGTGGTCTTATGAGATATCGTTTACTTGTTCAAACTGTTTTAAACTGTTTTACTCACACCAGTCCTATGACTGACCCGGAGTTTATTTGTTTTGTCTCCCTAAACTCTTGGGTGCCCAAATTTGTACGGGCAGTCAAATAGTCGGGATTTACAGATATACTGGAAGAGCAGGAGCAGAAGGCTTCAGGATCATATAGCTATAGTTTATTTCCGCTGTGTTGTAAGTGTTGTACTTTGATAATGATGTATATTCAAATACAAATGTATATTTCAAAGTTTTATTACATATATTATATGTTATTCGTTCCGCTGTGAGATTCGTGTTACTCTGATGTTGTGTTCTTCTTCTTCTTTTATTCTAAGTTTCTATCTTATCTTTCCTCACCCTCTAATTTCTTTCATTAATGACCGGTATTTTCGACGTTTGGCTAGTCATCATTGAGTTTATGGCGATAACCAAAGTCGACAAAATCCCGGGTCATTACATGAAGAGACGGAGGGAAATGTCTCTTTATTTAAAATTCAAAATTCTGAAAATAATCTGGTATGTTAATATGTGGGGATACCCATATCAACATGGGTGCTACCAAAATGAACAATAACATTAAATAAGTGTTGCAAATTTCAGCTATTCAAGTTTCCTTATATTTGTGGATTTTGGTGATTCGGTTGAGATCAATGGTTTGAGTTTCAAGTATAATTGCCATAAGATCTTTAACAAGATATTTTAAGGTTTAACTAACTCCTCATCACTTCAAACACCTCTATCCTTCAGCATTCTTCTCTAATAGGTTTTGGCCTTTAATTGCTCTGATTATCCTTTCTTTATAATTGTTCCATTGCTTGATTAACCTTCTTATATAATTCTTCCTTTGTTCTCTTGTTTATTTCTATAAATTTCTCCATAATATATCTGATATAATTGCACAACTCGAAGATACGTTAATAGTAATATTTATATGGTTGTTGTCATAAAAATCTGTAACGACCTGGATTTTTTGTTAATTTTAAACATTTTATATTATTTTAAATGTTGTGTTGATAATATAAATGGTTTTTTATATAGAGTTTAACGATTTAATAATCACATATGATTTAATTTCAAGTGTATCGAATTACCGTAAAATGAAAACGATATAGTTTAATTATGAGTTAAAATTGAATCAAAGTAATTCAAATGATTAATAGAAATTTTATTTGAATAAAAACAATAATTACAATAATTTATTATTCAATAAATTTATCATTTCGAAATTAATTTATCAATTTAAATTAATATCTTCTCCAGATGATCAAATGAGGCTTCAGAATTTATCTTAATGTTTTCAGAATAGTGGTATAACCCTGGGAATGGTGGTTGCTACGTTTAAATAAGAGTTCAAAAACGCGTGGTAATTTAAATTAAATAAATCCACATCGGTTCGAATTTATTTAGGGCCAACATATTATATCCTTATACCCTAAGTAATGAAGTACACAACCTACCTAGCTACATCTACCCTTTCAATTTGCGAGCTTCTTCTTTCAACTCATGTACGTTCTGCTTCCTAGCATCATAACGAAGTAAAACAAGGAATTAATGTCCTTGTACATATTGTTCCCCAATTACATCTATAGATTGGGTCTATGCCATCGTTTCTTCCGATTCTAAAATAAAAGTAAATTCCCCGTTTTCCATTCTTACATCACAGTCACGAAAATTCAAACTGCTCCTCTTCGAAACAAAAACGGCCTCCCTAAATTCAGTTTAAATCCAACAAAAAATCGTAATCGATTCTATGGAAAGAAAAAAATGGAAATGAAAAGGGGAAACGCGATCGAATAATTCGCTAGATCTGAACCAAGCTAAAGTTGCTCAAGGACTGTGACAGTGGGTGCTTTCGAAGAGAATTTTGACGTGCGCGTGGGACAACGTCGCGACCTAGTGTTGGCTCACGCTCAAGTCTGGCGAAGTCGAAGGGGGAGCATGGGGTTGTTTCGAAGTTGTTGTGAACAGTGGGATCTATTGTGAGGCTTGGTGGTTTTTCATTAAAAAGATGGAACCATGGCTTTTTCCTATAGCGGCAAAGAGGTAGGGTCGATGTTGAGGCTTGCCAGGTCGGGTTTTTGGGTGAATATGAAGTAGCGTGAAAGAAGAAGGTTGTTGTTTTGAGTGTGGTAAGGGAGATTGGTCTTGTCTCAGAGGCGCTAGGTTCTGGTGGAGCCTATGCGGCCAGAGGATGTTGTCGAGGCTGACAAGTTTCGGGTGGAGCTTAGAAACAAGCTGTGATTTTAGGATAGGGTATGGGTTTTGAGGCAATGTAATTTGAAGCAAGGCAGTAGCTGGAGTTGATAGAAAAGGATCGGTACATTGACCGTAAAGTGTTTGTTGAAATGTCGAAGTGGGATGACCGCACTTTTAAGAGACTGATTGTAGTATTGGGAATTAGTGGCTGAGCTGATAAATCATTCCAGTAAGGTATATTTTTGATTTTTGAAATTTATAATTTATATGGAGATTAAATTATAAAATCAGTAGCTGATTTAATTAATTGGTATAAACCAATATATTTAGATAGGGAAGTAATTACATTATAAACAAATTGGTTGAGTGTGGAACTAAGGCATATGATTTTATTTTAAATGGATAAAGGTATGATTTTGTTAAGAAAGAAAATGATAATATATATAGCCCAGATAATTCGCACAATTTTAAATACTATATTTAAATTATACAAGGTCCAAATTACTAACACAAGTCGAGTTGGACACTTAAAGAGAAACAAGTTTGGATTTTTCTAGAGACGGTTGCATGGAATACAAATCAAACGTCTTCGATTTATTCCGGCAATAAAAATCACGGCGAGTAATTCTCACTTAGAAATTTATTAAATTTATTTTTATCATTAAAAATATATTGTTGGTTGATTGGATGCATTTATAAATTGGTTGTTAGTTGTGGCTATTATATATATATATATATATATATATATATATATATATTGAAAATTGGTTCACTTTATTACCAAATAAAAACATCTTTACAAACACGACAAACAGACATCACTACATGCATTACAAATAGCGTACATCCCACTTTCTCAAAAAATACTCTCTACTTCTCCATTAGCCAGCGTCATTGAGCTCAATGCTCTAATGTTTCAGAAATTCCAAATTTGCATTAGATCTGACCGACGAGCTACCATTCTCTAATACCAAGTAATAAATATCTCGCTCTATCAGATGTAGCCTGACTCTGGCGTCGATAGCTTTACCTTCAAACACATGTTGATTGCGCTCCATCCAAATGGAGTAAATTGTGTTTGTTAGAGCAGCGCAAGCAACATATTTCACTTGATCGCCAACCGTGAACTTAGTATGTATTTGCTTGCATTCATCTTCAAGTGTAGGCAGAGGGGTAGGTGATAAACCCAATTTCAGTTTAACAATAGGCCATATTAGTGACGAGTACTCACATTTGAAGAACAACCGATTTGCAGTCTCATCTTCACTGTCACATAACACACAAGTGGTGTACAATTCCAAACCGACAAAATCTACCTTTAGTATTTAATCTATCCACTAAAGCCAAATATGTTATGAAGGATATCCTCCTACTGTACTTGGAATGCCAGACCGTCTGAAAATGTGGATGAGCTATCCCCCATTCATGAACAGCCTCTACTGCTTTGGAAAATGTAAATTTACCGCCCTCGCCCCATTAGTAGTAATTAGCAAGACTATCGGAACGTGTGTTGATTTCATCAACGTAGGCTGCAGCCTCTCGAGCTGCTGGATGTTGTGAGGGGCATAGAAACCCAGCTTGCATCACCAGAGATACACGCTCCTCGCCATTACCTAGTACTTGCAGCCTGTTGTATCCCAATAAGTCAACCAAACACCGACAGTTGATCCCAGACTCAAACCAGAGAGAGGTACTACCCCCATTTACAAATGCTTTGTTGAATAATTGCGTGCTTGGGGTTCTCAATTTCAAAATCGATTTCCATGTTGAAGACGCATTATTATCGATTGCCATGCTTCGAAAATGTTTCCCATTGCAGTATTTAGCATTCATCCAAGACGACCATAGGTTTTGGTTGGAAAAGAAATCCCATAGCAGTTTGATCGAAGCAGCCTTCATGAGATCTGAGAAACATTTAAGGCTAATGCCCCCTTCATTTTTGGGTTTACACAGAGCTGTCCATGCCACCTTATGAGTGCCACCCACCCAAAAGAAATCGGCGCAGAGTACATTTATCTTGTCTTATGTGTATTCCGGCAGTTGATATATGAATAACCAATATAAAACCATCGGAGTTACTATTAATAGTACCAATTCTGCCCTGCCGGCGAAACTAAGCATCTTTAGTTGCCATTCCTGTAGCTTGTCCTGTATTTTATTAATCAGCGATTGATCACAATCTCTGTAGTGAAGATAGTTTGATGATATAGGCATGCCTAAATATTTAATGGAAAAATTCCTACTTGGAATCCGAAAATAGATTGAATTTGCATGGAATTGTTCACAGTTTCCCTGGAATTTTTTTTTGAAAGTATTTACTGTTAAACTTATGTAGTTCCCCAGTTTTACAAATATAGTTTGAAGAGCACAAGCACATGACCAAGTTTATTTGCCGAAAACCATTAGATCATCGGCGTAAAGGAGATGGGTGATAGGTGGGCTGATCTTCGATGCTGGCAGAAATACCCTCATAGCTGTAGCTTCATTTAGTAAATAAGTGAAGTACTCCATAACAATCGTAAAAAGATATGGCGAAAGTGGATTGCCCTGTCGTATCCCCCTGTTAGACATGATGAACCCCTTTGGAGTGCCTTGAATCATTATGGAGAAAGTAGGGGTTAATATGCACTCATATATAACATTGATAAAATGAGTCGGAAACCCCATTAATTTCATAATATGGAAAATAAACTCACGGTTTAGAGAATCATATGCTTTCTTTAAATCAACTTTAACACAAAATTTGGGCATACCTGAATGACCTTCTATACCGCGATATCCTGCCTTGAAGCAGGACGGGTATTATTTATGTCGACTAACGTCTGTGGATGCAGGAAAAACAGGTTGGAGGAATCCAACTGGATTCCTCAAAATTTATTATTCGTTGTTTTCTTATATATTATTATATACGATGTGTTAGGAAATCTATGATAGATAAATTGGGTGTTTTGGATGTTTAAAATGTCACTGGGCCAAAACATTGATTTATAAAATGTCGTGAAAAGGGGTTTTTAGATTTAAAAGGAAATTTCTTTTTTTTAATAGAATTTGAATTTTGAATGGGCTAAGAAATATCAACTTGTTTGAATAATAAAAACAGGTAATGAATTTATAAACGGTGTTTATAAATTTAATAATGCGGGGAATGGAAGTGAATTTATAAATCGTGTTTATAAATTAAAATGGAATAATTTAAATTAAATAATACAGGGAATTGAAGTGAATTTATAAACGATGTTTATAAATTAAATAATGCGGGGAATTAAAGTGAATTTATAAACGGTGATTATGACCGAAATGGAAAATTTATCATTTGGATAATTTGGGAAGTCTAAATTCAAATGTGAATTTAAAAAGGGAAATTGAAATTAGTTTCAAAGAGAAACAACAAATATATTTTGATATTCAGAATGTAAATTGAATTAAAATAAATCCGTATGGATTTATGGTTTGAATTCGATTAGATCGAATCTATTTAAATAAAATATTTCCAGAAAAGATATTAGGATTTTATTAAATAGAAGTTTAAATTTAAATATGAAAATAGATTCACTGTTTTTATATATATATATATATATCTATATAAGTTATAATCAATAAAATATCCCGGAATAGGAATTGGTTTTCAATTGGGAATTTAAAAAAGGAATCTTGTTTTAATTTATTAAACACAAAGGTTAAATTATAAACGATGTTTATAAATATAGTAAAGCGGTTATCATTGAATAATTTGGGATTTTAAATTCAAGTATGAATTTAAAAAGTGGATTTGAAATCATTTCGAAAAGGGAACGACAAGTTTTATTTTGGAATTCGAAAAATAAAGGGAATTGAGATAAATCTAAGGATTTATAATTAGAATTCGATTATATTGAATTTTATAAACAAATCTATTTCCAAAGGAATTGGAATCTTAAAATAGAAAATAGAGTTGTAAATAAATTTACAACTGAGCTATGAAAAATCGAAGATTTAGGAAAATCGAAATGGTTAAGTTAGATTTGGAAAACTGGATTAATATATTAAAAATATATTAAATGAGATTGAAATTTAATAACAAACGAAGTTTAAACGTTATATTTAAATTTAATTAAAACGAACTCGATGCAGCACAGTAATTCATAACTTGATGTTTCGAACTTCAATTGAGTATGTAGAACTTAATTTAAGTCGAAATTCTTTGAAACAAGAACCGTTCGGACCGATTTGATAATAGTTTTCAAACGGAAGAGAAGAATCTGGATTTCGTCTTATAGATTTTGAGTTATGTCAAAACCAAATTTCCAAAAAAAGAACGCCGTAATCGTTTAAAAACCATAACGGTTTATATAAAATTAATATAAGGATTTTAAGTAAATAAAATCTAAATTTCCATTAAAAAATTCCAGATTTGAGTTATAAATAAATATGAACTCAAGTGGAGTAAATGTATTGATTTTTGAAACAAAAAACAGATTTTTAATTATTGAATAGAATTAACTAATTTGAAGAATAATTATTTAATGGAATTTTGAATCGAAATTGGACTTTGGATAAGTAAAAGGGGTTTGCAAATTTATATTCGAAATCGAATATGAAACTTGAATTAAAAATTGAATTCGCTAGTTTATAAGCATATTAAATTTGTATACGAACATGATATGTTCAATTAAAATGTGGAATAGGCAAAAGAGCCAATTAAAGAAAAAATTAACGAATTGAGTTAAAATGACCAGATTGAGTTGGAATAAACTGGAATTGGATGAGTATGTATAAAACAGGGTATGGAATGAAGATAATGAAGTTCATATTTTGAGTGCCCGACAAAAGGTACACATTTAAATTCCATATGAGGTTTTATGCATCGAATCGGCAAGCCGCTTGGCTTTTTGATTTTCCTTTGAATGGAAAGGGCAAAGAGAGGCGATTTGAGGTTTAAGCTATTGACCAGTACAAAGGAGGTGTTGGCTAAATTTTCTGGAAATTTAAGGAATTAGAATATTTTTAAGAAAATCTGATAATTAGAAACCAGTATATCGATATATATAGAATTCGATAAGGAAACGAACTTAAAATAGAATATTATAAACAAAAAGGAAATCTATAATTTAAATCTGGTAAGAATAGAAAGAGAAACGTATACACGTTTTAAAAATGAGTAATTGATTTATATGTTGTTAATTATTTGAGATAAGCAGTCTTGCCTGTTTTGAAGTTAAAAATGATATTCAGTCAAGGACTGAGAGGTAGTTATATCACAACTTGATTGGTTTCATTATTAACCAATAAATAGAAAGATTCAGTCTCGAAGATTAATGTTTTAAATAAGATTTAGTGAATGCAGTATTTTGGGTTGTTGTAACGATGTTTCACACAACATTTGTTTTAACCCAAGTAAGTGGAAATTTGGAAATATAGTAATAAATATTTCTTGAGTATAGAAATGAATGAGTAATTGGAATGTTTTTACCAGTCCCAATAACGTAAGAGGCTAAGATGATTATTGAAATACTTGGTTAACAAATATTGATAAGGAAATGGAGAAGTAATTTAATTAAATAAATATTAATTAAGGAGCCCATTGATTGCTTGATGATTTGGATGAATGTTTCTTTTTCTTCGATAGATAGATAACCAACTATCAAAGTATTTGCCAATATCATTATCAATATAGAGAGACCGGTTGGATTATTATCCGAGAACCACTCCGTATTGGCAGTAGCGTTGCGAATCAGATTATATGAAAACAAAATCGAAGACGGAGTAAAGTGCAAGGTTATTTTTATATTAATCCTAGGTAGAAACTGCCTAAGATTTATTAATGGAAATTGCGCATTCGGTTTCGTTCAGTCCCAGAATGAAGTTGTATGAACGAATGTCTGACAGAGTATTTCCAATGATCGCATATGTTGGTCTGTATAAATATATATGGTGGCGAAGAATTTATTCTCTTAGCATAATATCCAGAATATATATGTGCAAATCAATTAATGATTAACGAATTTGACAATGTGTCATTCAAAGTGATTGTGCTATCAATGAATGGTAAGTAATTGTAGCCTCAGGCCTCAACAACCGGAAAATGACAAAAATCGGGCAGACAACATGGATAATTGGGTAGCTCCCAATTAGGGTGTATTATCACCTATCTAGAGAAAATTTATTTCCTTTTTTATTGTATCCGATGTTGTCCCATTTGGGAAAATAGTTGTTGATCCCAACTGTTGATGATATACATTCGATACACTCAAGTGAACTGAGTGATCGGTCATGTGTGGTCGGGTTACAAGATGTTCTTGTTGAACCCTGTGTATTCCTCTTTAGAGATACACTATTGGAAGGTGGTTCAATATCTTGTCATAGTTGGAAATCCCCTATCCAATAAGTGCTCGCGGTTTTGATTATATACTATGTATGTAGAGCATGAGGTGCAAGCGTTCTGCTAGATGATTATTTAGTGGTGGTTGATAGACACTATTATAATATCAAAAGAGTTTTGATATAAAGATTATCGTTTTTTTCAAAAGGATTTTGAAAGTTAAATTAAGTGTTTCGGATTCACATAAGTGAAAACCCGTTCTGTGTTATATGGTGTGGTCTTATGAGATATCATTTATTTTCTCAAACTGTTTTAACTTGTTTACTCATACCAGTCCCAAGACTTACCCAGAGTTTGTATTGTTTTGTTGTACCATAAACTCTTAGGTGCCCAAATTTGTACGGACAGTCAAGTAGTTCAGGTGTTTACAGATACTTGGAGGAGCTTAGAGCAGGAGGCTTCAGTGTTATATAGCTATTGTTATTTTCTGTTGTGTTGTAAGTGTTGTTGATAATGATATGCTATACAGTTAAAAGTTTATATTCCGAAAGCTGATATATATATTATATTATATTCCGCTGCGATGTGAGATTCCGTGTTGTTATTTTGTTGTTCTTCTATCTTTTTCTTCTTTAATCAATAATGGTTCGTATTTCTATGCAATTTGGGTTGGACGTGTGGTGTATCTAGGGTATTCGGAAATTCGGGTCGTTACAAAATCAATATCTAGGGTATTAACAATCTCCATTTTTTTATGATGACAAACCTATAAATATTTGAAAGATAAAATAACAAACTTTTATATTTGACCCCCCTAACTCTGTGCACTCCCCCTATCATTTTGTCTAGCATATTTATACCTTTTCTTCCTCTTTGCCATCAGCAAAAAGGGTAAACCGAGTTGTTTGACTCATTGCTAAACAATATGCAGAGTTTGTATATAGAAATAAATGCATATAAATATAATATAAGAGGGAAAACCAAATAAATTCAAAATATAAAATAAACTTTATCAAATATTTAGATGAGTTTTAGAGTTACCAACTTTGTCGATGCCAATAACAAAGCCTTTTCATATTTATCCAAGGTTCAATAGATTTCATGTCATATGCTTGACCATCGGCTATTTGGTACTTGAAAAAATATAAAATATGCACACTGATGTCCTTTTTATTTTACATACCATGGGGTTAAGTTTGGAGTGTCAAATCCATGAAGAGTTAAATGCTCTTTCAAAATATAATCATTAAATGAATGAACCCTATTAATAAAATTATCTATATATTTTCTTTTCCAATATTATCCAACTTTTTTGGAATCCATAAATTAATGAACTTATTTGGAGGTTTCAACTTTAATTTCCTAGGTTTTTGGTTTGAACTTGATAGCCTTAACAAACTTAATACTTTTAGTACTATTTTTCTTTGATTTAGCCTTAGGAGTATACCTAAGTCCATGTTTATTCTTTATGCTTAGACGCAGATAATAATTTTTCTAAATTATCCTTCCCTTTGCTAAATTTATCAATATCAGTTTTCATTTTGTCAAAATCCTTACTATGGCTAAGAATAACATTGTCCAGAGATGTTATTTTGTCATTTAGATCAGTGATCGATGACTTCAATGAAAATTTTTCCGATTTTAAGGACTTATTTTTACTTTTCAGTTTTCCAAAACTTTCGAATGTTAAATCCTTTCCATTTTTCATGTTCATTAAGTCTTTTAATTACTTTATTAAAATTCCATACCTGGTCATCCATTGCTATAAAACACATGTTGCCATTTTCTGTTTTTGAATTAATATTACTTGATGATGATGTATCTAAATCATCCCATGATGCATTGGATGCATGTTTCTTCTCCTTATTGAAAGTATTTGATAAGTACTTTGGTTTCTTCAAATTAGGACAATATCTTTTCAAATGACCGGGTTTATCACATTTGAAACATTTAACCACATTTCCGTTTCTGGAATTTTTGCTGTTAATTTTTCGAAGTTTGTTCGTTATCCAATACTTCAAAAGTTTCTTGATCTTCTTGGTAATGAACTCTATATCATCATCAACGACATCATCATCTGGTTTATACTTGTCGATCATAACATTAAGTGCTAGTGATTTCTTTTCATCTCCCTAATTCTCTTTTATAATATGCAACTTTACTTCATAGGATATTAGATTACCAATTAATTATTTTGTTGTCATAGTAGTAATATCATTGGCTTCATAAATTGCCAGCCTTCTGATCCCATTCACTAGGAAGTGAATTCAAGACCTTTCTGACATGGCCTTCTCCAGTAATTTTATTTCCTAATGATACTAAGACATGTACTATATCTTTAAATCTAGAATACATATCAGACATAGACTCATTTGGTTTCATTTGAAAGAGTTGAAACTAGTGAGTTAGCATAGATATGTTTGTCTGTTTTACTTTACTAATGCCTTCATGTTTGACTTGTAATGTTCTCCAAATTTCATATGCAGAATTACAAATGAACACTTGGTTAAATTCATTTCTATATAAGTAGCAAAATAAAATGTTCATGGCCTTAGGATTATTAAGTGCATGTGACTTTTGGTATAGTGCCCATTTTGAATATTAAGTTTGAGTCTCTGTATATTCTATTACGATAATGTCCCAAATATCTAAATAATTAGGCTGCAAATAATACTTCATTCTACAAGCCTAATAAGCATAATTGTTGTCATCAAACAGAGGGGGTCTAGTGGTAGGTTTCCGTTTAACAAAAGTGTTAACGAATGTGTTGCTGGTGTCATTAGCCATTTATACTTTTCAAAAACCAAGTTATGAATCTTTGAAAACCAGTGCTTTGATACCAATTGTTGGAAATTAGGGCATCTACAATACAATGTTGGATGGATATTAAGGCTATTAAGACACTAGAAGTGGTGAAATGTGTATTAACTTCTTACTTATGAATATAAAATAGTATTTACTCAAATTGAAACAAGAAACAAGTAGCCGTAGAATAAGTAAGTAATAAAGTAAAATGTAGAAAAGTAGAAAACACCCGGATTTTTATATTGGTTTGGATTAACCAATCAAACATCCAGTCATGCACTCCAACGTGCAGAATTTCACTATAACTGCTTTCTTTCCACAGGTGGCAAGAACACCTTTACAATCTTGGTTTCACAGGCTACAAGACATACCTGGTTGATTTTACAAGTTACAAGAATACATTCTCCTTATCACTAGCAATAAACTATGGCAAGTTATCGTATCTTCAATACAGATTCTTACATATTCGGTACAATGATCCTATAGATCTCCAATGGCAGTATATCTTTGAATTCTTTGAGGAAATAGGATTAAATCAGAGAGATAATGATGTGAATTCAAGTACAATTCTCTAATATTGTGTGGTTTACAAATATTTGAAAAATCAGAGTGAAAGAAAGTGGATCTGCAAAGATAATTGGAAAGTATTCAATAAATTTCTATTGCAAATGTTTGGAGAAGAAAGAGTAGGAGAAAATGTGAATTATTAATATTAAAATTCGTTTCTAAAGGCATATATATAGTAGTTGAAGAGATGTGTCTTTTGGTAAAGAGATGGAGGGAAATGCCTCTTCATTTGAAATTCAAAATTCTGAAAAACGGCTGGTATGTTGACATGTGGGGATACCTATGCCGACATGGGTATTGCAAGAATGAATGGCAACACTAAATTAAGTGTTGCAAATTTCAGCTATTCAGATTTCCTTATGTTTGTGGATTTTGGTGATTCGGTTGAGGTTAATGGTTGATGAGCTTCAAGTATAATTGCTGTGGGGTCTTTAATGAGATATTCTAAGGCTCAACCAACTCCTCATCACTTCAAACACCTCTGTTCTTCAGCATTCTTCTATAATAGGTTTTGATCTTTTCTAATTATCCTTCCACTATCATTCTTCCATTATTTGATTAACCTTCTACTATAATTCTTCTTTTGTTTGTTTATCACTATAAACGTCTCTATAAATATCTCCATAATATATATGATGCAACTGCACAGGTCGATGATAAGTTTGTAGTAATGTTTATATGATTGTTGTCATCAAAATTAATACCTAGATTATTAACAGTGTATGATACTGGTTGGTAGTGACATCTCATTTTAGCGTATTTTTGAAATTTCACCAAAGCAAAGGAAAATCGTATTGTTTGATATTTTAATATCAGTGGTACAGATCAAAAGTCATTGCATCGTTCTTTTTAGCCACCAATCTTTATGGTGTGAATTTTTTTGGATGTTTTCATGAATCATTTGACTCTTTTCATATGATCCATTTATTAAATGTTATGAAAACTAGTATTTGGGTAAGGTTAAAACCATTGGTTTTACAGTTTTAACTATCGAAAACACATATAGTGTAATTTTCATTGTTTCTTTTAACATGTCAAATTGGTAGTTTTTTCTTCGATATTTCATTTCAGCTTACCCTCCATGAAATAATTAGTCTAAGCAATTAAATTATAGAATGACTTAATTTCAACTCATTTATTCTAAATAGGGCATTCTGAATATTGATAGCATTTTACGTCATCAAAAAAGGGTACAAAATTGTTGTCTTAAATATCTCAAAATGTCATTTATGCTAAAATATTAAATTTTTATTTATGTTCTTACTTATAATTCAAATCATTTTATTTTTCCTTAAATATAATTTTAATGAATTTACGATGCAAGTTTCTTAGCGATTTGATGGAAAACATTTTTCTGTAACATACAGCCTCTAAACGACGCTAACTATGGGTAAATTAGGACCGATTACCATACACAACTTGGGGGTAGTGGGCACTATCAAAATAATTCTTTATCGAGATAGGAACTTGCCTTTTCAATTGGACAACATGAGTATGTTTCGTCCATAAACCACCATCCCTCTATATTTAGCTTTTTTACATTAAAAAAATTAATTCTAAATAGCTAATTTTTGGATAAGATATATTTTTCTATTTGGATACTTAATTTCATAATTCAGAATGTTTACATAACCCATTAATACCAAGTTTCCATACATGGTTTTGTATATCATAATACCAACTATGAGGGCCTTCTAAAACTGAATCCTTTATCAACAAAATCACAAAGCATGCAAGTGGAAAGCATTTTCAGTAAGAAGTTGAGTATTGTAGAATAGGCAATTGAATCATAAAATGTGTTTTTACATCAGTCAACTACGAATAGTGATATTATAGAAAATTACAATCTTTCACTTTAAATATGTGATTGGTTTGGGCACCTGTTACATAGGCACTCTCTTATGCTAGGAATTTCATATTCATAACATCCAAAAGCATTTTCAGTAAGCGTCCAATGGTTAAGAGCCTGTTGAACAAGCTCTTAACAGTTGGAAGCATTTTCAATGGGTGTCCAACTAATGTTTTGTAATCAAGTATTATAGACATTTTGAAATTAAGTGTTGTATATTGCATGATAATCCTTTAGTAGTTGGAAAGGTTTCTTTATCGATTTGGCTTGAATACTCTGACTCCACATTCCAATGTCGCACTAAATTTGAATCTGAATGAATTAGAGTTGTAACTAATTTGTTTATGAACGTATGGAGTTGTATGATAAATGGATGAGTGAAGCAAAATGATTTCTCATTAATATTAGACAATAATATGTTAGTTCTTCTATTTTTATTCTCTCCGTCTTAAATATTTTTATTTATGGTTATTATTTAGTCATGTGGGATTTCCCTAATGTGCCTTCCCAATTTTCTTTTTCAACCTAAGTGAACTAGTATCTTGTTATCCTATTTTTTGATCAAGAAAATTTCGTTTGAAGTAAAGTGTCAAAATGAAGATGAAAAGATTTACAAACTTGAAAATATGTTCGTAAAGGCTAGATGTAAAGACCCGCAAATCCCACCCTTTGAATCGACCATAAACCACACAGGTCTGACCCAAAAGGTGAAAATCTACGAATACTTTAACTTTGGGAATACAACATATTAAAACAACAACAACAGAAGACTTTTATAACACTATAATAAATGTTACATCAGAGTACAGAATATACATATCAGAGTACATTGGAATATAATTACAGCGGAAGATAAATACAAAAAAAAAATGTAATATACTGCAACGGAAGAACACAGCAGAAGACTCTCTATCTCTGGACACGGCTTTAAGCTTCAACCCAGAATCATGTTTAATATATCTGCAAAAATAGCTACTCGACTGCCCGTGTGGAAAATATGGGCACCCGAGTTTGCCAGTGGACAAACTACAGGTCAGTCATGGGACTGGTGTGAGAATTCTACTTAACCTATATAATATAATTAGGCTAATCACAGGACCACGCCACTTTCGCGGAATGGGTTTTCTCCTATGAATTGCCAGTGCATGACTAAAGTAAATCGTCAAAATAACGCAATGCTTTTTAGAAAAATGAAACCATTATAAGACCCAAGTCCCATCACACAATGCAACGCAAACCGGAGGATAGGGTTTTACCTTATAATGATCAAAAGATGCTTGATACGATAAACACGGTATTATATAATAATAGTGTGCAACCAATTTGAAATACATCAAAGTAAATGTATCAATCCTAGACGGCATGAGTGCCCCATCCCACTATGTCGCCATATATAGGTATACAATCAAAACCGCGTGATGTCGTATTGGAAATTTGGGTTTCCATCTGAGTCAAGGCTAGGGAGGAGATCCTTACCGATTCGAGACACTCTAGCAAATGCCCCAGGATTGGTACTCTGTCCAACCCTTGGATCCTGCAGGGCCGGTCCATACGTTAACGCTTAATGGATTGGCAATTCCTGAACACACGCTTCCCGGTCCTTTTGGACCTATAATACGGCCAGTGGCGACCGCATAAACCGAGGCCTCGAAAAATTCAACAACCACAATGAATAAATGCCAGCGCTGGTAGGTCCCTGACACCACTCTAGCTAGAAAGAAACGTGTGCACTCCCTGCGTTCCCTTTTCCCGTTTTAGACTCTACCGGGTTGTGAGGCTCGCGAAGTCACGTTACACAAAGCTATGCCTAAATAGACTATGCTTTGATCATCCCACAAGGCTCTGCTTTGCAACAATAAGCCTTGTTCAAGTGCAACTTGGCATACCACATCAACAACTCATATCATGCGATCGGTAATTATTTAACATACAAAAGGGTGTTAAGCAAGAGAATAAATCCTCCGCCACCATGCATTTATATATTAAATAAAAACCAATTTAATTACATGAAATAAATTTCAATGTCAGGCATGCTATCCATTTACAAGTCCGTTCTGGGTCTGAACGAAACAACGTATCCGTCGATCTCCAGTACGTCTAGAAGATCATCACTTTTTACCTTGCCTTGGGGGATCAGTCCTAATTCAAGATATCAGTCACCATCAACCAAACGATGTGAAGCTCTCCGGTCTTCAGTCACCGTCTTCATCTTCGACTCTTGATCGTCGTGATGATTATTCAGAATGGGTTAGACCCGGTATTTCTGAATAACTCGCGCATTTGTAATTAAAATCAACCATACGCCACATTCCAACTCTGAACATTCTTTTAAATAAAAATTATTGTTTATGTTAAAAGATTCTCATTAATTATATCAAAGATAAAATAAATTACATTTTAATCTTTCTAAAAAGATTTATTTATATTCCTTTTAAATCTATAAAATAGATTTATAAATTTCCAAATAACAATGTCAATGTAAATTGGATTAAAGAACCAATGTCATTTAAAAACAAAGTTCACGATAAATCCAATTCACATATCAATTTATTTTCAGTCACAAAATATAATTGTAAATAATCTTAATTAGAAGATTAACTCTTTTATCGGGCTTAAGGACAATGTTATTTAAGACACCATCCACGACAACCCAAAATCCATTACTTGAACTAAATTCTAATTAAATATAATCTAATTGAAAACTTCATCTAGTCCGTTTGTAAGATATTTTCAATTCAATATATTCTTTATATTACAAAACTCTTTATTTTACAAAAATATTTTATTTAAAAAGAAATTCTGCATTGGAACGTGACTCAACCATGCACCATAAAATTTGGGTCATATGGGTTTCATGCATTTCATGTATAGGGTAATAAATAGGAAATAATCCTCAAACCATCCATTAACAACCAGAGTGACAATGTCAACTGTGTGAGCATTAAGATGAGATTTTAACGCTCATCGCAGCCTGTCGATCAATCGATAGACATATAATTAAAGATTGGGATTTGTGTCGGTCAAGTATCGTCCCAATACCCGTGTGGGGTTTTCAGCCAACAACAGTTCATATAAATAAATAAATAAATAATTGGTTAATAGATTTAACCAATTTAAATTTCACTAACAAGTTGATGTTAATAAATCAAACATGTCACTTATATCGAGTAAAAATGTATTTTTCTCGTATGATTTCTCTCTCTATATATACATCCCTAAAGTTACATAAACAGTAATTTACTTATATAGCTTTATTGCGGATGACAAATAAAATATAAATTTTATTACACTTCATTCGTGTGGAATTTCTTGACAATACAATTCAGTGTATATTTTTTTCCCACATAATGATTCCTATGTTATAACATAAACTCTAATGTAAGTTTGCAAAATAAAAAAATGGATTTTTCTATTTGCATATAAATTCTACTGTATATTATGCAAATAAATTCTGTTTCAACAAAGATGTGTAAAAGTGATATACTCATTTTGTTGGCAATTCTATTTCAACAAATACAATGTAGATAAAAGTGTATTTCTAATCTTGTACTTTTATTTGTACATAAAATACAAATAAAATGCATTTCATGTATTTGTCTTTTTATTTGACAAAACAATGTTAAAAAAATGTTCTTTTAAATCTTGTCCTTTTATTTAACAAAACAATGGTAAATAAAATGTCTCTTTAAATCTTTTACTTTTAATTAACAAAACCATGATAAATAAAATGTCTCTTTAAATCTTTCTATGCTTTATTTGCATCTAAAAATGCAAATAAGAAATATAACTCCCTTCTTTTTCTTGTGTTTTGTTTACATAAAAAAAAGGAAACAACTATGTGATTCTTTTTCCTATATTTTGTTTGCATCCAAAAATGCAAACAAAAATATGTCATATTCTTATTTAAACAAAATAGTAAACTCACATAATTACTTCTTTTTACTTATAATAGGAAATGTAAATAAAAAGGGTTCACATAATTTGATCTTTTAATTTACAATAGAAAATGTAAATAAAAGTGATTCACATAATTTGTATTTTTACTTACTATAGAAGATGTAAATAAATGTATTTCTAAATTCTATTCTTTTTTATTTACATGAGAAAATGTAAATAAGCATATTTCTAGATTCTATTCTTTTTATTGTAACAAATCGACAATAAAATATGAACTTTTATAACTATTCTTATTAAATGACAAAAATTGTAACTTTTTGCTTCAACAAAATAAAAATCAAAATCAAAATCTTACATGATTATTCTTTTTATTGTAATGAATTATAATAAGAAATAACACAAAAACATGGGTACTTTTACTTGCATATAAAATATAAATAAAAGTTCAATTCTATAACATGTATTTTTATTTACATACAAAATGTAAATAAAAGTAAAATTCTCAAATACATCTTTTGTTGTAATACAAATGACAACAAAAATATGTTATTTCAAATTGCAACAAAATGGCGCTATGAATATATATATTTTTTAGTTGAATCCACATGACACTAAAAAATATGTTCGTTTTAATATTTCAACATGACACTAAAAATATATTCATTTTTAATGATTCTACATAACACTAAATTTATGTTTCATTTTTAATGACATAACTTGACACTAAAAATAATGTTTCATTTTTGGTGAAACTTAATGACATTAAAATTATGCTCATTTTCATGAAACTTAACGACGCTAAAAATATGTTTATTTTATATAAAACTTAACGACGCTAAAAATATGTTTATTTTATATAAATCTTAACGACGCTAAAAAAAAATATGTTTATCTTATGTAAATCTCAACGATGCTAAAAATATGTTTATTTTTATGTCAATTTCATATCACCTTCATATTTCTACGTATGATATCAACTAATATTTTGGTGTCAATGTTTCCATAACAATTCCTACATATGGCAACAACTAATATTTTGGTGTCAATGTTTTCATGACAATTCCATATTACTACATATGACCGCAACTAATATTTTGGTATCAATTAGGATGTCCATTTCTCATATTAATACATGTAATCATATTAACTTTGGTGTTAACATATGATGTCAATTTCCATACTATTACATGTAACAACATTAAATTTTTGATGTCAACATATAGTGTCAATTTCCATATTAATACATGTGGTTATAACTAAACCTTTGGTGTCAACATTCATGTATCGTTTCATATTAATACATGAAATAAAAACTGAATTTTTATTGTAATATAAAGGACAATAAAAATGCCTGTTCTCATTTGTAACTTTTGTTGTAATATAACGATATTAAAAATTGAATCTTTTTAATGTACACCTTTTTATGCAAAATAACAACATTAAAAATTGAATCTTTTTATTTATTTATTTAAAACAAGATCTAATCTAATCGGTGTTTACATATCTAAATAAATAGGAACTTTTATTTGTATGACGTAGATCTAAACCATCATGGATATTCCAAAACACCGCAATTCATACAAAAATCCAAGCACAAGACATTGCAATTATAATTATAATCATAAATTCATGGATTTTGATTACCAATAATTAATTAAACGTTTAGTAAATTATTATTATCACCGAAACAAAGAGCAGAATTTTGTCGCAGAATCAGATCTAGAATAACAGATCTGGAATAAATAATAGATTTTCATCGCAGAACTGGATCATTACATACATACACATAATTAATCAGCAAGAAAATAATTAATCTAAAAATTAATTTTGTAAATAGGAATTCTCACCGTCGTTCGTGATTAGCCCAATTTTTTCAACAGCTCAGAAATTCCCCGTTTCAGTCTAGAATTGTAGTTCAGGATCGTACGAGTCCAACGCTTCTGAATTTGTATGACCAAGTTATGGGTAAAGCAAGTTAGTAATTATATTTAAAATTAAATTAATCAAAGGGATTAAGTTCCTTAACCTTTCTTCCCTCTCTGTAAAACTCGGCCATGACTTTTCTAATTTGTTCAAAACTTTGGATTCAAATTTCCGGCGATTTAGTGAATGGTTTAAGGCGCCGTCAGCTGGAGGAGTGAGACGACCCGAACTTCCCCGTGAAGGAAAGCACGGATAGAATTGAGGACAAGACAAAATAGAACGCAAACGGAAGAACATTTCTGTAACGACCCAGATTTTTGAACAGTTTATTTTAAATATTTAATATGGTTATTCCATATATACGAACGAATTAAATTTTAGAACCGCTCCCGTTGAGTTTAGAATATCGTATAATGTTGTTAACATCAGTCGTTGCGACTAGATAGCGGTTTGGGATTTCGAATGAAAGGACCGCAAGATATTTTAGTTATATATATAATAAAAAAATCAATTTATTTTCAAAGCCTATATTTTCATTTCAGCCGACCTATCTTCATTTACATCGCAGACATCTTTTTCCTTGAGTTGTAGAAAATGCTCCCCACCTTCACCATCGCGGACCTACTTCTCTGTGTAGTCACCTTCTCGTATAAAAATCACGTACTCATGTCTCCTGACTTCTCAACGAAGGAAAACAACAGTTTAATGTTTGGTGTACTTCTGTCTCCTTTCCATTGCTTATAAATTTCGATACCTCCTCCTTTTTGGACATCTCGTTCCTCAACAAATAAAACCCCCTTTCCTTTAATCGTTCCATATTGAAAACCAAAATAAAATGGCCATTGCCCTTTTTATTTCTGCCGATTCTAAAAAAAACACCATTTGCCCTTCATTCTAAAACCAAATACACCTCGAGCCATTTCCTCTTCCGTCACTTTTCTGTCTAGTAAAAATAAAATCCTAAAATCGAAAGTCGAATTAGCGGATTGGATTGAAGACCACCAAATTTCCTTGAAGCTCGAAATCCGAATCTCGGCACCAAATTGAAGGTACTCGAAGTTGTGTGATTTCATTTTGCTGAAGTTCGATCATTGTCTGGGGTTCCATTTGGGATGCGCGATGTTGAACTGCGAGTTTGGGATTTCACGATGGCTGTTGGAGTTCGAATTAGCGGATAGGAGTTCGACAGTAGGGGGGTTGTTCGATAATTGTTGGATGGCTAACGGGGGACTGGAACGGTGAAAGGAGGTGCGATGTTGGATTATTGATGACGACGATGTGTTTAGGAGTGCGAAGTAGGAGTTTGAATGTCTGAATGGTGGAGCGCGAACATGATGAAGGAGCATTGAGTGTTGTCCAAGGCAGGGATTACGTCGGTAGTTCTGTTAATGATGCGAATGGTGTAGTGTTGATGATGGCGTTGTGGAGTATGGGTTCAGATCTGGAAGTAGTTGACTGCAAGTTGTTTGGTTAAATGCCGTAATGGAGTAATGCTGTTTCGGGGCTGAACAGAACATGCTGGATGTTAGGATGTTCAGAAAGGAGAGGAAGGTATAAACTTGATTAAAAAGAGAATTAATTAATTCATTAATTAAGTAGTTCATAGCATGTAAATTCATTCAAACTTATAATGCATATAATTATTCCATACGTTAATAGGATTGCACGGATTGAAGCACATTGAGTTCATATGAATGAAGGTTACAACATGGATATTAACGGAACGAAGTAGTATTTTGGATGGTTTGCAGTAAGAATGGATCAGCGATGGTTGAGTTCGCTTCATAGTTGGTCGAGGTGCGAAGTAAATTTATTCGAGATGATGCAAGAAAATTCGTTAGCCGAGTGATGCTGAATTTAAATGGATATTCAGCAAAAGAAGAATTAAGGTGAGTAAATCTCGCTCACCTTTTATTAATAATTATTTTTACTTCGTAAAAATAATTGTTGTTGCTTGGTTGGATTTTTTTCTGGTTGTTTTATATATATTAGTTATTTAGGCTATTATATATATATATATATATATATATATATATATATTGGGTTGATTGATTGGTTGGATTCCCGCAGTCTCATTAGCGGATGCCCGCAGTTTCATAGCGGATGATTACCCTATACGCCCCACGCTATGATTAGTGGATGACCTTCTATACCGCGATATTCTGCCACGAAGCAGAATGGGTATTATTTATGTGCTAACGTCTGTGGATGCAGGGAAACAGGTTGGAGGAATCCAACAGGATTCCTCAAAAATATATTATCTGTTTGTTGTTTGTTTGATTTCACATATATTCATATATGATGTGTTAAAAACCAAATGATTGAAAATTGGGTGATTTGATTGTTTAAAATATCACTGGGCCAATTGTTAATTTATTAAAATATCGTGGAAGGATATTTGAAATTTAAAAGGGAAAATTCTATTTTTAAATAGAATTTGAATTTTAAATGGAAATAAAAATATAAACTTGTTTTTGAAAAATATAACAAGTAGTTCCTTTATAAACGAAGTTTATAAATAGTTCTTTTATAACGAAGTTATAAATGAAGTGAAAAGAATTATCATTTGATAATTCAGAAATAGAAATACAAGTGTGAAAGTGGAATGGGAAATCTATCTCCAAAGAAAAATAGAAATATCGATTTCAAAAGGAATTGAAGTCGAGACTTGTTTAAAGAAATTGGATATAAGAATTCAAATAGAAAACAGACTTTGAAATATAGAATTTCAAAGAAGAATTGAATAGAATTTGAAATATAGAATTTCAAAGAAGAATTGAAATATGAAATTTGAAATAGAAATTCAAGTATTGAATTTGAACATGGATATAGAAATTCAAGTAGAAATTTGAATATAGAATTTCAAAATAGAATTTGAAATAAACTTTGAAAATAGGATTTCAAAGTAGGATTGAAATAGGATTTCAAAATAGAAAATTCAAATAGTTTTGAAATAGAATTTGAATTCAAGGGAATTGAAGTAAAATTTGAATATAAGGGAATTCAAATGGGATTGGAATAAAGGAAATTCAAAAATGGAATTTCAAATAAAAGAAAATGTAATTTGAAATATTGGGAGTTTCAAATAAGAGAAAAATGGAATTTGAAACATTTAGAATTTCAAATAGAAAATTAAATGGAGTTTGGATATTTAAATTCAAGTATGAATTTCAAATATAGAAATTCAAAAAGGAGTTGAAGTAAAGTGGAAATCGAATAAAGGATTTGAAATGGAATTCGAATTAAGGATTTGAAATGGAATTCGAATAAAGGATTTCAAATGGGATTTGAATACAGGATTTAAAACTATGGAATTTGAAATGTAAAGATTCAAATTTGGAATATATATATATCTATATATATATATTAGAATGAAGTTGAATTCATTTTAAAGAAGTTTAAAGGTTTATATATATAAATATAAATAAAACGAACTCGCCGCAGCGATGCAGTTCGTAAATTGGCGATTTGAACTTCAATCGAGTATACAGAACGCAATTGAAGTCGAAATTCTTTGAAACAAGAAACGTCAGGACCGGTTTGATAATAGTTTTCTAATGAAAGAGAAAAATATGAATTTCGTCGTATAGATTTTTAGTTATGTCAAAATCAAATTTTCAGAAAAACAGCGCCAGAACTATTTAAAAACCATAACGGTTTATTCCATTTTATAAAAGGATGTTAAACAAATAAAATCCGAATTTCTATTTAGAAGATTTCAGATTTGAGTTATAGAATATATGTGAACTCAAGTGAAGTAATGAATTTGATTTTGAAACAGAAATCAGATTTTCGACTTTGAATAGAACTAACTAATTCGAAAAGAAATTAGTTAAGGAGATTTCGAATGGATATTGGGGTTTAAATAAGTGAATCCGATTTGAAAATTTATATTCGAAATAGAAAAGGAAACTAGAATCGAAATCGAAATTCGATTTGGTTATGAACGAGTTAAATATTTTGTTCGAACATGTTATGTTCAACAAAGAAGTGAAATAGGCAAAAAGGCTAATTAAAGAATAATTGAGCGAAACTGAATTCAAACGATTCAAAATTTGATTCAAACGAATGGATTTAGTTGAATTGAATTGGAAACAGGTGAACAGGTGGTAAACAGATATGGGATGGAGTATATGAAGATTTTTATTTATATGCCCGACAAAAAGGTACATGTTTAAATTCATATATGAGTTTTATGCGCCATATCGGCTAGCCGCTTGGCTTCTTCTTTTTCTTTTTGAGATTAGAAGGACCGGGAAAGCTATTTGAAATTTCCCGATGCTCCCGATACAGGGGAGGTTATGGCGAAATTTTCCGAAAATTTAAGGAGTTAGAATATTTTTAAGATATTTTGATAATTTGAAATCATTGTATCGACGTATTGAATTCGATAGTAAAGTGAATATAAAAATCGAATGTTGTAAACAAAAAGGGATAGAGATAAGTGATTGGAATTGTTTCCAATTGCAAATAGAAATTTTTCTAATATATAGAAAATAAAAGAAGTTGATATTTGGAAACGTTTTCCAAATGGCATAAGAGGCAAGATGATTATTGAAAACATTTGGTTAACAAATATTGATAGAGGAAATGGAGAAGAGATTTAATTAATGAAATATTAATTAAAGAGCCCAGTGATTTGTTTGATATGTTGGATGAACACTTGTTTTTATTCGATAGTTAAATCACAGACTATCGAAGTTTTGACCATCGTTGTCAATATGGAGAGACCGGTTGGATTATTATCCGAAGAACCACTCCGTATTGGCATAAGCGTTGCGAACCAAATATGCTGAATATATTGAAGACGGAGTAAAGTGCAAGGGCTTTTCTAGTAATAGAAATAGTGCCTTCGGGGTCGTTCAATCCCAGAACGAACGTATATGGACGAATGTCTGACAGAGTATTTCCAATGATCAAATGGGTTGGTCTGTATGAATATATATGGTTGCAACGGATTTATCCCTTAGCATAATATCCAGAATACTTGTGCAAACTCGACTAGTGATTAACGGATCTGATAATGTGGCATTCAAAGTGATTGTGTTATCAATGAATGGTAAGTAATCATAGCCTCAAGCCTCAACAACCGGGAAAGGACAAAAATCGGGCAGGCAGCATGGCTATGTGGGTCGCACCCATTAGGGTGTATAATCACCTATCTAGAGAAATTCCTTTTGTTTCTAAATCTATCGATTCTGCCCATTCGGGAACGGTGGTTTGAGTCCAACCGTTGGTGATATACATTCGATACACTCAAGCGAAATGAGTGGTCGGTCATGTGTGGGCCGGGTTGCAAGACGTTCTTGTTGAACCCAGGTGTATTCGCCTCTAGAGATACATCATCGGAAGGTGGTCCCATACCTTGTCATGTTGGAAATCCAATCTCCAATAAGCGCCATGCGGTTTTTTTGATTTTATACTATATATGTGGAGCGTGAGATGCAAGCGTTCTGCTATTTGGTTATTTATTTGATGTAGACATTATTATAATATCATTGGATTTGATATCAAAATGTTTTGGGTTATAGTAAGGTAAAAACCGTCCGTGTTTATGTGTGGGCTGGTCTTACTATTACCTTTTCTTTTGAAAGGATTTTTAAAAGTTAAACAAGTGGTTGGAGTTTACTCACACCAGTCCCATGACTGACCCAGAGTTTATTTTGTTTTGTTTTCCCTAAACTCTTGGGTGCCCAAATTTGTACGGGCAGTCAAGTAGTCGGGATTTCACAGATTCATTTGAAGGAGCTGGAAGCAGGAGGCTTCACCAGTTAGATATAGACTATCATATATTCCGTTGTGTACTACGTTGTATCTGGAAACAGGTGTTTATAACTGTTCCAGAAATGGCTGTTGTGCTCTGATGATGGTATGTACATAAAGTTACTGATTTGTATTTCTAAAGTTATGTTATATAATATATTTTATTCGTTTCGCTGTGAGTTGTGATCTTCATTTTTCTCCTATTCTAAGTTTTCTTTCTTTCTATTTCTCATCCTCTATCTTCTTTCTATTAATGGTTCATATTTCTGTGTTATTTGGGTTGGACGTGTGGTGTAATTAGTCAACTCAGATAGCTCGGATTTTCGGGTCGTTTCAATTTCATTGTTATTACAACAATTCCATCAGATACAAGAATATACAGGGTATAAATGAATAAATTACATTCGACAAATATCAGAGATTACAATAAGTTACATAGCAGCGGAAAAATATACAAAATACAACTGAAAGTGATACACGGATACAGAGATTTCCGAGCATCGTTCCAGCTGTTAACCAGGACCCTGTGAATATAAATCTGCAAAACCAAAACTACTAGCTGCCCGTGTGGAAAATAGGGGCACCCAGAGTTTAGGTTAAAACAATAAACTCCAGGTCAGTCGTGTGACTGGTGTGAGAACTAAAACAGTTATTAATATTTGTTTTAAAGTTAGGTAAATCAAGGGACCACGCCGTATAACACGGAACGGGTTTCCTCCCAAGAATACCAGTGCATAGAACAAACAGCGCAATGCTAAATAAAGAAAAATGAAGCTGTTATAAGACCCAGGTCCCATCACACAATGCAACGCAAGCCGGAGGATAGGGTTTTTCCTTATAACATCCAAAGCATGCTTGATACGTTAAAAACACATTCTTTGATACTATTATAAGTGTATAGTGTCAAAACAATTTCAATCATAAATATCAATCATAGGCGGCATGGGTACCATCTATCATGTCGCCATACTAGTTCTATAATTAAAACCGCAATATCACGTATTGGAAATTGGATTTCCGTCATGAGTCGAGGCAAGGGGCAAGCTCCTCTCCGCGTTCGAGACACTCTAGCAATGCCTCAGGACCCCACTCTGATCCTTTGGAACCTCCAAGGCCGGTCCTCTCTTACTTTTGAGGATTAATTATTCCTGAACACACGTTTCCCGGTCCTTACAGACCTATATCCGAGGCGCCTCGTATCCAACAACCACACAGGTGAAAAGTAAATAAATGTCAGGGCTGGTAGGTCACTGACACCACCCTAGCTAGAAAGAAACGTCGTGCACTCCTTGGGTCCGTATCCCGTTTTTAACTCATACCGAGGTGTGAGGCTCGCGAATTCACGTTATACACAAAGCTATGCCACACAGGCCGTGCTTTGATCATCAACCACAAGACTTTGCTTTTCAACAGAAGCCTTGATCAATTGCCACTTACGTGTGCCACACTAGCAATTCACTCCATGCGACTAATGTCCATCGATATACAACCTCTGAGCTCGTACGTCTCAGAGAAGGGCGTTAAGCAAGAGAATAAATTCTCCGCCGCCAAACAGATGTATATTTAATAGAGATCGATCAACACAGAATAAAATCCAATGTCAGACACACAATCCATTTACAAGTTCGTTCTGGGTCTGAACGAAACCGGAGGCACTTTCCTCGCATATCCATCCATCTCCAAGTACGTCTGGACGATCACCAACTGATTCCCTCATCCTGGGTGTACAACCCAATCAAGATCATCAGTAATCACCCAAACGATGTGAAGACTTCCGGTCTTCAACCACCGTCTTCATCTTCGACATCTCGTCGAATCGGTTATTCAGAATGGGTATAAACCCGGCCTTTCTGGATAACCCACGTATATAATAAACGAATGTTACACAAACACAACAAACGCCTCATTCCAATTCAGAATATTCTTTTATTCACAAAATCACATTCTTAGGGAAATGTTCCCATTAATTTTATCCAAGATAAATTCTTCTAAATTTATTCTTTAATCTTCCTTTGGATATCATTTCAAACCATATTATGGTTTTCCAAACTAGTCGGGATTAGCGAACCAGACCGAAGTAATTATTTATTTTATTTCCCAATCCCAACCTATATATCCCATGGAGCAAAACTGGTGATACTCCATTCCTAACACCACGGTGTTATCGGTAAAATTAATTACCATTTCACGTTCAAATCTAATTAAAGATTTAACTATCGCTTTGGAGCAAAACTGGTGGTACTCCATTTTCGATCACCTTTCAGATTTGATAATTTAAATTATCAATTCACATTTTAATCTAATTAAAGATTCATTAAAACTCCACTTAGTTTTAATCTTTTCAAAAATCAACATCTTGCCTTTAACTGGGTTAAAGAACCAATGTCATCTAAAACATGATCCACGATAAACCCAAATCACATTTGATATTAAATACAAGGCTCTGAATAGAAAATATATCGGCTTATATTCAATATCAAATTCTGAAACCAACAAATATCGTATTGGAAATAACGATATAAAATATCTTTCAAATCCCTATAACAATATTTGTATAGTCACGAAATCCAACATCGAAATATCCCGAAGATAATTTCGATTCAACTCCAGTCCAATCCACGTATTGGGAATATTGATTATTTTTAAAATCACTTCAAATTCAATTTATTTATTTAAAAAAATAAATTGATTTTAATTCTAGTTCAAACTAGTTCATTTCGATAAAAATCTATTTTTATCCTTTCAAATGTGGAATTCTTCAGCCCAATTTTTCCCAAATCATTTTTTATGATTTTACACAAATTATGGATATTTTTAATAATTTTATCAAGGCCCGTACAGTCGATTTCCATCAACAGCCATAGAACTGCACTTACAACGACCTTTTTCAAATTTGATTTGGGCATAACTCCAAATCCAACCGTTAGATTTCAAATTTCAAATATTCATTGGAAAGGTCTTTTCGATACGAACCCAACGGTTCCGGTTTTAGGAGAATCCGACGGTCGGATCTCCCGTAATGTCCGTTTGAAATAAATGGTCGAAATTCACGAATTGCCGCGGCGCGGCGCGTTCTATTCGGGCCATTATATATATATATATATAAAATATATATAATATATATATAAAATATATATAATATATATATTTCGTCGATTTCCCTTTTTAAAACGTATTTTATAAATCGTTTTAAATTCGTTTCAAAAACAATTTCAACTTCATCTTCAATTTCAAATCTATTTGATTTCAATTCAATTAGAATTCAATTTCACTTTCTATTCAATTCGAATCGAATTCATTTTCTATTCGATTCGAATTCATTTCAAATTGATTCAATAAAATTTCAATTTCAATTTTTATCTAATTCAATTTGAATTTCATTTCAAAATATTAGATTTTGAAATCACTTTTCAATATTCATTGTAAAACGAATAAAATCGATATAAATATCGTTCACGTCAAAATAGCGCATCTCTAATCCACACGGCTTTATATTTTTCAAAAACTTCTTTATTCTATTCGACAAATGAATATTTATTCTATTCAACACATGAATCTATATTTCTTTCAACACACGACTAATCTCCACACATGAGTACTGTCAACACATCACTATTTTTGTTATGTAAAATATTTTATAAAACTATGGTATCTATCGTTTGATTTTTCAATTAGACTCCACCGTAAAGTAGATTCTAATTGTAAATATGATAAAGATGTAAATTTCATTGTATAAAATATTTCACTCAACACATAAATATTTTCAACTCAGGAATATCGTCAACACATGACTATTTTTATATTCAACATATGAATCTTCTTTTATAATATTCATTATTTTCCCGATTGGAATGAGGCCCAATCAATCACCATATAACGTTAATTATATGGATTCCATACAACACATGTATATAATAGCATTGAAAAATAATCAACCATCATCCAAGGTGCACCACACTGTATAAGCATCAAATATAGATATCTAACGCTTATAACAGCCTGTCAATCAATCGATCGACATATTTAATCAATCAGGATGAGTGAACTTCAAATTTCATCCCAACACCCGTGTGGGGTTTCAAACAATCAAACACAGATTTTAGTTGTGCAGTTGGGCGACGTGTAAAATTTATCGACCCAATCAATATCAGTCAAATCAGTGTATATAAACAAATCGGTCGATTTGTTTATAAATATTCATTTATTCACTTTCACATTAAAAATTATATTTTTAACGATAAAACATTTTATTTTAACACATGAATTTCTATTCAGTTCATTTATTCAATAAAATGATATTTTTATTTTTCTAACATATTTTAGAAAATTTCGGCGGCATAACGGCACGATACTAGAAACGGGACGAGGCATAGCCTTATCCCCGGTCTAGTGAAGGCCCACGCCATTCACACATCAATCAAATCCATTCCATTTCACCAAACAATTCCATTGTGAAGGCCCACGCCATTCACACATTAATCAAATCCATTCCATCTCACCAAACAATTCAATTCAAACCAAGTAATCTAACCAACTACACAACCAAACAATTTTACAAACAAGCCATCCATGGTCTGTGGATGACGGGTGTCGGGTGCTGCTAAGCACCGTCTGCATCCTAGTATATATATATAACTAGAAAAAGAGGTTTAGAGTGAGAAGTTCTCACCGATAGCTATCCAACTTCACGACACTTCATTTATAAAAATCTTCTTCATTCTCGCCTTTTTATCATCTTCGTTGCCCGTAGTCACTACATATATAAAAATCACATTTTTATTTGTTCACTTTCAATTTAAAAATCATATTTTTATAATCACTTCATATATTTAAAAATCAAAATTTTACTTTGCTATTCAATATATAAAAATCGAATTTTTACTATGCTATTCAATATATAAAAAATCGAATTTTTACTTTGTTATTCAATATATAAAAATCAAATTTTTATCACGCCATTCTTCATAAAAAGATTTCGCCTTTTCAAAAATAAAGATTTCACCTTTTCAAAAATAAAGATTTCACCTTTTCAAATATAATCTAAAAATTATATTTTTCTCCCTTCTACACTATAAAAATTATATTTTTCTCGAAGTAAAAATCACATTTTTATTTCAACGTATATATAATAAAAATCAGATTTTTATTTCGCTGTATATATAAAGATGATGTTTTTGCTATCTACTTAATATAAAAATCGTATTTTTATACTTCTAAAAATATAAAAATCATATTTTTAAATATGCTACCTATATAAAACTGGTTTTATATATGGTATTTCTAATTAAAAATTCCATTTTTAATTACATGAATAAAAATGACTTAAAGAAAAACGCACCTTTTTCTCAAACGAACTAGGGGCTTGCTGTGGACGGGGGTGGTGCTGATGGTTGGAGGCGGGGCTTCGAAATGGGGAGGAGAGAGGGGCGGCGGGTCAGGGTTTTTGGGTTCGTCGGGCTTCAGGGGGGGCTGCTGCGGCTGAGGTGGGGCGTGGGAGGCGTCGCAGGTGGTCAGAGGGTGGCGGCGGGCTGCTGGTGGTCGGGGAGGGGGGGGTCTTTGCATTGGGAAGGAGAGAGGATCGAGGCGCGAGAGGGATTCGAGAGGAGGGGGGGCTTGGTGCGGTGGCCGATGGAGGTGGCGCCCCTTTGGTGGCGGCGGCGGCTCCACGATGGGGAAGGAGCGATTTGTCTTCGTTTTTTTTTTCATCGGATCCAAATGAAAACGAAAGGGGGGGGGGTCCAGAACGAGATTAAGGGGAAGAGGTTTTTTTTTATTAATTATTTTAATTATTTTATTTTTGAAAAAGTTGACTTTTACATTTGACCTCTAAACGAGGCCCACCGCCTGTCGTCCATAGCGTTTCACCCCCGTTCCGAACACAATGGGATATGCCATGTAGGACAATTCAATCGTTTCGATCAGTTTCCGTTAAATTTACATTTAAATCACTATATTGAATTTTAAACGTACATTTCAATTTACCGGGGTCACATACTAACTCTATAAATTGCAGAAAAATATTTTCTAGCTTCGTATTGACGATACGGTCCTAACAAAACTAGTTTCGTCGAATTCCGAGACCGTTGGAAAAATGGCCATTTTCCAGTCGATTAAAATCAACTGAAACTGATCAAACGCGTTTTCCTTTGCCACGCTCACATATTGATTCGAAAAATTATGAAATTTGGAATCTAGCAATAATTTAACATCACGGACCCAACAAAACTGGTTTCGTCGAAATCCGAGGTCGTTTGCAAAATGTCCATTTTTAAGGGCCTGAATTCCATAGCGACTATTCAGAATTTTCAACTGGACATATCTTTCGATTCCCGCTATGAAATCTCGATTTGTCGCATTCGTTGGAAAGATATTATCAAATAGATCCTAATGTTTTTGGTTTCACTAAAATCCGGATTGTTTTGCACCCGGTACATTCAATTGAAGTTTGAAATCGAATTATCGAACTACCGCGCCATTTTCAATTCTATTTATAATTATATATAATTATTTATACTCTAACGACGACGCGTATAAATATATACGTTCGAATTATATTCAAAATAAATTTCTAGTCGATATTATTAAAATAACTCATTTTAAATATTCAAAATTCGCTAAATTTGCCAAAATAAAATTTTTAAATTGGCCCAGTTTTTCCGGGTTGTTACAAGGAGAACGGGCTCGGAGAGGTCGAGGTGTGCCGGCGACAAGGGGGGGTGCAGTGGTGCCTGGTGGGGCCAGCGGCGTGCGCAAGGCGCTTACTTTGGTGGCTCGACCCTCGAGCTACGGGCCACGAGAGGAGGTGCTTTTGGTCGGAGGTGAAAGAGGAGGGAAGGGGCTTCAAAACGGTGTATGGTATGGGTTCTAACTCGAAGTGAGGAGGGAGAATTGGAGGAGAGAAGTTTGGAAGGGGTGGCAGCCAATGAAATTAGGATTTGTGTTTGGTATTCAGAAGGTATGAGATATTTTGTAGAGGTCTAGGATTTTTATTCTAGCTTGTCCATGTTAATCAATTTTAGTAATAGTCTTTATGTTATAACATTATATATATATATATATATATTTTAATTTTGCAAAATAAACCATTAATGTGTCTCCCACATATAGTATGTTACACAATAATTTAGTCAGCTGACTAGGCATAAGGTAAATGGTTTAATTAATGTTTATTTTAAAATTCAAAATCGAAATTGATGTGCGTATTAATAATTCCTTCATTTTTATATACTTACCTATTTAATCATGTGAAGGTTATTTTTAACTTCTTCGTTTACCATTTTAACGCGCATTTTATTTTTAGTTCCAACCGCGTATTATTAATATACGCACAAAATTAAAAGTTATTTCAACTTTCTTTTATTGCATGGTTTTATACCATCTATGACGCACGTATATTTTGTGCATTACTTTTGCAATTTATACCTAAACATATTTATATTAAATTTTCTCTTTATTTCTTCCTATGCATGCACAATTCTTTGTTTGTGTATTTAACATAATATTTAGTTTCTAATTTTACAAATAAACCCATAATGTGTCTTTCTCTTTTTATATTTTTATTTATTAAAAAGCATAAAGTGTGGCATATATTTATATGAAAGAAAGAGAGAGGATCATAAAAGAAATTAATGAAACGCATGCTGTAATTATTATTGGGTGGTTCTATTTGTACACCACTAATTAGTTAGCACACACCACACATTATACAAGTAAATTATACACCTAAAACTACTTTATACATACTATTATTTTACAAGATTAACCTTGTTCTCATCATCATTTTCTTTCCTTGTTCTGACATAAAACTTATATGCAAACATAAAAGCATGGCCTTAAAATAAATAATCATAATTGACATTATTTTCTAACATTAAAATTGTAACCTCTTTATTATTACTCATATAATTTATCATTTTGATTAAAATCAACCCTAATTTTATGAGGGAAAAACAACCCTGTACCCTTTAAATTAGAGCATTTAATGATGATAGTTGTCTTGATTGATGACAATTTCCGTTTTATAATAGGAAAAAAAATCCATTGATTCCATCACTAAAACCTATCGCTTTGATAAATTTTGTAAATTTTAAAGTTTAATGGATATAGGAAATATAAGCGAGAAAGCAATTAAAAAGAAGGGTAATTTATTAATAAATTTTTATTAAAAAGATTGTGATGTACGTAGAGCAATATTTGGTGTATAAATAGAATTTGCCATTATTATTATCATTATTATTCCTTGCAATGAATGACATGCTTTTAATTCCCATTGAATATGATTCCAAATTTTATTTATTTTATTGAAGGAGGGGATTTTCCCCTTTTTTCACTTTCACTTTATTTGGTTATATATATTTTACTTTATTTTATTATATATATATATATATATATATTATTTTTTATTTGTGAACAAATGACAAAATGAAACCTATTCTATTTATTTCATCATTTTTTTCTTTTAGTAACAAATGGCAAATAAAATACATTTTCAACCGTAATTATTTCAATAAATTATTTTATATTCTCTAAAATTCATTAAAATTTTATAAAATAAAATTTTTGAATTGGTCCTGATTTTGTGGGTTGTTATCCTCGAAAAGGAAAGTAGCTAAAAATTGTAAAATTAACTATCTTAATTTTAAATTTTAATGGTTGATTATCCTTTCAAAATATACATAACTTTATATATATAAAAATCATATTTCAAAGAATAAATTATAAATATCAAAAATGCGTTAATTATAAATTCGTAACTCTTAACTCGTTCTAAGGCATTACTAACCCCATTTCTAACGAGGTCACTCATTCTAGGATACTGCTGATCCTATCTCTAGTGAGTATTCTTATTGGACATTACTAATCCAATCTCTGATGAGTCTTTTGTTCAGTTCTAACAACTTGTACCCCAAAGATTTGAGCTAACCAGAGCTCTGATACCAAATGTAAAGACCCGCAAATCCCACCCTTTGAATCGACCATAAACCACACAGATCTGACCCAAAAGGTGAAAATCTACGAATACTTTAACTTTGGGAATACAACATATTAAAACAACAACAACAACAACAGAAGACTTTTATAACACTATAATAAATGTTACATCAGAGTACAGAATATACATATCAGAGTACATTGGAATATAATTACAGCGGAAGATAAATACAAAAAAAAAATGTAATATACTGCAACGGAAGAACACAGCGGAAGACTCTCTATCTCTGGACACGGCTTTAAGCTTCAACCCAGAATCCTGTTTAATATATCTGCAAAAATAGCTACTCGATTGCCCGTGTGGAAAATATGGGCACCCGAGTTTGCCAGTGGACAAACTACAGGTCAGTCATGGGACTGGTGTGAGAATTCTACTTAACCTATATAATATAATTAGGCTAATCACAGGACCACGCCACTTTCGCGGAACGGGTTTTCTCCTATGAATTGCCAGTGCATGACTAAAGTAAATTGTCAAAATAACGCAATGCTTTTTAGAAAAATGAAACCATTATAAGACCCAAGTCCCATCACACAATGCAACGCAAACCGGAGGATAGGGTTTTACCTTATAATGATCAAAATATGCTTGATACGATAAACACGGTATTATATAATAATAGTGTGCAACCAATTTGAAATACATCAAAGTAAATGTATCAATCCTAGACGGCATGAGTGCCCCATCCCACTATGTCGCCATATATAGGTATACAATCAAAACCGCGTGATGTCGTATTGGAAATTTGGGTTTCCATCTGAGTCAAGGCTAGGGAGGAGATCCTTAACGATTGGAGACACTCTAGCAAATGCCCCAGGATTGGTACTCTGTCCAACCCTTGGATCCTGCAGGGCCGGTCCATACGTTAACGCTTAATGGATTGGCAATTCCTGAACACACGCTTCCCGGTCCTTTTGGACCTATAATACGGCCAGTGGCGACCGCATAAACCGAGGCCTCGAAAAATCCAACAACCACAATGAATAAATGCCAGCGCTGGTAGGTCCCTGACACCACTCTAGCTAGAAAGAAACGTGTGCACTCCCTGCGTTCCCTTCTCCCGTTTTAGACTCTACCGGGCTGTGAGGCTCGCGAAGTCACGTTACACAAAGCTATGCCTAAATAGACTATACTTTGATCATCCCACAAGGCTCTGCTTTGCAACAATAAGCCTTGTTCAAGTGCAACTTGGCATACCACATCAACAACTCATATCATGCGATCGGTAATTATTTAACATACAAAAGGGTGTTAAGCAATAGAATAAATCCTCCGCCACCATGCATTTATATATTAAATAAAAACCAATTTAATTACATGAAATAAATTTCAATGTCAGGCATGCTATCCATTTACAAGTCCGTTCTGGGTCTGAACGAAACAACGTATCCGTCGATCTCCAGTACGTCTGGAAGATCATCACTTTTTACCTTGCCTTGGGGGATCAGTCCCAATTCAAGATATCAGTCACCATCAACCAAACGATGTGAAGCTCTCCGGTCTTCAGTCACCGTCTTCATCTTCGACTCTTGATCGTCGTGATGATTATTCAGAATGGGTTAGACCCGGTCTTTCTGAATAACTCGTGTATTTGTAATTAAAATCAACCATACGCCACATTCCAACTCTGAACATTCTTTTAAATAAAAATTATTATTTATGTTAAAAGATTCTCATTAATTATATCAAAGATAAAATAAATTACATTTTAATCTTTCTAAAAAGATTTATTTATATTCCTTTTAAATCTATAAAATAGATTTATAAATTTCCAAATAACAATGTCAATGTAAATTGGATTAAAGAACCAATGTCGTTTAAAAACAAAGTTCACGATAAATCCAATTCACATATCAATTTATTTTCAGTCACAAAATATAATTGTAAATAATCTTAATTAAAAGATTAACTCTTTTATCGGGCTTAAGGACAATGTTATTTAAGACACCATCCACGACAACCCAAAATCCATTACTTGAACTAAATTCTGATTAAATATAATCTAATTGAAAACTTCATCTAGTCTGTTTGTAAGATATTTTCAATTCAATATATTCTTTATATTACAAAACTCTTTATTTTACAAAAATCTTTTATTTAAAAAGAAATTCTGCATTGGAACGTGACTCAACCATGCACCATAAAATTTGGGTCATATGGGTTTCATACATTTCATATATAGGGTAATAAACAGGAAATAATCCTCAAACCATCCATTAACAACCAGAGTGACAATGTCAACTGTGTGAGCATTAAGATGAGATTTTAACGCTCATCGCAGCATGTCGATCAATCGATAGACATATAATTAAAGATTGGGATTTGTGTTAGTCAAGTATCGTCCCAATACCCGTGTGGGGTTTTCAGCCAATAACAGTTCATATAAATAAATAAATAAATAAATAATTGGTTAATAGATTTAACCAATTTCAATTTCACTAACAAGTTGATGTTAATAAATCAAACATGTCACTTATATCGAGTAAAAATGTAATTTTCTCGTATGATTTCTCTCTCTATATATACATCCCTAAAGTTACATAAATAGTAATTTACTTATATAGCTTTATTGCGGATGACAAATAAAATATAAATTTTATTACACTTCACTCGTGTGGAATTTCTTGACAATACAATTCAGTGTATATTTTTTTCCCACATAATGATTCCTATGTTATAACATAAACTCTAATGTAAGTTTGCAAAATAAAAAATGGATTTTTCTATTTGCATATAAATTCTACTGTATATTATGCAAATAAATTCTGTTTCAACAAAGATGTGTAAAAGTGATATACTCATTTTGTTGGCAATTCTATTTCAACAAATACAATGTAGATAAAAGTGTATTTCTAATCTTGTACTTTTATTTGTACATAAAATACAAATAAAATGCATTTCATGTATTTGTCTTTTTATTTGACAAAACAATGTTAAAAAAATGTTCTTTTAAATCTTGTCCTTTTATTTAACAAAACAATGGTAAATAAAATGTCTCTTTAAATCTTTTACTTTTAATTAACAAAACCATGATAAATAAAATGTCTCTTTAAATCTTTCTATGCTTTATTTGCATCTAAAAATGCAAATAAGAAATATAACTCCCTTCTTTTTCTTGTGTTTTGTTTACATAAAAAAAAAGGAAACAACTATGTGATTCTTTTTCCTATATTTTGTTTGCATCCAAAAATGCAAACAAAAATATGTCATATTCTTATTTAAACAAAATAGTAAACTCACATAATTACTTCTTTTTACTTATAATAGGAAATGTAAATAAAAAGGGTTCACATAATTTGATCTTTTAATTTACAATAGAAAATGTAAATAAAAGTGATTCACATAATTTGTATTTTTACTTACTATAGAAGATGTAAATAAATGTATTTCTAAATTCTATTCTTTTTATTTACATGAGAAAATGTAAATAAGCGTATTTCTAGATTCTATTCTTTTTATTGTAACAAATCGACAATAAAATATGAACTTTTATAACTATTCTTTTTAAATGACAAAAATTGTAACTTTTTGCTTTAACAAAATAAAAATAAAAATAAAAATTAAAATCTTACATGACTATTCTTTTTATTGTAATGAATTATAATAAGAAATAACACAAAAACATGGGTACTTTTACTTGCATATAAAATATAAATAAAAGTTCAATTCTATAACATGTATTTTTATTTACATACAAAATGTAAATAAAAGTAAAATTCTCAAATACATCTTTTGTTGTAATACAAATGACAACAAAAATATGTTATTTCAAATTGCAACAAAATGGCGCTAAGAATATATATATTTTTTAGTTGAATCCACATGACACTAAAAAATATGTTCGTTTTAATATTTCAACATGACACTAAAAATATATTCATTTTTAATGATTCTACATAACACTAAATTTATGTTTCATTTTTAATGACATAACTTGACACTAAAAATAATGTTTCATTTTTGGTGAAACTTAATAACATTAAAATTATGCTCAATTTCATGAAACTTAACGACGCTAAAAATATGTTTATTTTATATAAAACTTAACGACGCTAAAAATATGTTTATTTTATATAAATCTTAACGACGCTAAAAAAAAATATGTTTATCTTATGTAAATCTCAACGATGCTAAAAATATGTTTATTTTTATGTCAATTTCATATCACCTTCATATTTCTACGAATGATATCAACTAATATTTTGGTGTCAATGTTTCCATAACAATTCCTACATATGGCAACAACTAATATTTTGGTGTCAATGTTTTCATGACAATTCCATATTACTACATATGACCGTAACTAATATTTTGGTATCAATTAGGATGTCCATTTCTCATATTAATACATGTAATCATATTAACTTTGGTGTTAACATATGATGTCAATTTTCATACTATTACATGTAACAACATTAAATTTTTGATGTCAACATATAGTGTCAATTTCCATATTAATACATGTGGTTATAACTAAACCTTTGGTGTCAACATTCATGTAACGTTTCATATTAATACATGAAATAAAAACTGAATTTTTATTGTAATATAAAGGACAATAAAAATGCCTCTTCTCATTTGTAACTTTTATTGTAATATAACGATATTAAAAATTGAATCTTTTTAATGTACACCTTTTTATGCAAAATAACAACATTAAAAATTGAATCTTTTTATTCATTTATTTAAAACAAGATCTAATCTAATCGGTGTTTACATATCTAAATAAGTAGGAACTTTTATTTGTATGACGTAGATCTAAACCATCATGGATATTCCAAAACACCGCAATTCATACAAAAATTCAAGCACAAGACATTGCAATTATAATTATAATCATAAATTCATGGATTTCGATTACCAATAATTAATTAAACGTTTAGTAAATTATTATTATCACCGAAACAAAGAGCAGAATTTCGTCGCAGAATCAGATCTAGAATAACAGATCTGGAATAAATAATAGATTTTCATCGCAGAACTGGATCATTACATACATACACAGAATTAATCAGCGAGAAAATAATTAATCTAAAAATTAATTTTGTAAATAGGAATTCTCACCGTCGTTCGTGATTAGCCCAATTTTTTCAACAGCTCAGAAATTCCCCGTTTCAGTCTAGAATTGTAGTTCAGGATCATACGAGTCCAACGCTTCTGAATTTGTATGACCAAGTTATGGGTAAAGCAAGTTAGTAATTAAATTTAAAATTAAATTAATCAAAGGGATTAAGTTCCTTAACCTTTCTTCCCTCTCTGTAAAACTCGGCCATGACTTTTCAAATTTGTTCAAAACTTTGGATTCAAATTTCCGGCGATTTAGTGAATGGTTTAAGGCGCCGTCAGTTGGAGGAGAACGGGCTCGGAGAGGCCGAGGTGTGCCGGCGACAAGGGGGGGTGCAGTGGTGCCTGGTGGGGCCAGCGGCGTGCGCAAGGCGCTGACTTTGGTGGCTCGGCCCTCGAGCTACGGGCCACGAGAGGAGGTGCTTTTGGTCGGAGGTGAAAGAGGAGGGAAGGGGCTTCAAAACGGTGTATGGTATGGGTTCTAACTCAAAGTGAGGAGGGAGAATTGGAGGAGAGAAGTTTGGAAGGGGTGGCAGCCAATGAAATTAGGATTTGTGTTTGGTATTGAGAAGGTATAAGATATTTTGTAGAGGTCTAGGATTTTTATTCTAGCTTGTCCATGTTAATCAATTTTAGTAATAGTCATTATGTTATAACATTATATATATATATATATTTTAATTTTGCAAAATAAACCATTAATGTGTCTCCCACATATAGTATGTTACACAGTAATTTAGTCAGCTGACTGGGCATAAGGTAAATGGTTTAATTAATGTTTATTTTAAAATTCAAAATCGAAATTGATGTGCGTATTAATAATTCCTTCATTTTTATATACTTACCTATTTAATCATGTGAAGGTTATTTTTAACTTCTTCGTTTACCATTTTAACGCGCATTTTATTTTTAGTTCCAACCGCGTATTATTAATATACGCACAAAATTAAAAGTTATTTCAACTTTCTTTTATTGCATAGTTTTATACCATCTATGACGCACGTTTATTTTGTGCATTACTTTTGCAATTTATACCTAAACATATTTATATTAAATTTTCTCTTTATTTCTTCCTATGCATGCACAATTCTTTGTTTGTGTATTTAACATAATATTTAGTTTCTAATTTTACAAATAAACCCATAATGTGTCTTTCTCTTTTTATATTTTTATTTATTAAAAAGCATAAAGTGTGGCATATATTCATATGAAAGAAAGAGAGAGGATCATAAAAGAAATGAATGAAACGCATGCGGTAATTATTATTGGGTGGTTCTATTTGTAAACCACTAATTAGTTAGCACACACCACACATTATATAAGTAAATTATACACCTAAAACTACTTTATACATACTATTATTTTACAAGATTAACCTTGTTCTCGTCATCATTTTCTTTCCTTGTTCTGACATAAAACTTATATGCAAACATAAAAGCATGGCCTTAAAATAAATAATCATAATTGACATTATTTTCTAACATTAAAATTGTAACCTCTTTATTATTACTCATATAATTTATCATTTTGATTAAAATCAACCCTAATTTTATGAGGGAAAAACAACCCTGTACCCTTTAAATTAGAGCATTTAATGATGATAGTTGTCTTGATTGATGACAATTTCCGTTTTATAATAGGAAAAAAAAAAATCCATTGATTCCATCACTAAAACCTATCGCTTAGATAAATTTTGTAAATTTTAAAGTTTAATGGATATAGGAAATATAAGTGAGAAAGCAATTAAAAAGAAGGGTAATTTATTAATAAATTTTTATTAAAAAGATTGTGATGTACGTAGAGCAATATTTGGTGTATAAATAGAATTTGCCATTATTATTATCATTATTATTCCTTGCAATGAATGACATGCTTTTAATTCCCATTGAATATGATTCCAAATTTTATTTATTTTATTGAAGGAGGGGATTTTCCCCTTTTTTTCACTTTCACTTTATTTGGTTATATATATTTTACTTTATTTTTTTTATATTTTTTTTTGTGAACAAATGACAAAATGAAACCTAGTCTATTTATTTCATCATTTTTTTCTTTTAGTAACAAATGGCAAATAAAATACATTTTCAACCGTAATTATTTAAATAAATTATTTTATATTCTCTAAAATTCATTAAAAGTTTATAAAATAAAATTTTTGAATTGGTCTTGATTTTGCGGGTTGTTACACTAGAAGATCATACTCACCAAGTCTTAAAAGCCAAGGCTGAAAGTGGACCACATGATACCAAGAGGAACCATTAGGTATCAAAAGCTTTTTACTTTATTACGTACCTTGTAAAGCACTTGTACTTGAAGCACTACCTTAAGTTGTTGTCATGTACTGCTCTTCCTAAACGATAAAGGATCGACTCCCTCCAAAAAAAAGCAAAGAAAACAAGAAATGATAATATAAAGGAAGTCATAAAAAACAACTCAACCTTCAAACAAAAGTTTTTAGAATACAGTGGATTGAAGATAAAGAGTAAAATGGAAGAAAGAGGGAAATTTTGCATCAATAAAAAAGTGTTGGTATCGAGGTGAACCTCTTGGTACCAAGTGCTTTTTATTGATGATTAGTCCCTAGTTTTCTTCCTTGTGCATTCGAAAGTGGATCTGGACTTCAACATTAGTAGTCCCCTGATTTTGTGACTTAATCTTCCCATAAATATAGACCCTATGGCAACAAATAAATGTTTTCGGGTTCTAGATCTTCTTATCTTCTATCTCTCTCCTTTTAGAGTTACTAAGGAAGCAACAGTTTTCTATTATAGGCTTTAGATCGGTGAATCCCTTATAGTAATGATTTTCAATCAGGAAAGTCAATAGTGGATGTAGGCCATATTTTATCAACGTCTTTCTTTTTGTTCATATTCCACTAGATGTGAGTCATTTACATGCCATATTCGAGCGTTACGCCACTTTTAGTATCAACGTTTTTGTGCTTTCATCGAGAAATCAATTATTAGGCTTAGATCTAGTTTTGTGCTTTGGATTGGGGAGATCCATAAGTTAGATTCATAAGGTTTGCTACAAGGAACTTGGAAACTTGCTAATATGGCGTCTAGGAGATATAAAAGATCATTAGAAGCACTAGTCAGCGGATATAAAGGATGTTTAATTAGTTGGTTGTCAACAACCAACATATAGTGCTAGTGCCATTTGTTCTATACGGTATGGTATCTAGGTTGAATTTGATAAATGATGCAAGGGACAAACCGAAAGTTGACATATGGTTTTAAAGCTTTGATGAAGATGGATGATGTACAAAGACAACAACCATGGAGGATCAAGAGAAGTAGAAGGGAAAATTCCCTAGATCTAAAGAAAAATCTCCTTTGTTTCTGGCTAAAATAAATGAGAAGGAAAGCAAAAAACAAAGGAAATGAGGTGCGGGAATAGAAGAATTTATTGGTGGAAGTTAGAGTGTTTCCCTTGAATGGAAACCCCTTGGTAGCAAGAGGTTACCACTCAATACTCAGAAAAGAATTTTAGAAACTTGGAAGGGCCAGATGATGAGGCTTTAGATTTATCGAATTCAGAGGCTGATCTACATTATGATGAAGATGGTTATGACCTTGCCGCTAGAGTTCAAAGCATGCAAGTCAACATTATAGCTACAAAATCAATAAAACAACCTAAAGGAGTGGTTCTCCATGAGTTAGAAGATGTTAGATGTCATCGAGTAAGTTGAGACCATTACCATTTATGGAGTCAAATACTTGGTGTAGCTCTTGGCGCTTGACCTTTAGAGTTTATGGCGAATAGTATGTAGTAGGGTCACCAATGAGTACCCACTAAAATCCGAAAACCATCTATATCCATATTCGAAAAGAAGAAAAAATATATTATTCGAAATGCAGATGCAAATATCCGATATTCGAAAATGTTTCTGGATACGTATATCGAGACGACCCATTTTCCCGGTGCTCGGAAGAACAAATGGCATTTAGTATATAACACAATAATATAACAGCAGAACAATAGACATGCATTCAACATCAGAGTGTATAACATATTACATCAGAGTTTTCACCAGAATTAATACATCCCATCGGATCCAAATGTCATATAAAATAGCGGAAATAAGTAAATAGATACATAGCGTAAATAATGATAAGTTAACATGATGGAGTCTTAGAGAGAGTCGAAGAGAACATCCTAATTCTGCTCCTGCTCCAAATCCAAAACCAGCTTTTCTAGATATCTTCAATACATATTAAGACATAGCTTCCAAAAGTAATCCTACTTAACAACCTGTTTACTGGCCTGCCCGTATGGAAATAAGGTCAACTGAGTTTGCAAGTGAAAAAAAAACTGCGAGTCAGTCATGGGATTAGTATGAGAAACTCTAATTAGTTATTATTAACTTTTATAAAAGTAAGGTATATCATGGGACTACGCCGCATATTACAGAACGGGTTTTCTCTACATGAATAACAATACATAAAACTTCGCAATGCTTTTAAGAAAAATGAAGCCATTATAAGACTCAAGTCCCATCAGATAATGCAAAGCATACCGAGGGATAGAGTTTTACCTTACAATGGCCAAACACGTTTGATACGAGAAATTCATTTAAATGATGGTATAATTATTAATCTCTAAGTGGGAAATCGCTTTCGAAATTAAATTTATAAATCTTAGCTCGCATAATTCCCCATCCCATTATGTTGACTACATAGTTTACAATTGAACACGCAAATTCTCGTATTGGAAATTGGATTCTTTCAATGAACAAGGGCAAAGGATCTTCCTTATCTATTCGGATCATCTCTAGCAATACGTCCAGGACTCACACACATGTGATCCTTCGGAGCAGTAGAGCCGGCTCACCAATTTCCGATGAGTTCGGGTTACTCTTGAACATAACGTTCCCCGGTTGTATATGACCGTTATCCTGGTCTTATATGATTATCATCTGAGGCGTGTCGATCCAACATCCACGTAAGTAAACATTCTTGGGCTACATACCATGGCATCACTTTTCGCAAGAAGGAAACATTAGTCCTTACTTTGTAGACCATCATCCTGTTTTTGGCTCATTTCGGGGTGTAAGGCCCTAGAATCAATGTCCCAAAGCTTTGCTTTTTAACAAATTTTTTGATTAATCTGCCATAGCACTTCGTATGCCACATTGTCAGTTCACAACATATAATCAGTGTCTATTAATATATAACCCTCTAAGTACATAAGTCTCAAAGGAGGGTGTTATGCTAAGAGAATAAATCCTCTACCACCAACTGATATAACATGAATAGAAACCAATTGGTTATGTTGTAAAATACAACGTCAGACACACATCCATTTACAAGTCCGTTATGGGTTTGAACGAAACCAAGGACACCTTATTCCTTGTCCAATTAAGGAGAGAGGACCTTGCACATTCGGACAATCAACAAGTACGTCCGGACTACTTCCACTTTAACCTTATAATTGGGAGCTACCCAAGGCATCAACAAGCAATCCATTCGATGTGAAGATTTCCGGTCTTTCATCGTCTTTGACTTTTAATTCATCGTATAATTATTTGAAATGGGTTAAACATGGTCTTTTCGAAATAATTATTGTCAAAACAAAATCTTTTTCGGATTATTAACCCTCCAATTAAGTCTCCTTTAATTGGAAATCATTTCATAAGATTAAATCTTATTCTCAAATTTGGTTAAGATGTTTGCCTTCCAAAAATCATCTTTACAGTTTATTTTAACCATATAAAAAGGTTTACCGAAGGTTTGTAATTAATTTGTGAATTAAAAACCCTTATCTCAGATGTTTCTCAAAAAATCCATTATAAAAAGGCGTTGTAAAATAGCCAATTTTTGCTTAACATGTTTTTATCATCCAAAACCATATATATTTAGTTCAAACCCCTTTCAAATAATTTATTATATTTTATAGTAATCTTTTCCTATTTTTAATTATTTAAAAATAGGCTATTTCAGTCCAATGACGTTTCGGGTCATTTAGCTGCACCAACGCTGTTTTTATTAAAATTTGATTTGAACATTCAAAATCTAACCGTTGGATTTCAAAATTCTACATATCATTTGAAAGCTCTTTTCATTTTGAACCCAACATTTTTCATTCGGGAAAATGCGACGGTCGGATCTCTCGGTACGTCAGTTTGAAGTTACAGGTCAAAATTCGCGAAATACCGCTGCACTACGAGTTCTATTTTGACCATATTTCGATTTATAATATAAACTACGCCGATTAGCTTCAAAAATAGTTTATTTATTATATAAAATATATATAATAATTTTCTGAAACTAAATTTTCAAATTCAAATGTCCTATTATTTAAATATTATAATATTATTTAAATGATTAAAATAATATTATTTTTCAAACTTCATTATCTTAAACCCAAATTTTTCTGAAATCCATTATAAAAATAAATAAGATATTTTTGTAAAGAGTTTTTTAAGAAATTTCTTAGATACCCTAACCGAAGTTCACCTTTTCTGGTTACTATTCATTTTACAATTAAAACTTGAACGTGCCATAACTTTTTGAAATTTATTTCAAAATAATTTATTCCCTTTATGAATATTCATTGTAATGATTTAAACTTCACATCCATCCAAAATCGAACACCAAATTCGAATTTTATTTTTCACCCATTATTATATTAATAAAATATTCATTAAAATTGTTTTAATGAGTGGAGACTTAACCATTGAGCCAATAATCATAATTTTTGGCCACTTTAACCATGGTAATCACGTACCATATTATCGATAACTATAATAACATTCAATCACCACAATCATGGCATAGTTCATACCATATAAGACTTAACACTTTAGCACTTATATGGTTTTTTTCAATCAACAGATTAACCGCAATACACAATCATATGCATTCAATACCAAATGGGGTGCATACCTATATCCAGTAACCAATATCAAGTTAATTTCCCATTTCATAACCATTTTAGGTTCAAACCCATTTCAATGTCCATAAATTCAGTTCTATGTGTCACATATGCAAGTGGTAATATATACTTCATTGAAAATCATATCTTTCATACTACACATCATTGACTCTTCCCACACATTATAAACCATATTATGAACCCATATTACCCACCATAATCATTATATAACTCAAACACATTCACAAACAATAATAAATGATTAACTAGTCTTTATTTGGTTTATCGTTTCTCACCTGGGTTTCCACTCCTCCTAACTTTAGTTGTAGGAAGTCTAAAAGATCCTAAATGATTTCGGTAGCCTTTCGGCGTCAGTGTATTTTTCTGAAAATTATTTGGGTAGAGGTTCAACGCTATTTGGATTTCTAAAACAATAGGTGTATATATGGACATTGTTTTTGGTTTTTGGAGCAAACAGAGTAGGGTTTCAAGGCAAATGGGGTTCGGGTTTAAGGAGGTGGGTCACGTGGGTTGCTGAGGTGGCTGGAGGCGGATGGGCGGGGTCAGGTGGCGGCTTTGGTGGGGCCAAAAGGGCAGGTTTGGGTGTTTAAGGGGAAAGAGGTGGTTGTTTTGATTTTTTAAGGGTGTATGGTAGTTTAAAGGGGAAAGGTGCACGGGTTTGAGGTGGTGGCCGAGGAGGAGGCTGGTGGCGGATGTAGGGCTGGGTGGAAGCATGGTGTGTTGAAGGGGGGGTTGGTGGAGCAAGGAATGGAGAAGGGAGGGAGCAAAAAGAAAATAAAGGAAGTAAAATGAAAAAGGAAGGAGGCCTCTTATTTATAGGAAAATGGAGAGGATTTGGATCACTAAGGTGTCGGCGCGAGATGGAAGGGAGAAAGCATACCAAGAGGCCTTCATTGCATGACAACTCTAAACAAACACACTTCAAGATAACTAGTTCTAGTGTGAACACTTAGCTTTGGGTACGTGTAATCTATTTACACATTTGTACCTTTATGACCATATATTGATTCCGTTTTCTAGGAAATTTGAAAATCTGCTAAAATTTTCCGATATGGTTCCAAAGGAGCTAGTCTCATCGAATTCCGAGTTCGTTTGCTTAAAAAGTGCCAGTTCAAATTATCGATTGATTTACATTTAAATTTTGCCTAGCCGCATACTAACTCCGATTGACGTGAAATTTAAAACCCTACCACAATTTTGATGTTCGGGATCTGTTAAAATTAGTTTCATAGAATTTCAAGGTCATTTGCAAAATTTCTATTTTTTAGGCTATCAAAACAACTTTAAAATATTGAATTTTAAGTTGACTGTAAATTCTTACATAATTTATTTAAACTTGGAATTATAAATTTTTAAATTGGTTCCAAAATTTTAGCTCATTACAATCACACCCACTTAAAAGAATCACGTCCCCGAAATTTGATGAAAGCAAGGCTAAAATAGAAATGATATCTAAGAAATGAGTTTACCTCTCAAACGAGATAATCCAAGATATCCAATCTGCAATTGGGAAAAGGCTTTCTAATACTGTCCACTATTTCCCATGTATAGTCTCTTGGATCTCCGCTCCACTGTACTTTGACTAGTTTCACCTTCTTATTTTTTAGTTCCTTTACTTCTATGCCAATTATTTTCGAAGACTCTCGAGGAACTACTAAACTTGGTGTGGTTTCCAAGTCCTGTTGTGCTGCTTCCTAAACAACCAATCAGGATCATGTACAAACTTTCGAAGATGAGAAACGTGAAAAACATTATGCACTTTGGATAACCATTCTGGTAACTGAATCCTATAAGCTAGGGTTCCAATTCTTCCCGATATCATAAATGGACCAATATACTTGGGTGATAATTTCCCGGTATTCCTGAATCGGATAACTCCTTTCGGTGGAGATACTTTCAAGAACACTTGATCTACAACTGCAAATTCCAATTCCCTTCTTCTAGAATGTGCATAACTTTTTTGTTTGCTTTGTGCCAATTTCAACTTCTTCTTAATAAAGTTAACTTTATCTACTGCCTTACGGATCATATCCGGACCTAACACAAGTAGGTTCCCAGACTCAATCCAACATACAAGAGATCTGCAAGGTCGACCATACAACGCTTCGAAAGGTGACATATTAATACTTGCATGTTAGCTATCGTTATAAGAGCACTCCACAAGATGCAAGTGATCTTCCCACGATCCTCCGAAATAAGGGATACAGGCTCGCAACAAATCTTTTGAAACTCGATTCACTTTTCCAGTCTGTCCATCCGTTTGGGGTGATAAGCAGTGCTAAGACTCAATGTTGTCCCCAATGCTGAGTGAAATGATTCCCAGAACTTACAAGCAAAGATCGGATCTTTATCACTAACAATACTGCAGAGTATTCCATGTAGTCAGATTATCTCCTTTACATACAACCGAGCAAGACTATTGGTTGTTCTTGTTGATCTTACCGGAAGAAAATGGGCCCTCTTCGTCAAACGATCAACTATAACCCAGATATCTTCATTACCTTTGCTCGTTTGAGGTAAAATGTCAACAAAATCCATGGTAACTGGTCTCACTTCCACTCAGGAATTTCCAGAGGTTGAAGTAATCCAACGACCTTCTAGTTAACGATTTTAACCTGTTGGCAAGTTGGGAACCTGCTAGTATATCAAGATATCTCTCTTCATTGACTTCCACAAAAATATGCGCTTCAAGTCTCGATACATTTTATGAACTCCTGGATGAATGATTTTGGACTTATGGCACTCATCCAGTACTTCTCTTTTAAGCTCCGGGATATCCAGAATGCAAGTTCGACCTCTCAATCTCAGAACTCCTTGATCATTAATCTTAAAGTTTGAGTCTTCACCCTCTTGAATTCTTTTGCATATTTTCTGAACAAATTCATCATTCTTCCGTTGAACAGACATCTTCTCGATCAAGGTGGGTGTAATAATAAAATGAGAAATAATAGCATGCTTCCTGTTGAGCGCATCTGCTACAACATTGACTTTTCCTAGCAGAGTATAAAGTAAAAGTATATCCAAGTCATATGCCGCTAACCAACGTTGCTGCCTCATGTTCAAATCGTTATGGGTAAAAAGATATTTCAGTGATTTATGATTACTAAAGAGCTTGAACTTTTCACTCAGTAGATAATGCCTCAAAATCTTCAAGGCAAACACAATCGCAAGCAATTCTAAGTCATGAGTGGCATATTTCTTTTCATGCGATTTCAACTGCCTACTTGCGTAAGAAATCACCTTTCCTTTCTACATTAATACCGCACCAACTCCTTCTCTAGAAGCATCTGTATAGACGGTTAGATCTTGGTTACCATCAATAATTGTTAATATCAAGGCAACGGTTAACCTCTCTTTCAATTCCTGGAAAGCTTCTTCACACTTAGGAGTCTAAACAAACTTAGCGTGCTTCTTGGTCAGCTTTGTCAATGTACTAGATAAATTTGAAAAGTCCTTTACGAACTTTCGATAATAACTAGCTAACCTAAGAAATCTTCTTACTTCTGTAGGGGTTCTTGGTTGTTTCCGACTTTGGATGGCAACAATTTTACTTAGGTCTACCGAAATTCCTTTCTTTGACACCCCAAATCCAAGGAACTTTACTTCGTTCTTCCAGAAATGACACTTGGAAATTTTGGCCTCCAATACATTCTTTCTCAGAATTTTCAGGACCATTTCCAAATGCTTTGCGTGCTCTTCCTCTGTCTTAGAGAAGATAAGGATGTCATCAATAAAGACTAACACAAATTTGTTTAATATCTCTTGAAACACTTAGTTCATTAGGTCTACAAAATAAGCAAGGGCATTGCATAGTCTGAAAGGCATTACTAACCATTTGTAAAACAAATCAGGTCCCTTAAAGGCTTCTAGAGGAATACAATCTTCTGCAATTCTTAATTGATGAAATCCTGTGGTTAGGTCCATCTTTGAAAATACTCGAGCTCCATTTAAGAGATCCAACAAGTCATCGATGCAAATTTATTTTTGAGAGTTTGTTTGTCGAGATCACGATAGTCTACGTATAGTCTAAGGGTACCGTTAGACTTTGGAACAAATACCACTGTTGCTCCCCAATTTGGTAAACTAGATCTGATTAGACCTTTCCACAAAAGCTATCAAGTTTGGTCGCTCAACTCTTCCTTCTCCTTCATGTCCATCCTCTGAATTGCATGCACAACTGGCCTCGCATTCATAACCAAATCAACCCTGAAGTCAATCTCCCTACGTAGAGGAAAACTCTCTACTTTTCAAAATACATCTGCGAATTCTTTAATAACTGGGATGGTTTCTAGGGTAGTGGGGGAAACATCTAGAGCATACCAGAACTTATCACTATTTAAACTTGGGCCTTCACACGGTATTTGTATAAAATTCCCAAACTTGGTTTTACCCTAACGATTCTTTCTGCGCATTTAACATCAGCTTCGTATTGCGTCAACCAATCCATTCCAAGTATAATATCAAACTCGGTAAAAATCCAAGACAATCAACTTGAAGGGAAATCAATAACGGGAATAAGAGACAGGCACTCTACAGTATAAACAAAGGTTGATGGAGCCTCCTATTGGATTTCTTACACAAATGGGTTCTTTAACATATTTGAGGTTTAGATTTAGTTTCTTAGCCGTCTTACTTGCAATAAAACTACGTAATGCAACAGTATCAAACAACAATTTAATTGGAATATTTTTAATGGTAAGTGCACCTTCCAAAACTTATGTACCTCTCCTACTAGCTGACGTTGTTGGAAAATCCTACAAGTTATAGGCATGTGTCATTTTAGTCTTCTTAAATAGTGGACAGTTCGTTTTCATATGCCCAATCTTGTGGAAGTTGTAGCATTCCATGTTATCCTGAGATCCCTTATGTTTCTTTGGAGCTCTACAGTCTGTTGACAAGTGTCTTTTTTGTTGCAATTGTAGCTGGTGGCTTTCTTTACCCAATCCTTCTTAGATTTTTTTCCCTTTCCTTACTTGCTTCTGGTTTCTTATTTTCAAACTTCGATTTCTTTATAGAATTACTTTTCTTTGTCTTCCAAGGAATTTTGTTTGTCTATTGATTCATAACGACTTGCCATTTCCACCATTTCCGCAAGCAGAAGCTTTATATGAGCGGTCACTCTACTTTTGTACCTCCTCAATAGACTATCAATGAACCTTACATTATTCTTAACTAGAACTCGAATCAATTCTGGGCCGAAGTGGGAAAGCTCATTGAACTTACTCAAATATTCCTGAATATTCATGTCCCCTTGTTTCGGATTGGAGAATTCATAATATAGATGGGCTATTGCTCCAGATAGGATGAAAATTTCTTCAAAGACTTCCTTAAATTGTTCCTAAGTAAAATTTGCCTTTGGATTCCCCATTGTAGCCTTCTCCCACCAGATCAAAGCTTCGTCTTTCAGTAGCTAAGAAACCAAATACCATTTTATGAAAAATTCCTTTGCAAGATCGTAGCCAAGATTGTGCTTATATCGCTGATTCCTTTCCCAAGAATGGTATTCCTCCTAGATTCTTATACTTCTATGCTAAGACTTCCAAATCTGGCTCTGATTGTTGTGGTACAACGACTTCATTTGCTGCTCCTATGTGGTTTGGTTGTTCAGCTGCAGTGTTACCCCTTGCTCTTTCTCTACCTCTTCTTCCACTCATTTCCCACTATATCTGCATAGCAAGAAAAGAATTAGGCAAGCAGGAAAGATACCTTAAGATATTGGTAAAAGCAAAGAGACAGATATGAATAGAAATGTGTTTATCAGGGTTGTATTATTATGTTGTACTCATTCTAGGGTATTTCTAACCCTATCTCTAATGAGTCAGTCATCCAAGGATACTACTGACATTATCTCTGATGAGTCTTTTAGTGCGTTTCCCAAAACTATGGTTAACCCTTAGCTATGATACCAAATGAGACGACCGATTCTCCCGGAGCTCGGAATAACATATGGCTTTTGGGGTATAACACATTAATATTACAACAGAACAATAAACATGCATTAAACATCAGAGTGTATAACATAGTACATCAGAGTTTTCATCAGAATTAATACATCCCATCTGATCCAAATGTCATACAAAAAAGCGGAAATAATAAATACATAAGCAGCGAAAATAATGATAAGTTAACATGACGGAGTCTCAGAGAGAGTCCAAAAGAACATCCTAATCCTGCTCCAAATCCAAAACCATCTTTCCCAGATAGCTTCCATGCATATGAAGACATAGCTTCCAAAAGTAATTCTACTTAACAACTTGTTTGATGGCCTACCCATATGGAAATAAGGGCACCCGAGTTTATAATGGAAAAACAAACTACGAGTCGGTCATGGGACTGGTATGAGAAACTCTATTAGTTTTTATTAACATATATAAAAGTAAGGCATATCACGGGACCATGCCGTGTAATATAGAACGGGTTTCCTCCACATGAATATCAAGGCATAAATCTTTGAAATGCTTTTTAGAAAAATGAAGCCATTATAAGACTCGAGTCCCATCACACAATGCAACACATACCGAGGATAGACTTTTGCCTTATAATGGTTTATAATGTTTTTATCATCCAAACCATATATATTTGTTTAAATCATTTATTATATTTTATAATAATTTTTCCCTATTTTTAATTATTTTAAAATAGGCTATTTCAGTCCAATGACGTTTCGGGTCATTTAACTACACTGACGCTATTTTTATTCAACTTTGATTTGAATATATTTCAAAATCTAATCGTTGGGTTTCAAAATCCTGTATATTATTTTAAAGTACTTTTCATTTCAAACCCAATATTTTTCGTTTTAGGAAAATCCGACGGTCGGATCATACGTCAGTTTGAAGTTATGGGTCAAATTCGCGAACTACCACTGCGCGACGAGTTCTATTCTGACCATATTTCGATTTATATTATAAACTACACCGACTAGCTTCAAAAATAGTTTATTTATTATATAAAATATATATAATAATTTTCGAAAACTTTATTTTCAAATTTCAACTTCAAATTCAAATATCCTATTATTTAAATATTACAATATTATTTAAATCATTAAAATAGTATTATATTTCAAACTTTATTATTTTAATCCAAATTTTCCTGAGATCCATTATAAAAATAAATAAGATAGTTTTGTAAAGAAAATCTTTTTAAAACCTTTCTTAGATTCCCTAACCGAACTTCATTTTTTCTGGTTACTATCCGTTTTAAATTAAAAACTTGAACGTGCCATAACTATTTTAAATTTGTTTTCAAACCAGTTTCTTCTGTTTACTAATATTCATCGTAATGATTTAAACTTCACATCCATCCAAAATCAAACGTCAAATTCGTACTTTTATTTTTTGCCAATTATTATATTAATAAAATATTCATTAAAATTGTTTTAATGAATGGAGACTTAACCAATGAGCCAGTAATCATATTTTTTTTCCATTTTAACCATGGTAATCACATACCATATTGTCAATCACCATGATACCATTCAATCACCAAAACTGTGGCATAGTTCATACCATATAAGCCTTAAACCATTAACGCTTATACGGTTTTGTCAATCAACAAGTTAATCGCAATACACGATCATCAACAATTATATGCATTTAATACCAAATGGGGTTCATACCCTTATCCAATAACCAATATCAAGTTAATTTCTCATTTCATAACCATTTGAGGTTCAAGCCCATTTCAATGTCCATAAATTCAGTTCTATGTGTCATATATGCAAGTGGCTATATATACTTCACTTAGAAATCAAATCTTTTCATAGTACACATCATTAACCCATCCCAAACATTGTAAAACCATATTATGAACCCATATTATCCACTATCATAATATAACTCAAAGGAGTTCACAAATAATAGTTAACAATTAACAAGTCTTTATTCGGTTCAACGTTTCTCACCTGGATATCCACTTATCACGCACCGAAATCCCCACCCGGCCTAGATCGAACTAGAACGCGGATTGTGTGAGAACACGACACATCGAAACACTAAACAACAGAACTTTTAATTGCTATTACAACAAGTTACATCAGATTACAAGAAAATCAGAGTACAAATAAATAATACATGGCGGAAATACAATATCAGAGAATAAATTACATAGCAACGGAAATAAAAATGTATAAATACAATGCACAGCGGAAATACATCAACTAACACAACTAAAAGAAATATACGGATATAAAGCTTTCCGAATATAGCTCCAATCATAAACTAGAATCCTATGAAATAGAAATCTGCAAAACCAAAACTACTAGCTGCCCGTGTGGAAAATATGGGCACCCAGAGTTTAGGTGAAAAACAATAAACTTCAGGTGTGTCATGGGACTGGTGTGAGAACTTAAAACAGTTATCGAAACTTACTTTAAAAATAAGGTAAATAATAGGATCACGCTTGTATGTCATGGAACGGGTTTTCTCCCATGAATACTCTGAAATAAAACAATTTATAAACAACGCAATGCTTTTTGGAAAAATGATGCTATTATAAGACTCAGGTCCCATCACACAATGCAACGCAAGCCGGAGGATAGAGTTTTACATTATAATAGCCAAAGATGCTTGATACATTTAAAACAAATATATTTGATATTATTTGTAAGTGCATAGTGTATAAAACAACTTCAAACATAAATGTATCAATTATAGACGGCATAGTACCCCCATCATATAATGTCGCCATATAGGTTTACAACTAAAACTGAAAGTCGCATACTGGAAACTGGATCCCATCTATTAGTCGAGGCAAGGGATCTTCCTCACAGGTTTCGAAACACTCTAGAAAATGCCTCAGGATCACACCCTTACTAACCCTTGGATCTTTAGGGGGGGGGGTCCACTCTTACTTTTTTGGATTAATTATTCCTAAACAATACGTTTCCCGGTCCTATCGGACCTCCAAAATGGTCAGTATGTCAACCAATCATATCCAAGACGCCCTTCTATCCATCATCCATATAAGTAAAATGTCTAAGCTCCATAACATGAAACCACTTCTAGCTAGAAAGAAATGCATGCACTCCTTGTAGTCACTATCCCGTTTTTGACTCATACCGGGGTGTGAGGCTCGCAAATCAACGCTACACACAAAGCCACACTATTTAAAGCCGTGCTTTGATCATCATCGATAAGACCTTGCTTTTCAACAAAAGCCTTGATCATTGAATCTTAGCATGTCACATTGTCAGTCCATACCATACCATTGACTTTGCCAATATATAACCTCTAAGCTTATACTTATCAGAGAAGGGTGTTAAGCAAGAGAATAAATTCTCCTCCACCAAACAAATATATATTTAGTAAAGGTCAACGAATATAACACACAATACAATGTCAGACATACAATCTATTTACTAGCCCATTCTGGATCTGAACAAAACCGGAGGCACCTTATTCCTCGTCCCATATGTCCAATACAAGAGAGGTCCTCCCATATCCGGTCGATCTCCAAGTACGTTTGGACGACCACAACTTATTACCTTGTCTCGGGGGATCAACCTAATCAAGACATTAATAATCATCCATTCGATGTGAAGATCTCCGATCTTCATCCACCGTCTTCATCATCGATTTTTGATCGTCATAACAATTATACAAAATGGGTTAAACCCGGTCTTTCTGAATAACTAACGCATCTTTATAATCCTGTGATAAATAAAGGCCACACACATCTTATTCCAATCCAGAATATTCTTTTATTTGTATATTCTTGGAAATCATTTCAAAAGATTTTATAATGTCTTTTCACAACTTAAACCAAATTCAGGTTTATCAACTAGTCGAGATTAACGAGCCTTACCGAAGTAATTACTCATTTTATTATCCCAATCCCAACCTATACATCCGGTGGAGTAAAACTGGTGGTACTCCATATTTAACACCTATCGTGTTAATTGGTAAATTTAATTACCATTTCATGTTCAAATCAAATTAAAGATTTAGCTATCGCATGGAATAAAACTAGTAGTACACCATCTCGATCATTTCTCAAATTTGGTAAATTTAATTACCTCTTTCTATGTTTCAATCTAATTAGGATTCATTAAAATTCTAGTTCAATTTTAATCCCAAAAATCATTACTTAATGACTATACAACCTTTGGAAATTAATCTTGTCTTTACTTGGGTTAAAGAACAAATGTCATATAAAAACATCACTCAGAATAGACCCAAAATTGTCTTCCATTTAATATAGAATCTTCACGGAAATATTAACAATTTATAATTGATATAAATTTTCATATCCGACCAAAACTATAAATGGAATAACGGTAAGGCCTTTTTAAATTCCATAAACAGTAAACGCCTTCCTTCACAGAAACTCATCTTGATTATTATTATTAACCCGAATTCCATTCAATTCCAATTTAATTAAATAAACTGGAAAAGTTCTCTAAACCTGAATTAAAAGATTTATTCCATTCATAAATGGGTTTAGGAACAGTATTATTTAAGATACCGTTCACAACAAACCCAAATCCAATTTGATATTAAATACAAGGCTTTAAATGAAAATCGTATCGACTTATATTTAATACCAAATTCTGAAACTAACAAATATCATTTTGGAATAATAATATCAATATCTTCCAAATTCTTCAACGATACCCGTATAATCATGGAACCCAATATCGAAAATATCCGAAGATAATTTCCGTTCAAATCCATTCCAATATATATGTTGGAAATTTCTGGTTACATTAAAAATCATTTACTATCCAATTTATTATTTCTAAAACCAGTGGATTATTATTTTAGTTATTAACTAGTTCATTCGGATAAAAATATCTTTTATCTTTTCAAACATGGAATATTTCACCCAAAATCTTTCTAAATCATTTATTATGATTTTACATAATTTATTCATATTTATAATATTTGAAAGATCTTTTCGATACGAACCCAACGGTTCTGGTTTTAGGAGAATCTGACAGTCGGATCTCCCGTTACGTCCATTCAAAGCTAATGGTCGAAATTCGCGAACGGTCGCTGCGCGAAACGTTCTATTCAAGCCATTTAAATATATATAATATTTTTTTTTGACTTCCATTTAAAACGTATTTTATAGCACATTTATAAATTCGTTTAAAAACAATTCCAACTTCCATTTCAATTTTTAATTAAAATTGAACATAGCATTTTGTTATGATCTCAAATGATTATATTTCAAAATGTCATATTTTGAAATTCTAGCCTTCCTGATATTCATATTTAAAAATGAAAAAATCGGTATAAAAATCCGTTCAAGTTAAAATAACGTTTTCCACTTAACCCGGCTTCATATATTTATATTTTGCATGCATCCAAAATCGGACATCAAAACCAAACTTCTAATCTTCATTAAATATTACATTATAAAAATATTCACATTTATTCTGGATTGGAATAAAATTTCAACCAATATACATATAAATAAATTTATATGGATTACATTCATCATATATATACAACAATAGTTGTAAACAACTATCAACTTCCAAAATGACATCAAATGTTCATTTTATTTTCATATGAGCTTCAATCAAATAATCGACGCTTACATGAATCCGTCAATCAACCGATTATCCGCAATTTCACACAAGGGAGATGTGTGAGTCAAATATCATCCCAAGACCCATGTGGTTTTTTTTTGGGGCAAAGCCAACCGGTTTTTGTAGTGATCCATAACACTCTTTTATTTATTAAAATATAAAAGATACAAATAAGTGCAGGTGATATGCAATATACATATCAGCTTGATGAACTTCCACGCAGGGAAGTATAAGTGTTACATGATGAATCGCACAAATGCATAACATAGTTTACATTGCATAAAGACTAGCATACATTTTAGATTACCTGAACTCAAAAAAGTTCAACTAACTAGAAAGCGTCAGCCTTTATCGTCGTCGAGCCCTTTCAAAAGCTCAATTTTCTTGCTTCTGGTGATGGTGCACTACCCATCTTATGCCCTGAAGTAGAAACATTAATAGGCGTGTTGGTGAAAGAGTCCAGAGGTGGTGCTTTATAACCCGATGGCGGTAGAATGTGGTCGTAAGGTCTAGGCTTACGTTGGATAGTGTCAATATTCTTAGCTTCAGACAAAGGGAACTTGGCTTGACTTGGAATTGGCATTTTAGATATGGGACTTTCTTTGTTGGTTACTTCAGCTCTATGAAGATTAGTACTACAGTTGAGAAATCCAGGTTTTACAGCATATTGAGGATTCTTTGGCTTGGCAACATGTACCGATGAAATCAAGTTCAACTTCTCACTTTCAACAACAAGTCTTTCCATAGCAATGTAGTTTTTAGTCATTATCTCCACCAATTTTGTTTTTTCGCCGCACACAAATTCCAGTGTTCCACTAGTAATTTCTTCTCTTAATTTGGCAATTGTCTCTCGAACACCTAACTCCTGGGTTTTGGACACAACATTAACATTAGAATTTCCAGCCTTCTTCTTACACAATGTTTCCGTTTCTTCAATACAGTCAAAATTATGATGTAGAAATGAATCAAGATTGACTTCACCATTCCCCTGTTTCTCATCCACTTCACTGCAACGTATAATATTCTTCAAACCAGAACTTCCATAGTTCGGACTAGCTGTGTTACTGACAACAGCCTTCATCATTCTAGTAGCAGATTGATTTGCATCAATTTTATTATTATTTCCCAAGCTTTCATTGACTACAGAAGTTTCCAAATTAACAAACAGATCAATACCCATATTATTTTTAACGCCGCCACTATACGTGCAGGCTTCATACATTGATTCAGGGTTACCACCATTTCCGAATGCTCGAGAAAGTAAATCACTTACTTGCCTAATTTCACCGTCTTCACTCTCTGCTTCGCTATCCAACACAGCTTCATCCTCATTAACTACATCAAGTGCAGGGAACATATTGTTGTTTTCAACTTGCATAACCTCTTTTCCTTTCTCCAACACCGAGGGCTGTTGTGACTTAGAGTCGACTTTCTTATTATTGGTGACCATTCACCATGTATTATTATTCTTAGATTGAGAACCAGCAAGTTTAAGTAAGGTGAATGAGTTACCTCTAGCATTCTGAGCTACCACAAAAGGTTGGGGCTTCGCCAAAGGCTGAGCAACATCAACTTTTCCATTAGAGTGTTTGCTGTAGTTAACTGTCGCATGGCCAAACGCATCACATTTGACACAAATCTTCGGTTTCCACAAATAGCTTACATACACCGTCTGTTCTCCTCCATCTGGAAGCATAGCAGTAAACCCCGCTGGCAGTTCATCATGTGGTGTTACCTCAACCATACATTTCGCAAACTCCAACCGTTCTAACTTTTTAGTGGATTGGTCTATGCACAGGAACTTTCCAACCCTCATCGCTAACCAACTTATGCCCACCTTAGACCAACCGTACAGAGGAAGGTTGGTAAGTTTTATCCATACGGGGACCGACGTTATGCTCTTGGTTAAATCCCCTAAATTGGGATCCCACGGCCTTACTATGAAGAGCTTGCTTTGAGTGATTAAAGGATCGGCAGGAAGAATTTTATCCCTATCCTCAAGACTTTCAATGTAGAAGAAGAAGACTGTACCTGTAGATCTGATTTTAATTCCTCGTGAAGGATCCCAATGCTTTTTCAAGTGGTTGGTCACTGCGTATATGACAACGACCGATCAAGAAAGTGCCCAACCAGGTAACCTTCCCATTGTTGTTTGGCCGCTTCGAAGATTTCTTCAGTTGGTTGAAGAGCCTTGCCAGTGAACTGTAGTTTCATAGACGGTGGCACGAACGAGCCAGCGTTACGTGGTTTCGATTCAAAGAGAGAAGACCATTTCTTGGTGGAAGGGTTAACAGAAGAATTGGGGTTAGGAGAAGAAGGTATCAAAGGTGGATTTGGTTCCGGAGGTGGATCCGGTGGAGGGGTAATAGGTGGTGGTGGTCTGACTTGTGGCAGAGGTGCTAGGTGGAAGTTGATTTGGGAGGGGGAGAGGCGGAAGGATAAATTAGGGCGGGCTGAGAAATTTTCAACTAATAACAATTAATTTAAATTCATTACCGATTCATGAATTTAATCATTTCTATTCAATTTGAATAATTTTTCAAACTAACTAATTTTCACTGTTCAAATTATAAATGAATATTTATATCCAATTTCAACTACCATAATAATATTAACATTATTTTTAACATGTTAAATATTCAAAATTTACAATCACAATCACAATCATAACACAACAAATCAACAATTCATCCATGGGTTTGTAAACAATTGTGATGTGAACTACCAGACACCGTATAACAATTTATGATATAATAACATAAAAAAATAATTGAGTGAGTGAGTTATCACCCAATAGCTAAATCAAACTCCACGACACTTCTTATGTAGGTTTTTTCGCCGTGCACTCGCCATTATCGCTCTCCGCAACCTGAAATCACCATTCTGGCTTTATAATTTACATACGACCTCCAATTTAAATCAAACTTGATCACCAACACGGAAACGTCATTCTGGTCAACTTTTCCCTGGGGCACTTTCTACCGAAAACGCTCTGATTCGCGGGAAATCGCCAAAAACAACTCCAGGCCAACGAACTTTGATTGCATTTTTAGACAGCTCCAGACTCCAAAATTCTATTTTGATATGTGCATTTCGTAGAGAAAAACGAGATCTACAATTTTCGTTTATAGGGCCTTGGCTAGAAATGCACGGATAAGAAGTTATTGAGCAAAGAAGAAGGAGGTTGTATTTGCAAAACGAGAATTTTTTTGTAAAAGAGGGTTTGTTTTCTAAGGTGGGGTCCACGACCAGAGCAGGGGGCTGCAGCGGATGTTAGGCATCGTGGGGTGACGACAGATCGAAGGGGAGGTGGTTGCGGTGATGGGTGGGGTCTGTGGAGGTGGCTAAGGTGGATGATAGTGGTTTCTAGGGTTTGAAAGGAGAAAGGAGGAGAGGAGGAGATAGAGGGGAGGAGGGGGTGGTGGCGCCTAAGCGAGGAGGTGGCAGCAGAGGTAGGGATGCGGCTACAACAACATGGGAGAAGGAGCCCTTTTCTTTTATGAAGTGGAAGAAGAGAGAAAATGAAGAGAGAGAGGAGAAAAAGAATATAAGTAAGGGATTTCATCTCTCTTTCTCTCCGATTGATCGACTGCAAACGATCTCTATTTGCCATAAAATTTTGGCATGAGATAATATACGTAATGTATCCAACGAATCAAGTTTCGTCGAATTCCGAGTTCGTTTGACCTTTCGTTTAATTTCTCAATTATACTCAAATTAGCTTCAAAAATGTGATTTTAGCATACATTTTCTTCTTGTATGCCCACACGCTCACTCCAAAAATTATGAAATTTTGGATTCCACAATTATTTGATGATACGAATCTGAAGAAAAAAGTGAAATCGAATAATGAGATCATCTCAATAACTTTCCTTTGTAAATTGACTGTCAGTTTTTTCCTCAAATGGGTTTGCATCTCACGACGACATACTTACTCCGTTACGCGTGAAATTTGAAATCTAGCCGTGACTTATTATTCTGAATCCAACAAAATTAGTCTTGTTGAATTCTGAGCTCGTTAGAAAATTTTCATTTTTTAAGGGCTATGAGATGGTTTTAAAAATCGAATTTTCAAAATTTTCAAATACAAAGCTTATAAATCAAATTTATAATAATTTTCAAATACATGAGTTTGTTTTAAGTCAAATAAAATATAAAAACTAATTTTAAAATTAATCTCAAATTTTATTTAGGAAAAATAACCAATTCATATTTCCATACTCCGTAAAATAGGTTAAATCAAAATTTTAAATTGGTTCTGGAATGCCGGGTTATTACAATCTCCCTTATTTAAAACTTTTTCGTCCTCGAAAAAGAACGAAGCTGAAAGTTGTTTAACTAACCAACTCAACTTTCATTCTGGCTTGAGTTCTTCAACTTTTCTATTTCTAAGAACTACTAAATTTCTCTGAAATTTGGCTAACACCTTAAATTTTTGAATTTTTTTGCCATAACCTCCTTTGTATGGGTTGATCTGAACAAATTTATTCGGCCGCATTAGGCACCCAATAAATCAATATATCGCATACAAATCAGTTGTGCGCACCCATTATGATTTATATACCCTTCTCCCCCCATGCCCACGCGCCATAACTAAAACAAGAGAGACGTGTACATTTTGTCATCTCAAGACCTGTGTAAGGTTTATTATTAAATCCTACAATTTTCTGTTATATATTATTAAGTCCATAGTCAGTCCTCAGTTCAACCTGTAGTTCAGTCCTCGCCATACCAGCATCTTGCTTATATAGTAATCCAAACCTCATCATATAAGCGCCTAATGCTTATATGGAATATGCGATGTTGTGTTGTCTATGAAGTATGCCATGCAGTGTGGTCCATAATTTATTTGTTACTATCCTATGGCGCATGTTCAACTTCACACAAAACAACCATCACAATGCATCCAAATTATTCACAGTAGTTTAATATAATAATAAAATTGCGCAACCAACTTATAAAGGTGCTCCTGTTTGTCGGGCACACAAATTTATTTCTCTACTCATCTTTAAATCAATAACCTGATTAACAAATATACGCATATATATATATATGTATATGTATACATACCTCATTCGAACTAAATTTGCAATTCAATTTAACTTAACTCCATTAAATTAAATAACAAGTGAATTTTCGTATATTAAATGTCCAAAATTGCCGAAGGTTTTGTCTAATTTATTTAAATCAGACGTGATAAGTAATTAAACATGAAATCAAACAATCACACAAATAATCAATTGATTATCTAATTTTCCAAACATATAACTTTTATATTCTCAAAAATTTATTTTCTACGACCGGATTATATATAAAATCACAAATACGTTACTTATAAATGTGCCATTCTCAAATCATTCTAGGGCATTACTAATCCTATCTCTAACGAGTTTTTCATTCAGGATACTATTGATCCTATCTCTAATGAGTATTCTTAAATAAAATGTTAATAATTATATCCTTCATGAATTCTTTCTTTCGGTTCTAACATGTCTTTCTCTCGAGCTTTGTAAACCAAAGCTCCGATACCAAACTATCGCGCACCGAAATCCCCGCCCGACCTAGACCGAAAGAGAACGCGGATTGTGTGAGAACACGATGCATCGAAACACAGAACAACATAACTTTTCATTGCTATTACAATAATTTACACCAGAGTACAAGAATATCAGAGTACGAATAAATATTACACAACAGAAAAAAAATATCAGAGAATAAATTACATAGCAGCGGAAATAAAATGTGTAAATACAATGCACAATGGGAATACATCAACTAACACAACTAAAAGAAATACAAGGATACATAGCTTTCCGATTATAGCTTCAGCTGTAAACCAGGATCCTATTAAATAAATATCTGCAAACCAAAACAACTAGCTGCCCATGCGGAAAATATGGGCACCTAGAGTTTAGAGGAAAACAATAAACTCTAGGTCAGTCACGAGACTAGTGTGAGAACTTAAAACAGTTAATAAAACTTACTTTAAAAGTTGGGGAAAATTCATGGGACTATGCCATACATCACGGTACGGGTTTACTCCACATGAATATCAGTTTAAAATAAAATAAAGCAATGCTTTTTCGAAAATGAATCTATAATAAGACCCAAGTCCCATCACACAACAACACAGGTAGGAGGACAGAATTTTACCTTGTAATAGCCAAATATGCTTGATATGCTTTTAAACCAGTTAATTTTGATATTACTATTAGTGCATAGTGTAAGAAACAACTTCGAATATAAATGTATCAATCATAGGCGACATAATACTTCATCCTACTAAGTCGCCATATAGGTTTACAAGTAAAACCGAAAAGTCGCGTATTGGAAATTGGATTTCCATCATGAGTCAAGGCAAAGGATGGTCTGCTTACCAAATTTGGATCACCTCTAGCAAGATGTCCCAGGATCACACCTATGGGAAACCCTTGGATCCTGCAGGGCCGGTCCACACCTAATGTTTGTGGATTAGTTAATCTTGAACAATATGTTTCCTGGTCCTATCAAACCTATCACTTGAGCCTTTTAGTCGGCTCTATATCCAAGGCGCCTCGAAATCCATCATCCACATAAGTAAAATATATGGGCTCCATACCACGACACTACTTCTAACTAGAAAGAAACGTATGCACTCTCTACGTCCCGTATCCCGTTTTTGACTCATACCGCGGTGCGAGGCTCGTGAATTAACGCTATACACAAAGCTGCACTATTTAAAGCCATGCTTTGATCATCATCCACAAGACTTTGCTTTTCAACAAAAGCCTTGATCATTGCATCTTAGCATGCCACATTGACAATCCATACCATACCACTTATATCTACCGATATATAACCTCTGAGCTCGTACATCTCAGAGAAGGGTGTTAAGCAAGAGAATAAATTCTCTTCCACCAAACATATTTATATTTAGAAGAGAGCAAAAAATACAACACACAATACAATGTCAGACATACAACCCATTTACAAGTCCATTCTAGGTCTGAACGAAACCAGAGGCATCTTATTCCTCGTCGCATATGTCCAATGCAGGAGAGAGGTCCTCGCATATCCGGTCGCTCTCCAAGTATGTATGGATGAGTACCTGTAATGACCCACATTCTATGCATCGGAGGATCGTAGAATATTTATTTCATTTTCATACAAAGTCGTATGGTCACGTAACTTTAGGGAATGACTACTGGGGTCATTTCCCATGTTCACGATTTTTGTCGATTTTCAAATGACCGTTTTCCCCCTAGCGAACCTTGTTTTGCCTATAACTTTTGATTGGTAAGGAGTTTTGACTTGAAACCACATCCATTGGATTCAAATGATGGTTTACCTTTCCATGGAGTGGTCACATTAATCAAACGGATTTACCGTTTGGGAGATATGGCTGAAACAAGGTTTGGAAGGTGAAAAACTGCTTAACCGGACTTAATAGGGTAATTAGTGGATGGACCCATAACCCATTTCGGGATTAGGGTTATGAGGAGGCTGAAATAAGTTAGGAAACCATCCCATTTCATTTTCTCAGCCGCCACTTTCATTTCTTCAAACATAGAATGGCCTCCACCTTCTAAACTACCTCTCAGTCACATTCTAATCCAATACTAAGCTAATCAATATCAAATCAAGGCAAATTAACATAAAATTGGAGGTAAAGCTGCTGTGTTGCATTGGGATTCGAATCAAATCCGAGATATTTTCAGATCTGAGATTTGTTTGCTGCTAAGGTGAGTGGTTTGCACTTTTATTCACTAATTACGGCTAATTAGGGGTGATTACTTATAATTAGCGAAATTATGGATCATAAATCTGGAAAAATATGTATAAATTCTAAAATATTATTTTAGGCCACTAGTGAGAATTTGGGTTAATTTGGATTAAGTTTGCTAATCCTATAGTTAAAATATGGTTAAGGGGATTAAGGGGAAAATCATGGTTTTAGGTATGTTTGATCCATATTAACATGTTAAATTGTTGTTTTGGTGTTTATGGTCGATTCTATATGTTGCTATTACTGTTTGGTATGCTTTGTGGTCTTATAGTAAAGTTAGAAGGTCGAAAACGCTGTCGTACGGCATAAATAGCGTGTTGGAAAAGTTGTAGGAAATTGGTCAGACCCCCCGTTCGTGAAGCACCTACGCGACCTGACCCGATGCTCTAAGGAGGCACCACGAGCAGGACCCACGAAACGCTTGCGCTATAGCTCCACGAGCCACCCGTTCGTGCTCCATGCATCACGACCTGGAACTTGAGACACGAGTCGAGCCACTTGCATCACCACAAGCCGAGATGGAGACCACGAGCCGACCGCTGGAGGTTTGATCACGAGCCGATCCCCACGAACCGGAGTTCGACTGACGAACCGATCCAGGAGAGGAGGACCGCGAGTATGTACCACGACCCGAACATGGTCACGAGCTGAATGGGGCTCACGAGCCGATGCAGGAAATGAGGATCACGACCCAGACTAGAGACTCACGAACCGTGCATATCCGAACCGAAGTGCGAGCATGAATAGAAGCTTGGAGTCATGAACCGAGCGGAGGACTTGAACACCAATTTGATTAAAAACCTGAGATGCAAAGGTAGTCCAAATGGGAAGTCAGAACTCAGGATCTAGATGGGAACCAATGAGTTAACTTCATGAGTTGGGCTTTGCTGCGGGACATGTGCAAAGGTTTTATCGATATTTATAGCTTTAGTTCACCACTGAGAGATGGATTAGTGGCTATGGATCAGCGCAATGGGATCATTAAGACTCCCAAGGGAAAGTGATCGTAGCATGGCTATGGATCAGTGCAATGGGTCTATTAGGACTCCCAAGGGCAAGGTGATCGTAGCAAGGGATTAGTGGCTATGGACTAGCGCAATGTGGTCATTAAGACACCAAGGGCAAAGTGGTCGTAGCAAAGGATTTGGTGATCAAAGTGGTGGATATCATATACTTTATGCACTGAGTGAGAGATGTGAGGTTGATTGTTATGTTTGATGTTTGTTATCACCATGACATGCACACTCCCATTTTACACTTTATATTAGTGTTACCTTAGAGTACTGTACATCTTGTTGTGCTAACTCTTTGGTTGCAGGTCTAGGTTCAGGTATGATTATTTATACCTGTTATTGTTCCTTTTTGCTGCTATCGCTCATACCAGACTTTTGTATGACCCAGAGTTTTATATCTCTTCTTATTACTCCGGGTGCTCCTAAACGAACAGACTAGAGACAGGTTAGGTGGTTATGCACGAGTGGCTGCCCGGAGATGAACTTGAGGCTTCTACATACCATTTACATATATTCCCCCTCTGTTATTGCTAGTCACTGCTTTGGGCATTAGTAGTGTACATTTTCTATTTTTCTTTAGAGACAGTATTTTGAAGTTGTAATAATAATGGTTTGGATCATAAGCTGTATTTTGGATTCCGCTGCTATGATGGTTTAGTTTTCAGCTTATGCACTGTCTCGCATGTTTTATGTCAAGTATGTTATTATTATATTTTATTCCATGCGCTGTGAGATATACTACAGGTTCTTGATGATTCATAGTTTCAAATCCCTTTCCTTTGACGACTGTCCCGTGCTAGTTGGGCATTGGCACAACGCATCTCAGGGAAATGTCGGCTAGTGCGGGGCGGGCTGTCACACTTGGTATCAGAGCCTAGGTTGCGTAGTTTAACCTAGGGGAAGACATCAAAGAGAGATAGTATACGTATATGAGAGCACGCATTTATGATATTTTGGTTTTCAAAATTGTACATATATACTATTAATATATCTAAGAATGAAGTCGCACTGCACGGGCACCACTAAGGAGATGGTTAATCGTTTTCTCTTTACATATTGAACGATGAGCCAAAATACGGGGAGTACGGTGAGGAACACCGCATCGGGACTTGAAGAGGAAGCGGGTTCAGGGGTCAACATTGGGAATGTCCCTAATATAAGGACGATGTTTACCGCCTTCATGCGAGAGATGCTTAGGGATGCTCTGGGAGCAACTCCTAATGCTGCTAATGGTGGTGGTGTAGTAGTGCAGGCGCCTAGGGCCGGTTTCGCCAAGCTTAACAAGGAGTCCTAGGAAAAGAGAAAGCAGAACCAAGAAAAAGCTGGCCAGAAAAGGAGGAATAAGAAGGATATCCAGTGCTTTAGCTGCGACAAGAAAGGCCACTAAGCCAGAGACTGTCGAGCAAAGCCAGGGGAAAAGAAGTGCTTCAATTGTGGCCAAGTGGGACATCTCAAGAAAGGATGTCCACAACCCCCTAAAAAAAGAAGCAGATTGTGGAAGCATATGCTATCAACGTTGTTCCTTCTTCGTCAAATGCCCCAACTACGATGGAGAAAGGAAAGAGTGTCATTATTCAAGGTATGCTTTCCATTTATGATGTTCCTGTTCGAGTGTTATTTGATACCGGGGCATCCCATTCCTTCGTATCTAGTGACCTGGTAGATAGGTTGGAATTTGGAACTTGAGATAGTCGATAGACCTTTAGTTGTGACGAACCTGATCGGTGGTTCGACTAGCCTTAGTATGATTTGTCTTAATTTGGCTTTATCCAGTCATGGATGTATGTTTGCTTGTGATTGCTTTGTTTTGGGCTTTACTGGGTTTTTCATTATTTTGGGAGTCGATTGGCTCCAAAGGTATGGGGGTGGTGGTAGGCTGTGAGGGGTCTTTGGTGACCATTAGAGCTGACGATGGGCGGAGGGTACTGTTTGGTGGCCTACTTAGTGATGGGGTGATCGCTAGTTTTCTAAATTGCCTCTAAATTGATGAGTTGTCAAATGTGCCTATTGTTAGCGAGTATCCAGACATCTTCGAGGAAGTGGCCGGACTTCCTCCACATCGAGAGATCAAGTTTCGGATTGATTTTGTGAAAGTTGCCAGACCTATAGTGATGCCTCTTCGTCGTATAGTGCCAAGGGAGCAGCGAGAGCTCGAGGTGCAAGTAAGCGATCTTTTGAAGAAGGGTTTACCCGAAGAAGTGCTTTCGTGTGAGGAGCACCAGTTATATTTTCCATTAAGGCTGATGGTTCCCTTTGCTTATGTGTGGACTCGAGTTGATGATGGAGTTGAGGATAGCTCTTCTAATGAGAGTGCCAAGGAATCGTAGATAGTTCGGAGTGTTCTAATCGGACTCAAAGCAGGGGTATCTGGGGATGCCCATTTACCTGGGATCCATTGGACGTGATCTAGTTATCCTTGGAGGATAAACGTACGTTGCGATAGTCCGTTTGGATCCGGGGCTTCTACTAGCCCTTGATATTGGTTGGACCAGTCATACGGGCATCGATGTACTCATGGTTTTAGCAGGTGATAGATAGGACTTGTTAGGTGAAAGCTATGGATTGTTTAGAACTCTATGTTGATGCTCTCTTTGGTTCAAGAATGGTAAAAAAAACTTCGAAGTGATCAGATATGTTCATTGATCGTGGAGATGTAGTGAATGTTAAGACAATTCAAGTTGGACTTGAACTCGAAAAAGAAAAATGGTTGTTCGTTGATCTTGGAGATGCAACAAGTAGGGAGACGACTCATGTTGGATTTGATTTTGTGGGTAATGGATACTCGAGACTGGGTCTGAGTTTGTAGATAGTCGTCGGTGATACCGACTAGAGTTATGAAGGGATTATCATTGTCGTAAGTTCTAACGGGCTCAATGCAAGGGTATAATAGGGGCACCTAAAAGGCTAGTTGGACTAGTCGAATATCCTGGACCTATTGAATGGGCCTAGCTGTCTCTGGGAGGCAATTGTACGTTGGATGTGCAGTAGCTTGATTAGAACTGGGGTTATCGTTAGCCCTTGACAGATGACACGGTGACATGGCTAGTCATACGATTAACGATGGTTTCAAAGCAGGATTAACAGTGATACCCGAAGTCGGTTATGAGTGATTGGTTGCTTAGTTGAACGATCTTACGTAGATTGTCCAATGTCGAAGGAGACATTTCTTGGGCGCTTGTATGATATTGGTTTAGGCCTCTGGGGCTTGTACTTGAGGGATGTTGAATTCGGTTAGGATGGTTCATGTGAGATGTATAAACTGGATGTTATGAGTGTTATTGTTTGCTTGCTTTTGATTGCTAGGATTGAATGGGTCATTCCGGTTTCATCCCGATGTATGATTGAAAGGTTTTGTTATAAAGGCTATCACTTTCGAATGTGGGGAGTTGGGCTTGGAGTTCTTCTCTAGTCATGTGGTTGGTAGCTTGATGGTTAATCTGTCTATTCTCGTATACTTTATTGATGATGTTAGTTAGCTGTTTTATCGCTCACTAAGACTAGTTGTACCCAATGTTAATGGATTGAGAGATGAAGTGCTTAGGGAGTGTCATCACTCGAAGCTGACTATACATCCCGATGGTAACAAAATGTATCGAGACATGAAGCAGACCTACTACTGGGAAGGGATGAAGAGAGACGTTGGGAAGTTTATATCCAAGTGCATGAAGTACCAGTTAGTTAAAGCCGAGCGAAAGAAGCCTAGTGGTTTGTTACAACCACCGGAAATTCCCAGATGGAGGTGGGAACAAGTCTCAATGGATTTCATTGATGGTTTACCAAGGAGTAGATCGGGTCATGGTAGCATCTGGGTGATTGTGGATCGATTGACCAAGAGTGCAAGATTTATACCAGTCAAGTCGAATAGGACTATAACTAAGTTAGCTGAACTGTATACGATGTGGGTAGTGAGATTTCATGGAGTACCTAAAGTATCGTGAGTGACTGAGATCCATTATTTACTAGTGGGTTTTGGAAGAGCTTACAAGAGGCTTTAGGGTCAGAATTACATCTCAGTACCGCGTATCATCCTCAAACCGACGGTTAAACAGAGAGGATGAATCGTGTATTAGAGGATCTCTTAAGAGCTTGTATATTGGATTTTAGAGGATCATGGGATGACCATTTGCATCTGGTTGAGTTCGCATATAATAATAGTTATCAGTCTAGTATTGGTATGGCTCCATTTGAAGTTTTGTATGGAAGACTGCGACTCACCATCATGTTGGATGGAAACCGATGAGAAGTTTTTGCTTGTGCTAGATGTGATAAGAGAAACTTCAGATAAAATCAAGGTTATCCAATAGCGAATGAAGGTTGCCCAAGATAGGCAATAGAGTTATGCTGATAAAAGACGAAGAGATTTGAAATTCTCCATTGGCGACTTGGTATTCATCAAGTTTTCTTCGTTAAAGAGTGTGATTCGATTTGGTAGGAAAGGTAAATTGGCACCAAGGTTTGTTGGTCCATTTCCACTCCTCGAGCAAGTGAGGAATTTGGCATATAAAGTTGAGTTTCCTAGCAAGATGGCGGGAGTTCACAACGTATTTCATGTTTCCCAGTTAAGGAAGTTCGTGCACGATTTTGATATGACTATTTCACCAGATCAATTGCATGATAACGAGGTGAAATCTGAGGTAGTTGGGAGCCACAGAACGATTCGTATTGTCGGACATGATACGAAGCAACTTCGAAGGAAGACGGTGAAATTGGTTAAGGTCCTGTAGTGCGATAATGAGAATGACTGTACCTGGGAAACAAAGGAGAGCATAAGGAAGTCATATCCAGAACTCTTTGCCTGGTGAGATTTTAATTGCGATATAGTTATTCTCTTGTTAGTAAACCACACGTTAGGATAGGCTTATTATGTTATTATGAATGTTTGATTGTTTGTAAATGGCTGATAGGCATGCGGGACACCATTGTTTGTTTTTCTTAGTTAAGGAATTTCGAGGGAGAAATTTCTTAAGGAGGGAAGAGTGTAACGACCCGCATTCTGCGCATCGGAGGATCGTAGAAAATTTATTTTATTTTCATACGAAGTCATATGGCCGTGTAACTTTGAGGAACGGCTATTGGGGTCATTTCCGATTTTTGCCGATTTTTAAATGACCGTTTTACCCCTAGCAAACCATGTTTTGACTATAACTTTTGATTGGTAAGGAGTTTTGACCTGAAACTACTTCTATTGAATTCAGATGATGGTTTACCTTTCTGTAGAGTGGTCACATTAATCAAACAGACTTACTGTTTTGGAGATATGGCTGAAACAAGGTTTGAAAGGTGAAAACTACTTAAGCGGGCTTAATAGGGTAATTAGTGGATAGGCCCATAATCCATTTTGGGATTAGTGTTATGGGGAGGCTGAAATAAGCTAGGAAACCATCACATTTCATTTTCTTAGTTGCCACTTTCATTTCTTCAAACCTAGTAATGGCCTCCACTTTCTAAACTACCTCCTAATCACATTCTAATCCAATATTAAGCTAATCAACATCAAATCAAGGCAAATTAACATCAAATTGGAGGTAGAGCTATTGTGTTGCATTGGGATTTGAACCAAGTCAGAGATATTTTAAGATTGAGTTTTTTTTGCGACTAAGGTGAGTGATTTGAGCTTTTATTCACTAATTAGGGGTGATTAGTGATAATTAGCGAAATTATGCATCATAGAAATCTGGAAAAATATGTGTAAATTTTGAAATATTATTTTAGGCCATTGGTGAAAATTTGGGTTAATTTGGATTAAGTTTGCTAATCCTATAGTTAAAACATGGTTAAGGGGAAAATCATGGTTTTGGTATGTTTGATCCATATTAACATGTTAAATTGTTGTTTTGGTGTTTATGGTCAATTCTATATGTTGCTATTACTATTTGGCATGCTTTGTGGTTGTATAATAAGTTAGAATGGTCGAAAACGCTGTCATATGGCGTAAATAGCTTGCTGGAAAAGTTGTAGGAAATTGGTCAGAGCCCCCGTTCGTGAAGCACCTACGCGACCTGACCCGGTGCTCTAAGGAGGCACCACGAGCAGGACCCACAAACTGCTCGTGCTATAGGTCCACGAGCCACCCGCTTGTGCTCCATACATCACGACCCATAACTTGAGACACGAGTCGAGCCACTTACATCACCACAAGCCGAGATGGAGACCATGAGCCGACCGCCTGGAGGTTTGATCACGAGCCGATGCCCGCGAACCGGAGTTATAGTCATGAATCGATCCAGGAGAGGAGGACCGTGAGCATGTACCACGACCCGAACAGGGTCACGAGCTGAATGCGGCTCACGAGCCGGACCACGAGCCGATGCAGGAAAGGAGGATCATGACCCGGATTGGAGACTCTCACGAACCACGCATAAACGAACCGAAGTGCGAGCATGAATAGAAGTCTGGAGTCATGAACCGAGCGGAGGACTTGAACACCAATTCGATTAAAACCCTGAGATGAAAAGGTAGTCCAAATGGGAAGTTAAAACTCAGGATCCAGATGGGAACCAACCAGTTAACTTCATGAGTTGGGCTTTGCTGTGGGACGTGTGCAAAGGGATTATCGATATCTATAGCTTTAGTTCACCACTGAGAGACAGATTAGTGGCTATGGATTAGTGCAATGGGATCATTAAGACTCCCAAGGGAAAGTGATCGTAGCATGGCTATGGATCAGTGCAATGGGGCCATTAGGACTCCCAAGGGCAAGGTGATCATAGTAAGGGATTAGTGGCTATGGACCAGCGCAATGGGGTCATTAAGACCGCAAGGGAAAAGTGGTCATAGC